>BPLT01000004.1:3207692-3849230 GCA_019656295.1 Rhododendron mucronatum var. ripense | reverse complement strand
AGGTTAGCCTGAGTATTTAATTGAATGATCTAACGTGGATAGTGGTATGTTTAAGGCTTTGTGGTGGTCGTCGGGTTCCGTAGGAGTCTATCGACATCGAAATGAGAGTTTAGAGAATGTAATGAATATAGGTGAACAGAAGTTATATGTGTATGCTGGACAACAATCTGGCCCTTCCAAGCATGATTGCTTCTAACTACTTATGCTACTGTTGCCCTATTCTCTAATATGGTGTTTGCTGCTACTTTGACTGTTTGACTGCTATAGTGTGCTACTGCTCGATGCTGAAGCTGAATAGATTGATACTGCTGTTAGGGTGGACTGTGTACCCAAAATATGGGCGTTGTTTTCCTTCCCACTTCTAGATGGATTGGAAACAATGCACACCTTCCAGACCATGTAGCCTTTTGGCATTAGCAACTTTCTTTACTCTTTTTGTTTTGTTTTTCTTTTCCTTCTGGGGTATGCCCCTTGTAGGCTGTATATTCAGTTAGCCTCTTTTCAATTTCAAGCTGATTTACTAAAAAAAAAAGTTATATGTGTTGACATTCGATGCGAGAAACGGACATGTAGGACACTCCTTTAAGCTAAACGACACTCGGTGAGGATATGAGAGATATTTTCCTACATTTGATATTTGATATGTGAATGCCTATAAGAAGATATGATAAATTAATGGCGTAATGATAACGAGTTGACTGAAGTGAGATTATCTCCACCACTACTATGTGAATAAGTCTTTGTTGTGAATTCACTATATGTGATTGAGAAGAAAGGCTCAGTTGTAAAGTGTATTGGAGAAATTATGGTTTGATAACCTATGATGTGTGACCTAGATTAGCTCCATCGTTGAGGGAGGGACGAATGGGGAGTAACGGGACTCCATAAATAGCCCGGGAAGAGCATTTGTTCATGATGTGAGATGCCAATTTACAATGATGATAGATAAATAAGAGAAGGGTTAATGTAATGAATCCATGAGTAGAGTGAGTGGTAACACGATATTTTAAAAGTATACTTGTTTTCTTTGAACGCGTGTGGTTATGCCTATTGTGGAGTCAAGATATCAGATTGGTGAATCGGAATAGGATGAAGAGCAATGGTAGTCATGAGTAAATCGTATAGATAGTAAATCCTCGTGGTCAGACTAGACCTTGGTGAGTAATCATTGTACTTCATTTTTGTCACTGACGATGAGATAGTTACTAGTCGTGTCTTGTTTCTCATTTGTGACAGCGTACCTTGCTTCTGTTATTCATTCTACCTGTTATCCCATTTGCATATAATAGTTGTGTAGATTTCTTTATTGGGTGCGTGTTTGCTCAACCTTTCATCTTCAGTTATGAGCTCGGAGCTATAGTATGGAGTGATGTGCATGCATTCGAGTGCATACTTTTGAAAGCTGAGAAAGTGAAGGTATTGTGTTTACTTCAGGTTCATATTTTGAAGGTGTAATGTAAGCTTTCATCATCTTTTTAACTCATGTATTTATGGCGTATTGGGCTGTAGATATTTGAAATCTTAATTCAAGAAGGTTGGTAAGAACTCTTTTGGGAAACATTTATGGGTATCAAGTGAGGATATCTTTCATGAAAAATTATCAATATTTATGTTGAAAATCAAGGATGTGAAAGTTTATTTCAAAAAGTTGAAAATTTGCTTTTATAAAACTTAAAACCTAAATTTTATCCGAAAAGCTCCAGAAGAGGCTATTCAAACCTAGCTTTGGGATTTTCAAAATTTCATTCGTTTTTTAGGTTTTTAAAATCTGTAGAATCAGAGAATCTGTTATCTATAATTTTTGGTAAATACTCCAAATTGATTTTGAAAAGCTAGAATATCAAAATCAGCAAAAATAATTTTTTGTAAACTCCCACTTAAGAATTTGTGTTGCAAAATCCCAAGAGCTATCCAAACTCAGTTTTGAAATTTTGAGATATTTTTTTTCTTTTTCAGGTTCTCAGAATCTGTAAATTCTAAAAATAATTGATGTAAATTTTTTAACAAACATTCAAAACTGATTTTTAGAAGCTAGAATCTAAAAATCTGTCCAAATAATATTTCGCGCACACCCACAATAAAAAGAGAAATAAAATTTGGCTGGTACTTAGGCCCTATTCCGGAAACAGAAATAAGTACTTATTTTTTAAGAAGACAATTTCAAGCTCAAAAATTATGTGCTTATGGAAATAATTTTTCTATCAATATGGATCTAGTTTGATAGATCTCATCGAAATCTTTAATACGGTGCAAAAAAAATTGAAAATTATTTTTCATTTACATTATTTTTGAGTTTGAAAATGTGAAATAAGTACTTATTTTTTAAGAAGGTGTTCTGAAACCGGGCCTTAGGACAATTGGGGTGTTTGAATAAAATATATTACCCCAACCTTACTCCTTGGCAAGACAATGATTACCCCTAGCCTTAGTTTAGATGAGGAGAATCTTGAGAAAGAAAAAGAATATGTAACTTCATATTCGCATATTTCCTTTGTTTGGAACAAATTAAATTAAAAATGTGATTCTTAGTGACATATTCAACTATAAATCACATCTTCAACTGAAAATTCGATCCCTTCACTACTCAATGGTAATCTAGAATTCTTGGCTCAATCTACAAGGAAAAAAAATGTTAATTCCAACAAATATCCAAAATGAATATTTCATGAACAAAATACCCATAATACCCCAAGTACTGGAATCAAATTACTTCACGTGCTGTATTAAATTACTAGGATTTTCTTCCAGGTAATCGTCCTCTCTTATCCAAACTTAAATGCATCATATCTCTCTCATAAATAGGGGAGTGATTTTCGCACTCTCACTGTACTTCTAAGGAGAGTGTGAAAATCACTTCTAAGGGGAGTGCAAAAATCAATACACTCCAAATTTTTAACTTTCAGAAGTGTGAAAATTAATATGAAGTTGATTCAGGGAAAGTGTGATTAACAATTTGGGAGGTGCGAAAATCACTTCCCCATAAATAAAGGCAATAAAGACAAACTGTGAAGTGACGAAATAGTATACTCCGTATGTTTAACACCTGCATGGCAGGTGACCGGCCTGTGATAAAAACCATTAGCTGGGGGTTATTTTGGTCAATTCACAAATACTAACTGCCATGACTGCCTTGGGAGTATATCCAGTACAAAACAAAAGGAAACGAAAAAGAACTCTACCCGACAAACAACAATAAAGGGAAAGGCGGTTGAAGTGTTAAACAGCATTTACCAGCATCTCCAACCTTGGCCGGCCTCAACGTTTGTACCTCTACTTGGATATTTCACATTTCACAGTCTTCATCCTTCATCAAGAATTTCCAGAATTACAAGGAATATAGAGAAACATACACCGGAGATCAATCTAGGGAGGTCTAAAGAGGTACGGTAGGGGCAAAGACATGGCTTCTGAGACCAAATCTACTGTGGTGAAGGTCAAACCCATCAGCCAAGATGGTGGTTCTTCTTCATCAAAGCCCAAGGTTGATTCATCTCTCATCAAGAAGAAGGCTGTTGAGAGCTCAACCAAACGGATTGTTGTTGATTCAAAGCCTAGATCTACCTCCACCCCTATAAAAACCGAGGTAAACCCTTTTGCAAAAAAGAGTCATTTGCTTTTATGGATTTGGATTTGGATTTGGTGAATTTTGCAGATGTTTATCAGCACCAAAAGTGACATTTTTTTCTTGATATGTTGAATGGTGTGATTTCTGGGGCTTCTAATTGGTTTCGTTAATTCCAGAATTTGGGTCTTTCAGATTCAGTTTTGATTCATGTTATGATTAATTGGCTGATTTGGGTTAATCTATTTTGTCTTTTTATGTGATCCATAGTGGGAGGAAGATTTTTGGGGGTTGTTTTATATGTTCTTTGATGGTCTTGAAACTGGGAGTTCGACAATCTATTGCATAGTTTTTCTTTTGGTGTGTTCTTTGATGCAATCTGAAATTTTGCGCTTGGAAGTCTGTTGCATATTTGGATACCCTTTCTGTGTGTTCTTTGGTGAAATTTGAACTAGTTACTCGATAATCTTGTTAATCTATTACTACATATTTGGGGCTACTCATTTTCCATTTATTTTACTGGAAGCGGAAACTGGATAACTGGCAATCTGTTGCATATATGTTTAGTTCTGTGTGTATATGCGTTTTGGTGGGTTTTAATAGACATTGGTTGAAGTGAAGGTTAAAGGAAAAACAACATTGAGTTCATCGAAAAAGACAACAAAAACCACTACAGTCAAGACAAGAGAGAAGAAAGCTTACAGCTTGGCGGGCCAGAAGTTTGATATTCCAGAAGAGGTGCTGGGCTCATTACATGCTTTCAGTTCTGTTTTTTTTTTTTTTTTATGGAAATTCCATAGCTGTTGGGTCCCACCAGTCTTATATCATATGTTAATGCTTTTGGTTAACAGAGAGAACCATTGAGGATATTCTATGAGTCATTATCGAAACAAATACCGTCAAGTGAAATGGCAGAGTTTTGGTGAGTTTCCTTGTGAATCCTTAGTAATTGGCTTATTTCTTGATTTCATCACACTCCACCAATCACAAAGTTAACTCTCATGAAATTGTTGTTTTGAATATGGCTTAGCTACTCAACATTACAACCAGCTTTAAATATGAAATTGGAAATAAAACCATATATGAAGTATGTTATGTAAGTCTTGATGCAGGAGTGGAAACACATATTATATGGGATCAGTTTAGTTTTTGTGTTTTAAGCATTGATGCTGTTTGTACACTGAAAGACAGTAGGTTATTTGCCTTTTTGATGGAAATTACACGTCTATTTCAGTTTGGTGTTGCACATCAATGCCGAGACATGTTTTGTAGTTATATGGGGGACACATCCAGCTGCTAGGTCGCCTTGAAGAGGCTCAAGTTTGAGTATCCTTAAGTTTTCTTTTAAAAAATGGGTGCTGGGTTAGCGCTTGTACCTGCCTTGTATATTAAGGACTTCAGGCTGGGTTGTTAAAAGGCTAGATTAGGTCTTTACCTCATTAAAGGAGTGGCATGCTATATTGGCATCATCACTGTTTTACTTTCTAAAATTCCCCTTGTGGGAGGAGGAATAAGTGGCAACACGTGCCGACTCCCACAAAGACGCGTGGCCCGTCCCTCACAAATAACCGAGGCGGGGACAACTATCGCACTAACTAAGGGTTGGGTGGCGTGCCAATCAGATAAGTGCAAATGGAAGAAGAAAGGGAAGGATGAGGAGAAGATGAACAAAACCTGGGGGAGGGGACTTGCGGTGTTATGGAATGGCTGAATTTGCTCCAAGTCCTAGAGACGTACTTTGGCATAGGCATCTAAATTGTTGACTACTCAGGTCCATTGGCCAGACTCGTGGGGCCCTATGAGGCTTGGCCCTGGTATTAGCAAGACCAAGTAGGGTCTTAACCTTGTCCATATGGGAAAATTGCGAGATCTAGCGACTTGGTGCTAAAAGAACAAGTGGTCTCCATGGTGGTTGCGGAGTGGTACTTGCAAGATCTTTGTGGGTCTTGCAGCCACTGCAGTCTGACAGCGAGGATGAAATATTCTCACATAATCCCGTGCTACGGTTGTTGAGAGCTTGGGCCTGAGAAAGAGCCTTTTGCCACAGTTCCCAAGATAGATTCTTGGGCCTTGTACGAGTTTACCACTAAGAGGCAATCCACTTAGAAGGATATTATCCCGCCCAATAATGCTACATACAGTACACTCAACTACAACACCAACCACAACACTCTCACATGGGGATGGGAAACCCCCATGTGAGAGTGTTGTGTACATGTCTTTATTACATCCCACCAAGTTTTCTTCTCAACTGTTTGCCTTGTTCCCAAGTCCCTGATCTGACTGTTAATGATTTTCCACCTCATCCAAGAATCTTTTGAATATTAAGTCTTAAATTTTGGACCTCTTACTCCTCTAAATGCTTCCACACTTCCCTTATTTCCTACAAACTTTATTTTTGGCCAAAACTAATTTGGTTATTTTTTATCCTCAACTTTATCTCTGCGACACTAGTTATTCTAGTAGTTAAAAACAACGTATTCGTCCAATTTTCTGACTATTTATGATATTTCTGTTTCTTTGGGTGAATTAAACTTGTAGAAGTAGGGAGAGTAATATATGCCAACAGCCACACATTAGGATGTGTTAGCCCTCTTATTGCTATTAAGCTTTTGTATTGTGCCTACACCGTCAGTTGGTTCTCCAGCACCGGGTATAATTTAGTCAGGTTATAAATAACATATGAAATTATTTTGGCTTATGGAGATGTTCTTTTCCATGACAGATAGGTTTCAGTTGGGTTTTTTTTATGCGATAAAGCGCTTTTGAGTTTTTATGCGACAGATTCTCTCAAATGAAAAAGAAACAAAATTGAGAATAGAGAAGTTGAAGGACATGAGAGGTTATTGGGGAGCTGGCTATGGAATCTCTTTAGTAAATCTTTTTTTTATGAATATACTATCTCCAATAAATATCTTTTCGAAACTGCCATTGCTTCAAACTTGAGCTTTAACATTATTAGGCAAATAACTGTTGGGAAGACATCATACTTCTACTAATTCAACAGGTTTAGGAGTTAGTGTTTATGACTAGTGTTCCTTAGAGGTGATGTATATTTTGTGTTTCTTGCCTTAAAAGCTTAAGAGCTCTTCCATGGCCACCCACACCAAACAACCCACCCCCCCCCCCCCCCCCCTCTCTTGTTTTACAGTTGAATTTTTGGAGACTCTTACCCATTCTCTTCTTCCTTTTTTTTCTCTTTGATATTAAGCGGTAGAAGCGTCACATTCAACGAATTACAATAATGGGACACTACATCAATTATGTGAGGTTTGCAACAACTAAATCAAGCCCAGTACATAACATTTCTCTCCTATACATGAGAACTAATAATCAGTTCTTGCCTTCGGCAAGAGTTGACCCCTTGAAGTGGAGAGTGTACGAGGTGGCCAACTAGGCTAACCCTAGTTGGTTCATTTCTCTTCTTTAAAATGGTATAATGTGGACTAGATTTTACTTTGACTCCTTGTTTCTTGAGCCATTTTCATCATTATTGTAGTTCATGATTTGGCAATTTTAGGTATCTCCTCAACTGTTACATTGAATCGGGTATGATTATCAAGTGCGGATAGGGGTGAACATTTGTAGGGTTGGGATGGTACAGGCCAGGCTTTAACTACATAATAACGCAGCTAATGTGTGCCCAAGCCCGCCAATTTGTAGATGGGCTCCACTTGATATTCCCAAGTCCAGCCTTATCAAAGTTTCACAGCTGAGGCCCTTCCAATTAACCGTTTATTCTGCATTCCCATTAACAATTGCATAATTTGCATAAAAAATATTAGATGAGATCATGGGAATAAGTCAGATGCAATGAATTACGGTAGTGTTATACCGTGATATAACTGCAGTAATAACTCAGATGCAACAACTTTATTTAGCAGTCACTGGAAGTATTGGGATGTCACAGTGTTGAAATAGAATTTAAAACCAACATAGACACTTTTTACCATTTCAGAAATACAGAAAAGTGGATTGGCCCACTAGATACTAGAATTGGTAGACATATATTTGGTCTGAAATTTAATTTCTACGAAAACAAAAAATATATGAGGGCTCGGCTAGGTTGGATATCAATGGATAGTCCCATGTGTCTATGCCGTTTTGTAATGGCCTAAAAGCTCAACCCAGTCCAACCTATAATCTTACATATCAATCCAAATCCAAATACTTATAATAGTGGAACCAAGGGATGTCAATCTAATCTGCTTCGACACCGTCCCGATTGGGGCGGATCATCGATTACTTGTATGGGTTTTGTTTTGTGATTTGGGGGATGAAATGAATTACAGGTTTGGTTTGAGGTGTGTTTCTATTCCTCCGCCTCCAACCCGACCCGATTTTTTTAAAAAAAAATATTTCCTAGAAGATTATATCGAACCATATATACCCTACCTTTTCTAGATTCTAGTATTTTGTTGTTATTACCTATTCATTTTAGCCTTATGTACCAAAAATATAGTGCCAATGTCATTTTTTAACCAAATAATTTATTTAGAACAAACGTCTATGCTTTTTTGTCCATATTACTGATTTTTGGATTTTTATATATTAAGAAAATATATATATTATCGATTGCAATGTTGCAAAGTTCTACTTTGATTTCTTAAGATCGGGGTGGAAGATGGGGAAACCAAGCCATTAGGAGCCTCAACCCCGTTAAGAGCGGGATTTGGTTTCCAAGAAATTCAACGGGAATCGGGGCTGATTTGGAGGTATAAAAGATTTTGGGTTTGGGGCTGGAGGAAGTAAAATCCAGTCCCGACCTGCCCTGTCGCCATTCATAGGCTAGAAGGCTAGTGTGCACCCCCAAGTGCGGGTGCATGTCACTGAGGTGATTATATTTGCATGTCTCTCTCAATTTGCCGAACGTTGAGTGAACTCATACTAGCCAATTGAGTAGTAATAGGCAATCCCATGCTGCTTATCATATTTGCATGTCTCTCTCAATTTGCCAAACATTGAATGAACTCATACTAGCCAATTGAGTAGTAATTGGCAATCCCATGCTGCATATCGAATATGGAAGCTAAGTAACTGGCTTGCTCTACCATTTAAGAAGCTGTTTGATCGAGAGGTTTTCTTCAGCACATTGGAGTGAGGCCAATTGACTCAAGACACCACTTAATTTGATAACCAATGGGCACCACTTCAAGTCAGCCAACACTACTTTAATAGTTTTACATGCCTAAGACCATTTGATTTTTAAGTCTACACATCCTGTACACCCCTCTTAATGTACGGTGGATATTAGTTGGACAACTTTCATGGATTAGTTGTTGTATAAATTACATAGGAAGTATGCCATTTTTTTGTTCATGAGTGGAGTTAACTTGACATGATTAGTATGCCATTTTTTTTGTTCATGAGTGGAGTTAACTTGACATGATTAGGTCGATAATTGTGCTAGAATATTCCCATTTTTTACTGGGGAGATGATATGTCGATAGTACATTACAAGGGCTATGTCTTAATGGGTAAGTTCCCTTGTGGCAGCGTGACTGAAGTTGAGTCACTTGATGTGGATCTCCCAACGGAGGGATTTCAGGCAGTAGTGTGTTAGGTAGTGACACAGAGCTCTACGAGACACAGGATAAACATGAAGATGAATAAGGACGAGGAAGAAGTTCCTTATGCTGTTGGGGATAGTTGAAGCAACTTTCCAATCCATGCACTTGGTTTGCATGGAACTACATGGAAGCAAGTGCACCACCCTCGTTATTGTTTCGAAATTGAGGGGCAGGATTTCATGATTGCTCTGAGTCATAGAGTTTATGTTTAGAAGTTGGAACAATTAAAGATGCTTTGTTAACCCAACGAAGTGCTAGCAAAAAATTTAGTGTTGTATTGCCAGAGAGATGCAAACCACGAGTATTAACCATGCTTGGAACTTAGTTGATCTTCCAACTGGGTGCAAGACTATGGAATTGATGGTTCTGAAATTGAAGCGCAAGGAAGATGGTTCAATAGAACAATATATGGCACGCCTTGTGAAAACATAACACCAAACGGGAAGGTCTAGACAACAAGAAAAAATAGTCAGGTTTCCTTAAATTCGCTTGATTCTGGCCCTAGTTGCGAGTTTGGACTTGGAACTATGTAAGATGGACGTGAAGACTGCATTTAATGAACAACCTCTTATGATACCCTAAGTGCCCTTATATATATGGGAAGGGTTCCCCCAAACAAGGTCTAGCTGATGGACACATGGTGGCTTTCTGATGGTTATCTGGCTGAGGGGCAAACCTATGACAACCAAGTGTCCTAGGTCAAAGGTTGTCAAGTTTGAAGGCTTACAAGGGTGCACGTGGAACGGTGGAAGGCATTTAATAATTTGACAGAAGGAAGGAAGCAACCATCTGAGGTCTAGGTGTTAAGGCACGAGGGTCTATTGACTGAAGGTCAACGGTACGTGGGGTTTCGTATCATGCGACCTCTGACCTCGGAGGTCGCATGAGTGTCAGGTGTGGTAGGTGGAGGCTGACTCCTCAATCTAATGTTTCAGTGGGTAGGTATGATACGGATCTTGATGAAGCTTGAGTTTCGGTCTGCAGATTTGCCTCTCTCCCTAAGATTGGTCTGAAGGCTAACTCTTGAGGGGATTTTTGGCTTTCAAACGATCCCTTGAGTTCAAGCCTACATTCCACTATCCTCCTCTTATTCTGAGCGATTTGGGTCTTGCCTCTGTTGGAATACTAGTATACTTGTCTACTAGTATATTGTGTTTAGTCCCACATTGCTTAATTATATTGTGTAACGAACTATCTCCTTATATAAATAAATGATTATGTGTGAACGTTAATTAACACCTTACACACCTTTTCCTCTCCAAACAACATGGTATCAGAGCGGGTTCTTAAACCGCCCTTGAAACCCTAAACCCTCACCTCTGATAGCCACCACCATAGCCGCCTCCCACCCTAGCCACCCATTCTTGGCAGCCAACAAAAAAAAAAAAAAAAAACCCTAAAACGACCTACCCAAACCTTTTAGAATCCGAAAACAACTTACCCACACTCATCAAAACCCTAAAACGACACTGTTCACGCGACTGTTCACCGGCACTGTTCACGCAAATGTTCACCGGCACTGTTCACGCGCACTGTTCCCCGGCACTGTTCACGCGCACTGTTCCCCGGCATTGTTCACGCGCACTGTTCACCGGGTACTGTTCACGCGACGCTGTTCATTGCGGCATTTGTTAGCGCCGATCTTACCATTTTCGATCAAAAACCCTATTCAATTTGCTTGTCTCTTGGCGATATGATTTAAGGTGATTTTCTGAGATACAATCTGTTCCTTCTTCGTCCTTGGTTGTGCCAAGTTAGTCTCGATGCGGATTGGTATTCATGGATGGTCTGCGGTGAAATATTTTTCTTTTGTACCTCTGGTACGTCACTTCTGTTTCTGCAATCAGCTTCTGATGTCCCCTCTTTTTGCTGATGGTATTCTAAGTTTTTCTCGATTGTGAGTTATTTGTTTGCTGCTGTTTGGCTACTTCAGGTTCATGCTTCCCTCATGGTCTTGCTATTTTACTGTTGCTGTTCGCTAGTAATTGTGACTTGTTGATGTTCGTGGCTGCCCCTGTGTTCTTGGCCTAGTTTCTTATTGCCTGCTTCAATTTCTTTTTTGGTTACTTGGTATATTTGACATGGGCTCCGGCACTGAATCTGTTTCTAGTTCTCTATCTGCAGGTAGTATGATGACTTCCGCCGTTAGTCGTTCTTCTCGGTCTCGTGAGAGGTTATCTATTACCTCCACCTTGTTGAATGGTCGAAATTATGCTGTTTGGGCTAAGGCTGTTGAGGTCTATTATGTAGGGGAATCAGAATACCATTACCTTACTGATGATCCTCCCGCGGCGACTGCCGCATCATATGGTGCTTGGGTTCATGCAGATGCTAAGATTCGTGTTGAGCTTTGGAATAGTATGGAGAAAAATATTAAGAATACTCTGGTTTTCTTATCTACTGCAAAAAAAGTATGGATGAAGGTTAAGGAGATATTTTCTGGGGCTGATAATCTCCGTCGGACTTATGCTCTTCATCAACAGTTCTTTTCTCTTGAACTTGGCAGCTTATCCTTGGAGGAGTATTATGCCAAGTTCTGCGGTGTTTGTGAGGAGCTCAACACTTGTGAGCCCATTTCTTCTGATATGCAGGTTATGGAGCGTCTGCGTGAGCGCTTGCAGGTGGCTCGTTTTCTATTTGGGTTACCTTCGTCGGCCTATGATTCTATCCGGTCTAATCTTTTAGGTGATAGAGATTTACCTTCTCTCAGTGAGGTGTTCAGTCGCGTCCGCTAGGCCTCTGTTCCTGACCCCAATGCTGTTGATTTGACCCCTGCTGCCCGCTCGGCTTTAGTTACCACGGTTCCTCGTGGTGGTACTTCTTATCGGGGTTTTGACCGTGGCGGTCGAGAGTTAGGGGGAGGCAGTCGTGGCCCTCCTGGCCGTGGCTTTGGTCGTGATTCTGGTAGCAATGGTCCGGTGCAGTCTGTTGGTAGTCGTGATTCTGGTAGTAATGGTCGTAGTCGTGATTCTAGTAATAGTAGTCGTGGCTGTGGTCGTGGGTCTCGTTCCTGCACCTATTGCCACGGTACTAATCATACAGTTGATTTTTGTTGGATTCTTCATGGCCGCCCATCTGCTCATCAGGTTACCATTTCTGAGGATGATGGCTCTGTGTCTGTGCCTAGCCCCGTCCCACGTGTTGTTACTATTCTCGAGGATGAGTATCATCGCCTGATTTCCCAGCCACTTTCTCATGTGCCATCCTCCTCCACTGCTACGTTCGCTCAGAAAGGCTCCACCTTTGCTGGCCTAGCCTCTAATTCTCCGTGGGTTATTGATTCTGGTGCTACCGATCATATGACAGGCCACTCCATCCACCTCTCTGGTTCTCGTCCTCTTGTGAAGCCCTCTCGTGTCGCCTTAGCTGACGGTTCCTCTTCTGACATTGCTGGTTTGGGTTCTGTTATTTTACATTCTTCTCTTACCTTAGACTCTGTTTTACATGTTCCTCATTTTCCCCATAGTCTTATGTCTGTTAGTAAACTTACCCAATCCTTAAATTGTTCGGTTACATTCTTTCCTGGTTATTGTGTATTTCAGGATCTCCGGACGGGGAAGAAGATTGGTGGCGGTGTTGAGCGTGGTGGTCTATACTATTTTGACACTGGCGAATCTCTTGCCTCTGTTGCTCTTCAGGCTTCCGTATCTCCCTATGAACATCACTGCCGTCTTGGTCATCCCTCCCTTCAGACTTTTAAACAGTTAGTTCCGTCGTGTCGTAGTCTTCAATCTTTGCCATGTGAAGTCTGTGAGTTCAGTAAACACCATCGTGTTTCTTTTCCACCTAGAGTAGAAAGTCGTGTGTCTCGTCCTTTTCATTTAGTTCACTCCGATATTTGGGGTCCTGTGCGTGTTTCATCACGTGGTGGTTTTCAGTATTTTGTTATTTTTGTGGATGACTATTCTAGGCTTACTTATGTTTATCTCATGAAAAATCGGTCAGACTTGTACTCCATTTTCAAATCTTTTTATATGGAAGTAAAGACTCAGTTTGATGTTTCTCTTCGTATCTTTCGTTCTGATAATGCTGGTGAATATTTCTATAATGTTTTGTCTGCTTTTTTTGATGAGCATGGTATTCTTCATCAATCTTCGTGTTCTCGCACTCCCCAATAGAATGGGGTTGCCGAACGCAAGATACGTCATTTGACAGAGGTTGCCCGAGCCCTTTTAATCCAGTGGGCGGTTCCAAAATCCGTTTGGGGCGACGCCGTCCTTACTGCCGGCTATCTCGTGAATCGTATGCCCTCTCGCGTTCTTGGGGGCCAGATTCCCTATAGTATTTTGCACCCTGGTTGTTCTTTATATTCTTTACCTCTTAAAATTTTTGGGTGCACGGGTTATGTTCATGCCCTTGATCCCGGTCGCGATAAACTTGATCCACGCTCTATCAAGTGTGTCTTCCTTGGATACTCTCGGACTCAAAAAGGTTATAAGTGTTACTCTCCCACTCTGCATCGCGAGTTTGTCTGTGCTGATGTTATGTTTCATGAGTCGTTACCCTATTTTCTGACTTTACCTCATGCAGATCAGTCTGAGTATATGCATATTTTGGTTCTTTCTGGGCAACCTCAAAAGCAGCACCCCCCAATGCAGGTCTATGTTCGCCGTGCCAAAGCTGCACCACTGCCACCTCCGCCTGCCGCTGAGCCTTCTCCTCCGTTGCGAGATCCGAGTCCACCTCCTTTGGCCCCTACTGATCCACCTTCTCCTCTCATTGCCCTTCGTAAAGGTATTCGCACGTGTACTATCTCTCATCCTATTGCTAAATTTGTATCTTATGATCATCTATCCCCCACCCTTCGTGTTTTTACTGCCTCTGTTTCCTCTATCTTTGTTCCTAAAACTGTTCAGGATGCCTTATCTATTTCTGAGTGGCGGACAGCTATAGAGGAGGAGATCTCTGCACTCCATGATAATGGGACTTGGGAGTTGGTTCCTCTACCCTTTGGGAAATCCACTGTGGGGTGCCGCTGGGTATTCACGGTGAAATATCATCCTGATGGGTCTGTTGAGCGTTACAAAGCTCGCCTTGTTGCTAAAGGCTACACCCAGACTTATGGTGTTGACTATGCTGAGACTTTTTCCTTGGTTGCGAAGCTTGGTTCCGTTCGTCTCCTTATTTCACTTGTAGCCAATCTTGGCTGGCCCTTATTTCAATTGGATGTCAAGAATGCTTTCTTACATGGCGACCTTCTTGAGGAAGTTTATATGGAGCAACCACCTGGGTTTGTTGCTCAGGGGGAGCGTTCTCAGGTATGTCGTCTTCGTAAAGCTCTTTACGGGCTTAAACAATCTCCCAGGGCCTGGTTTGGCAAGTTCAGTGATGCAGTTTTGAAATTTGGTATGAATCGATGTCAGTCTGATCATTCTGTTTTCTCTCTCACATCTACTCGAGGCAAAGTGTTATTGATTGTGTATGTCGATGATATTATTATTACGGGTGATGACCAGAAAGGTATTGATGCGTTGAAAGTCTTTCTGCAGAGTCAATTTCATACTAAAGACTTGGGTAGATTGCGATACTTTTTAGGTATCGAGGTAGCACGATCTAAAGATGGTATTAGTTTATCGCAGAGGAAATATGTGCTGGATATCTTAGATGAGACTGGTTTGTTGGGGGCGAAACCTGTTGATACCCCTATGGATCCCAATGTCAAACTATGCATTGATCAGGGGGAGGCACTATCTAGTCCTGATCAATATCGCCGTTTGGTTAGTAAACTGAATTATCTCACTATTACACGACCTGATATTTCATTTGCAGTGAGTATTGTGAGTCAGTTTATGTCTGCTCCTCGTCTGCCACATTGGGAGGCCGTTCTTAGAATTGTCAAGTATCTCAAGTCTCATCCTGGACGTGGTCTATTTTATAGAGCTAATGGTCATTTGCGTATTGAGACCTTCACTGATTCTGATTGGGCAGGAGGCCCATCTAACAGGAGGTCAACCACTGGATATTGTGTTTTTCTTGGCGGCAATCTTGTTAATTGGAAGAGTAAGAAACAAACCGTAGTTGCACGGTCTAGTGCAGAGGCAGAATATAGAGCCATGGCTCACACCACATGTGAGATTGTGTGGGTGCGATCTTTTCTTGAGGAAATAGGATTCAATGTGCAATTGCCTATGAATTTGTATTGTGATAACCAAGCAGCAATTCACATTGCATCCAACCCTGGATTTCATGAGCGGACTAAGCATATCGAAGTTGATTGTCATCTAGTGCGAGAGAAGTTGACTGATGGTGTTATAGCAACTCCCTTCGTGTCTACAAGTGTTCAATTGGCTGACATATTCACCAAGTCATTGTTTAAGCCCCGGTTGGAGATGTTATGTGACAAGCTGGGTTTGTGTGATATCTATTTCCCAGCTTGAGGGGGAGTGTTGGAATACTAGTATACTTGTCTACTAGTATATTGTGTTTAGTCCCACATTGCTTAATTATATTGTGTAACGAACTATCTCCTTATATAAATAAATGATTATGTGTGAAGGTTAATTAACACCTTACACACCTTTTCCTCTCCAAACAACAGCCTCCAACCTAAGCATGAGCCAACGACCTCAAGAGTGGGTCATCCTTCAGCTAGGTCTCTAGGCCGTCCTCAACTGCGATCTCCTTCGCTCCTGAGGTCTCCTTATTTCTTTCAAACCTTAACACTTAATTCTATGCACCCACAAAACCTACGTACAATTTTGGATGCAGAGTTGCAAACTCGTTGACATATTGCTAAGAGAGAGAGAGCCTGGGCCTTGAAATGGGTCCAAACTCCCAAGACTCGTGAGGAGAGAAATCAGATGGCTCGTGTACCATACTATGATATAGTTGGTAGTTTGATGTACCCAATGATGGGTCCAAGCTTGAGATTTGTTATGGTGTTGGGTTTGTCAGTCATTACCGATCTGTTGTAACTCACTAGAAGGTAGTTCATTTGATATCACTATGTCAGTTAGGGAATGCGGATAATATGCTTCTTTACTAGAGTTCAAACTTTCGTTTGGTTGGCTATTGTGATACTGATTGCAATGGTGACTGTAGCAAGACTAGAAGAGAGAAATTCTACTATTCAGAATATGTGTTACAAGAGACCATTACATCATTATATAGGGAAAACACAGAAACCCTGAGTAAACCCTATTACATGAAAGGACAATACTACCCTTACAACTAAACATTAATAACATTATAACACCACTATTCTAACACTCCCCCTCAAACACATGATGTGAGCACGGAGAGCATTGTGAGTTTGCCAAGATGAAAATGAGATACTCCGACTGATATCTTTGACTGAAGCAATCCAAAAGGCAAAGCCAAAAAATCCACGCAGTAATGCAACTTCGATCCAATTCAAAATGAAGAATCACTAATACTTCGGTACCTGAACAAATGCAGTGGAACAACGAACGGTGAAATATGGGTCAAGTTCACTCCCCCTCACGTGTGAACCCCAAATCGAATGGGGAGAGATAAACAAAGGATCCAACAAGGATCTCAACAACGGATCCAACAAGGATCACAACAAGACAAGGTGCCAGTGGCACAACAAATGGGGATTTAACTTCCAAACAACGAGACAAACACTTGCCCATAAATTCACCAAAAACCGAGAAATATCCACAAGGGACCAAACTCTTACACTTCTACAAAAGTGGGGGCCAAAACAAATATTGCAAAGTTCAGGGATCAAATAGCAAATCTCAAAGCTTTTGGAATCAAATTACAATTACCCTAAACCTCAGGGACTGGAATTGCAATAAAAGGAATCTGATGGGATCGAAAAGAATTGGGAGGGTCTTTAATAAAAAAGGACTGGGAGTGGGAAAGTTTTTATTATTATTATTTTTGGTCAAACGAAAATTCAAGGGTTTTTACTGTTGACTTGAAGGAACAACTGTACTAAGCACGCTTGACTGAAACTTTGCAGAACTCATATTGCAATTAAAATCAACAGACGATATCTTGGAATAAAGACGAGGACAGAAGAGTGAGGCTGATGGAGAGAAGTCGGGAGTAGTAGATCTAAGGAGAGAAGAGAAAGAGTGACCTATCAGGAACCACCAACCAAACCATCTCTGTTCATTTTCTCATGTAAGGGTGGGTTTTGTCGAGGTGTTGTCCGGCGGACGGCGGTGAGCCATAAGCCGCCCGCCAAAAAGCAAATATCCCACTGGTCTAGATCTTCTGCTCTGATACCATGTAGCGGGACTAGAAAAGAGAAATTCTATTATTCAGAATATGTGTTACAAGAGGCCATTACATTATTATATAGGGAAAACATAGAAAACCTAAGTAAACCCTATTACATGAAAGGACAATACTACCCTTGCAACTAAACATTAATAACATCATAACACCACTATTCTAACACTGACTTTAGATGAGCGCAAGTCTACACCAGGACATGGTTTCTTGCACAATGGTGGGACCATTTCTTGGAGCAATAAGAAACAATCACGTTTCACTCTATCGATTGAGGACGTGGAGTATGTGGGGCATGCTGTCTTGCTGTTTAGGAGGCTGTTTGGCTGGGAATGATCCTTCAGCACATCGAAATTGACCCACACTGATGTCACATACCATGCTAATAGGAGGGTAAACTAGTTGCCGTCAGTTTTTTGAACTTAGGCACATTAGCAGGAGAGTGAACTATAAGCTGGAGGGAAAAAGGAGAAAAATGTTAAGGAAACTGTTTATGCCCATTTTTGGCACCAAACCTTAGACCAACGCCGTAGGGCCATTTAATTAGATATTAATTAAATTGGGCCGATATTTATTGTTCTCTCGGGCTAAAAATTAATGGGCCACATTAATTCTACGATTTGGAGTAAGGCCCGATTACTCAAAGTCCAAGTGAAGCTAGGTGCACCAAATAATTTTCCTATTGAGATCAATTTATTAGAAGGAAGCTGGGGTCTATTTTTTCACCATTATTACGTGGACGAATTAGATGCTGTGAAGGTGGAGTGGCCCATCAATATAGGAAGCAGTTGGCCATTTCAATTTGAAAGTGGAAAATGTTATGGACACTTGGCAAGTTGAGGTGAAATCAGGGCCGGCCCAACGCCAAGGCCCAAGAGGCCTGGGCCTTGGGCATCCCAAAAATTCCAATTCTTAGGGGCATTCCAATATTTTCACTATTTGGGTTTGAGTAGGTCTCTTTTTAAACCCAATAGAATGAAAAAAAAATGTCTAATTAGAGGTAATGAGTTAGCCTAACCCACCATCCCATAAGCCCAAGTGCCCATCCTACTAAGTCCCCAAAATCATTTGTCCTAAACCACCAAATGACACCTCCCCAAAATCGTTTTCCCCCAAACCCACCCTAAAAACTTGACGATCTCGTATTTTGTATTCATATTTTTGTATTCGGATGTAATGATTAGTGGAACTTTATATTGGTTTGGCTTTATAGTATTGTGATTGTTGTTGTATAAATTGTTAAGTATTAACACTTTAAAGGCACACTTTTTTTATTAGGCCTTGGGTGCGAAAAACTCTTGGGTGGCCCTGGGTGAAATAGCAGCCCATTTCCCATCCATTCAAGCTGTATTCATACGGCTCCAATGCCCATGATCTTGAAACCGCTACAAACTGCCGTGGGTGTGCAACGTGCATGGGACACTTGGCCAATATTGGAGGAGTTGGCGGTTGATTTTCATAGCTTTGTGGAGGGGACTCTCGTCTATAAATACTAGTTTATACTAGTTTTGAAGAGAAAAAAAAAAAGGTCCAGCGCCAATTAAGCTCAGCGCTTCAACAATCTTTCCTACTTTTAGCAAAGTAGAATTATCCGAGTACCTTGTACTCAACCCCATTCAAGTTACTTCTTCAAGTAATTTGAATTTTAACTTTTCGCTGTACTCAACTTTATTATTCCGACATAATAAAGTTTACGCTTTACATTCCATTTCCTATACGACTAGGAAATTCAAGTCCACAGCCGTGTGGCAAATCACGAACCGACACCGACTTGTGATCTTTACCCTTTGGGTCACACGCAATCGCTCTGCGAGTTAGAAGTCAAGATTCACGGCAATTGCCATCCAAGTTAGGCGCTACAATTCTTGGCACGCCCGCACTTTAACAATCAACGCCTACAAACGCATTCGCACCTTGCACGGTATACGTGTGTCAAAAACGAGAGTTTTCAGAAACATAATGAAAAGAAGTACCATGCTTGCTTTTGGTTGATAATGACAGGTGGTTATTGCTTCCTCAACTTCCCAACTCAAAAAGTGTGAAATCCAGTGTAAGATGTATCCTGATGAATTGGGAAAGCAGGTTCACATTTGGTTTCATGTTGTTTCCTTTCACAATTGTTGTCCTTAATTATCTGAAAAGCTTTCTTCTTCTTTCTGCTTGAAGATTCCCATTCAACCACGAGATAGTAGCCTTGGAAGGACTTTCTCTTCCCCTTGAGTATAATGCGTGGCATGTGCTATGATAAAGCATGACAATGTGCCTTTATTTAGTATCTGGTCTTTGGAGATTTTTTATTCCTGTCGACCTATTAAAAGCTTACACTTTTGTCTATTCCTGGGATTAAGGTAAGAAAACTAAAGAAAAAGCTTTCTTGTTTGATTTATCACTAAAGAAAAGCAAGTGATGTATTATCACTTGCTTTGATTTGGGGGCGTGGATCCATGGCGTAACTTCTATTGAGTTGCTCAATTTTTGGACGTATGGGGCCCGCTATTTCAGTGGTATAAAACTTTTTTAGAGTAGCCACTTTGTGTATACATTGCCAAAGGTTATGTTTGTCTCCATTCTTCTCCTGCCCATACCCCTGCGATTTGAGATTACATGGGTACTATTATTGTTGTACTCACATGTGGTTCGTACTTAGATTGCTGAATAAGATTTTCTTTAATTAGCATATTGAAGAATAGATAATACCTTCCATTTATCTTTAAGGGTCACATTATCTGGCAAAGAGCTCTTAGGTTCATAGTCATTTAGCATCGTCGTAAGGCAAACACATTCAGTTCTACTGATAATCTGTGAGAGAGAGCTTGCATACTAAATAGGTCCTGAAATTGAGGGTCTACAGACTATACAATCAGATAGTGTTCAGCGGAAAATACAGAAATTAGTTGTTGTGAAGTGGGCTAAGAAGCAGAGACATATCAGCCGGCTTTATGTACACAGGCCAGATCCAAACATGACACACGTATCTGATACGCCTAAACATCCTCCAGACTTTTTTTTTTCCAAATATTGTATTGGTCAGATTCACCAGGAATATGCTACTATATGCTCAGGACATACAAGCGCCACTTTTGGACTTCATAGTGCAGTTTAAGAGAGTTCGACCAGGGCCAAATTTTCATGGATATTGGATGCTTAATTCATGAACCCTTTTTTCAAGGGCCCTTTCGAAAAATCAGCTCAATTTGATACCTATAGGTGCTCGACCCGATCATCTAACTTTTCATTCTGATTTAGGATCCTAGAAAGTTAAATGATTGGATCGAGCATGTATAGGTATCAGATTGAGCTAATTTTTCGCGGGGGCCCTCGAAAAATTATTTTACATTTAATGAACGGCTCTTATCATTTGTGTGGGACCCACTCTGGGTCCCACACCATGAGCTGTGCACGATTGCAGTGCACATATGCTGTGCAGTTAGACTTTCTAATATGACAATGGTCTGTTCCCTAAATATTTCAGAAAAAAATGCACGAACGTATCCTGTCGTGTCATGTTCATATCCCATGTTGTATTTGCGCTTCTTAGGAATAATGCAATCCTACAAGACCTAGCTAACAAAGGGGATTTTGTAATTTGAATTTATCATGTCCGACATAGTTCACGGACTATGCCGGGAACTCCTATGTTATGCATGGAATGCTCAATAATGCATTTTGTATTCTATCCGAGAAAAATTATACAAATAGAAGAAATTTGATTATTTTGGCGCATTCCCGAGTCCTTGAGATGGAAGTTAGTGATACTTGCACCTGATACCCGTACCTGAGTCCATGCGAAATAGCTGAACTTTTAAATCTCATGATCAATTTTAAGGCCGCACAGTCTTCTCCTTGGTAATTCTGCTTTGAGTTACCAGTGACAGATACAGCTTATTTAAATACAAAAGGAAACATACAAAATAATTGTTACTAATAGCAGAGAACGCGTGCCAAAATGCAGGATGATGGAACATGGCTTGTTGTCACCTGATAAGGCAAGGAAGGCTTATGAGAAGAAGCAGATTAGGCAAAAGCAACTTCGAACGGGAACTCCTATAAAATCTCCTCCACCACGGCCACCAAGTAAACCTGAGACTTCAAAAAAGCAGCAGCAGACTGTGTCAAAGAATGGAGAAGTAAAAGCCAAGAAAAGAATAATTGAGAGCGATGATGATGACGATTTCATACTTAGTCCCAAGAGGAGGAAAGGGTAAGAACAAAAAAAAAAAGAAAAAAAACCTTCTTTCTGTCTGTATCATGTGTAATTTCATGGTTTCTAATTGACCCCAATGAGGCAAGTGACTGAAACTCATGAAACAGGCAAGTGACTGAAACTCATGAAACAGGTGAAAGATCAAGACATTCTTGTCATTGTTGATGTATGCAAACAAATAAAGGGAAAATAAGTTCAGGATTCTTGTTTACTTTATTTTATATCTATCTGATAGATGATGTCCACTGTAAGTTCTGGCATACCAAGCACATAAAAGTACTACAATATTCTGCATTACGTAACTCCCTTGTCTAGTGCACTTCGTGACAATTACATTGATCTTCTTTTTCATGGCATTGATCATTTGTAACGAACAAGTTTGTTCAATGTTAGATGAATTCTTTAAAAAGTCGTAAGTACCCGTGTCGGACACTTTACACTCATGTAAGGGTGTAAGATATGTGTTCGATTTCGATATATGTAGCTGCCTATGAATTCAAATGTACTAGTATATATTTCTGCTCAAGGCTCCCGTATCATGTGAGAAATGCTGTCAAGTCATCTCAGAAATACCATTTACCTTAGAATATAGGACACAAAACAAAACAAATTATTTTCAGGTGAAAGTACATACACCCCCCTCAACTATCACTTTTTTTTGTAAACACCCCCTCACATTTAAAATAGCCCATGGAGACCCCCTCAACTACTAGAAACGAAAAAAGAGAAACTCCGTTAACGGAATGGATGAATTGACGAATATACCCTTTCTATTATTATACGGGCCAACACACAATTCTGTCTCTATCTCCCTCTCTCTCTTCCGACCAAACAAACCCCAACAATTTGCCATTTACCCACTTGATTTGGTAGAGTTTGAATCTCCTGGCGGTTGTTATGGGTGGGAGTTTTGATCATTAGTGGAAGAAAGCAGTGGTAATGGCATTGCTGCTGGTGTGCTTCTTCAACGTGCTTGTTGGCCCTTCTGCTGCAGCTCAGCTTCAGAGGACGATTGAGTCCGGTAGTAATAGTAGCAGTGGGGAACTGAGTCGGCGACACCTTTTGACCAATGGACTCGGCCTCACTCCTCCCCATGGGGTATGTATTACCACTGCTGTTGGTGTGCTTCTTCAACGTGTTCGTTGGCCTTTCTGTGGCGGCTTGGCTTCAGAGGACAATTGAGTCCGAGAGTAATAGTAGCGGTGGGGAATTGAGTTGGCAACACCTTTTGCCCAATGGACTCGGCCTCACTCTCCCCCATGGGGTACATTATTAATCTCTCTCTCTCTCTCTCTCTCTCTCTCTCTCTCTCTCTCTCAGTAGTACCCCCCCATTTTTTTCCACCCAAATCGATCCACCACAACGACGGCTTCAGAGACGGCCGAGCCTGAGCTGTGACGGGGCGTAGATTTGCGATTGTTCTGGCTCGCCTGAGGTCGTCTCGGAAAGAACAACATTTTGGGGTGCAATCGATCAATATGTGCACCAGTTTTTTAGGTCTGTAATTTTTTTTTATCAGAACCGAAAAATAAAGATGGAACAGTGGCTGTTTTCTTGGTCTTGGTGGGTTTGTGGACCAATGTTTCATATACTTTTCTTGTTTAGTTTTGTTTAATTGTGCAATCGATTTGTTCAATTTTCTTTGTTGTCCCAGGAATGTAAATCGGTGACCTTAGCGGCTTCATCTCGGGGATGTAGTTCTGCATGGTGAAGGGGTATGCGCATGTGCCTGGGAACAGCTTGGTCGAGTTCCCCACCCACACGTACAGGAGCGTTTGGCATCGTTTTCCATTTCGATTTGGGGGCTAGGAATTCGAATTTGGGTTTGCTGATTGGGGCTTGGTAATGCAAAATTGGGGTTAGGGTTTGATGTTGGGGGTTTTCTAAAATTGGTGATTTGTGGTGACTGGGGGGGGGGGGGGGGGGGGGGATGGGTTGTGGTTTCAGAGATGGTGGTTGGGTGGTGGTTTGAGATTGTGGTGGTGACAATAATGGAGGTGGTGAAGTCGGTGGTGGAGGTGTAGTTGGTGACTTGCACGTAGAGAGAGAGAGAGAGAGAGAGAGAGAGAGAGAGAGAGAGAGACGGGGAGAGGAAGAAGAAGATGTATATAGTTGCCAAAGGGCATTTTTGTCCAAAAAGGGCCAAATTACTGACGTGTGACCTCTCAGCAAACGGTTCTAGCTAAGGCGGAAGGGTTCACTTGGGTAATGAGAGTAGTTGAGGGGATCTCCATAGGCACTTTTAGATGTGAGGGGGTGTTTATGAGAAAAAGTGATAGTTGAGGTGGATGTTTATGTAGTTTCACCTTATTTTCATTGTGTCCTTAGAAGTTGGAAACAAGAAATAGATGAATTCGATGCTTAGAAACATTTCGGTCTTGTTCTTTTTAGAGTTTCAAAATTCTTGGACACTCCAAAAAAATTTCTCCGTTTATATATAGACCATCTATATCAAGGTTCATGTAACATAGTTTTTGACCTGATATACTCGCATCTTGAGTTTGCATTTGGAACTGGAGCTATCTTTTTGTCTAGGAAACTGAACCACTTAAAAAACCATGGAGTTTCATATATAGGTTGGCTTTTTACCTTGAGAGTTGTATCACATTGATTCCCATAGCCAGATTAACTTAGGCCAGGAGTGTAGAAAATTGCAGGTAATAAGGCTTGGTTCATTTGACCAAGAAATGAGCCATTGAATGGGGAGTCACCATCCATCCCCATGTCTAGTCTGACTGTGACGCCTCACTTTTTCAGTTAAAAAAATAATAACAATAATATTTTTGATACAGATAATTAAATCTTTCATTTTTCTTTTCAAACTTCTTGCTAAAATATATATATATATATATATATATATATATATATATGTTGGGCAGCTTATTTTTGGCATCAATTACACGTATCGCTTAAAATCCAAAGTTTGGTTAAATTGGGAATGGGTCCCCGCAAGTAATTAGTTAACGTAACAAATAATGTTGGGTTGATTGTGTAATTAGACATGATAAGTTTTAAGTTTGAACGTGGGCAGTTTATTAGGATGAGGAATCATATTAAAGGGCCGGGCTATTCGCAACCACGTATTTTCTCCCACAGCCCGTTAAAAATTTTCAATTAAACTCGACAGCTAGTTACCAAAATTAAGATACATTTTCAACATCAAATTACCGAAATATGATATTTTTTTCAACAGCTATTTACCGAAAATGCATGTTTGGCAGTTGTCTACCGAAAGTTGAATATATTTTCGACATGTAGTTACTGAAATATAATCTTATTTTCAACAGCTATTTACCGAAATGTTATTTATGATTTTCAACAACCACTTACCGAAATAGAGTGGGCTATGGGAGAAAATACGTGGCTGCGAATAGCCTAGCCCATATTAAAAACTAGGGTATATTATTTCTATGTTAATAGAGAGACCTAGGGCTCGGAGAAAAGTGTGCGGCAGAGAGAGAGAGAGAGAGAGAGAGAGAGAGAGGGAGGGCACTGATTAGGAGGAACAAGAGAAGTTGGGTTAGTGTTTTCCTTGTCTTTTTACTTTCTTCTTCGTAATTTATGCTCTCAATACAAAATCTACTATTATATATAACATGTGTACATGTGTTGGCTGTGTGTGCCGTGGGTTTAATGGTTAGTTGTGGTGGCGCGATATATAGGTTCTGTTCATGGCTGGGTGCATGTATGTATATTATATTAGTAACCAGCACGTATGCATATATATAGCTATAGTTATTGTATTGGTAATTAAGTGATAACTAATCTAGTAGTTCTAGATTTCATTGATTTCCATATATGTGCACTTTTGTTTTTCAGACTAGAAGAGTATTCAAGCATTTCACTTTTGTGATCTAACTTTTCGATCGAGGTGAGTGGTTAAGCATGTGATCCCTTCTTTTGGAATCCTCTTGAGCCAATCTATTCTTGATAATTCGTTATTCGTTGTGATCCGATGATAATTAGTCTTATTCATTGCTCTCATAATTATTGAAAATTCATTGTGGAATTTGGAGTTGGAAAATATTGGATATTGTGGCCATTATTGATTTTGAGTTTGCACATTTGCTTAAATAAAATATACAGTTTTCACTTTACTTGTTTCAAGTTTGCTTAAAATATTTTTAATTAGGCTTCGTGTCCCATGATTGCTTCGTGGTGCACGGCCGGTCATGCTCCCGGATTTGGGGCGTGACACTGACAATATATGTTCATTGCCATTAATAGACTTTGCTAAGATAGCAACAGTATCAAGAATAGAAGCAAGCATATGAACAGCGGCATGAACAGTATTGTGAAGAGAAATTCTATGTACCATGAAAGATTATCCCGAAATTATCTCGAATTTGAAAATCGATGGTCCAGATTGACTTGAGGACCATTAATTTTCAAATTTGGAATAATTTCGGAGTAATTTTTCTAGGTACCTTGCACTCCTCTATTGTGAATGGAACAAAATAAATAAGAAAATGACATTAAATGAGACTACAGTTTCATTTGCGGAATGAACTGAAATAAGAATGTGATTTATCGCATTTTAATTTGAAATCAATTAGTACGAAGAGAGAATTGGCCCAAAAATTAGATAGGTTCAAGACGCTGTCAGGCGCGGTAGCTAACTAAACAAAGGGCTTGCTTGGTACTCCCTCCGTTCCCTTTTTAAAGTCCAGTATTCTATTTTGGGCTGTCCCTCAATAAGTGTCCATTTTGTAAAGTTAGTGGGTAAAAGTTGGTACATTTTTCATTTTATCCCTAAAAGTAGATTCCATTTTAAAAAGTTAATGAGTAAAAGTGTAATGATGATATTTCCATAGAGGATTAAGTAGGAAAAGTAGAGGTAAAAGCTAATGTGAAAGATGTAATGATAATGTTTTCATAATAAGTTGAAGTTACGAAACAGGACACTTAAAAAGAGGTGGAGGGAGTACAATTGTTTATTTGATTATTTTGCTTCTCAATTAATAGACAAAAGATTCAAACACAACTAAAAAAATAAGCAAGCTAGGGTTATGAAGAAGTTCTTAAGTAGAAATCTAATCTCCACTATCCCTTATGGCAATCTCATATGCTAACCATATTCCTTGGTCGGATAATCTTCCGGTAGAACTCTCTGTCACTGCTTTCAATCTTTGCTTTGAGTTTTCGCTCTCACAAGTTTTAGTAGTTCAGGATGCTTTTAAAAATTATTTTCTCATGCTCACGCACGTGAATCATGTTACTTAATTAGTTATATCACTAATATGTTTTTTTCCTTGGCTACGATCCCCATTGGATTCCTAGCAACAATCTCATTCTCCCTCTGGATATCAGCCACCCACACATATCCGCAGTGTTCGCTGTTGACTGGTAAAAGGACCCCATTATTCATTATTTTTGGCAGGGGCCATTTCATTCAGGGTATAGAAAAGGCAGAGTACATAGGATGGTAAGAGTATTAAATGTGTAGGCGACCATTAATTGACTGCACCGAAGCTCCCCCTTTTCAACCATAGAAGTGTTAAATATGAAGAGAAGTTTTATTGAATTCGATTATTAAAACCATACAATGAGACCTCTATTTATACAAGAGGCGAAAATCTAACTATGGAAAGAAAATCATATCGATTAACTATGAAATAAAATCATTCTAATTACAATCAAATCACAATCTCAAGATCACGATTTGATCGCGATATTATTTTGTATATCATTTATTCTAATATCCCCCCTCAAACTCAAGTATATCTATCAACTTGAGTTTGAAAAAGCTAAGAGAAACTAGGATCATCCAAGAAAAAAGAAATCAGAAGCCGCCACGCCATGCCAAGCCAAGCCAAGCCAAGCTAAACCCAAGTAGGTCTACCAACTTAAGTTTGAAAGAAAAGAAATGAAGAAGCCATGAGTTGAAAAGCCACGAGCGCTGGTTGTGAAGAGGCGTGCTGGTGATGAAGAGACAATCTGGTGGGTGAAAGCAACCGGAAAGCATGGAAGAGATTGACAAATTAACTAAGTGCCCGGCGGACGGCAACGAGACTTAGACCGCCCGCCAGGAGCGAATATCCACAGGGCCTAGATCTTATAGCTCTGATACCATGTTAAATATGAAGAGAAGTTTTATTGAATTCGATTATTAAAACCATACAATGAGACCTCTATTTATACAAGAGGCGAAAATCTAACTATGGAAAGAAAATCATACCGATTAACTATGAAATAAAATCATCCTAATTACAATCAAATCACAATCTCAAGATCACGATTTGATCGCGATATTATTTTGTATATCATTTATTCTAACAGAATTTCGAAGATTTGACGCAGCATCTAGGTGTTTTTTTTTGGAAAATGGCGGAGGAGGGGTGCAACCGGTAATAGCAACCTTTCCGAGGCGTGACCGCAGGGATGACACGCCCCTTGAGGGACCAGTACGTTACTCATAAGTTTCTACCACTCCATCACGGGCTAGCTAGTGATCACAGCTTGGCTTGCAGGAGTGCAAGACATGAGGGGACATTGTCTGCACGCATTGAATCTGCAACCTCCTGGGCCCAAACTCTGTCAGGGAGTAGTAAGTCATAGTTACCACTATGCTAACAACCCCGGTGGAGACGCAGCGAATGATTCAAATGCATATGTTTGTGTTTTTTCAGCGTTTATGATTCAAATGCACATGTTTGTGTTCTTTCCCTTTCCCCATGTCTTTTCTGATAGTACTCTATCTAGGTTTGTTTATGGACACATGGGGTTTGTTTTTTTGATCGGCACACACGGGGTTTGTTTTACAGGTTTTTCGGTTTGTTTTTATTTTTTTCCAGGTTCGTGATCATATCACCTATTTGCTGGACTAGCCAAACACGGTTAAAGCGATGCCATAGGTTTAGCTATACGCTAGGATGATGAAATGGGACCAAATTAGTTGAGCTGAACCTTCACCGGGCTAGGAAAACAAGTCAAGTTTGAACAAGTTCTTAAAGTCTTTACTCATGAGGCATAACCCAAACTCGGCTCAATAAGCTTAATTTTGACTCCACAACTATATACAAATTTAATTACCCAAGCTCGGGTCATTATTGACATTGAAAATTGACTCGAAACTTCAACACCTCCTAACTTAGTAGTACTAGAATTATGAGGGTATTTTTTATTTTTTTTAATGCACTTGACAGGCGAATGAACTTTATCTTATTTCTTTGATAAATGGAATAACCTTTCATATATTATCTCTAAAATGGACAAAGTAATGTGGTACACAATTACAATATTACATTAATGTGTGGTGAAAAAGTTTTCATGGTTTCCTCATACTTACAAGGGGCTTTTTTGAATTTGAAAGGCTCACCCCCTAACCTTACAGCCTAGTGTTTCCAAGTTGATGTAACCTACACATACAATCCCTATGCCAAATCCTAATGACTAGCCCCGTTTTCAGGCTTACAGTTCATTCCTTTCCAAAAACCCCAAACATTTAAAACATAGGAGTAATTGTATCAACTATGAAGATGTACGGCTTATGTTACCCGTTTGGCTATATATTCAATCAACCATTTACAACTTGCACCCTAGAGGCACGCTAAGCATACATCATGGGAATCATGCTGGGTTAGAAATCATGCATGCATAATTTTAAGTTGATTGCTAGTCATTGTAATCAGATTGTGTCGGTACTGTTTTTTTGATTCAGCATGATTATTTTAATTTAATGGTTTATTTCACAAATCCTTAATAATGACCGGTTTCGACATGTTAACGGTCTCAAGAGGCTGCACTGTGCACTCATGCACTACCCATTCAAATCCAAGAACACAACACATTCATCCTATTAAACAGGGCAAGATCGATCTATATAACCCAGCTTACTTATAAATGTGTTGAGTAGCCTAGAAATTTCTAAGATATTTTATCCATGGATGTAGGGGCGGAGCCATTCAATGGCTGGAGGGGGCCATCGCCCCACCCCCTTTTTGCTAGTTAACATTACATATGCATAATACTGTGTCAAGGTTAAGAATGTTATTGGTTCAAACATGTATTGGTGCCTTCCCTCCATGAATATTCTAACAGCTTTAGCGGATAAATAAACAACTTACATATTCAAGAAGTCTTGTTGCTTATTTGGAATTCTCTCATTTCACCTAGAATTTACGAAAGAGATAAATTTTTTTACGACGGAGCCGTGAAAATAATTTATGGCGCTCAATTGTGCTCGTTCAAATGTGTTTTGGACGGTCCGGATTTTGAAAAAACTATTTGTTAAAAGAGTTTAACTATTCGCACGAATATTTTTTTTAAAAAAATTTGGACCATTGATTGAAACGGACGGCTGAGATTGCGCGGCCGTGAATAAGTTTCTCTCTGGCTTTTTGACTTTTTTGGTCCCCAAAGTATTTCCGCCGTGCCATTTTGGTACTCAATATTCCAATTGCTAACATTTCATCCCCAAAATATCAATTTTGTCTTTAAATGGTCCCTGCAGCTCACGCCGTTCCTTCCCTCCGTCAAAACCAAGGGCAAGCTTGGTATTTCACCTCTACCACCACACCAAACCCCCTGTCTCCCTCAAAACGGTGTCATTTGGTTGAAAAGATTGATTTTTCTCTTCCATGTTTCTCTTAGGGTTCTCATTAAAAGTTTTAAAGTCAAAAAAATAATTATGACTCTTTAGGATAAAATAATCAAAAAATTAAGATCTTCGCATAGGTTCAAACAGATTGAAAATTTGAATACTTAATTTTTTCACCATAATTTTTAATATATAAATAGCCTTAAAAAATTCAAGATTTTCAACCCGTTTGAACCGGTGCAAAAATCTTAATTTTTTAATCATTTTATTTTTAAGGATCATAATTATTTTTTTGATATATAAATAACCTAAAAATATATAAGATTGATTTTTCTCTTCTATAGTTCTCATTGAAAGCCATAAAGTCAAAAAATGAAATATGACCCTTTAGGATAAAATGATCAAAAAATTAAGATCTTTGCACCGGTGTAAACGGGTTAAAATTGAAACACTTGATTTTTTTAGGCTGTTTATATATTACTCCCTCCGTCCATTTTTAAGTGTCCTGCTTTGTAATTCCAATTTATTAAAAAGACATCATCATTATACCTTTCATATCAACTTTTTCCTCCACTTTTCCTACTTACCCATCATCATTACACTTTTACTCACTAATTTTTCAAAATAGAATCTACTTTTTGGGACAAAATAGACAATCCACCAACTTTTACCCACTAATTTTACAAAATGGACAATTATTAAGGGACAGCCCAAAATGGAATACCGAACTATAAAAAAGGGACGGAGGGAGTAAAAAATATGGTGAAAAAATAAGTGTTCAAATTTTCAATCCGTTTGAACCTGTGCGAAAATCTTAATTTTTTAATCATTTTATCCTAAAAAGTCATAATTATTTTTTTTTGACTTTAAGGCTTTTAATGAGAACCATGAAAGAGAAAAATCAATCTTTCCAACCAAACAACACCGTTTTGAGGGAGATAGGGGGTTTGGCATGGTGGGAGAGGTGAAATACCAAGCTTGCCCTTGGTTTTGACAGAGGGAAGGAACGACGTGAGCCGCACGGACCATTTAAAGACAAAATTGATATTTTGGGAATGTAATGTTAGCAATTGAAATAATGGAGACCAAAATGGCACGACGGAAATACTTTGGGGACCAAAAAAGTCAAAATGCCGTTTCTCTCTTTACAAAATACTCCCTCCGTCCCTTATTTAGAATCCAGTATTCCATTTTGGAATATCCCTTAATAAGTGTCCATATTGTAAAGTTAGTGGGTAAAAGTTGATGCATTGTCTATTTTGTCCCTAAAAGTAGATTCCATTTTGAAAAGTAATTGAGTAAAAGTGTAATGATAATGGGTAAATAGGGAAAATAGAGGAAAAAATTGATGTGAAAGGTATAATGATGATGTCTTTTTAATAAGTTGGAGTTACGAAGCAGAACACTTAAAAAGGGACGGAGGGAGTAGTAGATTTCATTCATATTCATTTGATTTGTACTCTCTCACTCTTTAGAATAAAGTACTTAGTGGATTTCATATGGACCAAATCCATTTTGATTAAGGTAGATTATCACTTGACATTATTGCATTTTGTCACAAGTCTAAGGTCTTCTCTTTCACAAGGTTTGGCCGCTCCCGAAATAAGATCATGGCACCACCCCTGCATGTGTGTTTTACAACCCCCCATTAAAATTGAGTGGCGCAGCTGATCAATTGTTGATGATCTTGCCCTCTTAAGACTGTTGTATCAAGAAACAAAACTATGCTCCTCTTTTAGGCTATATCGCAATTTTACAGAAGAGGAAGGAAAATAATGTAGGGGGATGAAAACAATTGGTGCTTAAACACTAAATTGCAATGGCTACTCGTGTCTCTTCACCGGAACCCTAGTTCGTCGTCGGAACCCGAATCTGGAAAACAGACAAGGAGTGAGCGCACCTTTGCCTCTCGTAGCGAAGGCCCTCTGATGCCTAAGTTAGTATCACGTACTAGCAATAAACCCTAATTATCAGTAGGAAACTCATATAATGCAAAGTGTTGCGTATTGCGTAGCTTTTACCTCTAGGTTTACCTCGTATTTATAGATTCAAAGAAGCTTACTGCCCAAGCATTCCTATTACCCTAAGATTCCTATCTCGTATAGGAACCCAGGATATCTTGGATTCTCGTTTCCTTGTCAGTTCATTATCTTAGTCTTTTCAGGACTCTTTCCATAACTGGCTGAACATCCCATTCCTGTTGGGTGTCTTTCCTAGTTCCTCCATTCTCGGGATCTCATTCCTTAACGTAATACCACTGTTTCTGGACCATTCCAGAGTGTTCCTTGCACCTGAGGCTGCTTTCCCCAAATTTCTCCTCCTGTTCGGCCTTCTTATTGCCCAACAGGCTACCTAGACTAGTGACTTCACATGTCATTGATTTTTTATCCAACCCTTGGACCAATAACTTCTCATGTTCACTGGTCCAAGGCCATACACAGACTTTCTGGACTAGTGACCCCCTATGTCAGTGGTCCATATTGCCGACCACCGTCTTGCACGGTGATTGTCCATATCGTATCTATACCATGGTCCCACGTACCACGTGTTCGGGCCCCTTATTGCCGAGCAGTCCATCTGGTCCAGTGACTTCTCATGTCACTGGTCCTTTTCAACTACTTGGACTAACGACTTCTTGTATCACTGTACCTGTATCGCCGATCACCGTTTTATACGGCGGTTTATCTTATCTTGCTTACTTCGTGGTCCCACGTACCACTTTCTCATGCTCTAATTGAGCTTGTTCGGGAATACCTCCTTACAAACAAGAATAAGAAAGCCCGGGTTTGTATTTTTCTTGTCAAGTACATGTGGCCCGCCCATTTGTGATGTTATGATATAAGAGAAAGAAATAATATTGTATTGAATTGTGTGTTCTATACAAATGAGAGGGCTCATATATATATAGTGTGAGCCATGATACAATAACGGAAAATACAATCACAATCACAATCTCAATCACATTCTCAATCACATAAAATCAGTATCATATAAAATCATAATAATATATGATTTGATCTTATGATCTAGAATATTCTAATCTAGAATATTCTAACATCCCCCCTCAAACTCAAGGTGGTAAAGTAGAGACCAACTTGAGTTTGGAAACTAAGTCATGAAAACGCCCAGGAGGGTGCGCCTTGGTCAAAATGTCAGCAGTCTGATCAGATGACGATACTGATAGAATACGAAGAGTGACGCTAGCAACATGTTGACGCACAAAGTGACAGTCAATCTCGATGTGCTTGGTGCGATCATGAAAGACATCATTGCGAGCAATTTGGATGGCACTCTGGTTGTCACAACAAAGGGTAGTGCCAGTGGAATGGTGAACACCCACATCGGTAAGTAGCCATCGTAGCCATAGGAGTTCTTGGGTGGTATCTGCCAAAGCACGGTATTCGGCTTCAGTACTTGACCGGGAAACAACAGTTTGTTTCTTACTGCGCCAAGAGATGAGGGAATCACCAAGAAAGAAACAATAGCCTGTGATAGAATGACGATCGGTAGGATGTCCAGCCCAATCTGCATCAGAGTAAGCTCGCAGCTCTAAGGATGAATGAGCAGCGTAGTGGAGACCATAAAACAAAGTCCCTTTGACATAGCGAAGAATACGAAGAACAGCATCGTAATGGGTCGTTCGTGGGGATGATAAAAATTGGCTAACAAGATGAACAGCATAAGCTATGTTCGGTCGAGTAACTGTGAGATAAACAAGACTGCCAACCAATTGACGATATAAGGTGGCATCAGAAAGTGGAATACCATCCAGAGGAGTAAGGCGAACATTGGGCTCTAGAGGATTTGAGGCAGTCTTGCAATCAGTGAGGCCAGCACGAGAGAGAAGGTCAGAGGCATATTTGGCTTGTGAGAGATAATAGCCAGAGGGATCCGAAGAGATTTCAAGGCCCAAGAAGTAGCTTAGAAGACCCAAGTCCTTCATTTCGAAATGCTGGCTAAGGAGATTCTTGAGTTCAGTGATACCAAGACTATCATCCCCAGTGATTATCATGTCATCAACGTACAAGAGAAGGAAAACAGTACCATGCTTAGATTTGCGAATAAACAAGGCAGAATCATGTGGACTAGATGAAAATCCGAATGTCTAAATTGTAGTGCTGAACTTGGCGAACCATGCTCGAGGAGCTTGTTTGAGGCCATAGAGGGCACGACGAAGCTTACAGACCTTGTTTGGAGGATGAGTATACCCAGGAGGTGGCTTCATATACACTTCCTCAACAAGATCACCATTGAGGAAGGCATTTTTGACATCCATCTGATAGAGTGGCCATTTATGGACAGCAGCAACGGCAATTAGACTCCAAACAGAGGTAAGACGAGCAACTGGAGCGAAAGTCTCCTCATAGTCAATGCCATATTCTTGGTTAAACCCCTTTGCCACCAAGCGGGCTTTATACCGTTCAACAGAGCCATCAGAGCGGGTCTTAATTTTGTACACCCATTTGGAGCCAATGGGAGTTTTGCCTGGGGGAAGATCAACCAAATCCCATGTTTGAGCATTAGTCAAAGCCTGCAGCTTGTCTTTCATTGCTTGCTGCCAAAGAGGGTTAGTACTAGCTTCACGATAAGAGTGTGGTTCATAATGTGAAAGGATAGTGGAAAAACAATGGTAATCACGAAAATGAATAGGTATTTCCCTTACCTTATTAGAACGACGGAGAGGTGGAGGAATAGTGACATCATTATTAGGAGATGACTCGGAAGGCTCCGGGAGGGAGGAGCTAGAAGATGCAGGTGCAGAATTAGCAGGCAGAACAGAGGAATCTGGGATAGGCTGCGAAGAAGACGTGTGGAGAGAACCTGTATCAAGCTCATTAGGAAATAACTCAATGGATGAGTCAGTAAAAAAAGAGGAGACGTCGGTGGTGCGTAAGTGAAACTTAGGGAGAGAAGAAAAGGTGTTGTGTTCCCAAAAAATAACATGACGGGATATGCGAAGACGACGAGAAATGGGATCCCAACAGCGATAACCTTTATGTTCAATTCCATAACCTATGAAACAACAAAGACGTGCTCTAGGCTCTAACTTTGTATGTTCACGAGGTTGAAGTAACACAAAGCATGCACATCCGAAAACTCGAAGATGGTCATAATTGGGAGAGATACCATACAACCGTTCAAAAGGTGTCATATTGTCAATGACTGGGGATGGAATGCGATTGATGGTATATACAGCTGTGAGAGCTGCTTCTCCCCAAAAATATTCAGGACACGAGGCTGAGATAAGAAGAGCACGAAATGTGTCTAGAATGTGGCGGTGTTTACGTTCAACACGACCGTTTTGCTGGGATGTACCTGGACAAGATCTATGTGGGAGAGTACCATTCTGACGGAGAAAGTTGAGAAAATTGGTTCCTCTATATTCCATAGCATTGTTAGAATGAAAAACTTTTATAAAGCAAGATAATTAAGTTTTCACCATGTTCGCAAAGTCAACATAAATTTTTGGTAACTCAGATCGTTTGTGAAATAGATATATCCAAGTAAAGCGCGAATAATCATCAACAAATATGACAAAATATTTGGAGCCCCCCATGGTGGCATTGGGAGAAGGTCCCCAAATGTCTGAATGAACCAAGTCAAAAGGTGCAGAGGAAATAGAATCTGAATTATTGAAAGGTAAAGCAGGTTGTTTAGCAAGTTGACAAGGTAAACAATCAATATTGGTGTTTCTCACAGATCCTAACTGTTGGAAAAATGTATACATATTAATTTGTTGGAAAATTATGTGTATTACAATTATATATTTATTTTGATGATTGTCGAAAAATCAGAGGAATTATTTTAATGATGTTTTTATAATTATCGCCAAGTTATTTTCGGACTAATTTTCTCAACCTTGTAAAATTGCTTTAAGTATCTTGAATTCAATGTTTAATATCTACAAAGACTTAATGAGCTCAATTCATGCTTTAACGGATTTATTTAGATGAAGTTTTGAGCTACAGGTTGACGAACCGGCTAATAAGCTGGCTGTCTGAACAGAAGGGGTTGTCAACCAGACTTCACTGGATGACAGGCTGGTTGAGAGAGTGGACGACCTTCCGGTCGACCGGCCGGACGACCAGTAGTGTATTTCTGCAGATTTTCTGCTGATCAGTAAAATCTCAAACGGCTCTATTTTTCCTAAAATAGCTCTCCAACGGCACAGTAATTTGCTAATGGCTAGTAGGTGATTGGATGGCTATATAAAGGCTTCAAGAACTCATTGATGAGTACAAATTCAAGCTACAACATTTCATATCATTCCAAAGAGCAAATTCTCCAAAGATCAAGTCCGAAATTCTCCTTGTTCTTTCACTTTCATATTTTCTTGAGAGAAAATTATACAAGACGTGAGCGATATTTTTCATACTTTCTCCACATACTTGTAATCCCTAAGCGAGTGTTTGAGTCAAACACTTGAAAGCTTAGAAGACCAAATTCGGGTTTGAATTTGGGTGTGATTGTTTTCGAGAGGTTTTCGGAGAAAACCCTTGCGGTTGCACTAGCTCCTCGGGAAAGCTAGGGGATAAGGTCATTGTAAGCACCCGCAAGACTTACTACTTGTAATCTTTTTGAAGATTAGTGGAACCTTCAAGTAGTTGCTTGAGGAGAAGTGGACTAGGCCGGACCGTGGACAAATCCGGGCCGAACCACTATAAACGGGTTCTATCTCTCTAACTCTCTCATTTACTTGCTTGTATTATCTTGAATATATTGTTAGAGAATAATTTTTAAATTAGTAATTTCCTTTACAACCCTATTCACCCCCCCTCTAGGTTGTCTTTTTGGGTAACACTAACTGACCACTAGGTACTAAAGAACGTAAACGACTAACCGACACATGCCCCAAACGGGAGTGCCAAAGACTCAAAGAAGAGATGGAAGAAGCAGAAGCTGCAGACTGAACTAGAGAAGTAAAGCGAGGCGGAAGGTGAAGACTGATGAGCTCAAAAAGGCGTCCTGTCCTATGCCCTATCCCAATGGTCTGCCCTGTATGTGGATCCTGCACCTGGCAACCAGAAGGAGAAAATAGAACAGTGAGTCCAAGTTCACAGAGTTGACCAACAGAGATTAGGTTTAAAGTAAGGGCCGGGATGAGATAACTATCAAGAAGAGATACATTAGTAGTAGAGACATGGCCTACGTGACTGACATGCATATGTGATCCATCAGCGGTATGAATAACAGGCATAGAAGAAGAGGTTGACTTGGGAGAAAAAATAGTGGAATCAGAAGTCATATGATTGCAACAGGCAGAATCAAAACACCAAGAGGAGATACCTGAAGTGACAGACAGGGCAGTGGGAGAAGGTGTACCAGAATGTGAGGAAACTTGTTTGAGGATGGACTCAAGGTCATGCATGGAGATGGAAGGAACATAATGTTCTGGAGGAGAGGGCATATCAGAGGAAGAACCCTCGGCAGCAGCAGCAGCAGTACGAGATGTAGACGATGGTTTGAATTGATTATGAGGTTTGTTTTGACCACCCCTGGCCAAGGAATTGCCAGAATAGTTTGACTGCTTGTAGGGATTGCCTGAATGGTTTGACTGCTTGTAAGGATTACCTGAAGGATGCGACTGCTTGTAGGGATTTTTGAGGCAGTCATATTGCCGATGTCCAGGACCAGTCTTGTGACAATGCTTGCAGACCCTAATAGGACACTGCACCAAATTATGATCGCGGCTATGACAGTATCGACAACCATCGCCATCTGAACTTGGGATGGCAGAACGTCCAGTGGACTGAGAGGTGACAAGTACCGTGTCTAGATGCTGATGTTGAGTCTTGAGAGTACCAAGACGGGTTTCCTCAGAAAGAAGCTCAGAGATTGCTTGTTCCAAGGTAGGTAGTGGACTGCGATGAAGGAGAGATGCACAAACAGGCTCAAAATCAGCAGTGAGAGCCATGAGAAAAAGAATAAGACATTGTTGGTCTCGATAGCTGGTAAATTTTTGGGCATCAGTAGCATCGTTCCATGCAGGTTCGGAAAGAGATAACTGATCCCAAACCCCATACATCTGAGAGAGGAAATGATTAATAGATTGGCCGGGTTCTTGGCGCATGCGATGAAGATGACTCAATAGTTGATACTGATGGGCAAGACCCGTGGTACTGTATCGTTCTTTTAGGAACTCCCAGATTTCTTTGGCAGGGAATTCGGCATCCTGAAATCTACCAAATTGTAAACTGATAGAGGTGACCGAAGTGTTGCGAATCCAAGTAATAATCTGATGATTCTTGCTGTCCCATTCTTCCAATCGTTCACCATATTTGTCCTGGGATTCAGTGGCACCTCGAGTGGGTTTAATGACTTCGCCAGTAATTACACGCCAGAGTTTCTTGCCTTTGAGAAAACTAGACATAGCTTGAGCCCAAAGGACAAAGTTTGTGCCGTCGAGAGTGACGGAAATGGGTTGAGATGCGTCCGAACAGTCCATGGAAAATAGCTGACTGGTATGTGATTTCGGAAGAAAATAGATCTGTAATTATGGAGTTGGAAACTGGCATTCTGGTTTGAAAAAGTTTGCTTGGGATTCGAACTTTGAAAGTGGGCTTTGGCAGATTATGGTTCGGAATAGCGGTGGGATTGGTTTTGGCAGATTTCGGTGGACGGCAGTATGATGATGGCCGGGATTGGTTTTGGATGATGATGGTGCTTGGATGATGATGTATGGTAATGAAATGGATGGCAGGATATGATTAAATGAATGGGTAGTGTTATCTTGGCTTGGAACTTGTAAAAGTGAGGCAGGGAACATGGATTTTAACGGTGGAAGAAAAAGAATGATACTGAAGGATGAAAGAAGAACAACGGTGGGAAGCTAGGTTTAAAAATGTAGCTCTGATACCATGTTATGATATAAGAGAAAGAAATAATATTGTATTGAATTGTGTTTTTTATACAAATGAGAGGGCTCATATATATAGTGTGAGCCATGATACAATAAAGGAAAATACAATCACAATCACAATCTCAATCATATAAAATCAGTATCATATAAAATCATAATAATATATGATTTGATCTAGTTCTAACATGTGATGCCATTAAATTAAAATCACGAAGGCTCCACTGACGGCAACGTGCGGCCATGGAATTTTTAACATCGTATAAGGGTTCCATTTGGCTTATTAAATTAAAAATTGTGACTCTTTGTTGAATAATACGTACTGCATATTGATTGGCCTGGCCTTATAGCACAAATCTGTTGGACCATCTGGAGGAAAAGGTATGATCGATCGATACTGTTTCAACTCTCTCTGTAGCCCCTGTTTCTCGAGTGAAGGGGACTGACTATCTTGGTGCTGCCTGCCTATTACCAATTGAATTCTCCTGTGAGCCATATATACTGATCTTGAGGATAGTACGTAACGCTTCCTGGTAACATAAGTCCTCCACTTCCTTGCTTCTGGAAATTCAATTCTGACAGTTCCTTTCTTCCGTCAAATGGGCATGCACGCAGCTTTCGCTGTCATTGCCCGGGATTCCAAATGATAAGGTTATCGAGCTCAATTATGGAAGGATTAAAGTTGGTTCTGCTTTAGCCCTGAATGCTTGGGCAATTCGGGTTGCTTGCTCAATGGCAGCTTGCATGCATGAAGATTTCCCAGGCAATTTTCGAATCCGAGCTTGCACAATTCTCTTGCCCAAACCTCCCTTTAGCATTTTACCTTCTGCGCTTTGTAACCTTGTGCATATGGATTCAGCTCTGCAATTATTTATTGGATAATAAAAAAAAATTTGTGAAAAATGTGACTTGATATTCGTGTCATTAGTCCAAATTAGTACCCATGAATCAAGTCACTTCAATTTGCTCTAAACATACGTCGAAAATTGGTTTTCTATAAAATGCTTGCATTGAGTTCAAAACAAACTAATTAAACAACTCAAACCTGACTCACTAGGCTATGATTTCCCCTGGTGGTTGCACCATTGTGGTGTTATACTACACTTTTGGAGTTTGAGCCTTATCCCCACTCTCTAATGAAAACTCAAACCTGACTCTAATCCAATTTGGCAAAGGCTATTTTGCAGTCAATTTTGTATCGTACACAAGTGAAGTTTCACACAATTTTAAACTGATTACGTTGTTTTTGCTTGAATTCACCTTATAAGTTATTCGGTTCTTTTAAATGTGTCGAAAGAAAGTGAAACTAGTACATCTCGCTGGACTTGTGTTTAATTGTTGGACTCTATTATTGTTTGAAATTGACAAAACAGATTGAGCAACGAGTTAAGCTTGGACACTTTCAATTAACTTAACTCATTTCATTTGCGGAGTAGTTTTGAAGAAATGCGCGCAATTTCCAAAAATTAGCTCAATATTGTCTTTAAAAGTTACACAGCTTGTTTGGTTCAACTTTTTGAAAGTCATTTTTGGTGTAATGTGAGTAGTAATGAGCGGGGAGAGATAGAGAGAAAAATGTATTAAAAATATGTAAAAAAAAAAAATGAGATAAGATGAGAGTTGAACCAAATAAGGTGACAATCTCTCAAGAAGTCATGTACTATTAAGAGCCCGTTCCAGAACGTAAATTAGAGCTTATTTTTTGTTCAATAATAAGGCTTGTTTCACAAAAATAAGAAGAAGGTACTTATTTTTTCAGAATTTATATAGGTACCAATAGGCGCCGGGGAGGAAAATCGTACCGACTGCCGCACTGGGCCGTTTCCGGCCACCGGACAGCCGATCCGAGCCGTCCAAAAATTATAATAAAAAAACCAAGGGGGCTCATGCGGGAATCAACGGCATCTGAGGTGTGTAGAATGCTTAATCCGAGCACCCCTTTTTCGTGTATATGATTTCATACGAAAAGGGGTGCTTGGATCAAGGACCCTACATACCTCGAATGTCGTTGATTCCCTCGATGGCCCCCTTGATTTTTTTTTTAGAATTTTTGGATGGCTCGGATCGGCCATCCGGTGGCTGGAGACGTCCCGGCGCGGCGGTCGGTACGATTTCCCTCCTCGGCGCCCATTACTCATAGCACAACTTCTTATTTTTTAAGAAGACAATTTCAAGCTCAAAAATCATGTGCTTACGCAAATAACTTTCTTATCAATAGGGATCTTATTTTATAGATCTCATTGAGATCTTTAATACGGTGCAAAAAAAAAATTGAATTTTTTTCATTTACATTATTTTTGAATTTGAAAATGTGAAATAAACTTTTTATTTGAGTTTTGTAGAATGACCCTTCTTATTTTTCTTTGAGAAATTCCAAAATAAGTATTTATTTTTTAAGAAGGTTTCTGGAACGGGGCCTAAGGCTCCATGATCCCCGTAATGTCTTGGCATATTTTATAACTAGACAGCTCATTTTTATATGGTAGCTAGTGCGTTGATATTCCTTTTTCAAAAAGAGGGTAATTTCAAACTCAAATATAACGAAAATGAAAAATGATTTTTTAATTTTTTTTGCACCGGTTAAAAGATCTCAATGAGATCTATCAAATAAGATCCATATTGATAAAAAAATTACTTACGTAAATACATGATTTCTGAGTTTGAAATTACCTTCCTTTTTCAAAAACCTTCTTTTTGCTAAAGTGGAACGGCACCTAAACATCAGAAAAGCTATGTGCACAGACTGCTGTGCACAGCAGCTGTGCACAGCAGTCTGTGCACATAGCACAGCTCCCTAAACATTAACAAATTAAAACATCAATCATTGATTTTTGGTAGTTGAACGACAAGATGGTCGTTATCCTTTGACAGAAAAAGTTTCACAGTTCAAAGTACACTTTATGGTACATCTTCACTATTTCAACCTCCTCATTGTGTTAACTTCCTAAAGGTGATTGTCTGTAGTTTTTCTCATCAATTACTCCGTATTCGTTTTTTTATAGATTTTATAAGCTGTGTAATTAATTTCAATAATTCTAACATCATATTCATTTACACACGCACACTCACAACGAAGGTAGGGCCCACACATACTGGATGTATAATGTGTGCGGGCTCCATCCTTGTTGTGAGTGTGAGTGTGTGAATTGGTGTGTAAATGGGTGTAGTTGTAGAAGGACTCAATTAATTTTGCTCAGAATTGTGTCTCGAAATAAATGAATAAGCATGATAACCAAAAGACAAGAAATTTTAGTGAACACTTCCTTTTTTTATTTTATTTATTATGACACTCAATTTCTTATCTTTTAGTGAAGCTTTTGTATATATTTTTTTTTACTAAAAGACAAGAAAATGAGTGTCATAATCAAAAAAGGAAGTGGAGAGAAACACCGTGCGGTTTACTATATGACCGTGCGTGTTATCTGGTACATCGTACGGTATAAACTATAACTGAGGCAGTCTGTCGTTATTTTGTCATTTCATTTTTGCACGTCATTCATTTACCATTCACTGTACAGTTAGCACCACAAGCACGCCAATGTGATATATTCAATCCCATGTCCCTTTCCCCTACTTGTTTATTAAGAGTTTAATCTTTCAAAAGACGTTTAAAGTTTCCCCTTTGAAAATGTTAAGTAGAGATCGGTTCTTATCAGGCGAGCATGGTGCTTTTCAATAAAACATTTCCCGTTCGTAACGTGGCTCCCGAACCTAAAGTCTCAACGTTTTTTCGCTAGGCCAAAAGCCTTTTGTTTCTCAAACAAGCTCTCGGTTTCTCGGATCATCCATCTCAAACAAAATCTGGGTGGCAACTCTTTTGAGCGCGCCGGTCTGGTAGCCCACAGTGACGACTCTGCTGGGGACGTATGATTATTCGATAAAGTAAAAATAGCTTAAATACAATAGAATGTGAAATAAAGTGTCAACAAATACCCTTTAAGAGTAATTTACGGGCACGAAATATTTAATAGAGAACGGGATAGATGTATATATTGCTACCCAATTTTTTTAGGACTTGTCAAAATGGATATATATTATGGCCCATCGAAAAGTAAAATTAATATAAGTGGTATAAACTTACATGATGGAGAGAGTATGAATCCTTTACATATGATAATTGTGAGTTCTACATACGATGTTAATAGTATATCTTCATTGCAAAACATCAATCTTTATATATTTTGGTGGTTGTATATAGGAAGGTTTGAGGGGTTTAAGCAAACCTTTGAGTTCGATAAAATAAAAAAAACTAGATCCGATATGTATTCAACTATAATAAATATCTTTATTATATGTGTAACGTCGTGCATACAAAAACTTTAAATACATTTTCGTTACTGCTAAACTAAATATAAAATATATCCTTCTTCTGTCATGTTCTCAACTCAACTTAAAGCACTGGAAAATATAAAATGGGACTTGGGACTTAAAACACCGCTGCATTATTGATGTGCAGTTGACACACAGTTTTTAACTTTTGCGGAGAAAGGGTCCCTTGAGTGGATATTGAAAAGCTTTGTTTTAACGTCCAGGGCTAAGATCATTTATTGATAAAACCAATGCATGTTTGACTAAAATACTATTATGAGGGGGTCAAGAAGTGGAGACTTTGGGGCCGGGGTACTGGCCTAGCCCAGAGGAGGAGCATAGGGTGCAACACAGGTTGTACTAGCTAGGGTAATTGGGACCCAATTTCAAACCCAGCTTAAGTTAAGATGTGACGACCATATGGCCTTTACAGTTTACACAGTGTAATATGTTGAGTAAGCAATTTGGGGTGTGAGTTGGAAATGAATGCAAACAACCACCGGAGCTTTGAAACAAAAAACAACCACTCGTGTAAGTCATCTTCATTGATTGGAGAGAGAGAGAGAGGGGTTTATTTTTTCCACTAAATATTTGATTTTTGTGTGTGTGGGGGGGGGGGGGGGGGGGGGGGGGGGGGGGGGCAATGGTATAAATTTGAATTGGCTCAATCTGTTTTATAAAGTACCGGTTCGAGAAATGTGGAGTTATATGAAAAGAAATTATCAGCTCATGTATGGTCCCAATTCAATCATGGACATGAAAACAAACCAACCGTCACCATCCGTCTTACTGCAATGTCCTTTTTCTGCTCGTACAAGTATCAATAATTGTGCTTTTTTTCCCTAACGAGGATTTCTTAGAAAAAACTAGGGTTGAAAGAAAAAAATTGGTAAATCGGACTGAAATCGAACCGGTGGTTCGGTTTCTAGAGGTAATTGGTTTGGTTGGGTTTGGTTTTTAGCCACACATAAAAAAAAAATTGATTTGATCTGGTTTGTCGATCACTTTCCAATCTGAATAAATTGGGCTGGACTAGATATATAATTTATATATTAGGGCCGGTTCAAGGACCCAACTTTTGACACATAATATAACAAATCTTGCATGGGACCCATTTGGAGCCCTATGCAAATGATTGGAGTTGTTTAACTTATTTATAACATGTTTTCGAGAGCTCTCATAAAAAATAATTCATTAGGATATCTGTAGCGCCCCGAATTTTGAGTACATTAATGAGGCATTTATTACATAATAAAGAGAGTCTGACTCATTATTACATCATAAATACATCACAGGATACATTTATTCAACAAGGGAGGAACCAGGGCTCCTAACTACTACTCCGCTTGCTCCTCCATCCTGGCAAGCTCCGAAGGCTCCGAAGGCCTCCAAGGTGTACATCTCACCCTGTTCATCTATGAAGTCTGACACATTATACCGGCGTCACCACCAATATAATATGTCAGGGTCACCAAAAGGTAACACCGTGAGCTACAACGCTCAATAGGAAACGTTACCCACCAACCTTACAACAGTAAATCATTTACAACAACACTAACAATCACACATCCACATTCGTTAATCATCTATCGTTGGTGTCCAAGATTTTCGTGTTTCTCCTACGCCATTCATCGTAGACCTTGGCAACATTTTCACATACAAATCAATCTTTCAAAATCATTTGTTTAACTTACCCAGCCTCGGTTCCGCCGCTCCGGGTTCCCGAGTATCCGCACAATGCACTACAAGAAAAAACACTTTTGCCGACAAAAATAATAGTCGCCAAATGGTTGTTTTTAGTCCCCAAAAGGTTTCCGCGACTAAAAATTTTGGTCGCCAGTTTGGTCGGCAACACTTGGTCTGGGAAAGTTTTTGCCGACTAAAATTATTTTTGTCGCCAAAAACTATTTTTCCCGACAAAACAATTTGTCGCGAAAAGTTATTTGCCGACCAAACAAGTTTGTCGCAGAAAGTTATGCCGACTAAATAATTTTGTCGCAGAAAGGTATTGCCAACTAGAATTTTGGTCGCCGAATACATACATTTGCCAAATAAATAATATTAAAAAATTTAAATGCCACGTGGCACCCTTCTAATGCCCCCACGTGGGCTCCTCCTAGATTGCCACGTGGCCCATGTCTAATAATACCCACACTTGCATTTCCCGGGAATCGAACTCGCCACCTCTAACTCTTTGGCGAGACGCGCGACCGCTGGGCTACACAACAACTTGTGATACATTCCTATAAACAATATATATATTATGTTTGAAAAATAATATATAATATATAATATCTAATATATAATATTTATTATTATTATTATTATGTACGAAAAATTAAAAATATATAAAATAAAATAATTACATTTTTTTTGGTAATTGATGCATTTCATAACCAACCATGGATAAACACATATTTTTAATTACTTTTTTAATTATATTTTTTAATATATAAACAATTTAAATAATAAAGTGTTCCAATTTTCAATTCGTTTGAACCGTTACAAATATCTTATTTTTCTGGTAATTTTATCCTAAAATGTAATAATTAATATTTGTCTTTAAGACTCTTATTATTAAATATCTGCTCTTCATTTTATTTTAGTGCTCTCATCTGAGAGTTCTACAGCAAAAAATTAATTATGACTATTTATGATAAAATTGTTAAAAAAATAAGATCTTCGCGCCGGTTCAAATGGATTGAAAATTTGAACACTTATATTTTAATTATATTTCAATCCTACTAAAATTGGTGGGTAGTGCCATGTCCGCCAAACCACTAGCTATATATATAGAATGACAGAACATGAAAGATTTAGGACTTGTACCAAGAAAATTTAATGATTTTCGTTTAATAATATAACATCTACAAAATGTACGGATCGGATGAAAATAACATGTCGTTTATGGGCCCATAATCAGAGGTTTATCAAAGTGAAGTACCTTTTACTGAATTTAATGATTGACGATCATGCATCTATAGCTATCTTATCAACTCCATATTTTGTATGACTAATATGCTCGGTGGATACTAACAGAACGATTCCGATCATGTAGTTTATGTTATGATTATATAGCTACCATACACTGCCCCGTACGGCTAAATCCACTTTGGCTTAATTTTAGTTCTTATTCAAATTTTTTTCGTATCACTTGGCTCATCATCAATTTTTTTGGGATTATTACATCCTTATGACAAGAGAAATCTAAAAAGTAAAAATTTTTGATCAAAATCTAATTTTTTTAATAAAGACGAAAAAATTGGTTTATTGGCTTATTTTCGTCTTTATTTAAAAAAAAAAGGATTTCGGTCAAATTTTTTTTACTTTTTAGATTACTCTTGTCGTGAGGATGCAATAATCCCCAAAAAATTAACGGTAAGTCAAGTGATACGAAAAAAATTTGAATAAGGAGAAAAAATAAGCCAAAGTGGCTTTTTTAGCCAAACGGGACCTCATTTACAACAATACAAATTTGGTTTATATATGTTTGCTACAAGTGAATGTATTGTAACTATATAATCATTAAAAAAAAAACTATTATCCGACCCTTGAATTTGTAGTGTCCGTCGAGCATACTAGTCATGCAAAATATTGGAGTTTGATCAGATAGTTATAGTCGCATGATCAGTAATTATTATATACAATAAAGGTAATACACTTTAATATACTCTGATTATGGACCCATAAACAATATGTTATTTTCATCTAATCTGTACATTTTGTAGATGTTATTGATTAGACGATCCCTACGAAACATCAAGTTCATCGCATGTTGGTAGCCAAATAATCGGACAAAAAATACGATATATGATGATATAAATTACATAAGTTTATTATGATATAATCTATATATTTTTTTCATTGCCGACTAATATTTTCGTCGCCAATTGTTTGTTTTCGGCGACCAAATAACCTTTGGTAGCCGAATGCTTGCTTTTGCCGACTAAAATGTTTGTCGCCTAATGTTTTCTTTTGCCGACTATTAATTTAGTCGCTAATGTTTTATTTTCGGCGACTAAATAATCTTTGGTAGCCGAATGCTAGCTTTCGCCGACAAAAATGTTTGTCGCCTAATGTTTTCTTTTGCCGACAATTAATTTAGTCGCTAATTGTTTATTTTCGGCGACCAAATAATCTTTGGTAGCCGAATGCTAGCTTTCGCCGACAAAAATGTTTGTCGCCTAATGCTTTCTTTTCTCGACTATTAATTTAGTCGCCAATTGTTTATTTTCGGCGACCAAATAACCTTTGGTAGCCAAATGATAGCCTTTCGCCGACAAAGTATGGTTTAGTCGCCAAAGGGCCCCACAATCGGCGACAAAAAAAAATTTAGTCACCAAATGTCCGCAATCGGCGACGAAAAATATTTTGTCGCCAAAAGTTATCAATCGGCGACAAAATGTGATTAGTCGCCGAAAGTTGGTCGCCAAATGTGTTTTTTCTTGTAGTGATGGTTCCGCCGCTCCGGGTTCCCATTGGCACACAATTGCATTGGCTCCGTACTGCGGATAACCAAGCCACACACCCAACCTCAGTTCCGCCGCGCTGGTCTCCCGAATATCCTCACAATGGTTCCGCCGCGCCGGGTTCCCATTGACACACACACACACATCTCACATAATGCCACGAAAATTGGTCATTATGTAGTTTCAAAATATTTCTTTCCTCGGAATACATTTCCTTTCATTAACCACAACTTAGGTGCCATGTTTCTACTTTCTCGGTTCTCATGTCTCGATACATGCAAAGACTCCGCGGTAGGACAAAAGTAAGCATGAATCATTCATTGTAATCTAACAAGATCATCCAACTCCACAAGTAACACAATCAATTCATGTATACTAATTCAAACTCCTCGAAATTTCAAAATACGAATACTTCGATTCAAATAGTAAAGTTTTAACTTTCGAAAAACCGTTCTTTCTTAGAGATCAAAACAACATACATTATACTTGAGATGGAAAGTAAATAAAGATAACCTACTTTCTACTTGAAATGGAAGATAAGGAGATCCTACCTTACTTCTTGGCGGTAGTAACGGCTTACGGACGGCAATCGGTGGTCGGACGGAGTAACTTCCTACGGAATGCTCCCGGTAGCTTCGAAAGAGAAAAGTTTCTCTCGAAACTTCTTCTTGACTAAAACTACTCTACTTTATGGATCGAAGGGTGGTCGAGTGGCGGTTTAGTGGCGGCCTTGGATGAGTTTCTTGAAGAACACAAGAAGTACTCAAGAACAAAGAGAACAAAGCAAGAACAAAGGAATTCTAGAGAGAGAAGTTGAAGAATGGAATGGTGTGAGTTGAATGGCATGAGAGTTGCTCTATTTATAGCCAAAATTGGACTCCCTCTCTCTCTCTAAAGGCCGGCCCCTCTCTCTCTAGATATCTCAATCTTTAACACTTGTCATGCAATCTTGAAAGATCAAGGCCTAACCCTAGGCTTGCATGGCTAGATTGTTGTACCTTGGATTTGATCTTGGAAGATTTGCGGAAGAAAAGAGAGTTTGTACAAGATTTAGTGTTTAAACAATTATAGAAGGACAATGGAGGATAGATTTTGGCTAGGAAGAATATTTACCCAATGATTTGAAAGATATAAGAAGATCATGGTGATCAAGTGTGGTACAACCAAAGCTCCTTCTTTCCTCCTTCCTCTCTCTCTCTCTCTCCCTCCCTCTCTCTCTCTCTCGCTCTCTCTCTCGGCTACACACACACACACACACACACACACTCTCTCTCTCTCTCTCTCTCTCTCTCTCTCTCTCTCTCTCTCAAGTACACTATATAATAAAGGTACAAGTACTAGATTTCCCCAAAAAGAAATCTCAATCAGGCACATGTGTACTAGTATATATTTAATCATCCAAACACACATATATATATATATATATAGGTACTATGTAATCTAGGGAAATCAAGACTCCCTATTAACTTAATCCAATTGGGTACAAAATCCCAATATAAAATAATATTAGGTGTACTTAGGGAATCCTAGGCTTTAAAATCCAAAGTACATACATAATAAAATATAGGTACAACATCACATGGGGATTTAGGAAAATGAATTGTTCATTAAACCCTTGTACTAGTTGAAAGATTAACCCTATTACCCAATGGATAATAAATCCCATAGTATTTATTGTCCAATGGACAAAAGAAATAAGGAAATTTTTATATTAAAATAACCCAAATATCATTTTAAAAAATTATAAAATTCTATTCTTTTATAGATATTAGTACTTAACCAAATCCATCAATACATACCTTTAATATAAAGAATAGGGTTTCTATTATCCAATGGATAAAAGTTCCCCTAACTTTTATCGTCCAATGGATAAAGAAGAAAGCCAAAATAATAAAAGAAAATAAATAAACAATTTCAAGTCTAGGGTTTTGATACATGTGTACAAATGCCCAATATTTAAATATAGAAGTGGTACCAAGTACCCTAATTAAATAAAAGGCAAGGATTCTCCTCATTAAAATAATAATAAAGTACAAGTACTATTTTATTCAATAAAGTACTTTGAAAATCTAGGGTTTAGATATACCCCAATATTTTAATGCATAAAAGTAAATGGGAATCCAAATCTTAATTATTTAAATACAACCTTGTACCTTGTTGGAAGATTAGTGCTATTACCCAATGGGTAATAGTTTCCTTAGTGGTTAATAACCAATGGACAATAGGGGGTGGGAGAATACCCAATAAACAAAGAATCAATGTACTTGTACATGTGTTAAAATATATATATAATACTATAAACATACTTGTCTCACTATTTAAATAGGAAGCCCAATTGTCCAATGGACAAAGATTATTCTAGCTTCTATTGATCAATGGATAAAGGCAAAAAGGTTCAAGGAGTTTCAAAATGTTCATCTAGTAACTAGGTGAGTTTGGTTGCTCGGTTCCTCCAAGTAGTCGGTTGGAATCTAATACGATTGGCCCCGAAAGACTAGAATCTAAATACGACGGATTACTGAAAGTAAATAAAATTCAAATATTTCACGAAATTTTTACTGACGAAAAATCAGGGCTGTTACAATATCGATAAAAGATTGATCGATCAACACATTACCGATATCTGATTGAGTTAATTTTTTTATTAAAACTCTTAGAAACATGTTTTAAACAAATAAAATGACTCTTCGTGGGGCTCTGATTACATTTTGTGTAAAACATTGCGTTAATGTTGTGTCATTTGAGCCACCCTTATTTTGCTTATATATGGACCTCCTATTTTTGAGTCATATTTCGATTATCCAAACTGTTCAACTTGTTTAAAACATGTTTTTAAGGGCACTCGTGAGAAAATTAGTTTAAAATATGAGCGAAAAGTGTTTGATCCAAACAGCTTTTCATAAAACAATATCTGTCAAGCATTATGAAAAACTGTTTGGATCAAGCACTTTTCGGTCATATTTTGAACTGATTTCTCGCCGATTTCCTTAAAAATAGGTTTTAAACTAGGGGTGAGCATGGTTCGGATTGGTTCGATTTTATACTAAACCAAAAACCAAATCAACACCTACAGATTATAAATGTGGAGAACCAAACCAACCCACAAAAGGCATAGAAACAAACCAATCCAAACCATTAAAATACAGTTTGGTTTCGGTTTTAAACTACGGTTTGCTTCGAACTAAGCTACTCTCTCTGTCCCTATTTAATTGTCCACTACGGTTTTGCATTCATTTTCAACGCATATTGCTAAAAATATGTAATATGGATCTTATTTGACAGATCTCTATTTTTTCTATAAGACAATGATTTTAAAAACATAAAATATAATATATGTCGAGAGATATAAGTTGTTGAAAATGCACGCAAAATCGTAGTGGACCATTAAATAGGGACAGAGGGAGTATCATCTTCAAAACATATTTAAAGTACTTAAAATTACGAAGATAAATTAAAAGAAAACTTATATTAAAACCAATTTCATTCAAATTACCAAAACACACTAACACCAACCAACTAATTTAGAGTAGAATACCAACAATTGCCTTAAGTCTTAAACTAAGAAAATGAAATACAGGTAAGTCACTAAAAATAACCAACTAAGAATACCAACTACTAAACATCTTCAGATAGTATAACCAAATAAAAGGTCAAAGATAATTTTTAAAACTATTGAATTAAAATGAGGTAGCAAAAGAACAGTAACAACAACATGGTAGCAACCAACTAAATATCGTGGGAGGGAAAACTAAAAGCATCCACAATGGAATAATTAAAAGTTGCCACATTATTTTTTGGTTATTAATTTAATGGGTTGTTAAGGTTAGCAATGTAGAGGTCTACAATGGTACAATAAAAATTGAATAACCAAAATTTGCCACACCACCTTTTCAACTTATAAAAATCTAGAAATTGTGACATAGACAATAATTTTTTTAAAAATAGTTTTCAAACTAATAAAAAAACAGGTTATTAGAAAAAGAGAAAATAGTTTTTTGAAAACTATGATTAAAAAAAACAGTTTTTGGGAAAATTTTAAAAAAAATCAGTTTTTGAATTAAAAAAACTGTTTTGAAATAAACAGTTTTTGGGAAAAAAAACTGTTTTAATAAAAAAAATGTTTTTGCAAAAAAAAATAAAAACTATTTTTTTAAGTTTCTTTCTTAGAAACATCTTGAAAATGGAAGAGAGAATGTTTTTGTGTAATGATGGTATAATTGATTGAGGAATATAGAGACAACTAAATTTGATTATTAACAAACAAATTGCTAGTTTTGATTATTCAAGAGCCAAAATTTGATGAGTTGCTAAGTGGTTGCTAAGTTTGATTATTCCAATATGAGCTTTTTTTTGTTCAAATGTTGCTAACCTTAGCAACATTTTAGTTTTGATTATACTTGTAACGACCCTGATTTTAGTAAATAAAAATTTCGTTAAATATTTGAATTTTTTTATTATTTTTTTAATTACTTGGTTTCTTTTAAAAATTCCGTTTTAATTCTAATAATCCGTCATAATTAGATTTGAGATTTATAAAATTTTATCTTTTCACACCGGATAATCTAGTCATTTTCTAAAGACAAGTATGCTTGTAGAAGCACTTGTATATTTTCCTAGTGAGTAAAATAAAATCTTTAAAATTATATTTCTTGGCTAGAAATCCAATTTGGCAAGTCTAGTTAGCTTCAACCGACTAGTTGGAAAAACCTAACTACCAATTCACCTAGTTACAATTCCCTAACCCTAGATGGACCTTTTTGACCATCTTTGAGCCTTGTGAATCTTTCCAACCCTAGACTAGAAAATCTTTATTTATCTTCTTAGTTCTCTTCTTTAACCATTGGGTAATAAAAGTTAGGGAAATCTTTATCTATTGGATAATAGAAAACCTAAATTTTCTATTAAAGATATTCATTGCTAGATTTGATTAAGTACTATTATATAGTTAAATATAGATTTTTATACATGTTAAAAGGACATTTTGGTTATTTAATTATTATTCAAATATGAAAATTTCCTTATTACTTTTGTCCATTGGTCAATATTTACTAGGCGATTTATTATCCATTGGATAATAACACTAGTCTTGCCAACAAGTACTATGGTTATTTTATTAAATCATTCCCTAAGATATCCTAAGTACAAATCTAGTATTCTAATAAGAAAACATGTGCCTAATTGGATTATTTAATGGGAAACTTTGATCTTCTAATTTTTTATTGGATATTAGGAATCTACCTAGATCTCATGGTACTATAATATACATATTTGGACTTGTACTCATAATATATATAAGCCTACAAGTACACATGTGCTAATTAAATTGTTTAATAAGAAAATCTTGGTTTGAAATCTCCTTGATTTCAAAATACCATAAGTACATTAATTCTTTATGTTCAATTGTACCTAGTAGAATATATATATATATATATGTATATATATATATGTATGTATATGTATATATATATATGTATGTATATGTATATATATATGTATGTATGTATGCCTGTACTAGGAGAGAGAGAGAGAGTGAGAGAGAGAAAGAGAGAGGAGGGCCGAGAGAGAGAGAGGGGAGAGATAGAGAGAGATGGCCGAGAGAGGAGAGAGAAGGAGAGTGATGTGTGTGCATGTGTTGCTCACTCAACCTAGTCAATCTCTTTTGGTCAATTCCACACACAACCTTAGTACAATCAAATCTAGATTTTTTTTTTTCCTTACTCTTTCATTTATAAACTAGTCTTCTATGAGCTAGACAAGACTAGAAACCCTTAGAATAACCTAGATTTGTCCTAACAAGGAAGAAGAAAAGAGATTTATTGTCCTCACCATGATCTTTTTACATCCTTTCAAATCTAAGATGACATATTTTCTTAAGTAAATTTATCTTCCGTTGTCCTATCTTGTACAATTACCAATTTTTAAAACTTGTACAATCCTCCTTTCTTCCACAAATCTTTCCAAGATCAAATCTAAAGGACTCAATCTAGCCATGCAAACCTAGAACTAGGCCTTGATCTTTCAAGAAAGCTTGACTAAATTGAATAAAAAATGAGACATGGAGAGAGAGAAAGAGGGGGCCGGCCTTGAGGGGGGAGAGGGAGAGCCTTGCCTATAAATAGCAAGCTCACTCCAAGTTTGAACTCACACCTTCACTCATTGCTCCAACTTCTCTCTAGAAATTCTAAGCGTTCTTAGTTCAAAAGTTCAAGTTTTCTTGAGTTTCTTGAAAATTCTTGAGAGCAACCACCAAACCACTTCCAAAACCACCACCAGATCTTTAAAGTAGCTTAGTTAGCAAGTTGTTTCTAGGAAGAGAAAAGTCCATCTCTCTTCCTTTCGAAACAATCCGGAGCCGTTACGCCGCCGAATCGCAAAACCGACCAACCGCCAAGAAGTAAGGTAGAGTCCCTAGTCCATTAACTCTACATGTAGTATAGAACCGGATCTTGAAAAGTAGAATGTCTTTAGTTCAAAGTTCTTGACCGTTTTCTCTAAACATATAAGGTCATCTGTCGTAAGTATATAAGGTTATCTGTTGACTATCAGTATATAAGGTTATCTGTCGCCTGAAATGTTAGAAATGCATGAGGTACTTGAAAAGTGTTTTCCTGAAATAATGAAAAGGATGGGGAGTATGTTGAACTCATCAACTTATGATTTGAGCATGCTAGATAATATAAAATTAGATGATCTTGCTAGTTTAGTTTCAAGATTATAATGCATGAGTTGTGATTACGTATGTGGAAAGTCCTACAGCGGAAGTCTATGCATGAAAACGAGACACCGAAATCAAGAAAGTTAGAAACATGGCACCTAGGGTGTGGTTAACAAGGAAAAAGTGTTCGAAGAAGGACATATTTTGAAACTACATAATGACCAATTTTGGTGGCATTATGTGAGTTGTGGGTGTGTGTGTGCGCACCATTGTGTGGATACCCGGGAACTCGGGGCGGCGGAACCGAGGTAGGGTGTGTGGCTTGGTTACCGCGGAGAAGTGCCAGTGCAATTGTGTGCCAATAGGAACCCGGAGCGGCGGAACCAAGGTAGGGTGTGTGGCTTGGTTACCGCAGAGAAGTGCCAATGCAATTGTGTGCCAATGGGAACCCGGAGCGGCGGAACCATTGTGCGGATACTAGGGAACCCGGAGCTGCAGAACCGAGGTTGGGTGTGTTAAAAACAAATTTTGGAAATGTTGATTTGGGAAAAGAAAAGTGGGAAATGGTGACACGGTCTACAACGAGTCGCGTAGGAGAAACTCCGAAATCTTGGACACGAACGTTAGTTTGAATAGCGAATGTGAATGTGATATTGTTAACTGTTTTATTACATTGGCATGTCTTATATGGGAATCGTTGGTCTATTACTTGTAAGTTGAGGGTTAGTGGGTATGGGTTAATCTATTGAGCCTTTGTAGCTCATGGTATTACCTTTGGTGACCCTGACATATTATATTGGTGGCGACGCCGGTATAATGTGTCAGATTTTATAGATGAACAGGGTGAACTCTACACCTTGGAAGCCTTTGGAACCGAAGAGCTAGGCAGGATGGAGGAGGAAGTGGAGCAGTAGATAGGAACCCTAGTTCCCTCCCTTATTAGAATAAAAGTACTTTTGTAAGGTTTATAATGTAATATTGAGCTAACTCTATTTAAGTTTTCAATAAAATTGTCTATTTAACGTTCCCAAAATTCGGGGCGTTACAATACTTCTGTGAATGCTCTAAGTAATCATAGAAAATTAGATTGTGTTGTGACATATAGAAGTTTTGTCCAAATTATCTTAGCAATGAAGAAAAACTAAATATTATGGTGGATTTAATAGGATCAATAATTAGGAAAGTAATTGACTAAGCGCTCCCATATTTATTTCGTGAATTATAATTAAATTATATATTTATGTATATATGTATTATACGGTTCGGATCGATTTGAAACTATAACATGAACGTAAATGCACAAACCAAACTATATAACGTAATAGCTAATTTGTTTTAAACCAGGACTAAACCAAACTACTAAAAAACTGAACCAAATTTTTTGCTCACTCCTATTTTAAACAAGTTGAATGGTTTTGATCATCAAAATATGTTCGGAAAATTGGAGGTGATGAATCCTTCATTTTTTAAAAGAGGGTGAGCGTTACCCTATATTTATTGATTGAAATGGTATAGGTCCTACCTCTGCACTACACTTTAATAAGCATGACATCATTTTTGTGGTGGGATCCACATCATGTCAATCAATAGGAAAGATGGTAATATTCAACCTCTTTTGAGAAGAATGAATAAAATTAAATTCACGACATGTACAAATGCATGAATTATTTCGCATATCAAATAATTATTGGAATTAGACTTTAAAAACTGGAGTAGCAATTTTGAAAGAGAACGGAAATGGAAGAAATCATTGTCCATGCCACAAAATATTAATGTGGGCCGTTGATCCACTTGCATGTAAATTTTTTTCCTTGCGTGAAGTTAATTTGATTCACCTTGGTCAATGACGCGCATTATAGTCAACAAATAAATACACATTCGTTTCCATTCTACTAGCATTTGTACTCGTTCGAAGTATGGAATAATAAAAATGGTACACAATTTTTTTCGTTTCCTTGCATCGAACGGACACAAATGCTAATTATGTTTTTCAAAATAAATTGGTCGAAAGTGCAAATAAAATTAATTTACAATTGTGAGAATATATAGGATAAAACCACCTAATAATTCCTCGAGGTGCCCTAAGAATACCCAATAATATTTCTCTTTCCCATGCTCTCAATTTGAAAAAAACAAAAATCAAAATTGTAAGAATTTGGGATTGGAAATTTGGAGACTTTTGAGCCTAACTACATGCATTTGTATATAGTATAGATTGATTGATTTGTAGTTTTGTTAGGCTTGAGACAAATATGTAATTATCTGAGTATGGTATCAAGCATGCAGATATATTTGTTCGTACGTGGAAACAAAATACTTTGAAATCTGATAATTATTCGGCAATATAGGAAAATGATATTCAAACTTTCCTTTGTATCAACACTCCCTTTTTTTTCTTTTAGCAAAAAAAAAAAATCACTTAATTTCAACACTAAAAACTAAAAAAGAGAGTATGGATATCAAAAAATGGAATATGAAAATCACTCCCCTGAATTTGTTCAAATTGTTCTCTTGCTAAGGAATGGATCCAAATCGGCATATATAAACACACACATGATATGACGACGCAACAATTTTTATATGAACCTTGCTACCAAGCAAAACCATACGTAGTTAATTAAAGTGTATCAATTAATGATCATATCAATACCAAATAACATTATATTAGAAGGAAACCAACCCCCCACCCAAATAGCTAGCTGTAGGTAAGGTAGTGCCTGCCCAGCAATTTGGTCGTAGTTCCTTTGATAGAATTATTAAATTTGGTCGTAGTTCCTTTCATAGATTAATCATTATAAATGATTAATCGTACATTAAAAAAATACTAATACTACTTATAAGGGTTCTGGAGGGAGTTAAAGTAAAGTGAAACAAATTAACAAGATGGTATACATTAACAAAACTTAAATGCATGTATGGAGCAAGAGGGTCAAGAATGGGAAATCCCTACTTGTTTCGGCCCAATTTTCCAATGGTTCCTTTTAATGGACTCTTGATCCATATGTATATCAATCAGTAACTACTCCATAACCAACTGCTAAATATATATATGTCCACACATCTTTGTGAGTGCACATATTTGCATTCTACACTAATATGTACATTACCTTTTTTGTCATAGGAAAATGCTGCTGTACAATACATGCATCACTTTTAATATATTTTTTGGATTTCGCAATTTTGAAATTCAACTGTTCAGGAGTTAATTATGGAATGGATTCTATAAAATGAATCATTAAAAATTAACTAAAGAATTTTAACTCAAAAATCAATTGTGGATGAGCATTTTGAATCCTGATTAAATTATCACTTACATTAATAGAGTACAAATTTATTTTGCACCATATCATTCTAATACTGTTACGGATTCTCTATCTCTCATAATCTACAAATAAGAGGCTCACAAAACCAACCTAGAGGATTTTTTATTTTTTATTTTTAGGAACTGTAGGATTTCTAGCCAATCTATAATTATGAGAGTTGTAAGATAGTCCGTTCCACTTTAAATATCTCTTACAAAAATTCGTGCAATTTGAAACAAAAAATAAATATATTTCTACACGCTATTATTTTTATTTTCATACACCAAATTAAAGTGCTTATTGGTATAAAAACTTTAATTTGGTGTATGAAAATAAAAAAGTAATATATAAAAATATGTTTTTTTAGGGTTTGAAATTGAATGAATTTCCACAAGGGACATTTTAAAATGAGACAGAATACGAAAAATTAGGTTGGGTGGAAAAGTAAAAGTCTAGCCTTGTCTTTAGGGCTGTAAATGAGCCGAGCCGCTCGCGAGCAGCTCGAGACTCGGCTCGCTAATTGTTCGAATTGGCTCGGTTCATCACCTTAACGAGCGAGCTCGAGCTAAGAATTTAAGCTCGTTACATTAACAAGCCGAGCTCGAGTTTTCTAATACTCGGCTCGAGTTGGCTCGTGAGCTCGATATACATATATATTGGTATGTGTTTTATTATTATTATTATATTATATACATGCACATACGCATACATGCATACACATACATGTACATATGCACACGACCAACCATCTGGAAGACTGGAAGGCAGCTGGAAGCTTTATAGGCAAAGGGATGTGAGTTGAAGTTTTATTTTCCCCGATGTGGGACAAACTTCATCCTCAAAGGAACTCCCTCCTCCCTTCTCTTCCAATCCCACATCGGTCATCCAAAGAAACGGAGCAAGGCAGAGTGCCTTTATAATGTGAGGGCTCCACCACACTTTACTTGAGCACTGCTCTTGGAACTCGGCTTCAAATTTTCGAGCTGGGCGAGCCGAGCTCGAGCCTTGCATATATTTTACGAGTCGAGCTCGAGCCTTACTTTTCAAGCTCGTCCGAGCTGGAGTAGCGTAATACTAGGTTCGATTCGGTTCGTTTACATTCCTACTTGTTTTGTAATGATGAGGTAGGATAGGGGATAAATGAACAGCGTCTCTATAAACAGCAGAGGCGAAACCCCAAGAAGCATACTGGTACTACTAGTATAGCCAAAAAAGTTGTAAAATTAATTTCGACAATTAAATGGGGGGTTGCTTGGTACAGGAGAAGGTGACCCCCAATTGTAGCGTAGGCCCTACTGCTAGTAGTGTGACCCCATCTCCTTCACTGTCTCTCTCTCTCTCTCTCTCTCTCTCTCTCTCTCTCTCCTGCCCCGTATAAAGTGTAGTGTTATTATTCATTGAGAAATGATAGAAACAGGGCTCACAAGTCATTTATCAGGTATAGCTCTGAAGCTGCTATCCATATCCCCCTTCCTTTTCTCTGCTAAACTCCTCTCCTCTCTCTCTCTCTCTCTCTCTCTCTCTCTCTCTGCTAAAACCCGTGCACAAGTACCTTGAATTGTTGCTAGTCCTTTCTACTGTTATAGTACTACGCAATTGCTGGAGTTTGTTAGCACTATTTTGGAAGAATAATCAAACCGGCGGGTTTCTTTTCCATTCTCCACCAATAACCATAATTCTGTAGTAATAATTTACTCACTGGAGAAAAGCATGAGTACTGAAACTCAAAATTCAGACTCATTCTCGTCCTCCCCATCCTCGCCGTCGTCCCCCGGGTCAACTCACTGTCTCGCCAGCTCAGTCTCAACCCAACTACCCAAATCACCAAACCCACCAAAAATCATCAAGCGAAGCCGAGACAACAGCAGCAAGCACCCGGTTTACCGGGGGGTCCGGATGAGGAGCTGGGGCAAATGGGTGTCCGAAATCCGCGAGCCACGCAAGAAGTCGCGGATTTGGCTCGGCACCTTTCCCTCGCCGGAAATGGCGGCCCGGGCCCATGACGTCGCCGCCCTGAACATTAAAGGGAGCTTGGCCGTCCTCAATTTCCCCGAGCTCGCCGGGTCCCTGCCCCGGCCCTCATCGAAGTCACCGCGGGACGTTCAGGCGGCGGCGGCCAAGGCGGCAGCGATGGAGGAGTTCGACTCGCTGCCGCCACCGCCGCCGGGGGGTCAGATTTCGGACGAGTTGTGTGAGATCGTTGAGTTGCCGAGCTTGGGGACCGGGTACGACTTGGCGGCGTTAAACAGGGATTTCGTGTACGTTGAGTACTCAGTTGAGGAAGGGTGGCTGTATCCCCCGCCGTCGTTGTACTTTTCTGATCAGGTGGCGGCGCCGGAGAGTGGAACCCCAAGTGTTGACTCCATGTTTTGGGATTACTGTCGGTGACTTAATAAGTTGGAAAGTCTCGTCTGTTACTTCTGTTATGGTTTTGTTTTTGTTTTCTGGGTTACTGGTTTTAGCTCTTTTGGTTTTTCAGGTGAAGGGCTAAAGTCGCACACTCACTCTCTCTCTCTCTCTCTCTCTCTCTCATATCAGTCTTTGTGTAACCTTTTGCGATGAATCTCACTGTACAGTGTAAATGTCATTCATTTCCTTCAACGGATGGTATACAAACAATATGCTTTCTTTGGATTGTGTTTTGGAAAATTGTAGGAGTAATAAGTAGAGAGAGATAAAGAAAGAAATGTTAAAAGTAGGGAGAATCTAAGAAAAATCTTGAGGGAATTTTTTGAATTTTTTTTTTAAAAAAAGAAAGAGAACAAGGCATTTTGTCCTTCTCCCGATTGTTTGGTCTTTCAAAAATGAAAAAATCACACCCGATTACACCTCAATTTACACTCACACTCACAAGTGTGTAGGCTCTACACACAAGACATACATTCGATATATGCGAAGCCCACACACCTATGACCATGAATGTGTAAGTAAGCGTAGTTATAGAATGATTATATGTTGATCATTTACTTTTGTTTTTGTTTTTACAAAGTTGATTGGATGGCAATTCCATCCCCAACTGATGATTACTGAAATGAGCTGAACCGATCGGACAATTTTTAACCATGATTTTGGTTTTTAATTTGAGAAAATCAGCTGGATTGGTTTTCACTCTCATTTCGATCTTATATACGAACCAGATACCAAACTACAATATAATTATGAAAGTACCATCATATAGATGTATATAACAGAGTTGTTAAGGCTATATCCACAATAGCATAATCAAAAGTAATATGTTTTTAAAATTAATAATATTTGTGTAAAATATGATTTATAATGGTATAATTAAATTTAACAACATTATTAGAAATAATCAAATTTTAGGTTTTGGATAATCAAAACTATCAATTTTTTGTCAATAACCAAATTTAGTGAACTCTACATATTTTCAATCAAATAAATCCATCACTACACAAAATCTTTTCTCTCTTGCCTCCCCCCTCTCTCAATAATGTTTTCAAAAAAAAATATTTTACTCCAAAACTTTTTTTTTAAAACCCTAAAACTCGTTTTCTTAACTGTTTTTCAAAAAGAGTTTTTATACAAAAAAAATTGTTTTCCAAAACCTTTTCTTACATAAAAATTATTTTTAAAAAAATTCAGTTTTTTTTTTACATTTCTAATAAATAGTTTTTATTAGTTTTAAAACTTTTTTTCAAAAAATTATTTTCTATATTCACAGTTTTTAATTTTTTATGGTTTAAAAAAGTGACGTGGCAAGTTTTGGCTATCTAATTTTGGTTATGCCATTATTTTGGTTATGTTCATAAATTAGTGACCTCTACATTACTAACCATGGCAATATCTTAAATGAATAATCAAAAGTTGATGTGGTGACTTTAGGTTAAAGTTTCATCATTGAGTTTGATCTACTATAATAAGTTGAACAAAGATTTTAGCTTAGTCCGATTCCATCTATGGTGATTTTGTCTTTCGGTTTTTTCACTTTGTGTTAATCGCCCTTGTTATTATATTTACATTGTTTTTTTTTTTTTGGAAACTTAAATAGGGTCATATCCTATATAAATATTTAAGTCGTCATCTTAGTGGTTTGAAAACTTATCTTTTCATCCTCAAATTCAAATAAATCCTAAATTACCATTTCTCTCTCCTAACCTTCCAAATCTTTCTCTTTTATCTTTTTTAATTATCAATTCTCTCTTCAATCTTTCAAACATTTCTCTCACCTAATCCTTTTAATTCTTTATCTCTCCTAATCTTCTCTCTCAAATTTTCATTCCTCTAAAATCTCAAAACAAAATTTAAAAATAAAAACAAAATTTAAAATAGAATTAACTTATTGAATATAAATATGGCAATTTTATCGAATATGATTAATTTAGCAATTATGATACAATTGCTACATATTCAATAAATTTACCACCATGCAACAACAATAAATTTATCGATGGAAACATATTTCAAACATGGTAGATATTCAAAACGTTCATGTTTTTGATGCTAAAATCCATCATGTTTACCATGATTAATTTCAGCAAATTTCCCATGAAAATTTAGGCTTAATAACAACAAGCAATTCATGATTAATTTCTACAAATGTATCATTTATTATCGTGAGATATTTTTGCATGAACTCATGCACCGATTCAAATCAACCATGCTTATCATGAGATTGATATTTTCGCATATGTATTCAAATCAACAATGTTTTTCATGAATAATTTATGCAAAATTACGTTAAAACATGTTTTTATTCATGGTGGATATCAAATTGATCATGTTTTTCATGGATTATTTATGCTAAGTAATCCATCAAAATACCTACCAACAAAAAACCCATTTTTATGAAAAGCACAAAAGCATGGATTGATAGCACCTGTACATTCAATCAAAATGGGAACACAGATCTGTCGATTAAAAGGAAAAATATTTGGACAATTGCAAATCTATGTAACCTTGACAACTACTCCCTATAATGTGTGTGAACCAGCATAATAGCCATCGACTCAAACTAAAAAGAAAAAGAAACAACACATCCACGCAAGCATCGACCGACCCAATTCTTCCCTACCATCATAGAAAAAGTTGTTTTCATAAAGCGATGGCCTCACTGTCCTCTTCACCCTTGCCGCCAATATGGATGAACGGTGGCTGGGTAAAAATGAGGAAGATCGACGACTGTGGAGATCTGGCTGAACGACGGAGAACCGGTGGCAAGAGGAAGATCAACGATGCCAAGCAAAAAAAAGAGGAAGATCAACGATGGCAGCTATGGATAAATGGCAGTAGGGGAGGGATAATTAGGTCAACAGTGCCTGACAATTGCTCTCCGGGTACGATAGTAGAGGAAGTTCGGGTCATCATTGGAAATGATTTTCTTGGTCTTATCGTCGCTTCTCCGGTGGTGGTTCAAACATTGGTGAATGTCGTGGGGGCCGTGGTGTTATCAATTTGGATTTGGATGAGAAAATAGTAACAAGAATCTATACTGAAATGGGATTGTGCCTAATCCTATCCTAAAATTGGTAATGGAAAATGTCCATGGTATGTGTGTGTATATATATACATACTACCCTTCAAGTAAGGTCGACCTTACATTTAGAAAATGCGGACGTGTAGGGTGAGCCGTTGGATCTCATCCAACGGCTGTGATTTTAAAAAGCCACTCGTGGGTAAAATGCTACCATGGATCGGGTAAAGATGGTCTCGCGGGTACACTCCGGGTCAGCCAAGCAAAACCCTCCACAGCTTCCACAGTATGCTTCCCCTCATATCAAACAGAGAGAGAGAGAGGAGAGAGAGAGAGAGAGAGACAGAGAGAGAAACAAGCAGCAGCCGATGACGATGACGATCGAACACACACAGCCGTTGAAGACAAAGACGACCGACGAACAGAGGTCTTTCTCGATCGATCGATCAATTGCAGCAAGATCTGATTAGGGTTTTTTCCGTTAACATCGATCGAAGAAGAGGAGCGACTGAATTTTCTTCGATTCGTTTCGAACGACGAAGCCCTAACCCACAAGGTATCTCCTTCACTCTCGAGAGAGATCTCTCTTTCCTAATTGGGGAAATTACAGTAAGCCCCCTTCAATTATACCTCGGTAACGAGTTGCCCCCTTCATCGTTTAACTCGGACACTTAACCCCCTTCATCTTTTATGGCGTGACACTTAACCCCCTGCCGTTAGTGAGCCGTTAACGGAATTGCTAAAATTACCAATTTACCCTCTTTAGGCTATTTTTGTTTCGCTCATAACTTTTCGTAGGAAACTCTGTTTCAGCCCGTTCTTTTTTCAGAACTCTTGTTTTTTCCTCTATTTTATGGGTCTATAATAATTTTAGTATGGTTACTTTACGCTTTCTAAGGTTAGGCTGTATCTCAAGTGTAGAGACCCATAAATTCGTAAAAATTATTTAAATGTTTTATAAAAGATGAAAGGGAGGAAATTGATTTGAAATATCGAGATTTGGGGCTAATGTGATATATTGTTGCATTGGAGGGGTGAATGTGTGATGTGTGTATATATGTGTGTGGGGTGAGAGGCAGGGAATTTAATTCCCCATTCACTCCATCTCTCCCGTCCTCTCTCTTCTCTCGGCTCTCACTCTCTCACTCTCACTCTTACCAAATTTCACCCAAAACCCACATAACACACCCTTCAATCCATCATTCCTTCGCGTGGTGGAGTTCGTTTCTCGTTGGTTTGAGCTTGGTGGAGGCAAATACCATTCAATTCCAAGATTTGGGGTTAGGGCTTGGAGGAATTCTTTGGCTTCGTTCTCCAATCTTTCAGGTAGGGAGTTCTAACTTGCAATATATATTTATGACTTGTTTCTTGTTGCTTGATTCTTGTTTGAGACCGTTGTTGTTGTTGTTGATGTTGCTACTGCTGAGAAACCCATGTGAATCTGTCAAAAATCTGCTCGTAGGCCATTGTTATCGATAACATTTTCCTTGTTATCGATAACACCATGTCCCAAAGCCCAGAAAATCATTTGTTATCGATACCTTAGCCTTTGTTATCGATACCTTTGTGTTTCAAAGCCCAGAAAATCGTTCGTTATCGATACCTTTGGTCATTGTTATCGATACCTTTGCGTCGGAATCATTTCTGACCAAATGGTATCGATACCATTTTTATTGGTATCGATACCTGTTGCTTATCTCCAGATTTCACTGTTTTCTTCATTTTTCACCGTTTTGATCTCTGATCACTTTCAACTCATCTGAATACCTCCCAAATGACTCTTAACTTGATTGCTTGTATCTAGTACCTTCATTGGACCTATCCATGACCTCAATACTCATTTGAACATGATTTTACGAAAATTGTTTTATAGACCAAAGTTGGATTTGAACGGTACGGACAGGTTGGAAAAGGATTTTGGAAACTTTACGGACACAACGAAAACATATCAGGACATCCCGAATGGGTAAAGAGCCTGGCAGGGGACATCGGGGTCCTTTAATTGGCCCGGCATGAGCTATATGCTCGTATCAGGACATCCCGAATGGGTAAAGAGCCTGGCAGGGGACATCGGGGTCCTTTAATTGGCCCGGCATGAGCTATATGCTCGTATCAGGACATCCCGAATGGGTAAAGAGCCTGACAGAGGACATTGGGGTCCTTTAATTGGCCCAGTAAGAGCTTCGGCTCATGACACATGTGCGAGATACATTTTGATTCATGAAGTTTCAAAAGGTTATACGTTGAAACACTTGATTGGTTTTGAAAATAAAAGTCTGGAATTGGATTCTTTCTGTTGCTATTTTTAATTGGTTTCGGTTGCCATTGTTTCTAGTTGATTGTTCCTGCATTTCATATGCATACATTGTTAGATTAGAGCTTTCTACTGGAGTAGTGTAGCTCAAACCTTACTTTACTTTCAGGTACCAACTCGGGGCAATAGTTGCATGCTTGGGGTGCTTGGCGTGGACATGATTTTTTTTTGAAAGCTAACAATGAAGAGTTATTAAGTCATCTTTGTAACTGATTTTTTGAAAGATGTATTCGTAACTCTATTTGTAAATCTTTTGATTTAAGAAATATTGTAAGTCCTTAACTCTGATTGATGTTCGGTACTTATGTTGGTTTTGAGGCCGTTGAGCCGATGATGTATTAATTGGAAATCCTTTTGGACTTGGAAGTGAAATTGTGGAAATGGAAGTGACAACCTAGTTTGGGGTATGGTACGAATGATTGTGAGGTTTTATTTATAAAAATCCATTTATATTTATGTTTAAAATCGAGGGCGTGACATCGAGTCTAACCTCAAATTCTCCCAACTGTCACGAAAAGTGCCATCTACAAGCCTTTTACTTTTTTTTATTCTCTTTTTCTGTGAACCTATGGGACACTAGCTGCCATATTTCTGAAAATGTCAATTTTAACCCGCGTGGGCCGAAAAATATCCCAACCTATTTTCTTGTTATTTTTTCGTTATTTAATTAATACTAATGTTTATATTCGGTATATTTTTTCTTTCTTATTTATTTAAAATTATTTTAGTGTTCCAATTTTCAATCCGGTTGAATTGGTGGAAAGATCTTGTTTTCTTTATCATTTTATCTTTAATGGACATAATGAATTTTTGAACTCGTAGAATCAAATCTCTCTTAGGGCTAATCAACGAAAGCCCTAAAGTCAAAATTTAATTATGGTCTTTTAGAATAGAATGATAAGGAAACTAAAATCTTTCCACTGGTTCAAACGGATTGAAATTTAGAACACTTAATTTTTTAACTATATTTTTAAATATATAAACTGTTTGAAAAGGTTAAAAAAATTAAGTGTTCCAAATTTCAATCCATTTGAATCGGTGGAAAGATTTTAATTTTTTGATTATTTTATCCTAAATAATCATAATTAAATTTTATCTCTGTGGCTCTCATTGATTAGCCCTAATAGATATTTGATTTTAAGACTTTCTTAAGGCTATTCAACGAGAGTTCTAGAGTCAAAATTTAGGATCCTAAATTCTGAATGAAAACTTAAATTGTGTCATGGCCCATGAGGCCTTGAGAGGGATTAAGTGGCATTCCACTAAGCACTTTTTACAGTTTTTGGACTTTTACTTATTTTTATCTTTATTCAATTTTTTTTTGCATTTGTTCGATTTGCGCTTCACTTTTTGGTTTTTCATTTCGTTTTGTCAAGACGAATTATTAAAGTAAAAAATTATGACATTTATCATATTTTTTTTGAAAATATTCTAGATAAAGGTAAAAAAAACTGGCTTTATCTTGATATTTTTTTTAAAAAATTGGTAAAAGCTATAATTTTTTACTTTTCTAATTTTTCTTGACGGGACGAATTAAAAAAACTCAAAAAGTACGGCGCAAAACTAATATACGTAAAAAAAAAATTAATTTAAAGCGGAACTTGATTTTACGATGAAGGAATTGATGAGATGCAGTCTAAAAGTGGGCCACAGAGTTAAAATTTAATTACGACGAAGGATTGAAAATTGGAACACTAAAATAATTTTAAATAAATAAGAAAGAAAAAATATACCGAATATAAACATTAGTATTAATTAAATAACGAAAAAATAACAAGAAAATAGGTTGGGATATTTTTCGGCCCACGCGGGTTAAAATTGACATTTTCAGAAATATGGCAGCTAGTGTCCCATAGGTTCACAGAAAAAGAGAATAAAAAAAAGTAAAAGGCTGGTAGATGGCACTTTTCGTGACAGTTGGGAGAATTTGAGGTTAGACTCGAGATACAACCTAACCTTAGAAAGCGTAAAGTAACCATACTAAAATTATTATAGACCCATAAAATAGAGGAAAAAACAAGAGTTCTGAAAAAAGAACGGGCTGAAACAGAGTTTCCTACGAAAAGTTATGAGCGAAACAAAAATAGCCTAAAGAGGGTAAATTGGTAATTTTAGCAATTCCATTAACGGCTCACTAATGGCAGGGGGTTAAGTGTCACGCCATAAAAGATGAAGGGGGTTAAGTGTCCGAGTTAAACGATGAAGGGGGCAACTCGTTACCGAGGTATAGTTGAAGGGGGCTTACTGTAATTTCCCCTTCCTAATTTGATGACTTATTAAAAACTAGATCTTTCGTTTAGGGAAAAAAAAAGATTTCCATTTTTTGTGCCTGTGGATTTGATTGAATAGTTAGCTTTCAGATTACGGCTGGTGCTTATTATCAATGAAAAAGTGTAGTCTGGATTAATGGGTTTGGACTTGGATTTGATTGAATGGTGAAACTCTCAGATTACAGCTGGTGTTGTTATCTGTAAACTTTAGTGTGGTTTGAATTTGGGTTAGGATTTCGAGATCTGATTTGACGCTTTAGAGCATCCACAGTGGAATAAGCAAAAGTGAATAATCAAAACATGTCACATCAGATTTTGATTATCCATTTAGAGGTTACTAAAGTTAGCAATGTCAAATCTCACATTGGTTATTTTTTTGCTCATAATCAAAACCAATAGGACCATTGCTTCCTTCCATAAGTTTTCTCCTTCATTTCACGTAAATCTTTTGAAAAACTAGTTTATGTTAAAAAGGAGTTTTTATAAAAAAAAAATATTTGTTCTTGAAAAAAAGAGTTAATTAAACAATTTTTGGAAGAAAAAAAATAGTTTAAGTTAAAAACAGTTGGATAAAAAAATAGGTAATGAAAAAAAATGTGTAAAAAAACAGCTTTGTGTAAATACAATTTTTTTTAAATAGTTTTAAAAGATTTGAACAGTTTTTATTAAAAAAAATTTTAAAAAAAGAGTTCATATAAAGACGGGTTTTTTTAAGAAAATTTTTCTGAAAAGAATAGTAAGAATAGTTTTTTATAATTATTTTTTGAAAACATTGTTGAGAGAGAGAGAATATTTTTGTGTAATAATGGGTGTACTTGATTGAGAAAATATAGGGATCACTAAATTTGATTATTGGCTAAAGGTTGCTAGTTTTGATTATTCAAAAGCCAAAATTTGATGAGTTGCTAAGAGGTTGTTAAGTTTGGTTATTCCAATGTGAGCACTTTTTTGAACAAATATTGCTAATTTTAGCAATTTTTTGTTTTGCTTATTCCACTGTGGATGCTCTTAGGACTTTTTTACATGCAGTTGAATATATACCTTGTGGGATTTATGCAGATTCTTTTGAATTTATCTATTGGGTTATTCTCGTTACTGATTTGAATTGGGTGATTAAGGAACTGTTACTAGAAATAAACAGTTTGGATTAATAATTTTCACCGAATATATGTATTGAAAAAGGTTTTTTCAGCTGTTCAGTTGCTTGAGAGATGCCCATGAACCATTTTAATAGTTGTCTTTTTTTTCTTTGCTCTTCGCAAGATGTTAGGTTGAGTGATGACGACGATGAGGACGAGGACGACGACGATCAATCTGTAGTATTTCAATTTGTTTAAAAAGACTTCAATCGAAGTTTTGGTCCTATAGATTTATCAATGAGAGATTCAATTTTTTCTAGAGAGCCAATAAGTGCTCTCCTGCAATAGCGAAAGCCCGATTGAAAATCTTGGGATTGATTTTTGGCAGGTGGGTTGTGTGCTGATATTTTGCTTGGAGTTGTTGGTTCTGACTCTTGCATTCTTCCTCAAGTACTATGCATATGTGGAAGGTGGTGATCCTTCTAAGAGGAGTGCAAAGGTACAACAAGTGGAGGAGGACATGAAGAACTGTCCATGGCCCTTCCAAGTCTGGACATGATGGGAACTGAATTTGTATTTGTGTTGGCATTTGTAAGAGCATCGATGGCGACTTTTTTTGTTTACCTTCCAATATGCTTGAAGAATATTTGATTTTCGAAGCAGGTCTTGTTAGAAGTTGGCACATGTAAAATTGTTAGAGCATCTTCAATGGGTTTGGTTTTTTGAACTGCCTACTTTTAACCAAATTCAAACATCCATTTGGTTGGTTTTTTGTATAATATCCTCTCAGCTTTCGGTAAACAGAGTATATTGGTGATGGGGCAGTTTCTTGATTGCCAATGAACTTTACTTATCTGCTTGGGCTCGGGGCAGTTAAAACTGAAGCTTTGGACAAGAAGAAATGAAGTTAAAACCAATAAACACAACGATCCAATGATCTATAAAACTTGGTATTTGACAAGATGATCAATGAGAATGAATATAACAGCCCTGATTTTTAGTAAATAAAAATTTCGTTAAATATTTGAATTTTTCTTAGATTGCTTTTAATAATTCCTTTTAATTCCTATAGTTCGTCATAATTCAATTTTAGCCCCTTAAAATTCATTTCTTAGTTTTAAATCCTACTTGGCAAGTATAGTTAGCTTCTAACCAATTAGTTAGAGATACCTAACTACCAATTCACCTAGTTACAATTCCCTAACCCTATATGGACCTTTTTGACCATCTTAGCCTTGTGAACCTTTCCAACCCTAGACTAGAAAATCATTGATTTTAATTCTCTTCTTTAACCATTGGACAATAAAAGTTATGGGAACTTTTATCCATTGGATAAAAGAAACCCTAGATTTTCTATTTAAGATATTGTATGCTAGGATATCAAAGTACTCATATATATAGTTATATATAGATTTATATATTTGCTTAAAAGGACATTTTAGTTATTTAATTATTATTCAAATATGAAAATTGCCTTATTCTTTTTATCCATTGGTCAATAACCTCTAGGGAAATAATTACCCATTGGATAATAGCACTAGTTTTGCCAACAAGTACTATGGTTATTTTATTAAATCATTTCCTAAGATATCCTAAGTACAAATCTAGTATTCTAATAAGAAAAACATGTGCCTAATTGGATTATTTAATGGGGAATTTTGATCTTCTAATTTTAAATTGGATATTAGGAATCTACCTAGATCTCATGGTACTATAATATACATATTTGGACTTGTACTCATAATATATATAAGTCTACTAGTACACATGTGTTAATAACTTAGTTTAATATGAAAAATCTTGGTTTGATATTTTATTAGATCACCTTGTAGTCTAAATATTTTTGTTAAATATATATTGGTACTAGAGAGAGAGAGAGAGAGAGAGAGAGAGAGAGAGAGAGAGAGAGAGAGAGGAAAAGAGAAGGAGATTTGGTTGTCCTTGCCTTGTTCTTCCATAATCTTCTTACATCCTATCAATCTATGCAAAAATCTATCTTCTATTGTCCTATATTGTTCTTTTAATCAGCAAATCTTGTAAAACCCCTCCTTTCTTTCACAAATCCTTCCAAATCAACTCCAAAGTACCAAAATCTACCCAAGGTACAAAAAAATCTAGTCCTTTATTGATGGTTACTTGTACACCACCCTTCAACCACCCATCAAGCCATACTTTGACATGACAAAGGAAGAAGAAAATCAAAGATATATATATATATATATATATATATATATATATATAGAGAGAGAGAGAGAGAGAGAGAGAGAGAGAGAGAGAGAGAGCGATTTCGGGTGGGAGAGGGAGAGGGAGAGCCTTGCCTATAAATAGCAAGCTCACTTCAAGCTTGAACTCACACCTTCACTTCTTTGCTCTCACTTCTCTCTAGAAATCTCTGATTCCAGTTCCAGACACCCTACTGCCCTTCACGAATCTCCATTTTTCTCCTACCTAAAGTAGTTTCTAGGATTAACTTCCTTCACGAAAGTCGTAGAGCACTTCGAAACCTTCAAGTTAGACCCGATAACCACCCTAATCGGTCAAGAAATGACAAAGATATTGACATCCAAAGTTCAGTAAAAATCTCGGATTTCCAGTTCCAGACAGCATACTGTCTCTTCCTTTATCACCATTTTTCTCCTACCTAAAGTAGTTTCTAGGATCAACTTCCTTCACAAAAGTTGTAGAGCGCTTCTAGAGCTTTGATTTCGACCCAAGAACAATCATATTCGGCTAAAGATTGACCGAGTAACTGCCATCCAAAGTTCGGTCCAAATTTGCGAGTTTCACCACCCGTAGAATTTTCCAACTAGCTTATTCGGCCCCGACTAGTTTCGGATCAAGGTAGACTAATCTCTACTCATTCCCCCTAGTATAACTCTTTTAATCATTTTCTTTAAAGTAAATAAGGTCATACTCCCTCCGTTCCAAATTGAGAGTCCCTATTGGGGATTCCAACTATTTAAATGGACATGCAATCATTACACCTACAATACCTATTATTTCCACCATTATCCCCATATTCTACCTACTTTACAACACTTATATTTAGACATTTTTGGAAAATCACCAAATTTTTCCTTCCATTTTTGGAAAAGGACCATCATTTTGGAACAACTCAAAAAGGAAAGATGGACTTTTATTTTGGAACGGAGGGAGTATATCGTTTATAATAGTTGAAATGCATGATTATTAACATCGGATTTTGTAAAGTAGAAGTATGAACATGTTGAATAGTTATGAGTATAAATGTGTGAATTGCTTGTATTATTTGTTGATAAAGCATAAATGATATTCACTCCAATGGCGTCCGTACATGTGGCGTTATATTTTAAGTTATGATTTGAGCATGCTAAATAATATAGAGTTGGATGATCTTGTTAGTTTAGTTTCAAGATTACAAATGAATGATGAATACTTGTGTGGAAGGTCCTACCGCGGAATCTATGATGAAAACGAGACACCGAAATCAAAAAAGTTAGAAACATGACACCTAGGGTGTGGTTAACAAGGAAAAAGTGTTCGAAGAAGGAAATATTTTTGAAACTATATAATGACTAATTTTGGTGGCATTATGTGAGTTGTAGGTGTGTGTGTGTGTGTGCCAATGGGAACCCGGAGCGGCGGAACTATTGTGCGGATACTCGGGAACCTTGAGCGGCGGAACCGAGGTAGGGTGTGTGGCTTGGTTACCGCGGAGAGGTGCCAATGCAATTGTGTGCCAATGGAAACTCGGAGCGGCGGAACCATTGTACGGATACTTGGGAACCCGGAGCAGCGGAACCGAGGTTGGGTTTGTTAAAAATAAATTTTGGAAATGTTGATTTGAAAAAAGAAAAGTGGAAAATGGTGACACGGTCTATGACGAGTCGCGTAGGAGAAACTCCGAAATCTTAGACACCAACGATAGTTGAATAGCGAATGTGGATGTGTCCTTGTTGACTGTTTTGTTAAATATGCTTTGTACCTTTGAAAATCGTTAACTTATGATCTGATGTGTGTAAGTTTAAGGGTTAGTGGGTTTAGATTATTCTATTGAGCTTTTTAACCTCATGGTGTTACCTTTGGTGACCCTGACATATTATATCGGTGGCGACGCTGGTATAATGTGTCAAACCTCGTAGATGAACAGGGTAAACTCTACACCTTGGAGGCATTCAGAGCCGAGGAGCTGGCTATGATGGAGGAGCAAGCGGAACAGTAGATAAGGATCCTAGTTTCCGTTCCCGTATGTAATAAAAGTACTCTTGTGAGAGTCATGTTGTAATAATGAGCCAGACTCTATTTAGTTTTTCAATAAAATTGTCTAATTAACGTTCCCAAAATTCGGGGCGTTACAATGAAAGTGGTACCCGCCAATTTACCTCAGCAAAAAGAAACCACAACATTTACGATACAGAATATTGTTTGCGCAATCCAATCGTTCTGAAGTACTAGATCTAGATCTGTACGTGGTGTATTAGTCCAACAAACCACGTTGGTAACCTCTAAACTTTGTTGTCATGTCTCTGTTTGTTAAATCAATCCATTAACCCACAACCTCATCTCAGCTTGCTAGAAGCCGCAAGGCTATAACTTTTCTTTTTTGATCCGCGCAAGGCTATAACTCATTCACTCTTAAAACCAGCATCACATTTCAAGTTCACTTTATGCAGTAGAGCACCATTCCAAGTTAAACCATGGTGACGCAGTCATATTTAGGTGGAGCAATGCACGATTCTTTGATAGATACACCCAATCTGGTATTGAACAAAATAAAAAGAACAATCAATGTTGGACATGAAGGACTGCAACTGATATTTCAATTTGATCAAGAGCACTCTCAATTCCAGTCATCTCATTCAACTTTTCACTACTAGTTTGAACATGAAGGACTGCAACTTTTACAATTCAAGGGAACCTCGTTGAAAAACAAACCAGTAATAGGAAAGCTACTATAGCATTACAATTTACACGAAGCTTAACAACGAGAATTACATGAACAATTTCCTTGGGAAATTATACGGACAAGGATTTACAAAGTAATCAAAATTCCATTCTATTGTTCTTTTTTTTTTTTTTTTGGTAAATCAGCTTGAAATTAAAAAGAGTCTAACCAAATGTACGCCTACAAGGGGCATACCCCAGGAGGAGGAAAAGAAAGAAAAGAAAGAAAAGAAAACATAAAATGAAACATAAAAGACATAGAATGCCTACGCCAAGCGTCTACATAGGACTAGATGAAAATGGAGCAATTGTTTCCTATCCATCTAATAGAGGGATACGAAACAGATGGCAAAAGGATAATATTAATGTATTCTATTGTTCTTCACTGAGAACAATTTATGTTCTTCTATATCTACAGTTCAAATATGAATCATCGGAGTAGGAAACACAGACTTCTTCAACCCCTCAAGCCTCTTCGAATCCATTTTTTTGCCGATTCGACCTTAACACCAAGAGAGAGGAGGAGTTATCTTTTGTGATCAGCAGCTATAAAGAAAATAACCATATTTTTTTTAAAACATACTTCTAAAATACCCTTTTTCTCGAAAATCCCCAACTCGAAAAAAAAAAAAAAAACAGATTTGTGTGGATTCGAACAGAGAGAGACCTCTGTTAGGGCTTCATCGTTTGAGTGGGTTAGGGCTTCGTCGTTCCTCTTCTTCGACGATCTTCGTGGATCTGTTCGACGGTCGTCTTCATGACCTTGCTGCGATCGAGAGAGAGAGAGACCTCTGTTTGTCAGTCGTCTTCGTCGTCAATGGCTGTGTGGGTTCGATCATCATCGTCATCGTCATCGGCTGCTTCTCTCTCTCTCTCTCTCTCTCTCTCTCTCTTCGTTTAGGGGAAGCGTATTGTGGAAGCTGTGGGGGGTTTTGCTTGGCTGATCCGGAGTGTACCCACGAGACCATCTTTACCCGACCCATGGTAGCATTTTACCCGCGAGTGGCTTTTTAAAATCACAGCCGTTGGATGTGATCCAACGGCTCACACTACACGTCCGCATTTTCTAAATGTAAGGTCGACCTTACTTGAAGGGTAGTGTATATCACACTATATATATGTATAGTGTGTATATATATATATATGTATAGTGATATATACACTATATATATGCGGACGTGTAGTGTGAGCCGTTGGATCACATCCAACGGCTGTGATTTTAAAAAGTCACTCGCGGGTAAAATGCTCCATGGGTCGGGTAAAGATGGTCTCGCGGGTACACTCCGGATCAGCCAAGCAAAACCCCCCACAGCTTCCACAATACGCTTCCCCTAAACAGAGAGAGAGAGAGAGAGAGAGAGAGAGAGAGAGAAGCAGCAAGCAGCAGCCGATGACCTTACTTGAAGGGTAGTGTAAGGTCGACCTTACTACACGTCCGCATTTTCTAAATGTAAGGTCGACCTTACTTGAAGGGTAGTGTGTGTGTTTGTGTGTGTGTGTATATATATATATACACACACATACATACGGGGTAGTTTTGGAAACCCTTAAAAAAACTCTAAACCCCCCCAAGTTTCCAATCGAATTTTGATGATTCGAGCCGCTCAATGTAATCAGAACGTGATTTTAATATTACCCGCGAGAAATCAGCAAAAAAAATGACTGAAAAGAGCTTTATCCGAACAATTTTTTTATTGAACTTTATTGAACGATTCAATAAAAAACTGCTCAAATCAAGCCTTTCTCGGTTATTTTTTTTGCCAATTTCTCGCAAATACCCTTAAAATCACGTTATGAACACATTGAGTGGTTCGGATCATCAAAATTTGATCAAGAACTATGAGATTAAGATTTGGGGGGTTTTTTAGAGGTTTTTTTAAGGGTCCCCGAAACCGGCCCAGTATATATATATATATATATATATATATATATATATATATATATATATATAGATTTAATGAGGGATCCCGCAACTTCAATAAAAAACTGTTTGGATCAAGCCCTTCCCGATTATTTTTTTTGCTGATTTCTTGAGGGTACCCTTAAAATCACGTTCTGATCACTTTGAGCGGCTCGGATCGTCGCAATTCGATCGAAAAAGGGGAGTAAGCCCGTGCGGGATCCCTTATATACACACACACACACACATACATACATACAATTTCTACATTAATATAACTAAGGGTATAATAGGTCAACATGACAATTTGAGGATGAGAACATAACTTTTCAAACCCATTAGGATGGACAACTAAATAAGTCTTGTGAGTAGGGTGTCATCATCCACTTTTCATGCTTATGTTTTCATCTTTTCAATGCGTGAATTACCCCTATTAATTACCCTTTTACTATGATATCTATATAGATATATACATTTATTGTTTCCTAAATTAAGGGGATTAGGATGAATATCAATCTCTACAATTAAATGAGATATCATACATTTATTGTTTCCTAAATTAAGGGGATTGAGATAAATATCAACCTCTGCAATTAAATGAGATATCATAGGAAGATTTCAAGATTTCAAATTTTCAAATGTTCAAATTATTTTAAACGATGCCTAAGCCGATTTCACGGTAAAAAACAATCTACATTTACAATGTAAACTATTTAGAACATAGGCAGAATTAATTAACCATGAAATGGTAAGAACATAGACAAACATATTTTATGGTAAATAAAGTAAATAATCTACCATGAATTAATAGAATAAAACTAAACAAAACCAAAATTGAAAAACCAGTTCGTGGCCTTTTGGCTTATTGACCGCGTCGTTCTTCTTCCATGGATTTCGTAATAATGGAGGCCGGACTAGTGTGGATTTTCGCTAGACTAATGTGGATTTGGTGTGAACATAGACAAACGATTTTTTTTTGGGTAAATTAGCTTGAAATAGAAAAAGAGACTAATCGAATATACAGCCTACAAGGGGCATACCCCAGGAGGAAAAGAAAAACAAAACAAAACAAAACAAAAGTAAAGAAAATTGCCTACGCCAAGTGGCTACATGGGATAAATGACATGCGATGTTTCCAATCCATCTAGTACGAGGGAAAGTAAACAACGCCTTAATGAAAGTCCAAGCCAGTGCTTGGATGCCTAAGCATTACAAAAGAGAATGTCAACCCTGCCACAAGCCTGTGCTAGTTTCAGCTCATTTACAGGAAGCTAAAACTAGCATACACATTGAATTGTAGCAACAATGAAGATACACCAGCAATAGACAAACAATTAATTAACCATGAAATAGTTTCATGGTAAATGGTCCAAATAATTAACATGAAATGATAGGAATATAGACAAACATATTTCATGGTAAATGAAGTAAATAATTACCATGAAATAGAATAAAACTAAACAAAACTCAATCGCCGATGTAGCAGAGTGAAAAAACATGAATAAGAACATGAAAAAACATGAATACAAATCTGTACGTCATTTTATTCATAAAAAAAAAAAAACATGAATACACCATATTTTATTCACAAAAATCCTGACTAAATTAATCGAAAAAACATGAATACAAAATTGTACGTTGTCACCATCCTCATCTACCTTCTGCATCGCTGACCACCGGCGACCCAAGCCTAGCCCTCGCCGACCACCGGCGAACGTTTTCCGTCCATCGGGGACCCTCAACAGATCTCGAACCCTCTCGAAATCCCGTTCTGGTTCTCAGCGCCACCGTTTGCCTGAAGACATTTCAGAAATGGAAGTTTCAGAGGGAGGGGGGTGTTGGAGGATTAAACTGCAAAACTCTTTTCCATGCCGCCGATTTTAGCCAGACCATTTCCAGCAAATGGAAATGGAAACGGAAGTTTTGGCAAATGGAAGGTGGGGAAGGGGGATTAAATGGGTTTGCAGTGATTTTTCGAATTGTGATAAATGATTTTGGCAAGATTTTTGGGATTTGGGACTTCAAGGCTTATCTTTTCATCCCAAAATTCATTACTATATAAATATTAGTATATATAATAATAGTAATAGTATGTAGAAGGGCAATATTGGATTTGTCTTAAAGTGGGGACGAAAACATAAGTGTTCAAAATGAGCAAGATGAAAACTTAAGTCGCTTATGAATTGAGGATTTAAAAATATTGATCCATCGATTCCAATGAAATAATGAAAGGAACTAGTAATCAACAATATTGATTACGATTTTAGTTTTAGTTAAAAATTTTGGTTTGGTTTTATCAATACCTGAACTGAACCGTATTGTTGTCATTCCAGTAGTTGAGCAACTTTTTTTTTAGAAAACTATTTTAAAGGTTTATGTAAAAAATCAACTCATTCGAATATTTGTAAGCTTTTGATTTTGTCCCTACGAATTCAAGGTCAAAAATTAAATCAAGCCCTTATCAATAGGGAGAAAGCTCTGACATGTGAGGCAATTTAGGCGATATCTGACAAGGTCGTGGAGAACCAGTGGTTCTCCATGGCTGATGGTACAATCTCCTTAGTGGAAGGGCTGGGTTACAAAGCCCTTGATTCCAATGAAGTTAGAAGAAAGCAGAAGAGCACCTCTGATCCTACAATTAGCCCTCAAACCCATTCACAACCAGAAAACCCTTCAATCTCATCCTCACTAGGGTTTGGAGCTCACAACCCCAAATCTAGTCCTGCTCGAAAGCTATAACAAGTTCTTTTTGAAGAGAGCTTGATACTGGAAGCCGAGGAGTGAGCTACCCATATACATGGCAATACATATCAGTTAACACGCCAACCAACGGAGGTACAACTCTCGAACCCTGAAATTCTGTACAATGCTCGAGGGAACCCCTATGTGGAGAGTGACCCTAACGTTGGGTATAGCCCTAGGACTCTCAAACCTATGTATACCTCAGACCTATTTTCAGGTCCGATTCTTGGTATAACACCCACTCTAGGGCTTGACCCCAAACCTGTTTCCCCACCACTAGTCCATCTAGAAAATGGCCCTCTACCTTTTCTTACATTGCACTCTACAACACCACAGCACCAACAGTTGAACAACACGACCCAGCCTCACCAACCCCACCCTCATCAATCTAACTTTAAACCCAGTGTAGGTTCCAAACCTAAACCTAAAAACTGGGCCTCAATTATTTGGTCACAGGGTCCATCTATAGACATTAAACTTGAATATTTTCTAGACCTTCAGCGAGGTAAGGAAGCTCATGTGGAAATTGCTATAGAGTTGACTGAGGTAGGCATATGGAATAGATATTTGATTGGCCACTTCCTCGATGGGAAAATGGCATACCCTCTCGTTGCATCCATTGCTAGGAATCAATGGAAGGATCTGTTTGTGGCTGTTAAACCAGATGTAACTGGGCTCTACCTCTTTGAATTCAAGAATGAGCAAGCAAAAATGCAAGTTCTTCAAGGCGGCCCCTATTTCTTTTCTCACAAATACCTTGTGCTTAAGGACTGGCATAGGATGATGAAGCTTGCTTAGGATCAGCCTACTAAAATTCCATCCTGGCTGAAATTACATCATCTACCCTTTGAGCTTTGGAATCAAGAGTGTCTCAGTAGTGTGGCTAGCACAATTGGGAAGCCATTGCATGTAGACCAAGCCAATGCAAAAACTGCTAGGCAGCCGGGCCTTTTTTTTTTTGGTAAATCGGCTTGAAATTATAAAAGAGGCTAACCGAATATATAGCCTACAAGGGGCACACCCCAGGAGGAAAAGAAAAAGATGACAAAACAAAGTTAAAAAATTGCTTATGCCAATTGGCTACATGGGCTAAAAGATATGCATTGTTTCCAATCCATCTAGAGGAGGGAAGGAAAACAACGATTACATGTCACCAACCAAAAGGATAATTGAATAACAAGAGGCTTAATCTACTGCATGCCTTGTCAGCAGTAAGCAAACAGCAAACAACAACCAGTATAATTCAATTGCAGTAAAACTCTTCAGGGTTCAGAAGCAACAGAACAGAATAGTAGTGGCAGAACGGTGCTATAGCAGAAATCAAGTGCAATAAAACTCTACAGTGAGGTAACCACAGATTGTTGGTTAGAGGCAATAAAATTCTTTAGTTGCTGGTATGCAGAGAATAGACTAGCCCTACATAAGCAGTTGAATGTAAACTATTTTTTGGTATGTACAACAGCAGCTAGCAGCAGCAGCTGGATACACTCATGTGGATTCAACCCCATCCACAACATGATATAACTGGACATCAGCAGCTAAAGGATGCAAAAGAAAGCTAGGGACAGCCTGCTAGAAAAGTTTAACACTCCAAGGGACAACCCCCCTATGGTAGGCCAAACTAAATCAAAGCTACTAAAAAGTAGCAGCAAGCTTGACAACAACTGGGCAATGATACTATAGCTAACCATTGCTGGATAGAAATAATAGCTAATCAAATGAAAGCTACAGCCTAACAGCCCATACAAAGCTCCACAACATGACAAAAGATGAACAGAATAGATCGAACAGCAACGAAAATAGAATGCATCATTCTGGCTTGTAAATCAAGCCATAACTGACAGAACACAATTGAACCAAGGATTCATCAAACCATATCAGCTAACACATAACAGAAGCATACAAAGGACTGAACAATTGCAGCAGTGTAAGTGCAATACATAGGTGATCAAACTATAGTGACAAAATAGGGTTTCCCAAGCTCAATATGAGGTCTCGCTAACTTATATCACCCTTGAAAACTGACCTCCCACTCATCCTTTTTCCCACAAGCATAGGGAAAGGGCTCCACCAACTCCCTCCGCTAGATCTCACATGATTGCCCCACTAGATATTACCTTCACTCTCAAACTAAAAGGATGAGGCACAAGTACACAACTCACTAAGGTAACACACAATATGGTAGGACACACTTCAAAATTGTAACTCAGAGACAGTCACCAAAGATTAAGGTATCTACCTGCTATGATAGAAGTAATAGTAGTAGCTAGTAAGCTGAACAACACTTGAACAAACCTTTTATAGCAGTCAAGAATCCTTCCACCTTGCCAAGCTAGAGGACGACCTCATAAGTAGAAGTACTAGCAGCCAAAACCCCTCAAATCTTGAACCTTGCTGCTCCTACACTTAGCAATAACCTGTCTAACACAGTGAACAACCTGCCCTCTTGAATCACAAAAACTAAGGAAAACAGTTAAATCCAGGTCCAACAGATACAATAGTGATAAGTAACTAGCACAAAATTATCAAAAATAGTTTTCCACACATGTATAATCCAATCTGCTTGAGAATGCGGCAAATTAGAAAGCGATAAAATCCTAGCCTTTACCATCGTGCAAATTTTGTGAAAAACTATCTCCCAGGGACAGGATTGACTTTGGAACTTCCTCAAATTTCTCTCAATCCAAATATGATAAACAGTTACAGTGAAGGCTAGTCTAGTGATCACACTTTTAAGAGATTTGCCCTTAACACTTGATAACAAAGTTACCCAATCTGCCCAAGATCTAGCAGGCCAAGAAACATGGAGTTTGGCCTGTATGATATTCCACACCAGATTGGTAAAAGAGCGGTTGAATAAAAGTTGGTCATGGCTCTCACTCTCCTGACACAAACCACACTGTGGAGGAATGTTCAAACCAAATGACACAAGTCTATCCGCAGTGGATAACCTGTTTTGAATGGCAAGCCATGTGACAAAGCTGCATTTTGGGATGTGAGCAGAGAACCAAACTATCCTATGCCACAATACTCCAGGGAAAGGAGTTCTCAATTTGTCCCAAAAGGATGCAATTGTGAACTAACCATTGGAATTAAGGGTCCACCTTGTCTGATCAGCCCCATTAAACCTAGCTTGGACAATAGGGGGTAGAATGCTTCTCACCTTATTTAGTTCAAAAGTGTGAGTAATGGGAAACACCCAATTTGAGTTATTGATAATGTGAGACACAAGAGCATCCTGTGGTATACCAGCGTCATATGCAATTCGTGGACCAAATCTATCCATTAAAGGACCGAGGGGGTGCCAATTGTCATGCCACAGGTACGTGGAACTCCCATTCCCTAATATAGTAAAAACATATGGTTTAACCAAGGGTCTAAGATTCAAAAGTTTCCTCCAAACCCATGCACAATCACCAGGTATTTTCAAATTTGCAGAAGCTTCTACCTCTTAACAAGTACGATTTGACCCACTGACACCACATGGACTGTTCTCCCCCAAAGATTATAAACTAGATATGCTTTGCAATAGCTGCCTTGTTCCAAATTTGCAGAGATTTGAAACCAAGGCCTTCTTTAGGGGAGCACAGATGCTCCCACGAAACTTTAGCACCAATTTTCTTAAGATCAGGTTCGGACCACAGAAAAGCCCTAAGAATTGACTCAACTTCCTTGATTACCTTTTTGGGAAGGATAAACAGGGAGGACCAATACGTTTGAATGGAAAATAGAACATTCTTAATTAATTGGACCCTACCTGCATAGGTGAGGTCTCTATTGGTCCAAGTCTTAGTTCTAGTAGTCAAGCTCTCCACTAGACGTTGGCAATCAAAAGCCTTGAGTTTAATAGAGAATAGGGGCACACCAAGATACTTGACAAGAAGTGTGCCCTCCTGGAATCTTAAGACATCCAGAATGGCCATTTTAGTGGAATTGTTGACCCCAGAGAAATATACTCTGGGCTAGGGGAGAGACCAGACAAAGCTTGGAACTCAGTGAGGGCTTCTTGAATGTGGGTAATTGAAGACAATTCACCCTTACAAAAAATCATGAGATCATCAGCAAAGCAAAGATTGATGATCTTAGTATTCCCACATCTCCAATGGAAGTGAAAATCATGTCACATGGATTTCTCTCTAAGTAAACAGGTGAGAATCTCCATTACAATGATAAAAATGTATGAGGACAGAGGGTCTCCTTATCTTAGACCTTTTTGTCCTATAATGTAACCAGTGGTTTCCCCATTCAAGCTGATAGTGTAGTTAGTAGTGGTAACACAAGCTTGAAGCCATTTGATCATTGTTGGATGGAAATTCATAGAGGACAGGATATCCCATAGAAAGTCCCATATGACATTATCATAAACTTTCCATATATCTACTTTCAGTGCACATCTTGGGGTTGATGTGGATTTGTGATACCCTCTCATTAGTTCTTGGGTGAGGAAGATATTGTCAGCAATCCTCTTTCCTTTAACAAACCCTAATTGAACAAGATCAATTAGTTCAATTAGGACAGGAAGGACATTCTACAGTCTTTTGGAAAGTATCCTAGCTATGCATTTGTGTATAGTATTACAACATGAGATAGGCCTGAAGTCCCCAACCTTTGATGGGTTAGGGATCTTTGGAACAAGAGCTACCACTTTAGAGTTGGCTTTCCTGAGCAGCTTACCAGACCTAAAAAAGGTCTTGACAGCTGCAGTGACCTCATGGCCAATGATAGGCCAAGCTTTCCTACAAAAACCAGCATTGTAGCCATCAGGACTAGGGGCTTTGCTGGGGTTAAAGGACCAAAATGTGTCTTTGATTTCTTGATCTGTGATCTTATCAATCATTGCAATCTTTTGACTATCAGTAAGTTTCCTATTAACTAGCTGATGGATTCTGTTATGCCCATGATAAGAATTAGAATGGGCAGTACCTAACAGCTCTAAGTAAAAGTTAACAAAACTTGACTTAATGACCCCAATGTCATGGGTAAGTGACCCATCCTCTAAAACCAAATTGGTTACCTTACTTCTATTTCTTTTGTTGGTCACAGATTTGAAGAAATAAGAAGTACATTGGTCACCCATCTTCAACCATTGAACCCTAGACTTTTGCTTAGCCAGACTTTCCTCTGCTTTAAGCAATGTGAGATGTTGCTTATAGACCACTCTTTCCTGACTAATCAAAGAAGGATCTGGGTTTTGAGAACGCAAGGCAAGCTGCAAAGTATCTAGGAGTTGTCTAGAGTCAACAACCCTAGCCGAAACATCACTAAAATCTCTATTGTTAATTAGCTTAAACTCACCTTGCAACATCTTGAGCTTTTCACATACAGAGAACATTGGATTCCCAATGACCACTCTATGCCAAACCTTTTGCACCACATCAAAAAACTGTGGGTGGTCAGCCAGGAAATCAAAAAACTTAAAAAGTTTGCAAGATTTCCTATGACCAAGAAGGAAGGATGGATGTAAGGCTTGGGAGTGATCAGATATCCCAGGAGTGGAAAAGTGAGCAGAGGAACAATTAAAGACCCTCATCCAATGCTCATTAACTAACACTCGATCCAATTTTGTACTGACAAAATGAGTGGGGTCCTGCTTGTTGGCCTAAGTGAGGAAGCAGCCAGTGTACCTAAGATCATCAAGTTGTAATGCATACAAACAATTATTAGGGAAAATGACGGCCAAGGACGTGTTTTGATAATTTATACCTGCCAAGGACATTTTCAGCATTAATAAATGTTCTTAGCTTGTCCTTAGCGGGTATTAATTATTAAAACATGTCCTGGAACATCATTTTCTCCAATTATTAAACTCCTCCATATAAGAAGGCCAAGAAACAGTGCCCCCTACTTTTTCCTGAGGGAATCTAATTTCATTGAACTCACCAAGCATTATCCAAGGAGATGTAGAACCTAGGTGATTAGACTTGACCAAAGGGCTTGCCTACTCAAGTAATTGTTTTCTCCATACACAAAAGTTGCATGGAAGGATGGCTTTCCACATTTAGGTTTCACTTCACAATGGATAAACTGATCAGATTTATCAATAACTTGAATTTGAAGAACATTAGAGTCCCAACACACAAAAATCCTGCCCAAAGAAGTTTGTGGATAGTTGTTCACAGAATTCCATTAAGGGCAAATATACTTCATCATCCTAGTAGCCTTATCCTCCTTTATTTTATGCTCTAATAAACCCATAAGTGATATTTTTTTATTATTCACAAAACATTTAACCTCCTTTTGTTTGATTGGGTCATTAAAACCCCTAATGTTCCAAAAGCCAAGATTAAGGGGTTGTTTAGTAATTTGCAGCAGTAGATAATTAACATGGGCGATTTGGGCAAAATAGGCTATTTAGGCGTTTCCGGTGAACTTTGACTCCCATGGCTGACGGCTCAATCTCCTTTGCGGAAGGGCTAGGATGCAAGGCCCAGGATTCCATTGAGATGCGGCGTAAGCAGATGCTGATCTCACAAAACCCTAAAAGCTCGATCCATCTCGGCCTGTAGGTACCTAGTTCTCCGACCTTGGTTCGCTCTTAAACCATTTCAAATTCTCAGGGGAATACTTCGAGTTCTCTTCAACCAGCTGCGGAAGCTGTCAATCTCAAATCGACCAAGGCTCAAAGTCCTTCACGGAAACTACAACAATCTTTCCTCGAAGAAGGCTTGATAATGGAAGCCGAGGAGCGAGCAGACCATGTTCAAGCTGGGTTTGGGGAGTTCAGCCCTAATTCGCCCAGGAAAACCAGTCCATCTTGAAAGCTTCAACAAGTCTTTGAACAAGCTCTGATCCGTGAAGTAGAGGAACGAGCCACTCATCTCTAGGGAAATGACTCTCAGTTTGAATGTCTCTAGAAACTGGTACAAGTAAATAAACCTAACCCTAAGATTCTGTACAATGCAAGGGGAAATCCTTATGTGGAGGGTGATCCCAATCTTGGTTATAGCGTGGAGGATGTTAAGCCTCGTCGCCAATGGCTGTCAAAGTTGAATCCTTCTCTGGCTCATAAACCAGTGTTTGCTCTACCTCATAATCAAACTAAAGAAAACCCTCTGCCAAATCACAATCAGCAATCAACATTCCGAAATCTTTCTCTTCCTACCCAGCATAACCAAATCAACCCCAAATTGAATAAGGTTATCAAATCCAGCTTTGTTAACTTCTACAATTCCCTTCTGGGGACAGCCCATCCTTCTCCTTATCTGGGTCAAACGAGAGTCCAATAGGTGGTTAGGAAGAGATTAACAGACAGTCAAAGGTCTGAAATGATTTCTGAGATTACTGATCTGGAAATCAAGGATACATTTTGGGCTCTTAGTCCTTCCAAAGCCCCTGGTCCTGATGGCTATAATGCTGGGTTTTTCAAAAAGGCTTGGCCTATGATTGGCCATGAAGTCACCTCAGCTGTTAAGTCCTTCTTTAGGTCTGGAAAATTGCTCAAAAAGGTCAATTCCACTATTGTTGCTCTTGTTCCTAAAGTCCCTAATCCATCAAAGGTTGGGGATTTTAGGCCCATTTCCTGTTGTAATATGGTTTACAAGTGCATCTCTAGAATTCTTGCTAGAAGAATACAAGCAGTCCTTCCAATGTTAATTGACCCTGTTCAACTAGCCTTTGTGAAGAGGAAAAGGATTGCTGATAATATTTTCCTCACCCAGGAGCTTATGAGAGGATATCACAAATCTTCTCCATCTCCCAGATGTGCCATGAAAATAGATATTATGAAGGCATATGATAATGTTATAAGGGAATTCCTTTGGGATGTTTTGTCCTCCATGAATTTTCATCCTACAATGATCAATTGGCTTTAAGCTTGTGTTACTACTGCTAATTATTCTCTTGGCATAAATGGTGAAGTCACTGGTTTCATTGTAGGAAAAAAAGGTCTTAGGCAAGGAGACCCTTTATCCTCCTATCTCTTTGTGATTGTCATGGAAGTTCTCACTTGCCTCCTACGGGAGAAATCCCTCCTTCCTGATTTCCACTTTCACTGGAGATGTGGAAGAAATCAACTTATCAACCTTTGCTTTGCTGATGATTTAATGATTTTTTGTAAAGGGGAATTGTCCTCTGTTCACCATATACAGGAGGCACTCTCTGAGTTCCAAGCCCTATCTAGTCTTTCCCATAGCCCTGGGAAGAGTAGCATTTACTTTTCTGGGGTTAACACGATCACTAGGCTGGCCATTTTAGATGTCCTGAAATTTCAAGAAGGCTCTCTCCCTGTCAGGTATCTTAGTGTTCCCCTCTTCTCTACCAAACTCAAAGCTTCTGATTGTCAGAGTTTGGTAGATCGTATAACTGCCAAAACCAAGTCTTGGACCAATAGGGATCTTACATAGGCTGGAAGGGTTCAATTGATTCAAAATGTTCTCTTTTCCATCCAAACCTATTGGTCATCCTTGTTTATCATCCCCAAAAAGGTGATTAAGGAGGTTGAATCCATTCTTAGGGCCTTTCTCTGGACTGGACCTGACCTTAAAAAAATGGGTGCCAAGGTCTCTTGGGAACATATTTATGCTCCTAAACAAGAGGGAGGTTTAGGATTCAAGTCCATGCAAATTTGGAATCAGGCAGCCATTGCCAAACACATATGGTACATTATCTCCGGGGGAGAGCAGTCTATGTGGTGTCAATGGTTCAAATCTTGCTTAATTAAAGGGAAGAATTTCTGGAATTTGAGGATTCCAGGAGACTGCTCTTGTGTTTGGAGGAAGCTTCTAAATCTTAGACCCAAGGTGCAGCCCTATATTTTTAGTGTGACAGGGAATGGTCACTCTACTTCATTGTGGTATGATAACTGGCATCCCTTGGGCCCTTTAATTGCCAAATTTGGCTATAGAGTTACCTATGATTCAGGAATACCAAAAGAGGCTACTGTGTCTCACATCATTCATAACTCTGGATGGGTTTTCCCCATTACTCAAACTTTGGGACTTAACGAGATTAGGAGTGTTCTGCCTATTCTTTTACCTTCCAGGGTGAATGAGAATGACCAATTCAGGTGGTCACTCACCCCTAATGGTCAATTCAAAATCTCCTCTCTGTGGAACAAATTAAGAACTTCCTTTCCTAAGGTGTTGTGGCACAAATTGGTGTGGTTTTCAAGTCCCATTCCAAAGTGTAGCTTTATCACCTGGCTGGCTATTCAGAATAGGCTTTCCACAGCAGATAGACTTGTGACTTTTGGTCTTCCCCTTTCAGCTCAAAGTAGTTTTTGCCTGGAAAATGAAAGCCATGATCACCTCTACTTTAATTGCTCATTTACTAAGCTAGTATGGGGTTCTATTTAGTCCAAGCTTCATGTTTCTTGGTCCTCTAGAACTTGGAATGATTGGGTCTCCCTTCTCTCAAATTCGTCTCCCTTCTCTCAAATTCAAAGGGTAAATCTCTTCAAACTGTTATCACTAAATTGGGTTTTACAATCACAGTCTATCATGTGTGGATTGAAAGGAATGTGAGGAAATTCAAGGGGAATCCATCTACTTGGGAGGTAGTTGTTCATAAAATTTGTTCAATGGTGAGAGGCAAGGATTCTATCCTTATCCAATATTCCTCAAATTCAAGCAAATCAGGTTGTTAATGAGTGGCATTATGCTGGAAGTTAGCTGTTCAATTTTTGTTAGATATTTGACTCATGCTTCAATTGTTTTATTCATTGTTTTGCATATGTGGGCTGTAAGTGTAAAGGATATTTGGCCTCACATGATCTAGTCCCACATCAATCAGAGCAGCTGCATTCACAGGGCGGTACGTACAATATTACACCCATGGTGACACAAAACAAGGTGGGCATTCCAACAAGGTAGGCAAGAAGGCTCATTGGGAGGGCTAGCTTCTATTACTTCTATATATCAGGTACATATCTTATTCTTTGGTGGTCCTTCTTGAAGATGCTGTGTGATCCCCTTTTTATAGTGTACTACCCTGTGAGGTGTGTGTTAGTGCCTCATCATTTCTTTGAGAAAGGAGGTAATATGTAGTGGGGGCATATGGTGAGATTTAGGGAGGGAGTTTGTGGAACCTTGTCCTAGCACATGAGGAAAAAAGAGTGGGGGTTGTGAGCCTTTCAAGGGAGTAGTAGGTGAGAACATAGTGCTAGGTCAACATTCTTGATCATTCCCAATTACTGCTCATGCGTGTGGTCTGTGCTCAGAGTATTTATTGTATCTAGTCGATTCCATTATGGCATACATGGTTTTGTGAGCTTTGGAAGTGCATGTGATTGTGTTCCAAGAACTTTCACTTCAATATGCTAAAAAATTCTGTTACTGTTGTACTAGCTCAGCTTTTGTTTAGCTACCTTTGTTGGATTTAGCTGTTTTAGCTATCTACGTGCTGCTCCCATTGGGCATTTGAAATGTCTTACTGCTGCTAGAACTTCTGAGCTGCTGGTGTAGTGTATCTTGCTGCTTTGGAAGCTGGCAGCTTGTTGCTACCGTTATGGCTGCTGCCCCTTGAGGCTTGTTTTGCTGTTTTTTCTGGCCTGCTGATTTATAGCAGCTCTCAATTGATGGATTGGTACTGCTACTGTCCTTGACTTCGTCTTCTACTGCTGTTGCTGCTCAGAAGTTGCTCAGGACAGCAATAGTATATAGTTCTATTTATAGTTCAGTTGTTTGGTTGTAATATAGACCCTTTTTCATTTACTGTTGGCCTATCCTTGGGGGGTTGTCCCTTGGAATGTTTAGGCTTTTCTAGGGGGCTGTCCCTAGCTGCCCTGTGTGGCAGACTGTCATTTGTTTTGTTTCTTCGGCTACTGCTTTATGGTGTTATGCATGCTGCTGCTGTTTGGTGAACAACAGTAAAGAAGCTGTTGTTTTGCTGCTGCTCTGTACGCTGCTAACTGTTAGGGAGTTGGGCAGCTCCATGAGTAATCATGTGGCTGCTGCTATTTGCTGCTCTGATTCAAGTGTTTTAAAGTCATGCTCATGGTAGTGTTCTGCTACTGTTATGCTATATTCTACTGTGCTACTACTTCTGCATTCTGCTTGCCCCTGTGCCACCACTTGTTGTGTAGCTACGGCTTATCACGGTTGTCATTGCCTGCTCTATGCTTATTATGGTTGTTTTGATGATGCCTGCTGCTGCTGCTACTATTGTTTGGGGCTGTAATGCCTATCAAGGTGTGTCAAGCTGTTTTCATGCAAGATGTTTCTTCAAGGTTTCTGTTATCTTTTGGTGGTGCCATAAAGGCGTTGTTTTCCTTCCCTCTTTTTAGATGGACTGGAAACAATGCATGTCATTTAGTCCATGTAGCCATTTGGCGTAAGCAATTTCCTGTACTCTTGTTTTGTTTTCTTTTCTTTTCCTCCTGGGGTATGCCCCTTGTAGGCTGTATATTCGGTTAGACTCTTTTTCAATTTCAAGCTGTTTTACCCAAAAAAAAAAGGGGTTGTTTAGCCATAAAATAAACTTAAAGCAGAATGAAACTGTAAATGGCAGAATATGAAAGAATTAAGATACTGCCCTGACAAAAGGATGTGGGTGCATCAAAGCTACTATGTATGCTAAGGATAGACAAGCTGCTCCTTATTGTTCCTCTTGAGTCTTCTTATGGCAGACTTGGCAAGATTCTTATTAGCCTCAATGATGCCCTGGTTAGCTAATCTTGCAGCTTCCTCCTTATCTCTAGAACTGTGAATGTCAGGAGGTTTAAGGGTTGGAAGTTGGCTGATCCCATCTGTGGAGTTCACCTTTACCTCTTCCTCTAGAGCTGTGGAAATCTCCTTGTTGGCTATCATAATAGGGGAGAGAGAGCTAGATAACTCATCCACCTTTGTACCTGAATCCCTTAACTGCTGGTTACTGGTAACCGATGCACCCTTAGTTTTTAGAACTTCTTCTTCAAGCTCAACAGACTCCTCCAGATTAGTAGCAAATGTAGCATCAAACGAGCCTACGAAATGCTGGTGAAGAGTGTCTTTCTTTACATTTCCAATTGGAATCCATCCCTGTTCCACAAGCTGAACTGGTTGTGAGGGTGAGGCAGCTTTCTTTGCACATGAATCTGTGGAGTGCCCAAATACATGGCACAATTTACACATTGGAGGAAAACTTGGTTCAATAGGGACAATTGCTGATTCCCTTGCTACAACCACTGTAACCTCATCAGGGAGGTCTTGCTCGGCACTAATCTCAATACACACTCTTGCTTTTGTAGTTTTGGTTTGTAGTAGGCCAGAAGCCATTTTTGCAGTGGCTTGATCCATATGTAGAGGCCTCCCTATTGAACTGGCCACTCTACTTAAACATTCATGATTCCATAACTCAAATGGAAGATCATGAAATTTAACCCAAGCGGGGATGATGGGGGGCTGTTCTTTAGCTAGCTTCATCATCCTATGCCAATCCTTAAGCACAAGATATTTCTGTGAGAAAAAATAAGGCCCCCCTTCTAAGACCTGAACTTTGGCTTGCTCATCCCTTAGTACATATGGATGATGAAGCTAGCTAAAGAACAGCCCTCCATCACCTAAAACAGATAACCCCCAAAAGACTCAGTCCTTCCAGAGCGGACCTTATCCAACCCCATCAAAGTTTCAGCTAAAACCATCGGAACCACGTCCTTTCGAGTCTCAATTTGAACGCCAATACTAACCAGGGCGGAGCTAGCATGACCAGTGGAAGGCACTAAGAGGTAGGCCGCAAGCAAGCACATATAGAGTCCAGTCATACACCAAGTTTGATAAGTCGTGTCCGAAAGATCACCGGAAGAAGAGAACATTTCGATAAGCCGCATCACATTGAGGCGACCATACTCACTAAGTAGCGGGCAGACGAAACCTTATGGACGCTCTCACACACCGGAGGGATAATGGCTTCTCCTGAACCAAAGCCGCCTAGGTAGGCGCAAAATTCCTCCACAGTAGGGCAGAGCTCTTGTTCACCAAAACAAAATACGTGAACTTCCGGATCCCAGAAGGTCGTGGCTGCCTTCAGGAATTCGGGACGGAGACGAATGTTGCGGAGGTACCTCGTGGAGTAGAGGCCGTGAGCTCGGAAATTAAGCCAATCAACGCCTTCCATCGAGACTAACCATGGGCAGAGCGAGCCGGTGAGTGAAAGGGCCATGGCAAAGAAGAGTGAGATGAGATTTAAGTGTGGTAGAAGGGATTTGAAGTCAAGGGCTTGAATTTATAGAAAAGGTGAAGGAAACAACTTCAACTTTTCAAAAGTGCTTTGGGGTTCAAAAGTGCAAATTTTCCATGAGTCTTACATAGGAAAAAGCTTGGGAAGGGAATGCATTCATGCACTGGCTCAGAAATACCATTGCATGGGTGAAACTTCAATCCCCGAGCAATCTGCCTTGAGAAATAGCAAAATGCGGACTGTCAGAAAAATAACCACGTGCGGCGTATTAGGGTAATGCACGGCATAATGGATACTAAGAAACACCGCGGCATAACACCATTATACCGTAGGACCATGAGAACTAACGCACGGCATTTTGAAGAGACGCACGGCATACTGTGTCTGCATTTTTGCAGTTTTTGACAGCAAATGCATGGAATGGGTTTGGGACACCTCAGGGCATTCTTAAGCACCAAAACCCATTGCAACAAGTATATGGGACTTCGGGGATGTTTTGCTTCGAGTCAACTCCCGAGGTTCGAAGTCATGGCACAAAAAGCCAATAAAATTCTGTTTTCAAGCCACGTCGAAGTACCAAATCACGTTACAAGTCGTTTCAAGTTGATTCTTTGGGTCTTACAGGTCAATATGGTCAAAAGTGACCTAGTCCAAGCTCCAGTTTGAGTCCCGGATCAAGATTTGAAGTTATCACCTTTCAAAGTCAACATTTTTCTTAGTTCTCAGTTGTTTTCTGAGCATAAGGTCGAACTTCTGAGGCGCGCCTCAGGCTTTAGAACTTGTCATTACTGTGTATGGTCATGTTCGAGCCCATAGCAAAGGCGCTGATCAAAATTCTTGAATGTTGCGCTGCTTTTCACAATTAATTCTTTGATTTCTATTCCATTGTCAATAAGTCTTCTGCTGTGGATTCCATATTGGACATAGTTTCACGAGCTATGGTTAGTTGTGCATTTCGGTAAGTCTCTTAGTTACTCAATTTTCTTTGAACAACAACAATGAAAGAAATTGAATGACAAAAGACGATGAAAAGGTAAATCTCTATGCATATATAATCCCAAAGGAATCCATGAGTCAAAGTACAAAAACGAGGCATGAAAGCTCGATGCTCAAAATCCTATCTACCAAGGGTAAACAGGCGCCCCCACAAAAGGAAGCACGCAGGCTCCACCAAAAAGACAAAGGCAAAAGAGGAAACTCAATCCTCGTCCTCATCTCCATCCTCGCCTTCCACCTCGTCCTCCTCGGAGACCTCCTCCTCCGCCTCAGAGCTGGCAACCTCCTGAGTGCAAGTCACCCTAGGCGCAGTACTACCAGAGGTGTCCTCTAGATATATATCTGTCGGCTCCTCGGTCTCATCTAAGACGGCAATAGGCTCCTCCTCCGTGCCACCCGAGTGACGCTACCTCTTCGACGGACGCTCCTCCTGAGAACCCGCAGACGAAGCCTATCGCATAGGCATGCGAACAGACTTCCTACGAAGCCCCCGGGCAGCTCCTCCTCTAGCATGCAATAACACAACATGTTTGCATTGACAGTCATGAAATAGGAGTAACAAAAGCTGCCAAAGGTCGAAAGTTCACCAGCGATCCTCCAGCGCGAGCTAGTACCGGCGGGGAATGGCCCATGGCATACTGCCGCACAAGCTGCTCCAGGCCCATCATGGCTGCCGCCATCTCCCTCGCGTACTCCGGAGTCACCTGCCCAACACAAGGTGTGATTAGCATAGGATACGCTGAAAGTGAAATTACCAAGGTGATAGAAACGAGTTATACCCGAGCAAGGAACTCCGGAGGCTCGACCGCAGGGTGTGGGACCTCCACCAGGTCAGGGACTCCCTGAGCAGTCACCACGTCCACCGTCCAGGAGAGCGTAGGCAAGCCAGCTCCACCCTGACTTGTCCCGCCACCCCGAAGGCCCATGCTCCCTTCGCCTCTACCACCTCTCTTACCACTCCTACCACCTCTGCCGCCGCGCGCTTGCCGCTGTGCCTCCCAGGCGGCACAGATCCCAAAGCTTTGCACTAGATACCGGGCTCGGTACTCTGCATAGTCGGCACCGGTCTGGAACAACGGCTCTAGTTGAGGGTTCGGCTTTGTGAACCGTTCAACCTCCTCCAAGGTATACTCGCTCGTCATCAGCACGAGAGGAGGGAGCGGCCCAGGGACTGAAAAAGTATCCAGCCTCAGCGATTGACGTGATACCCGGTCGCCTAGGTACCACTGCCAGCCATAAGGGGACTCCAGAAGCACTCTCCCCATCATCACAGCGTAGCTACGGGCCACAAATGGGACCTCAAAACGGTCTCAGATGCGCTAGTGCACCTGCAATTGGAAGCATATGTCAGAAAACCGATTCAGTATATAAGTAACAAGGATCGAGAAACCAAAGAAGCATGAGTTCCTGATCAGGACGCAACTTGTCCAGGTATAGTCGGTAGGCGTTCAGATCGCCCTTCCCCTTCTTCACCCCTCGGAACTCCTTCGACCAGCGAAGAGCTCGGGGAAATACCAGGTCATCAGGGCACGACATCGTGGGAGGGTACATGTCCAGTACCTCATACGTCAAAAGCTGCACAGTTCAAAGCGTCGAGAGTCAGCACAAAATGATACTAGTGCATAAGTAGAAAGCTAACTAAGTATTGAAAGCAAAGTTTTGAAGCATACCTCCCAGACTCGCCAGTAACTGCCGAGGCTCTTCCCCGCTCCTCGGGAAAAAGACCCCATGAAGGCGTAGCACGCCCCCAAGGCTGCGCCGCTCCAGTCAAAGCAGGCTATCTCCCGAATGGCCCCCAGAGCCGGCAAGAAAGACAAGTGTACCCGGTTGCGCCTGTTAGGAAACAGGGATGCACAGAGCACGTACAGCAAGAAGCTCCTGGCCATCTGCCCCTCCTGGACCCTACCCACCGGAGGCTCTATCCAAAAGTCCAGAAGCTGGGCGTACGGAGCATCCCCCTTCTCCGCTCTCAGCCTATACCCCAAAAGCCGCCTCTGAAGCTCTGGGTCCCTCCCCGCCATGGCGTTGTAAGGGATGGGGTCACCTCCGACCCTCAACCCTGTGATCGCCGCGAAGTCCAAGGGCGTCTCCGTCATCTCACCGAAAGAGAAGTGGAACGAATTTGTCGTGTCCCACCACCTCTCGGCAAGCGCCCTCACCACCTGGCGGTCATTGCTTGCCCTCGTCAACACACCCACGAACATATGGTGCGATAATCATAGATATTGGATTAAGAAGCATAGTACATTGCATTGAAATACGGATATTAAAGCAAACCTCGGCTCGGTGCAAAGCTAAGCGCTGCTGCGGGTCCCTTAAGACTAGGGACTCATCGTAGACTGCTCTCTCCAGTCTTTAAGCGTCTAAAAGCGAGGGCACCACCACGTGCCGAAGAGGCACGCAAGACTCCTCGTCAAAAGATAGGTCCAGCCCAAGGACCGTCATTGCCTCGTCCACCACGGTCCTCCGCGGGACTAAAACCTCCTCCTCCTTGACCCGTGGCCCCTCGGTTGCTCTGGTCTCAAGCTCGGCCCGAAGCTCTCTCTCCCGGGACTCAAGCAAGGCCTCCACCAACCCTGGCACCCCCCGTAAGGTCTCCACCAAGTCCTCAAGGGACGCACCCTCCAAGTAGTCCCTCATCCCTATGGGTCGTGACGACCCTACACCTACGCCGTTGCCTACGAACATTGCAAGCATCTCCTGCTCCTCCACCGGCTCCTCCTCGACAATGGGGGCCTTCCCCAAGTCAGCCTTGGGCTCCCTCATGGGAGAGATCTCCGTCTCCTCCTCTGAACTACCACCAACCCCTGATTGGTTCACGGCCACGTCCTCTCCGCCTAGCTCCACTACACCCGAGCTCTCCGTGCCCTGGCCATAACCGGCCAACACCACTCCACCGCTGCTGCCAGCCACCATGGTAGCCAAGGCTGGCTCCTCCTCCTCCATAGCTGTCGAAACCGAGACCCCCACGGTCTCCGGAACCTCCCCGATCACTGCGTCATTCTCAGGAGGAACCGGGAGTGGTGTAGCCTCAGCACTCGGAGAATAACCACCACCGGGCATATCAATATCGTCCATGATCGATATAAGAGAGAGAGAGAGTACCAAGAGAGAGAAAGTACCAAGAGAGAGAGTACCGAGAGAGAGAGAGAGAGTACCGAGAGGGAGAGAGTGCAGTCGCGAAAGAGAGAGTGCCAAGAGACAGAGGGAGTACCGAGAGGGAGAGAAAGCAGTCGGGAGAGAGAGAGAGAGATGAGAGAGGGAGATTCGAACGAAGTGAGGCGTACTGTGTATGCCTCACGTATATGTACTCCCCCTTAAGCCAGTTCGTCTGGAATTAAAAAGTAAACCGGGTTCAAAGTCTATAGCGCCGCACGGCACTTTGACTAAAGCGCGCAGCGTATTTATCCAATGTATGGAAACTTCGTCTTAGAACACCGCGCGTACTTCCCTAAGCAACGCATGGCATTTTGGTTTATTTTGGCAATTCAAATTCTGAACAGATGCATGACATCTGAGGCTACGATTGTCCGGTTCTATTGGAGTTTATTCGAAAAATAGAAAATAGACGGAAGTAAGAAACAAAAGGAGAAGGGGACTTTCATTTCATTAACAAACCGAGGTAACCCCCAGACTTTTCATTACATTTAAAAAAAAAAAAAAAAAAGCAGGAAAAAAAAAAAAGGGGAAATCCTACGACCCTTCTTCTTCTCCTTCTTCTTCTTCTTTTTCCCATTCTTCTTCCTCAATCGCTCCCCACCGGAAGCATCGTTCTGTCGTCCGAACGATCGTCAGAGCCGTTTGGATTCCCCTCGGAGTCCTCCGCGGTATCATCGGACTCGTGCTCCGGGTCGTGCTTGTCGTCTTGTTGATCAAAGGTGGAGTCTTGAAGGTTGGAAACCGCACGACGAAGAGTGCAAATGATGCCAACGAGCCTCGCAATTTGCACAATCATGCGCTCAATCTCCTCTCGATAGGAACCCATCTCAGCCTCGCTAGAGATCACCCGTGCGACCAAGTCGTTGCTGGCCATTCTCGCTCTTGAAACTCGTGGGTTTTGGAAAGAAGAAAGTGAAAGGGCTTGAGAATTTTATTGGTGGTGCATGGAATGAGGCATCACCACCCTTATAAAGATGAAAAGAGGACGAACGGGCATGCCTGTATTAATGGGCACCCTTAAACCAACCGGCTGTTCTCGAAAATCGAAGAGTCGTATGGGAAATTGAAATGCCGTGCGCCATGATGATAAGCCGCGCGGTGTTTTATCTTTGCATGGATAAAATCTTTTCCTTGGAAATTGCTCAACCCAGCCACCAAAATCCCCTTGGAAATCAAACATTCCAGCCGTCCTGCAGAAAAGTCTATTTAGAATGATGTGCTAGAATCTTTTGTCTCCCGAGAACTCGCCATATCCACATTCTCTCGCTATTTTTGCCCTCCGATCGCTCGTCTCTTCTGGATTGACCTCTTGAAGGCTCGTCTCGTTATTTTCGCCCTCCAAGGGCTCGTCTCGTCTCGATTGACCTCCTGAAGGCACGTCTCACTACTTTCGCCCTCCGAGGGCTCGTCTCGTCTCGATTAACCTCCTGAAGGCACATCTCGCTACTTTCGCCCTCCGAGGGCTCGTCTCATCTCGATTAACCTTCTGAAGGCATGTCTCGCCACTTTCACCCTCCGAGGGCTCGTCTCAACTCGATTGACCTCCTGAAGGCACGTCTCGCTACTTTCGCCCTCCGAGAGCTCGTCTCATCTTGATTGACCTCGTGAAGGCATGTCTCGCTATTTTTGCCCACCAAGGGCTCGTCTCGTCTCGATTAACCTCCTGAAGGCACGTCTCACTACTTTCGCCCTCCAAGGGCTCGTCTCATCTCGATTGACCTCCTGAAGGCATGGCTTGCTATTTTCACTCTCTGAGGGCTCATCTCGTATCGATTTACTTCCCCAAGGTTCATCTCACACGCACAGTTACTCGCATTTAGATCACAAACACTCAGCACCACCAGCACTCGATCTACTCAAAGTTTACTGCATTGGTTTTGTTATTCGTCCTCCGGGACTCACTTCACTGGCATTGTCCCAATCGAACTACGTTGGTCTGATCCCTACAACAGGGTACGTAGGCAGCCCCACAGGCGCGACCACCATCGTCATTTGCTTGCATTTCGATTTTTCATACATTTTTGTCTTCGTTTAAAGACCTTAGAGCAACGGATTGGGATGCCTATTCTTTAAGCATCACTCTTACCAAACAATGGTGTCCGAGTTACGTTAAAGAGGGACTACTGTAGACACCCCAATCCGGACCTCGAAAGTGCTTTAAATGTCCCCGATGATGAAACAAGGAAACAAATACCTCCGAGAGCTTGGATGAAGGACTCCCTTGAACCAAAAGCCCAAAACAAACTCAAAAGCCCAAAGCAAACCTAAATGCCCAGAACTGAACCCTTAGTACCGTATCTACACCGCACAGCATAATAGATTTCATTACGTCGCACGAGGTCATGAGGTCAGCCGCACAGCATTTTGGATAAAGTTCTGACTGGCTCAGCTAGTTGTTGGCCACGCCCACTTGAGCCACTGCTACAAGTTAGCTCAGCCAAAAAGGCACTTCTAGCCCGCCCAGAAAACACCTCCACCATTTGAAATTCAAAATCATTGGCTTTTGCCTATAAATATAACCCTCCACTCAAGGGAAAGGGGCCTCGAATTCTCTTTCTCTCTCATCATGCTTTCACACCCACTCCTCATTCCCAAGCCTTGAGAAAGTTACTCCTAAAACATTTTCAAGGTCCTTTCTTCCTCAAAGTCCCCCATTTTTCTCCTCATCATTGAATAGAGTCCTCTTGCTCACTTCAAGGTCCCAACTACCCAATATCCACTTATTAAACCGTACTCACGGCTTACTTTCCTCAATCGGTTTCGTCCACACTCATTCGTAGCTGTCCATTCCGGTCCAAGCTCAAGATCAAAGGTATAAACTAGTTTCCTTGGGGTAGGCTCTGTCCATATCCTTGAGGGAACCTTTCTGTAGTCAAGACCACCCCCTTTGCGTTGGATCTTGGCTTAAAAACAATTTTCAAAACACAAAAAAGGCCTTTGCGCTGAGCAAGCTAAACCGTGCGGCGCTTTAATGCATCTCACGACATAGCGTGCTCAAACGCACGGCGTTTCATGTAGTCATTATTTTCTTGCTCAAACTGTCTAGATCATAGCTGTCCTCTGCCAGGGTTGTTTTGTTTACTGAAATATTAGGCATCACTGCTTCCAAAATTAGACCATATCTACAAGCCATGCTTGGTTATAAAAATAAAGCTTCTTTGGTCATTACAAATGATCAAGAGTATGAAAGATGATTTTCGTTCGTGGCTTGCAAGGATGGTATTTTTCAGAATGGTCCAATGGTAAAAACACTGTCTGATATCAGTTGGAAACTCCGCACGTGTTATTCAAGATGCCGGGCGGCGTTCTAAAACTTTACAAAGGCCTGAAAGCAAAGAGGATCCCCCGCACGGCATTCTGTAAAACTGTGCGCGGTATCACAAAATGCCGTGTAGGAGGAGACTAAGATCCAGACAATTTCTGTGAAAGAAACCTTTCATTCTGCATCATCCTTATCATCACTGTACAGTTAACACCACGTGCACGTCAATGTGATCTATTACCCATGTCCCTTTCCTCTTTTACTTGTTTATTAAAGAGCTTGATTTTCCAAGAGATATTCTAAATCTCCCCCCTTTTGAAAGAGTTTAGTAGAGACCGGTTTTACTGGGCGAGTGTGGTGCATTTTCTTTGACAAAACCTTACCCATTCGTAACGTGGCTCCCGAATTCAAAATCTCAACGTTTTTCGCTAGACCAAAAGGCCTTTTCCTCTCAAACGAACTCTCGGTTCTTCGGATCATCCATCTCAAAAATCCGGGTGGCGACTCTTTCGGGTGCTTGGTTTTAGGAACCAAGAAACCAAGAATTGAGATTTATTGGGGAGCCAAGGGTAATGTGAGGGGAAGGGGTTAGGCAGCTATGTGTGCATCCTATGTGTTTACTTTTATTTTTTGTCGATCCTCTTTGCACTAGCCTTGTGAGGACTACCTTGCCCCACGTGAGTGTGCTCGAGCAACACGTCACCACACAAGATGGTGATAAAGTTATGGTACACAGGGTATACCGTATGTCTAAATTATGACAATTTGTGATTTTCATTATGACGATTTTTGATTTTCTAATGCATATTTTTTATGCTAGTTACGACTCTACTTTAAAATTTAGCTATTGAACAGGTCATTAGCAAGTTACCCATAGTTAAAAAATATTGTTATTATGTAACCATAATTATTCGTTTCAGAAACCATAATACTTGTACCCCAACCAAATAAATGTGTACAATATCACAAATTAAATAATGTTACCCATAAATGTTATGACAACACCATAAATTGGCATTATCTTACGACAATGAGTCATACAAAAAATTCTTTGATATGTATGATATTCCATAACAAAATCAAAATATGTCGTACTAGAATGAACAATTTTTATACCCAAACAAAATACATGTGTAAAATACCACAAATTCAGTAAAATAACCAAATTTGTTATGACAACACCTAAAATTGTCATTTTCTTACCACAATGCGTTGTATCAAAAGAAAACATATTTAAATGCTACAAATTAAATATAACAAACCATAATTGTTATGACACTACCATAATTTGGCATTTTCATGCCCACCACTGTCATAGCAAAGGAAATTGATTAAAATATTCCGTAACAGGACCAAAATATCACAAATTCAGTAATATAGCCAAATTTGTTATCACAATACCATAAATTGACATTTTTATACCCACAACGTGTCATATAAAAAAAATTCAATCGGAATGTTCAGTTAACAATAGTTATAAACTTATAATTAGTAAAATACCAAACCACAAATTCAGTAATATAACCAAATTTGTTATGACAACACCATAAATTGACGTTTTCATATCCACAATGTGTCGTATTAAAAAATTCAATCAAAATGTTCAATTAACGATAATTATAATTAGCAAAATACCATAACACAAATTCAGTAATATAACCAAATTTGTTATGACAATACCATAAATTGACGTTTTCATACCACAACGTGTCGTAAAAAAAAAATTCAATCGGAATGTTCAGTTAACGATAGTTATAATCAACAAAATACCGAACCATAAATTCAGTAACATAACCAAATTTGTTATGACAACACCATAAATTAACGTTTTCATACCCACAACGTGTCGTATAAAAAAATTCAATAAGAATATTCAGTTAACGATAGTTATAATTGGCAAAATGCCAAACCATAACTAAACGTCTTAAGCGATTATATTTTTAGAATGATCAATCATAATTGTTAGAATATCATATGATATTCGGCATTGTCACCAAAATTAGATATCAACAACTGCGTAATCGTAAAAATTTAATGTATCTAGATACAAGAATGAAGTTGATCGCTTATCTTTAGACTCTCAATCAGACCAAAAAAATCCTTTTACTATTGAATTCGGGTGCCGATGAAAGGGCTTTATAAACCCTATCGAGCCAAAAAATTATGTGGATTATATAATCAACAAATATAACGAAATCAATGGTTTTGATCATTATTATTGTGTCACGGTTGACTTAGTTGTAAGTCAACTATACATTCAGTTATAACAGAGAATTAAATTGGTTTTATATCAAGTATATTGAATGCACAATTCTAAATGTTCTTTTGGTACGACACGTTGTGGTAAGAAAATGTCAATATTTTGTGTTGTCAAAACAATTATGGTTATGTTATATAATTTGCAGTATTACAAATGAGGGAGAGGGAGAGAGAGTCAAGGAAGAGAGAATAACCTATTACCTGCTAAGCCATTTTTTCATTGTATTAATTGATTTAATAAATGGGTGGTCCGGATTATTCATTTTTAAATCCAAGGGTTTAAAATCATGGTGTGTATGGTACACCCCCTAATAAGGGGCGTGTACCATAGGATAGCAAAGCTACCCTTTTTATCGAAAGTTCCCATTGCGGTGCACTTAATCTGTTTAGAGTAGCAACTTGATTTTAGTTACCAAGAAACCAAGAATCAACATTTTGCATTCGGAAGCCAAGGATACGGTGAGAGGAAAGGGTTAGGCACCCCTCTTTGCCCAACCACAACCATAAATGTTGGCCTCTACTCATTTGACGAAAGACAGTTTACCATACTTAAGTGATTTCACAAGAACTTTTTAATTAAGCTATGAGCACGTATGGATGAGATGAGGACAGTAATAAAAATCAAACATGGGAAAGGGGATGAGGGAAGCATGTAGAAAACAAGAGAAAAAATCTTTTGTTCAGACCGCCAGAAAGATTGGCTTTCGACACACTCTAAACTGGCGATCGCCACTTCAGGTTTACTGATGGCCACATGCATATACACAAAATCATTGACCACGGTGATTGGTGTTTCTCGTTATACCAAAGAAATAGTATTTATAAAAACTACAGAAAAATAGAGTATTTTAGAAAAATTAATCAAAACCGAAAGATTGCCATGCCATTGGGGCTATGGGATCATCCCACCTTGATCCCTTAGCACTTGATGAGATTGGAAGCTTGATTTTGTGGCTTTTATGGACTATAAGTATGAAGAACATGATTGAACGACTATAACTGTATTGTTTGGAGATTGAAAATGACACTTGGAGTGTTTCGCTTGTGAATATGAGGGATTGTATGTGGGGTGATTGCTACAAATTTATGGAGTGTGGAAATAAAGAAAATGATATTGAATTCGGAGTTAGGCCTTTATTTATAGGGGTGAAGTGATAAAACTTAGAGATTATCACTTTGATTAAATTAAATCCAAAAATAAGAGTAAATTCAATGCATAACTCTATCAAAAAGAGTTGTGTACAATTCAAACGCGTGCACCCAGCAGGAGGAAAAAGAATTTGAAACGGATTCAAACTCTGTGAGAGTTATTAGGCTTCTAGAAGCATTTTGCATAAAAGCAAGAACAACGGTCACCAGATAAAAATTATTAACCGCCACAATATATGGCGGTCAACAAAAAAGAGAGTAGCATGCGTGGTTCTAGACCAGAAGCCAAGTAGTGATAGATAAATAGATAGGCAATCAGCACAATAAAACTAGCGACCGACATATGCAAAAGTGGCTATCGACATTTTGAATGAAGATAGGAATGTTGAAATGCTTGGAAATGAGTTTTAAGGAAAACTCCAACAATCTTAGTCTCGTCATTGTTCAACCAAGCCTTTGTATTTTCAACCAAAGCTCACGAGAATCTATTCATCAACTTGATTCGTGTAGAGACTCGTAAATTATTATGTTTTCTAAAATCGTTTAAATATGTGGAAGATCGTATTTTGATGTTGTAATGATGTTTGGAGCTGTTAGTATCAAGTGGGGTTCGATTCGGTGTCCGTCGGTAGAAAATTTCATCTTTTCCTTTAGCTGGTACCGATACTGCATTTTACCCAGTACCAATACCCGCTGTCCAGAATTTGCCTTTTTCTGGCATTTTGGGGTTCCAGTACCAGTACTGGGAATCGCCCAATATCGGTACCCGCTGACAATTTTAAGAAAACTCAGCACGCGATTCAGACGCTTTAAATAGATCCCTTATGTTATTTTTTTTCACTCCAAGACCATGAACGAAGCCCTAAAATCGCCGCTCTCCCTTCTCTCTTCAATCTTTCACCCAAATCCTTGGATTTATTCATCAAACACCACCAAATCTTCAAGATCTATGTGTTAATCTTTCAAATATCAACCGGGTTTCAAGTTTCTCATATTTGGATGTAAGATTCATGCTTTTGGTTTTCTTTTTCTCTCTCTTCTCAAACCCTAGCTTGGATTCATTCATTGATCACGTTTTTGGATAATCTAGGTAGTAGATCTTGTGGTATTACTTTGGGAAAGCATGTTCTTGACAGACCTTTGCTTAGTGCACAATGGGTTTTGCTCAAAACCCATTGTGGTAGGGATTTCTTACTCTTGTTATACGTTTATGTGATGTTTATGTACCTAGATCGTGCTTTGTTTCATGCTTGAGGTTGGATTTTGCATTTTGATCGAATCTGGAAATTTCTGCCAGTTTTTTGAGTTTTAGCCAACTTCAAACGGCCATAACTTCCTCGCCCGATGTCCGGTTCATGCAAACTTTATATTGAATCAAAGGTCTTGAAGTCAGCTTTCCATTCCATCAAAATCGCCTTAAAACTCTTAGTATACATAAAGTTATGATTGTTTGAGTGGAGGTGTGTCAGTCGGTCATTGTCTGCTGGCTATTCCTAAGTCATTTTCGTTCCGTGTTATGACTCCCTATATGATTAGAACATGTTTAAGTGACTCTCGAGTATGATTACCTGTGCCTTGTGTCTTGGCACTCATTAGAGTAAAATATTAGTGTTGTTGGGTAGGGAATATACTGTGAGGTTGATAAGAGTACCGTGGGATATAAGGGGCAATGTGGTGAGTGTTATAGGGAGACATGAGCTTGTCTAGTAATTCGATGGGCTATATTATGACTCGTACCTTCGTGCCTTGTCTTGTTGAGCTCCCTAGGTTCCTTTGACACTCGTTTTACAAGATTCTCGTTTAGAACCTAGTGGGTGGTGCGTGTGGAGTCATTGTGGGTTCTGAGTGCGACGAAGGACGTCATGATTGACTTTGAGGAATAGCGTGAACATATAGTATTTACCAATGTACAATGGAACGTGTTTATGAGTTTGTAATACATTATGCGATGATGAATGAAAGAATGTGACCTTGGAAATTGTGGTTTTATCGTATACGGATTGATAATACATGTGTGTATATGTGAGTTGATAATTTGAATCGAGGGTCCTGCAACGCAAGGTGTGGTAATGCGGAGACTCTAGAGGGCCCGCAACGCAAGGTGTGGAAATACGGAAACCCAGGTGGAGAGAATTCAATGTGATGCAAGGGGGGGTAACACAGTTCAATGTCTCGTATGATGAAGAGAATTTTGATTGACTTTAGAAATCTATGTTGATGTTTGGATTATTTGTTGGTTGGAATTGTGGTTGTCGAAAAAGAGAATGAAATGTTGGTTTGAACAAGGTTTTTATTAAAGAAAGAAATTTGGAATTTGAAAAGTGGATTTTTTCCGGTATTCTTGAGTGAATCAACGGATCTGGTATTTGGCACAAATCAACAAACTCTGGTATACAAGCTCGAATCAACGGAGTTTGACCTGTAATGGTCTTGAGTTTTCTCTAAATTGTTCTGGAAATCAAAAGGTAAAGTTTTATGAAATGAGACTCTGTGGTGAATGGTATGGAATGAGGAAGTGGTTTGTGGCATTCATTCAAAAAATAATAATTAGATGGTTGAACTATCATTGTTGTCTATTCGATTGATACAAGATTTAATGCTGCTTCTAGATCTGGTAACCGCTTTGGTGTGAGCTAGCAACCCCATGTGCACTCATCATTATCCTTTGGTATAACCATTTCAACACGTGACGAGACACGCATCGACCAAGTTGGCCGAGCCCCACACTTGGCCGAGCCTAGTGGGGGATTCGCGAAGAGAACCAAACGACCGAGCCACCATCCCGAAGGTGGCCGAGCCTGAGAGATTGCCTTCTCGGGTCAGCCGTCGAATGCGGACGGCACCGCCTGCTACCCACTCTCGATCATAGCCGAGCATGGTGTCTTGCTCAGCGAATATCCTTAATCTTCATCCTCTGCCTTGGTTTACTTCTCGGCGGGCTCAGACCATCAGATTCGGTCCGCTACATGTTGATCGCCACTTTTCAATGTGCCGATCACCGGTCTCATTGTGCCGATCGCTAGAAAAATAGTTAATCACCAATACCTCTATATATCGGAATTTGGCCTCTGGTATGTCGTCATTCATTGTGGTGGTCACCACTCTTTCTGGTGATCGTTGTTCATGTTTTTCCACAAAATTCTTCTAGAAGCCTGATAACACTCACAGAATTTGAATCCGTTCCAAACTCTACAAATCATTTGTAGCTCTCATATACACACCTCCATTCCAACATATAAAACCCTAGCCTACAATCCCTCAAATCCAAAAGCAAAAACACCTGTAACTTTCAACATTCAAACAGTCAACCTCTCTTCACTAATCAGCCCTTTCCTCTTGCTTTTAGTCCATAAAAGCCACGATAGTAAGCACTTGAATCTTATTGAGCACTAAGGGATCAGGGTGGGAAGATATCAATAGCCCCAATGCGCTAGCTTCCTTCTGTTTGGTCTAATTTTACCCTATTTTTTGTTGTAATATTTTTTGCTATTTTTGTGTAATGAGGAACACCGATTTTGTATTTTTGTATGTGGCGATCGCTAGAACTTAAATGGTGATCGCCAGCTAAATTTTGTCGACCGCCAACTTTTTTGGTGGTCACCAGAGTTTCTGTTGAATAGAGGCTTTGTTCTCCTGTTTTCTGCATGCTTACCTCATCCCCTTTCTCGTGTGTGGTTTTTATTAATGTTCTCACCCATATCTGTTAATAACTTAATCAAAGAGTTCATGTGAAATCGCTTAAGTATGTTGAACTGTCTTACGTCAAAGAGGTAGAGGCCAACCTTTTGTGGGCTCCCCGACCGGTGCGCTCGAAGAGTCGCCACCCGGATCTTTGAGATGGATGATCTGAGAAACCGAGAGTTTGTTTGAGAGAAAAAGGCTTTTGATTTAGCAAAAACGTTGAGATTTTGGGTTCGGGAGCCACGTTACGAATGGGGAAGGTTTTGTTAAGAAAAATGCACCCCAATCGCCTGGTAAACCGGTCTCTACTAAACTCTTTCAAAAAGGGGGATTTAGAATATCTTTTGAAAAATCAAGTTTTTTAATAAACAAGTAAAAGGGAAAGGGACATGGGACATGGGAGATATATCACATCGACGTGCGCGTAGTGCTATCTGTACAAGGATGGTAAAGATGATGCAGAATGGAAGGACCTTTTGACAAAAGCTGTCTGGACCTCAGTCTCCTTCTGCACAGCATATTGTAATACAGCGCACGGTTTTACAGTATGCTGTGCGGGGTATCCGCTTCGTTTTCAAGCCATTGGGAAGCTTAAGGATACCACCCAACGTATTAAGTAAGACGCACGGGGTTTTCAAATATTAACGGATGGTGTTTTTATCATTAGATCATCCTGAAGAACATCATTCCTTCAAGCCTTGAGTGTAAATCATCTTTTCATGCTTTGATCATTCAAAATGACTTAGAAAACTTTGTTTGTAAAACCAAACATGACTTGTAGATATGGTTTTATTTTGAAAACACCGACTCCTGAAGTTTTACGTAGAGACCTGTATTTTTTTTAATTTTTTAATTTTTTAATTTTTTTAATTGTTCTGGGATTTTGTAAAATATTAGAATACGGATTGCACGTGAGAGAATGTCGTAGGTGTTTATTTTGGAGTTAAAGTGAATTAATATGAGGGCATAAGAGTAATTATTGAGAGAGGTGCATGTGTGTATGTGGGGGGGGGGGGGTGCATGGAATCATTTCTCCATGGCAATAATAGCCAGGAGACTTCTCCAGGAGAAGTCTTTCTCCCTAAAAACCCCCCTCATTCTCTCGGCTCTCTCTTTCTCTCATCTCTCACTTCGGCTCTCTCTCACTCTCCCAAGTTCTCACCAAAAACCCTCCAAATAACCAAAGACCCAAGAAATTCAACCTCCAATACACTTCCTACATGTGATTTCAACGTCAATTTCAGTGGGTTTAAGCTCGGATCGAAGTTTTCTGGTTGAGTTCAAGTTTTGGAGTCAAGGGTTCAGGTAATCTCGTGGGTTCGTCTTTGAAACTCGAGGTAGGGACTTCTATGTCTTATTACATGTAAATTGGGTGTTCTCATGCCTTATTTGAGTTTGAAATGGTTGTTGTTGAGTTTGGATCGAGATCTGTCGTTGCTATGCAATTCACCTGATTTTTCAGTTTCCTACCAGTAGAACTCCTTCCCTACCGGTAGGCTGCCTCAGCTATTTTATCATGCAAAAACTGTGGCTTTACTGTTCAACTTTTGTACCGGTAGGACTTGATCCTTACCGGTAGAACTTCAGAAATTCTCCCAATTCCTACTGGTACCACCTGTCCCCTACCGGTAGTCCCCCGGTAAACCGAAACGTGGTTCTTTCTGTTTCCATTGTGTACCGGTAGGACCTCATCCCCTACCGATAGAACTTCAGTCCCAGTGCCTGAATTTCTTAAGTCATTTAAAATACTTGTTTGAAACTTTATCTCATTAAAATTGGTTCGTTATGCATACTCGCTAGTATTCTGAGGATATTACTCGTTTATGTCGTATCCAATAGGTTTACTCATGTACGCTTGAGAGTGTTTGAACAATGCGACATGTTCATGATCTAAAACTCTTTTCGATGAGTTTATGGAGATGCATTGAGCTATTAACTAAGTAACGTGGACTTCGATACGATTTAGGAAAAAACGATTCACTTGAGCACATAAACGAATGCTACAGCTTGACACATAATACCGAGTAATTCGAAGGGTGGGTTGAGATAACAAGTTTGGGAACAAAACGGAAATACGACTGAGTTGATATGTGAACTGTCCACTTAACATTATTATCCCTCTCTTATTCGTATTCTTGAAATTAGGATTTTGGAAACACGTAGGTGAAATGCGATACGAATAATGTGAAGTGGATGTACGAGGTCATGAGTACTCGAAAAGTATTGCGGGTATATGGGGCCCTAAGACCCGGAATGTGAAGTGGATATACGGGGTCATGAGTACCCGAAAAGTATCATGGGTATATGGGGCTCTAAGACTCGAAAAGTTCTCCCAAGTTCGCTATTTGACGAGTTAATGGAGGAGGAATTACTCAAACTTACATTGGAGATCAATGGGAGGCGTGCGGGGTTCCTAGAACCGGAATATAAGTCGTTTAATACGGAAAATGTTCTAAATGGAAGTTTGAACAAAAAAGGAAATATAAAAGATGACTAATAGATTGACTATCAATAGCAAAGTACTCCTTGAGCCTCGGTTTGCCGACTTGAAGTTGGTCTCCATAGCAACCTCATTTGTTATCTAGAGCTTGACTTCTTTATGTTCTAATCTCCTTATTTGCATATAATTTGAGCATAGATTTTTCTACTGGGCACGTGTTTTGCTCAACCCTATCATTGTTTCAGGTACAACTCAAGAGCCTTAGCATGGAGCATTTCGCATGCATACCTTCCATCCCTTTGGAAGTTAACGTCGAGGATACAACTTAGGCATCTTTTGAAAACTCATTTGGGAAGACGTAAATTGTAATTTTCATTCAAATCCTTGGTTTAGAAGTATTGTAATCATTTAACCTATCTTTTGATTAAACTTTGGGGAATTGAGGCCGGAGTGCCATTGTAGTAACCTTTTGAACTGATGGTGCATAATAAATGAACATGAGAAAGTCTTTTGGGGTTATTATAAGTATACCGCGGCGGCTTTTCCTTATAAAGGTTATTATTGTTATTACGTTAAAAATCAAGGGCATGACAACTTGGTATCACAGCACCTAGGTTTGAATACTTTGAGACCATGGGGAGACTTTTGTCTCAAGGGTTCAAAATTATAGCAAAATTTTTACATGATATGTGTGCTTGCATTAAGGAGTCAGTGCATCACCATGACATTGCATTTTCAAATAACGTGGATTGTTATTGGTGTTGTTGACTCGTGTTGGTGAAGTTGGAGGTTTGATCTCACGATGAAGATGTGGTTGTTGTCATTGATAGTCGTTGTTGTTGATTGTGTAATGCTTCCAATTCTTGTAGCACGATGCCCCCGAGACATGAGAGTAACCTTGCTAGGGAAATTGTGGTGGCACTTGCAGAGTCGAACATTTTGAATTCAACAATTAGGGCTAACACGAATGACCATGCCATGGAAGCGATGAGGGCGTTCCGCCGTATGAAACCACCAGAGTTCGATGGGGGAAGTAGTGATCCTCTTGTGGCCGACCATTGGCTTGCACAAGTTCATAAAATCTTTAACGCTCTTAGGATTACTGAAGATGGCCTACAAGTGAGTATTGTGGCCATTCAACTTACTGGAGAGGCGAATGAGTGGTGGGAATCTGTTTTAGGAGCAAGAAGAGATGCTAGGAGAATGGCAAGGGCGGTTGATTGAATAAATGAACCTGATGCAGAGAACCTGACTTGGGCTGAGTTTGAAGAACTCTTCAAGAATCAATATTTTCCAGAAACATATTGCGAGCAACTTAGAGAACAATTCAAGAAACTAGAACAAGGTAATATGACCGTCTCTGAATACGCTACAAAAGTTTAGTCTTTGTCCCGTTTTGCACTGGAATTAGTGGCGTCAGAAGAAAGGAAGTGTAGGCGTTTCAAGAGGGGATTACGCCCGTCCATTAAGTTGTTAGTGGTGACCCAGCGCATTGGTTGGTTTTTTAAGATTGTCGAATGTTCAAAGAGTGTTGAGAATCCATGAGTGCACAGGGAGAGATGAACGTGTAGGAACCTAAGCAACCGACCTCTAGTGCAAGTTTGCATTCGGGGAGTTCTGGGAGCCAAGGGACGAAGAGACAACAGGAGCCACCTCAATCGTTGCAAGTTCAATAGAGTTTTGGACCACCTACTTCATCGGGAAGTCATAGAGTTTCTGTCAAATCACAAATTGTGTGTCATCGGTGTGGTCAGCCGGGTCATTTTCATGCTCAGTGTTCACAACAGCAGAAGGCATGTTTCATTTGCGATGCACCTGACCATCTTGCAAGAAGATGCCCTCATAAAGTAAGAGAGCATAGTGGCCTAGTTCAGTGAGACCAGGGCAGAGTTTTGTTCCGCATCATTCCCAGTTCCAATCTACTTTAGGTCAAGGGTCATGCGTTGGGCGAGGAGCGAGTCCCACCATTTCTCAGGCTCCAGAGACACCAGATGTATAGGGTACTTTCTTCTCTCTTGTTTAACCCATTTGCTAGAATTCTTCCGATTTGGGAACATATCATCTTTCCGTGATTTGCATTTTTTTTCCTTTGACTTGAATTTGAACACTGAGGATTCCTAGACCATTTGTGTTTGTTGAGTAACCTCTTTAGATAGTACTTGCCAAGACTATGGGTTGGTTATTCCGGGTTGTCGTTTTGTCTGTAATCTTGGTGTCTTGCATGAGGTGAGGTTTGGTCTTGTCTTGAGAAAGGATTGGTTATACTAGAGATTGTTTACTATGTGTCGGGGGTGACCTTATACGAGTTGTTCTTTTATTGCTATTTTCTCTGAGGTCTAACTGAACCGTGATTGAAATTTGTGTCTGGGCTTGCTATCCATGAAGTTGTTTGTTCATCGGCTCGAATGGATTTTGACATCTATATTGATTAACACAATCTTTCCTGGTGCTACTTATGCTGTACGAATCCTTGCCATGAGATACCATGTGGTGTGCCTGCAATTGACTTTGACGTAATTGCCGCTGAAATCTATGAGTACTTCTCATTTCTTATTCTCGTCCTACTCTCGTTGCTATGGTTGCAAATTCTTTTAATTCGAAGTTGTTAATCACTTGATCTCTGCTGTTGCGGACTTCATCTATTAGAGCTAAGTTAATAGTGATATCTTCAATGACATTGTATCCTTTGTGTTGTCAAGTTCAAATTTTGTTGCATTTGTGGCCTCTTTCGGGAGTTAAAAAAAAAATTGACATAGTCCTCAGCTTCGGAGGTTCATGGTTTGTCCTATGTTGTTTCATTCCAGCTTAGTAAGCGTATTACACCACCTGATATTGGACAACATTGGTTGTGCATCTGTTGTCAATCTTGAATCTGTTGCCTTGCCGTTAAATGCGGACCTTGTTGCCATTGTTGCCTACTTGGCATCACAGTTTGTTATGACTCCTCAATCTTGAAGTTACATGATTTGAATTTGCTTTTGCTTCGCATTGGTTTGCGTGTCTAAAATTTATTGGTTGGTTCGAACCCATCATTGTGACTACTAGTCTATCTACTGGAGATTGCTACTCTATTCAAATTCTTGTGTCGTCACATTCACCTATCGGGGCCTAAATTTATGGCATATTGATTGATATTAATTCATAGTAGTTGCTCAATTCAAATTCACTTGTTATAGTTGGTCCCTGTGATGTTCAGATTTGTAGTCTTTGTTGTGGTCCTTCAACGCACAAAGCTCATTCTATGTTACTTAATTCCAAACTATTCAAAACTTTACTTGTCCTTGGTATTGGACGAATTATCAATCTTGCATTAGTTTGTACGTTTACATAGTGGCTTATCTTGTTACTATGTGTTAGTCCTCAGTATTGAACTCTGTCATTGCAAGGAGTTACTCACAAACTCATTTAGCTTGTAGAGCAATAAGAAGGTGATGATCGGTTGTTTCTAAGTTCCTCTTATTATCCCAGAATTGGTACGTTGAGTGTGTTGCCAAGCGATTTTAAAGACTTCATGCGTTCTTGAATTCTGGAGACCTCGCCCCCATTATTTGAGTCTTTGATCGGTGTTGTTTGAGTTTGGAGCTCACTTGTTTGTTTAAGATAGCCGAAGGATTGTGTTGACCGTTGTCGTCACTTGAGGTAAGAAGATTCACGCAGTTCGTAAAGTACCGCCGCATTGAAGCTTGTCTCGTCTCAAAAAAAAAAAAAATGTGTTCACCGCTAGAAAAAGAGGTTAGGTATCGGATACAGCATGTTTCTTTTGGATAACCGGGCGACAACCGATGAAATCCAATTGGAAGAGGCGCTTGATCACCGCATGTAGAGACCCGTATATTTTTTTTTTAGGTTGTATTATTATTATTATTATTTTTCCTTTTGTAAATGTACGACTCGACGAGATAGACGGTACGGATATTCGGTGTGACGTCTTCGTGGGAGGATATAAGGGTAAATGTGTGAGGGGTGCACGTGTGAGTGTGTGGTGCGAGAAGCGGGGGATTGCTCCCCACTTCAATAATTCCCCAGGAGACAAGTTTCTCCCATTTTTTCTCTTTTTCTCTCCCTCTCTCTCGGCAGCCCCTCTCTCTCCTCCTCTCATCCGAAAACTTCCTCCTCTCTTCTCTCTTTGATTTCATCTACCTAGGGGATGATTCCGGACAAAGCCCAAGAATTAAAGTTGTTCTACAGAGCGCGGGCTTTCCGAATATCCAAGAAAAATCTTGATCGGACCGCGTGGGAGCTCAGTTGACTTGGTCAAAGGGTCGGGTTTTGCTCAAAACCTTTGAGGTAGGGATTTCTTACTCTTGCTATGCATTTATACGGTGTTTATGTACCTAGATCGTGCTTCGTTTCGTTGTTTGAGGTTGTCTATTCCATTTCCGAAAATCTGCAGAACAGGGCCTCTGTTTTTGGGGTTTTACGCCTTCTTAAACTCATGATTGAATTTTGGTTCCTTCATATGAAATAGAGTAGACTTAGAGCCCGTTCTAATGCCGCTGGAATCACTCGAAATGGTTGAGAATTGAATTTATGGTGATTTTTAGAAAACTGGTCTGTAATCTGTCTCGTTTCTGGGTTTCAGCCCACTTCGAACGGCTATAACTTTCTCGTCCGATGTCCAATTTATGCAAACTTTATATCGATTCGAAGGTCTTGAAGTTAGTTTTCATTTGCCACTGGAATCGCCTTAAAAACCTTAGTACACAGAAAGTTATGACTGTTGGAATGGAGGTGTGTCAGTCCGGCTACTTCAAAGGTTGTTCTCGTTCCGTCGTAATGGCTCCCGATGTAAATAGAACATGTTTAAGTCACTTTCGGACATGATTTCTCTTGTCCTAGTAACTCGTTGTTTGACCTTGTCACTTGACACCCATTAGTGTATATTATTAATGTCGTTTGAGTAGGGAATGTATCGTAAGATTAATAGGTGTACCGTGGCCTATAAGGGGCAATGTGGTGACTATTATGGATAGACATGAGCTCGTCTATTGAACCAAAGGATAGTACCGTGACTCGTATTATCGTGCTTCATCTTGTTGATCCTCCTATGTTTCTTTGACACTCGTTCTATAAGATTCTCGTTTCGAAACTAGCCGGTGGTGTCGTGGGGTCGTTGTGGGTCCGGTATGTAGCACAGGGCGATGTAATAGATTTAGAGGAACAACGTGGACTTAAAGTATTTATCAATGTGCAATGAGGTGTGCTTATGAGTTTGTGTACATTGTTGTAATGATATAAGAACGAATGTGACTTGGAAAGTGACGTCTGCTTGATAATGCTTTTATGTTTATGTGAATTGTAAATTTTGGATTGAGGGTCCTGCAACGCAAGGTGTGGTAATGCGGAGACTCTAGAGGGCCCGCAACGCAAGGTGTGGTAATGCGGAAACCCAGGTGAAGAGAATTCAATGTGACGCAAGGGGTGGTAACAGTTGAATGTCTCGCTTGATGAAGAGAATTATGGTTGACTGTAGAAGTTTATGTTGACGTTTGATTTGTTTGTTGACTAAGATTGTGGCTTCTGGAAAAGAGAATGAAAGGTTGATTCTATTAAGGTTTTATTAAAGAAATAAACTTTGTTTTGAAAAGAGGATTTTTGATAAAAATCCTCCGGTATTCTTGAGGGAATCAACGGATCCGGTATTTGGGCACAAATCAACGGACTCCGGCATTCAAGCTCGAATCAACGGAGTTTGACCCGAAGTGGTCTTGAGTTTTCCCTAAAATTGTTTTGGAAATCAAAAATGAAAATTTTATGAAATGAAGTCCCATGGTAAATGGTATGAGTTGAGGAAGTTGACGTGGTATTCGTTCGAAAAGCTATTAGATGGTTGAACAGTTGTTGTAGTCTAATAAATCAATATGAGTTTAATTATTAATTCTAGTTGATGTTTGAATGGTTAAGCACGTTTGTGGGACGTCCAGGATTTTCCAGTCGTAGTCCGTCTGTTCATAGTGGTAATTCTTGTATCATACATTCGTTTGTTGGAATTCATTCACTCTAGTTGCATGTTTCATCGCATTTACGTATAGCTTGAGTATAGATTTTACCTACTGGGCTAGTGTAGCTCAACCTAACATTTTCAGGTAAAAAGCAATGAAGTCGGCATGGCGTGCATCTCGTGCTTGTTGTTCATATGTCTCGGAGGTATAAAGGATGTGCTGAATCTGCATTTTATTTGAAAGTAGTATTCGGAAGAAGGAATATTGAAAATTGTAATATTATTTTGGTATTTGTATAACTTGGGGTTTCGAACCGGGATTGTAACTTTTAATTTTAACTTTGAGAACTGGGAAAATCAGTCATTTGGGTATTATCGGTACGTCAATATTGATTGTATTTATTGAAAATGATTATTATTTATGTTGAAAATCGAGGGCGTGACACCGCACCTTCTAGATGGAAGTCTCGTGAAGTCAAATGGATTATCAAGTTGTAAAAAAAAAAAACCGATGAAATCCAATTGGAAGAGGCGCTTGATCACCGCACCTTCTAGATGGAAGTCTCGGGAAGTCAAATGGATTATCAAGTTGTAAAAAAAAAAACCTCTATGCTGAGATAGACAATTGTATATAGAAATTTTGTAATAGAGAAAAGCTTGGAAACTATGTACCATTTGACATTGCCGCCTAAAATTTTCAACATATATAGAGATTGAGGAGGTACAAAATGAATCCATTGCATGTGTTAGAGATGTCTGAAATTGAATTACAAGCTGACGTGTCCTATGATAAGAAATCGGTACGTATCTTATACTTGCAAAGTCAAATATTGAGAGGTAAGCCAATGTTGTTAGTGCAAGGTTACGTGGAAATAGGGGGACGAAATGAGAAAAATATACTCGCATTTGTTGAGGTTTGATTGATATGAATCTTTGACAAAGATTTTGATGGTTATTGAATTGTTGTATGATGGGTAGCATGATGGTTAGAGTATGTTGACACGTCGCTCGGCATGATTGCACTTGGTTAATTAAATTTCGAAGACGAAATTTCTTTAAGGAGGGTAGGTTATAGAGACCCGTATTTTTATTTTTATTTTTTATTTTTTTAATTGTTTTTTGTAAATTATTAGAATACGGATTGCACGTGAGAGAATGTCGTAGGTGTTCATTTTGGAGTTAAAGCGAATTAATGTGAGGGCATAAAAGTAATTATTGAGAGAGGTGCATGTGTGTTTGTGGGGGGGTGGGTGCATGGAATCATTTCTCCATGGCAATAATAGCCTGGAGACTCTTTCTCCCTAAAAACCCCCCTCATTCTCTCGGCTCTCTCGTTCTCTCATCTCTCACTTCTGCTCTCTCTCACTCTTCCAAGTTCTCACCAAAAACCCTCAATATAACTAAAGACCCAAGAAATTCAACCTCCAATACACTTCCTACATGTGATTTCAATGTCAATTTCAGTGGGTTTAAGCTCAGATCGAAGTTTTCTGGTTGATTTCAAGTTTTGGAGTCAAGGGTTCGGGTAATCTCGTGGGTTCATCTTTGAAACTCGAGGTAGGGACTTCTATCTCTTATTACATGTAAATTGGGTGTTCTCGTGCCTTATTTGAGTTTGAAATGGTTGTTGTTGAGTTTGGATCGAGATCTGTCGTTGCTATGCAATTCACCTGATTTTCCAGTTTCTTACCGGTAGAACTCCTTCCCTACCAGTAGGCTGCCTCAGCTATTTTATCATGCAAAAACCGTGGCTTTACTGTTTAACTTTTGTACCGGTGGGACTTGATTCCCTACCGGTAGAACTTCAGAAATTTTCCCAATTCCTACCGGTACCACCTGTCCCCTACCGGTAGTCCCCCGGTAAACCGAAACGTGGTTCTTTCTGTTTCCATTGTGTACCGGTAGGACCTCATCCCCTACCGGTAGAACTTCAATCCCAGTGCCTGAATTTCTTAAGTCATTCAAAGTACTTGTTTGAAACCTTATCTCATTAAAATTGGTTCGTTATGCATACTCTCTAGTATTCTGAGAATATTACTCGTTTATGTCGTATCCAATAGGTTTACTCATGTATGCTTGAGAGTGTTTGAACAATGCGACCTATTCATGATCTAAAACTCTTTTCGATGAGTTTATGGAGATGCATTGAGCTATTAATTAAGTAACGTGGACTTCGATACGATTTAGGAAAGAACGATTCACTTGAGCACATAAACGAAATGCGACAGCTTGACATATAATACCGAGTAGTTCAAAGGGTGGATTGAGATAACAAGTTTGGGAACAAAATGGAAATATGACCGAGTTGATATGTGAACTGTCCACTTAACATCATTATCTCTCTCTTATCCGTATTCTTGAAATTAGGATTTTGGAAACACGTAGGGTGAAATGTGATACGAATAATGTGAAGTTGATGTACGAGGTCATGAGTACCCGAAAAGTATTGTGGGTATATGGGGCCTAAGACCTGGAATGTGAAGTGGAGTACGGGGTCATGAGTATCCGGAAAGTATCATGAGTATATGGGGCCCTAAGACCCAAAAAGTTCTCCCAAGTTCGCTATTTGACGAGTTAATGGAGGAGGAATTACTCAAACTTACATTGGAGATCAATGGGAGGCGTGCGGGGTTCCTAGAACCGGAATATAAGTCGTTTAATACGGAAAATGTTCTAAATGGAAGTTTGAACAAAAAAGGAAATATAAAAGATGACTAATAGATTGACTATCAATAGAAAAGTACTCCTTGAGCCTCGGTTTGCCGACTTGAAGTTGGTCTGCATAGCAACCTCATTTGTTATCTAGAGCTTGACTTCTTTATGTTCTAGTCTCCTTATTTACATATAATTTGAGCATAGATTTCTCTACTGGGCACGTGTTTTGCTCAACCCTATCATTCTTTCAGGTACAACTCAAGAGCATTAGCATGGAGCATTTCGCATGCATTCCCTTCCATTCCTTTGGAAGTTAACGTCGAGGATACAACTTAGGCATTTTTTGAAAACTCATTTGGGAAGACGTAAATTGTAATTTTCATTCAAATCCTTGGTTTAGAAGTATTGTAATCAATTAACTTATCTTTTGATTAAACTTTGGGGAATTGAGGCCGGAGTGCCATTGTAGTAACCTTTTGAACTGATGGTGCATAATAAATGAACATGAGAAAGTCTTTTTGGGTTATTATAAGTATACTGCGGCGGCTTTTCCTTATAAAGGTTATTATTATTATTATTATTACGTTAAAAATTGAGGGCGTGACATTTTAGCAACAAAACAGGCCTGACAGAGGAGAGCTGTGATCCAGGCAGTTTGAACAAGAAAACAACAGATAAATGAAATGCCGCGCACCTGAATACCCTATTTCGTGCAATGCATCAAAGTGCCGCGCGGCATAGAATATTCAGCACATAGGCCTATTCTTATTTTTGAAAATGGTTTTAAGCCAAGATCCAACCAAAAGGGGATGATCCTGATTGCAGAAAGGTACCCTCAGGGATAAGGACAGAGCTTATCCCAAGGAAACTAGTTCATACCTTTGATCTTGAGCTTAGATGAGGATGGATGGCTAAAGATGAGTGCGAGCGAGTCCGGTTGAGAAAAAAAGGTCGTGGATAGATGGGTATAATGGGTAGTTAAAACTTTTATGTGAGTGAAAGACTCATTTCAATGATGAGAAAAATGGGAGATTTTGAGAAAGAAAGAGCCTAGAGAATGTTTTTAGAACAACTTTCTCAAGACTTGGTAGAGAGGAGTGGGTGTGAAAGCATGATGAGAGAGGAAGAGAGTTCAAGGCCCTTTTCTCTTGAGTGGAGGGTTGTATTTATAGGCAAAAGCCAAAGATTTTGAAATTCAAATGATGGAGGTGTTTTCTGGGCGGGCCAGAAGTGCCTTTTCGGCTAAGCTAACTTATAGCAGTGGCTCAAGTGGGCGTGGCCGACAGCTAGCTGAGCAAGTAAGAACTTTATCCAAAATGTCGTGCGGTTGACCTCATGACCTCGTGCGGCATAATGAAATCTATTATGCCGTGCAGTGTAGAGATGTGTCGTACGGTACTAAGGATCCAGTCCTGGGCCCTTGGTTTGTTCTGGGCTTTGGGTTTTTGGGCTTTTTAGTTCAAGGGAATCCCTCATCCAAGCTCTTGAAGGTATCGTTTCCTTTGTTTCATCATCGGGATATTTAAAGAACCTCCGAGGTCCGGATTGGGGTGTCTACACCTTTATGGTTGGGCAAAGAGGGATGCCTAACACCTTCACCTCACCGTACCCTTGGTTCCTGAATTTAAAATCTCAACTCCTTTTTCTTGGTTCCTAAAACTAAGTGACGACTCTAAATAGATTAAGTGCGCCACAATGGCACTTCCGATAAATAGACATGCCTTATCGAATGTCTAAAAAGAGTAGTTTCGCTAACAAGCCATCCTGTGTGGTGATGCTTTGCTCTAAAGCACGGGTGGGGTATCCAAGTAACAAATACAGTTAATAAAAGCTTCAAATTTTATGGAGTGCAACACAGTGTTCAAATTTTATAGTTTGTGCCAGTTCGTTGCATTAAGATTACATAACATGGTCATTGCACAGAACTTGAGGATGTTATTCTCTTACATTGTTATTATCTTCTCTGAAAGTTAAATGCCTTAATTGAGAAGGCAAAGAAGAACCCAAAGAGCACAGCTATCCCAACAATGATTATTGCGACATATCCCACAAAATCATGCTTGAAATCGAAGTATGTTTGCACAAAATATTCCACTGTTTCGCCCGTGTCAAGCTTGGCTTGAATGTTTCCAAACTGTGAAGCAACTAATCCATACAAAGTCCAAGAGACCGGACAAATGTAGACGTACCACTTCCACCACACTGGAAGCCTCTGTCATGACATGAGAAAGAAAGATAAGACCCTTTATGAGTAGTTTTGTCAAATGGGGAACTTGAATTGAAATTATTAGAAATTACCGTCTTTGGAATTATAAAGCCAGAGAAGAGGTTCCATATAGCATAGAAGGCAGAAGCGACTATGGCTGCGATACTGTGGTTTGGAGTTACAGCTACTGTCATCATCCCATAGAATGTGAAGTATAATAAGGTGAAATACATGAAAAACCGGTACCAAAAGAATTTGGCTGCTGTCCACTCAAATCCAATCATACTGTAGACTATGACTCCATATATAACACTTTGCACAAAAATGTATGGGAGTTCAATCGCAACATGCAAAATGAAATGACAGTGACAGTGAGAAAAATAAGATAACCATCATAAATATTAACAAGGACAATGGTCTCCAATTACACTCAACTGTCTTAGTATAATTTTTCTTTTGCCTACTTCCATGTAGCATGGGTGGAGCTAGCAAAGGTTGTGTTCTGAATACTTGCACGTTAAGAAATGATTATATGTTGATTGTTACTCCTTGATACTTGGCAGTTGTTGAGTGAGCTAAAGTTGTTAAGGTTCATAGTACTAAGATGTTATTTTGGCCATGAAGGTTTGTATGAAAGTTATACTTCTATACTTCTACTTCAATTATATATGATATGATATTCGCCTTTCACCCCAAAACAAATTTGTCTTCATCAATATTTTGATATGAATATTAATTGCTTTTACTTGTAGATACTATTTGGTATGTGCCAACTTGTATCCTAATACACATTTTTCCTTATTTCTTCTCTCCTTCATATATTCAAATGTCACTTTATTTCGCTTTAGAACCCTTCAATTTTCTCCCAATTTTCTTCAACTGCTCTCTAATTTTTTTGTCTTATTTCTTCTCATACTTCTCATGAGCTGTCTCCATTTTTTTTTCACCACTATTACCTCTATTATCTTCTCAACACTGTGTTATGCATGGGTTTTTAGCTAAAATTCTACGTCCAATGTAGAATTATAATTCGCCTATTCATATCCATCATAGCAAAATGACATAATTTTCTATTCTATCAAAGGCAATTGGATGAATGGGTTATTAATTTGTTACTGTAGTATTCAGTGCATTCCAAATCGGTATGATTTGAATTGTTTTGTTTAGGTTGCAGAGAAAGATACTTAATTGATGAATTCAGTTTTCAAAGATAGGCTCCACATTTTAATACAACCAATACCTGTCCAAAAGCATATGGTAAAGCTGAGTACATTCCGGCTGCTTTTTCCCGATAAAAAACTGTTCTCTCAACAGCAACTACTGGCTGCACCGACGTGGCATTTTGTACACCAACAAAAAGCACAGCACTATACATAGAACTCATTGCATTGAATATATCTTGTTGTGTTCCCCTGAAATCCAACACAAATGAACTAGTTAACAAACTAAGAAATGGATAGAGGAATAACATAATGGAGTTGCATGGCATTTTGATCACCTTTTGGAGCCAATCTGCCAGAAGATTGTCCCAAACAGCAAAGATATGATAGTTGTGAAAAAGAATCTCACTGCAGTATATGGTGGGTTTCGCCAGTATGATAAGCGTTGTTTCCATAGGCATGCCATACATTGGGTGAAGAAAGATTGTGAATACTGAGTGGCAAAGTAGAGATCTTTTGAACCGGGCGGAGGCGTACTTAGTTCCGCGATTGTTTCTTTGTTTCTCCTGATTCAATCATCATATAGTGTTAATAGCATCTTGTTGTGTTCCCCTGAAATCCAACACAAATGAACTAATTAACAAACTAAGAAATGGATAGAGGAATAACATAATGGAGTTGCATGGCATTTTGATCACCTTTTGGAGCCAATCTGCCAGAAGATTGTCCCAAACAGCAAAGATATGATAGTTGTGAAAAAGAATCTCACTGCAGTATATGGTGGGTTTCGCCAGTATGATAAGTGTTGTTTCCATAGGCATGCCATACATTGGGTGAAGAAAGATTGTGAATACTGAGTGGCAAAGTAGAGATCTTTTGAACCGGGCGGAGGCGTACTTAGTTCCGCGATTGTTTCTTTGTTTCTCCTGATTCAATCATCATATAGTGTTAATAGCTAGAATGCATAAGAATAAGCAAACTTTATATTATTTGTGCGCGTTCCATTTTTACTTCAATGTTGGCATAAAGAGGAGGTACAAAGGCACGTAACATAGTGCGCACACGCTGGCACAATAAGTTTTGAATGATGTAGGACACATGTGTTGCACACAACATAGTTGTTTATTTATTCCTTTTATGATCTATTGGATAATCAAATTATCATGTCACACACGCATGCGTGCTTATATATATATATACACACACACACACTAGTGTTGTACTCATTCGATGCATGGGACAAAGAAAATAATATTGGTGTTTTTTTCGGTCCCTTGTATTGAATGGGCACAAAGCTATTTGATAAAAATATAGTTTAATTTTGTTTATGGTCACGGTCCTGTATTCAATGCACGTTTATATTGGTCCCATTTTATGCACTGAAAGACATGTGTGGTGAAAATTAAATTTGGAGCACCTTCTGGCGGTGTCCCAATGATATACTGTAGAATAATAGTTCCCTTACCCACACCGTCCCCCACGTCTCACTCTCTCCCCTTCCCTCCCCCACATTTCTATCTCTCTCTTCAACTCTTACCCACCTCTCTCTCTCTCTCTCTCTCTCTCTCTCTCTCTATTTTTATAGACAAAAAAATAAAAAATTTAAAAAATTGGGATGCTTTTGAAGGCAAAAACACATTTGCTTATAGTATTGTGAGCTTCCTGTGAGGGATCCCCCAGTTTTTCTACGGAGCGAACCTCCCATTTTCAGGTCATATTTTGATAATCCAAACTGTGTACTTGTTTAAAACATGTCTTTAAGGGTATCCCTGACAAATCAGCTCAAAATATGATCGGAAAGTACTTCATCCAAACAGTTTTGGATCAAGCACTTACTGATATTCTTTTAAGTTGATTTCTCGTGAGTACCCTAAAAATATATTTTATACGAGATGAATGGTTCGGATCATCAAAATATGACCCGAAAATGGGAGGTCTGTATATAAGCAAAATTATGGATCCCTCATAGGAAGTGGATCTATCTATCTATATATACTGCATAAGATAAGATAGAAAATTTGTAGTTAACAAGTAATTGATTTAGCAGAATCAAAGTCAAAATATGAAGAATAAAGTTCTAATAATGAAAGAAGAATCAAAGTCAAAATACGAAGAATAGGGTTCTAATAATGAAATCAAGTGTAACTCTAACAATTTCTAAAGACTAAAGGAGGTGGCACAAATCTATGTTGTTTCTCTTTTATCAGTAAATTCAAACTTTTCACACTTGTATTGTGTTCCATATTTGCATCAAGGAAAGGCATATCCCTCTAGTGGCTAAACTTATCCAAATCTAGAAAAGGTTTAGAAAATAGTAGAATATGTTTGGACAAGTGTACAAAAGGTGTCAATAATTGTCTGATGAATGTCGTGTTAACACAGAACACAACATTCTTAAAAACACCAGTCCTTCTTAGGTATTCACCAATGTTGAAATTAAAATTTTCATTTTTTATAAAATTTATTCTAACTTGCGCCCAAAAGATTTAGGATAATAGGTAAAATGTGCATTGATATTTCATAAATGTGTATTGATATTTGTGAAAGTATATTGAATATCTGAGAGATATGCATTGATATCCAAACTTGTTTATAATTATTGGCATATTATCTTCCGCCTAGTGGGCAGAGATTAGCAAAACCGTTTATATAATTCAAGTCTTTGTCATGCCTGTATAGTTCTGAGTTCTTGTACACTTCAGCAAAGTTGACCCCATGAGCTGCTTCTTGTGCTATTGAAGTCACCTCTAACATCCAAGTAGCCGGATTATAACCATCTTTAACTTTACTGACTCCATTGATGCCCTAAAATAAATATTACGTGAATATGTTAGCTAATGATGTAAAATATGAAAACTTCAATAAATTATGTGTATTGATCTCAAAGTATGAGATGAGATGTGCAGAATGGTGGCCTAATGGACCGACATATATTTCTTCACCTCCTCGTTTCAATAGAAATAGCTGCAATTCCAAAAAAATATTTCCTCAACAACTTATAAGTTTTGAGATTAAGTTCAATCATAGGATCCATAATCTTATGAGTGAATCCATACCTCATCGAATGCATCAAAGATGTCGATGCTTGGCTGATGGATGGTGCACACCACAGTTCTTCCTGTATCGACTGTGTTTCTTACCGTTCTCATCACTATTGCGGCTGCCCTGGCATCAAGTCCTGAAGTTGGTTCATCCATGAATATAATCGATGGGTTGGCTACAAGCTCAACTGTAATAGTCAGCCTCTTGCGTTGCTCGGTTGAAAGACCACTTCTGCCAGGCAACCCGACAAGTGCTTCCTTTAGTGGGGTTAGCTCAACAAGCTCCATTACCTCGTCAACAAACATCTGCATTAATTCCTCATTTAGGTTTACAGTCAATGATTAACAAGACCTAAAAAGAATATGTGCATCTTGTTAATTTATGAAACGGTACCACTCCCAAAAATAGAAGAACATCTTTCTGATCTTGTCTAAAAGTTTTGTTTTCCCATAATATTCTAGGGATCGATAAAATGCTCCAAAGAAAGTCAAGCAGTTAAGTTTTTAGAGTTTTCTAATAAAGTAATTACAAATTAAGGAAAAAGAATTTGAAAACTAATTAACTGCTACGTACCAGAAATTAAAGGACCTTAATTAATTAATCAAAAAGATTACGTAAAAACTCACCTTTCTTGTAGCGGAATCAACTTTAGAAGGCAACCGAAGCCACGCAGAATAAGTTAAAGATTCATAAACTGTTACATGAGGAGAATGAATATCAGTTTGGTCACAATATCCAGCTATGCGAGCAAATGTTTCTTGTTTCTTTTGGTATCCTGATACCAAGATACTCCCCTCAATATATCCACCAGTTTTTCTACCAGCCAAGACATCCATCAGAGTGGTCTTACCTGCCCCACTAACACCCATTAGCGCTGTAAGGACTCCTGGTCTAAAAGAACCAGTTACTCCTTTCAGAAGTTCTAGCCGGTCTTCTGGTATACCTTGTGCTTTCATTTCCTGCCATTCCCGTACGTACCAACTTCATCACTTAATTTGTATATTATTAAAAAAAAATTGATTATTAATTTTATATTGTGACATCAACTTTACAGGTAATATTATATATATATATATATTTCATGTAGTTATACTAACCTTAATTTTGTCGCATAAAATTTTGTACTTCATGCAAATTAATTAAATGCCTAATCCATGGTCTTCAATTCTAGTGCCTCATGAGTTCAAACAAGTAATATATTGACTTTCCTACACTTAAATTATAGATGACATAGATCTATATCCCGCTTAAATTGTAAACCAAAGCATTAATGTATAGTAAGTTCAAGGCCATCCTTGAATATTGTGGGGCCCTCAGTGATCCCATAAGAAAGAGCCATGACGTATTTTTATAAAAAAAGTTTCAAAAATATTCTCAAAACTACAATATAGTCATTTATAATTAAATAAGGTTGTATACAGAAAAAAAAAATTAAATAAGGTCGTAGAAATTATAAACAAAAGAAGATATAGAGCTACACTATATATACAAGAAAGAATGAATAAACAATTTAAAGTGGAATGTTTTATCCAACAACTAGTCACCTATATAATTTTGTTGCGCAACTCGTAATTGAACATAGAATGAAGATACCTGTGGCATGTCTACTGAATATTTGATATCATCGAAAGCGATGGAAAGGGGCTCAAATGGTAGAACCATTCCTCGCTGCCTGTTCTTGTTATCTTCGCTAATGCTCCCGATTCTTGAAGACCTTGATTTCGATGATAAACTTCTTTGGACTTCATCTCCTCGTTCTATATAATTATGAAACAAGTATGTTAATTATAGCAAAATATGCACCTATTTGAAAATTAATTAAGGAAAGTCGAGAGCTAAATGACCAACCGGAAGTGCCCTTCTCTCTTGAGGATAGCTCAATAACTTTTCCTGCTTTAATAGAATTTCTCTCCGCCACTATTTCTTCAGATAGAACTGCCTGAGGCCTCTCAAATGCTACACCACGGAGATCGATTAATTAAGTAAGGGTGCGTTTGGTTGGATGGAATGGAATGTGAATAGAAATTGAATTAAGAATAGAATAGAATTGGAGAAATTGAGAATGGAATAATCATTCTCATTCTCATGTTTGGTTGTGCTTAGAAATAGTCATTCTCATCTCTAATAGAATAGTGCGACAATAGCAATTTTTGGAGTGACAATAGTGTTTTTTTGGAGTGGCAATAGCATTTTTTGGAGTGGCAATAGTAATTTTTGGTGTGGCAATAATGAATGTTGGAGTGGCACTAGTAATTTTTGTGTGACAAAGAAATGGAATAACAATTCCTTAGTTTTTTGGATGAAATGACAATTCCTTTACTAAGGTGAATAGTGATTCCATTTGGAATCATCATTCTTTTATTCAATGGTGAACCAAACATTGGAATAAGTAAGTCATTGGAATAACTATTCCATTCCAACCTTGATTCCATCCAACTAAACATACCCTGAGAATGCGTTTGGTTGGATGGAATGGAATGTGAATAGGAATAGAATTAAGAATGGAATAGAATTGGAGGAATTGAGAATGGAATAATCATTCCCATTCTTATGTTTGGTTGTGCTTAGGAATAGTAATTCTCATCTCCAATGGAATAGTGTGGCAATAGCAATTTTTGGAGTGGCAATAGCATTTTTTGGAGTGGCAATGGTAATTATTGGTGTGACAATAGTGAATGTTGGAGTGGCACTAGTAATTTTGGTGTGACAAAGAAATGGAATAACAATTCCTTAGTTTTTTAGATGGAATGACAATTCCTTTACTAAGGTGAATAGTGATTCCATTTGGAATCATTATTCTATCATTTAAGGGTGCGTTTGGTTGGATGGGATGGAATGTGAATATGAATTGAATTAAGAATGGAATAATCATTCCCATTCTCATGTTTGGTTGTGCTTAAAATAGTCATTCTCATCTCCAATGGAATAGTGTGGCAATAGCAATTTTTGGAGTGACAATAGTATTTTTTGGAGTGGCAATAGCATTTTTTGGAGTGGCAATAGTAATTTTTGAAGTGGCAATAGTGAATATTGGAGTGTCACTAGTAATTTTGGTGTGACAAAGAAATGGAATAACAATTCCCTAGTTTTTTGGATGGAATGACAATTCATTTACTAAGGTGAATAGTGATTCCATTTGGAATTATCATTCCATTATTCAATGATGAACCAAACATTGGAATAAGTAAATCATTGAAATGACTATTCCATTCCAACCTTGATTCCATCCAACCAAACATACCCAATATTGTGGTGAATCAAACATTGGAATAAGTAAGTTATTGGAATGACTATTCCATTCCAACCTTGATTCCGTCCAACCAAACAAGATGTTGAAGTATTGAATCGCATAAACTCAACAGGCCTTGCTAAGTGCATATATGCCAAAAACATCATATTCCAAGACAGATATGGTTACTTACGGCTGAGATATGCTAGGGCCAATGTGGATAGACCATTGAACAGGAAAACATATCCAATCAAAGCTCCTACTCCGATCCAATACCAATGTGCTTCTGGAAATAATCCACGAGACTTCAAAACCAACACGCCTAATGATTCCGTGGAATTAGAAGGCACCTGTACGTGTCCAATAAATTCCAAATTTCAGGGTTATAAGGAGAATTATACATGCAGTAATTTCTTACTAGTTTTCAATTTTGTGTAGCCCACATTAAAAAAATACGATGCGTACGTACGTACTTGTTTCCAACTGTGTCCAAGAAATTCATTCACTGCTATAGCATTCTGTCCATACATCAGAGGCGACACCCAATAACCCCATATCCACCACTTCTTTATATTATCTGAGGCAGAGAAAGTTATTCTTCTTGCATTAATTAATTTATCCAAATAATACATATATTTGTGTGGATCGATGCACATTTCTAATACATGTATGGCACTTTCTTTCCTTTTTTTTTACCTCTTGACAATATAAATCCTCCCAACACAACAATTGTAAGTAATGCAAATGATCCAAATGTGTTTGCCACAATCATGTTTCGTCCTAATGCGGCTATGAGTCGGAATAGGCCAGAAGCCATCTGGTTAATGCAAAGGAGCAGAAGGTACATTTTGAACAACCTGCCATTAAGGAATTTGTCAAGTTTCGAAATGAAATAGGATAACCAAATCCTAGCTTAAACGATAGTTGCACACAGTTACCTTCCGACGTTTGGATCAAAACCTATCACATAATAAGTGGTGAACACGAAAATACCGACTTCTATAAATGTCATTGGCATCTTGAGGATCCATGCAGGTAAAGAGAACGCCCAAGAGGGAAAAAAGAGAAGGTTCCTTTGCTTGTAAAAGGTAGGAAGTTTCATGATTGTCAAGGCTAGCTCCGCCATTCCATTAAACATAGTGAGAAGGAGAGTAAAGAAGAGAGCACCCATGAAAATCCCACCATCTTCTGTTGTTTCCTTGCTCATCTTAGTTCTTAAAAATACCGTCATTACAATGAATGCCATTATTGTAAGCTGAAAAATAGACACACACACACACACACACACAATGAGCCCTTTTGTTTTATCCTAGTTTCAGAATCAAGTTTTCAGAACAGTTTCCAAAAACGTGCTAGGTTTGATGAATCTCAAACCTTTTTTCCATAATTTTCAAGAAAAGAAACCATTTTTAATAATCATAAAGATGTTAGCAAATTCTCGAAAACTGTTTTCGCTAAATACTAATGCAATATATTAGAACTGAGGAGTGTTTGTGTTACCACAACTATTTTTGAAAAGTGTTGCAGGGAATTTACTTTTAAAACAACAATCGAATATGGACAATATATTTTGACGTGTTCGAAATGTATGTAAACCACTCAACTTGAGTCATCTTGAATATGTAGACAAATGAGTTCCTCTTCATGAGCAAGTACTCCCTGGATATGAGAGATTTCACCAGTTCTTTCTTACTAACTCCATATTTCCTAGTTGATAAAGCCGCCGGGTGGCTCTTGGCTTTGTCAAATGGGATGGAAAGCTCATTCTCTAGTTTCTGACCAACATGAAATGACTTAAAAAATGACTCTGCAAATTCCCTTGCAGTAACAAAACTGTAAGGCTCATCTCTCCTTGCCCTGTGTTGCTCTTGATCTTTTCTCGATGTCACCTGTGCTTCTCACCAAAAACCTTGTTAGGCACTAGTGTTTGCATAAACCTAGCTAGCTAGCTAACACAACATCAAGGGTCAACGAATGCAGAAACTCAAGGAGAAACACATACACACAAGAACAGTACTACTACATGTACTAGTTTACCCGATGCGGACTCCTATATCTATTATAGTCGTTCCAACTGTTTCAGTTTACTGTAGAAGAATCCAAGCTAGAGATCATGCTATATATAATTAATTTCCTTACTATTTTAGTACATTCGTATTGTAAAATAACAGCGAAGTTGGATCTGAGAAACGCAGGGCTTTGTGTACGTTGTAGTACATAGAGCATGGGTCCCGTGTAATTTTCTCTTCGTTCTCCTTCTTCTTCTGCTTCTTCTTCTTCTTGTTGTAGTGTTGTACTTGGACTAAAATGAGACCTTAGTGTAGGGAGGTATTCCCGAACAGGTAAAATTAGTCACCGAGCACGTGATGTATTGGGGGCACGTGATAGGCGTGATAAGCTTATCACCGGGCGGTGCGATGAACGGCTGTATGGACTAGTAACATGAGAAGTCATTAACCCAAGCTATCTGTTCGAGTAATAAGGACAAGAGATATGTGAGGTCATCTGTCCTTATATAACGATAAGGACCAGTTGCATGAGAGGTCATTGGTCCATGTGGACTGCTCGGCAACGTTATAGCCGAACAGGGGAACAAGTTGCCCTAAAGCGTGAGGTAACAGGAATGTTCCAGAATAGTAATATTCTGTAAAGGGATGAGATCCCGAATATGTAGGATCTTGGATAAGATACCCAACGTGAGCGGGAGGTTTGGCCAGTTATGGAAGAGAGTCCTGAAATGACTCTCTTGGTGAACTGATAACGAAAGAAGTGCCCAAAATATCCTGGACTCCTGTACGTGATGAGAATCCTAGGATAATAGGGATGCTTGGTGAGCAAGCACCTGTGAGTCTATAAATACGAGGTAAACCTGGAGGAGAAAGGTACGCAATATTTGGTGATCTCTCATTGTTTTCCTACCGATAATTAGGGTTCACTGCTAGTTCGTGATACTAACTTAGCCATCGGAGGGCCTTTGGCACGAGAGGCAAAGGTGCACTCACCCCTTGTCTGTTTTGCAGATTAGGGTTCCGACGAAGAACTAGGGTTCCGGTGTAGAGGCACGTGAAGCCGTTTGCAGTTTGGTGTTGCTCAGAGCACCAATTGTTTTCATCCCCCTACAATTGGCGCCGTCTGTGGGAAACGAATCAATTTTCCTTGAAAAACAGCTGTGATGGAAGAAGATCCAGCCACGCCATTTACTCCAAAGAACCAGTTGAGTGGTGGAGGAGATAAATCTCCACCAGGGGCTCCGAAAAAGCCCACTGGAAGACAGGATAAGACAGCTACGGGCTCCACGAGAAGGAGCAAGTCTCACCGAAGAGAGGCGTCCGTAGAGCAGTCAAGAAGTATACATAACAGTGAAGATGTCCTCGATCAAAAGAGGAAGGAAATAGAGGAGTACGCTCGTTTGATTAAAAAACGAGAGTACGAGATACAAGAATTGCAGCGAGTACGAGAACACCCAGAAGATTCTGGACTCTTGAGGAGGAATTCTGAGAAAGATAGATGGACTTTAGTAGTCCAAAGGCAGGCTCGTTCACGAGAAATAAGGAGCAGAAGTCCTACTCTAAGGCCACGTAAGGTTTCTCCACGAAAAAGGAGAGACAGAAGCAGAAGCCGAACACCAGAAAGGCGAAGGGCTTTTTCACGGACAAGGAGGAGTAGGGAACGGAGTTCCTCACCCGAGGAAGAAACAAGGAAGCATCACCGTGACAGGTATGAGAGACCTGATGCTGATTGGGCCAAAGCTATGGCTCACAAAACGAAGGAAAATGAGGAGGGGGCAGTGTCTACACGAGAGGCGGCATGTAAAGCCCTGAGTAACATCGCAGCCTCCCCTTTTGCAAGGAGGTTGCAAGAGGCAAGGTTGCCAAACAGAGTGAAGCACGGAGCGTTCGTACTTTACGAGACAAACACGGACCCTGTGGCTCACATACAGCATTATTAGCAGGCCATGTTCATGCATGATGGCGACGATGCCATTCTATGCAAAATGTTCCCGTCAAGTCTAGGCAAGGTGGCCTTGAGTTGGTTTCATAAATTGGCACCACGATCCATAAGAGGATGGAGGCAGTTAGCCGAGGAATTCACTACTCGGTTCCTGACAAGCAGGAAGGCCCCAAAGACGTTTGAGAGTCTATCCACCATGAAGCAGGCGGAGAGCGAGCCGATCAGAGACTACGCAAAAAAGTACTCGGAAACTTTCAACGAGATTGAAAGCTGTAGTGAGGAATATGCCATAGCAACCTTCAAAACTGGTTTGCCTGTTCGGGGAGAGCTGCGCCGCTCATTGAATAAACATCCGGTGGTTACGTTGGCCAAACTAATGGAGCGAATAGAGCAACATGCCAGAATGGAGGACGACATACTACGCGAGGATGGCAGGATTGATGCCGAGCAGACAAAGGCACCTGCCAAAAAGGTGGACAAGCCAGAGCCCAAGACCTACAAAGAGAGGAAGGAATATGGGCAGGCTAAGAAAAAGCCATACAAGGATAAGCAAGCACCTGACCCCAAATCTTTCTTCTCTGTGACGACGGTTTGGAAGGAACCAATCTACAGGATTCTTTATCGAATAAAAAATCAGCCTTACTTTAAGAGGCCCCCAAGTCTAGGCGGAGACAGGGACGCCAAACGTGCCACGAACCAGCACTGCAGCTACCATAGAGATTGGGGCCATATGACTGAGGATTGTGAGATGTACAAAAGGCATCTCGACGATCTAGTTTCTCGTGGCTATCTCAAGGAATTTATCCAGGAGGACCCAAAGGAAAAAGGGAAAGCCATGGAGTTGGATTACGAGCAGAATCCTAAAGGAATAATCCATATGATACATGGGTTGGCCGCACCTTATACGAGAAATGAGGTTAGGCTGCTACAAAGACAGGTTAAGCACGATCAGCATGTGATGCGATTGGGAAATAAGAGAGGGCGAGAAAGTGGAGTATGCAATGGAAGCATAGCATTCATAGACGATGATTTAGGAGAGGTCCAGGTACCCCACAACGATGCTTTGGTCATAACCCTACGAGTTGGGGAGTATGACATTGAGAGAATTCTGGTGGATTCAGGGAGTTGTACAGAGGTGATGTACTACGATGCATTCAAAAAGCTGGGGCTGGCCCAAACTGATTTGGAGCAATCCACGACACCCCTGATTGGGTTTGGAGTAGGAGCAATTTGGCCCCTTGGAAAAGTAACAATGCCTGTGCGGGCTGGGTCAGTTGTGTTGAGGACAGATTTTCTGGTCGTAGACGTTCCTTCTTCCTATAACGCGATTATAGGAAGAACCTAGCTGCACAAAATGAGGGCAGTCTCCTCGACTTACCACCAGATTGTGAAATTTTCAGGATCCAATGGGATCGAAGTAATCAGGGGCAATCAAAAAGTGGCCCAACAATGTCTGATTTCCATCGTTAAAAAGGCCCCAAAGGCCCACCATGTTCATACATTAGAAGTACCAGATCAACCGACTATTGAGGATGTCAGAAGATGCCCGGCCGATAAGGTAATCGAGGGCTTGGAAAAGATTCAGATCAACGAGGCTGATCCTGAAAGATATTTTTTGATTGGGAAATCACTACCAGCAGAGGAAAAGGCTGAGTCAATACAGTTTCTGAAGGAATATGTCGATGTGTTTGCATGGGTACCAGAAGAGATGCCCGGCGTGGATGCTAACATAATCTGGCACCATTTGAATGTTGACCCTTAACATAAGCCAGTTATTCAGAGAAAACGTAGGGCAGCCGTACAGCACGTGGATGCTGTCGTTGAAGAAGTTAACCGTTTGCTTGAGGCAAAGGCAATACGTGAGGTTTACTACCCTGAGTGGCTGTCCAACGCCGTGGTCGTAAAAAAGAAGAATGGGAAATGGCGTGTCTGTGTAGACTTCACAGACCTGAACAAGGCTTGTCCAAAGGACAGTTTTCCTCTCCCAAGAATAGACCAGTTGGTTGATGCAACGGCCGGCTATGAGCGAATGAGTTTTCTTGATGCATACCGAGGATACCATCAAATTGCTATGTTTGGGCCCGATCAAGAAAAGACATCTTTTATCACCCCACGAGGTTTGTACTGCTATAATGTTATGCCATTTGGGCTTAGAAACGCAGGGGCGACATACCAAAGGCTCGCAACTATCATGTTCAGGGAGCTGCTCAGGAAAACTATGGAGGTTTATATAGACGACATGGTGGTGAAAAGCCAAGACAAGCGAGGACATATCACGGATTTAAGAGAAGTCTTTGAAATCTTGAGGAAGTACAAATTGAAACTCAACGCCTCGAAGTGTGCGTTTGGAGTTGGTTCTGGGAAGTTCCTAGGCCACTTAGTAACTATGAGGGGGATTGAGGCTAACCCAGATCAGATTGCAGCTCTGCAGAAGCTGCAAAGTCCCAAGACTACGAAGGAAGTCCAACGGTTGACTGGAATGGCTGCAGCACTCAACAGGTTCATAAGCAGGTCAAGTGACAAGTGCAGACCCTTTTTTCAGTTATTGAAAAAAAGGGAGAAATTCGAATGGGGAGCAGAGTGTGAACAGGCCTTCCAGGACCTGAAGAAGTACCTGGCTGAGCCTCCTCTTTTGTCGACTCCACAGCAAGGTGAGTCTTTAGTTTTGTACTTAGCTGTCTCTGAACATGCTGTTAGTGCAGTCCTGTTAAGGGATTTGGGAATCGAGCAAATCCCAATTTATTATGTTAGCAAGATATTGCTGGATGCAGAGACGAGATATCTGCCCCTAGAAAAGCTTGTCTTGGCACTTAGAACGGCCACAAGGAAGTTGCCACACTATTTTCAAAGCCACAAGGTTGTGGTTTACACTGAGTTCCCGTTGAAATCACTGCTACGAAAAGCAGATTTTTCAGGAAGAATCTCAACATGGTCTGTTGAGTTGAGCCAGTATGACATTGATTATCAGCCACGTACGGCAATTAAAGGCCAAGTATTGGCAGATTTTGTGGCGGAGTTTTCTCCTACGGTAGCACCCTTGCCTCCTACGAGACAGGAGCAAGCATCCAAGCCAGCACCCATGAAGAATCAGCTGTCAGCCGAACAGGATCCCACGGAATGGAAATTATTCATTGACGGATCAGCATGCAATACTGGTTCAGGAATTGGGGTGGTAATATTTCCTCCAGGAGGTGTAATGATCGAGCTGTCTGTTCGGCTAGGTTTCAGTGCATCAAATAACGTGGCAGAGTACGAGGCACTCTTAGCTGGATTGAGAAGTGTAAAAACCTTAAAGGCAAAACGAGTCAGGGTGTACTGTGATTCACAGCTCGTAGTTAACCAACTGTCCGGCGAATATCAGGCCCGGAAGCAGCCAAAGATCTACTTGATACCTTCGATAGGGTTCATATTGAACAGATAAGTTCTGGACAAAATGCACATGCCGATTCATTGGCATGGCTGGCTGCAGCAGTCCCAACTGAACTCAAGCGAAGGGTCGCAGTTGAGTATCTGACAGAGCCGAGCATTAGTAGGATCGTAGAATTGGTCTTGGACGTGAACCAAGAACCAAGTTGGATGGACTCAATCGTGGAGTTTTTACGAGATGAAATACTCCCCATATATAAAAAGGAGGGTCATAAGGTCAAAACCAAGTCTGCAAGGTTTTGGCTGTCCCCAGAAGGAAAGCTTTACAGAAAGTCCTTCACAGGCCCATATTTGCTGTGCGTACACCCCGGGATGGTGAAAAAATTTCTTCATGAAATACATGAAGGAACATGTGGGAGTCATGCTGGGGGCAGGTCCATTGCCCACCGAGCAATTACCCAAGGCTATTGGTGGCCACATATGCAGGAGGATGCAAAGATGTATGTTAAAATTTGTGAGAAGTGTCAGAAATTCTCACCAATGATTCGAACACCAGTCGAAGACCTGGTACCTTTGACAAGCCCTTGGCCATTTGCCCAATGGGGGATGGACATCGTGGGTCCCCTCCACAAAGCAACTGGGAACCGAAAATTCTTGTTAGTCGCAACGGACTACTTTACCAAGTGGATAGAGGCAGAGCCATTGGCAAAAATCACAGAACCTATGATAGAAAGGTTCGTGTGGAAAAACATTATTACTCGATTTGGGGTCCCCTATTCTTTGATTACAGATAACGGGTCCCAGTTTCAGAAGAAATTCAAGTCATTTTGTGCCCAATATGGAATACGAAACTATTATTCAACCCTAGCTTACCCTCATAGTAATGGGCATGCAGAGGCGTCTAATAAGACTATTCTTGATGGGATCAAGAAAAGACTGGACAAAGCAAAAGGGAAGTGGCCTGATGAATTACCACTGGTATTATGGGCTCACCGAACAACGCCAAGGAGGTCTACGGGAGAGACCCCCTATTCATTGGCGTACGGGACAGAGGCTGTAATTCCATTGAAGGTTGGTTTACCAACTAACAGGACTGCCTTGGTCGAAAGTGGGGGCAATGACAGGGCCCTCGAAATTGAGCTGGATCTCGCCGAGAAAAGGAGAGAAAGGGCCCTGGTACATTTAGCTTCTTACCAGGAACAGTTGATGAAAAGCTATAACAAGCATGTACACCCTCGAGAGTTTGGTGTTGGTGACCTTGTACTACGAAAAGTGCTCGGCAACACCAAGGTGGCCAACGAAGGCAAGCTCAGGGCCAATTGGGAAGGCCCATATCGAGTAACTGAGACTGTGGGCATAGGGGCCTACAGATTGGCTAATCTGGACGGCAATCCAATCCCGAGGCCATGAAATGTCCATAATCTGAGAAAATTCTTTGTTTAGCAGAATCAAGTTTTAGATTGCACTACGTGATTGTGTGGGAGCCACGAACAAAGCTCCTTTGTTTTTCAGTAACAAGGGGTACGAATAATGCCACCTTGAGTTTTAATGCACTATGTGTTTGTGTGGGAGTTACGAGTATAATTCCCTCATCTGGTTTTATTATTGTTTCTTAGTTGCAAGGGATACGAATAATGCTCCCTTGAGTTCAATTTTATGAATAAAGTTTTTTCTTTTCACGTATACCCATTTTTTTGAAATTTTAGTTGTCGAAATATGGAATATGGAATAAGGAATTTGGAGATTTGCTTTATCTCCCTTTTTTCATATTGGGGAGCACGGGATTAGCACGAATGCCACGAGATACTCAAAAGAACGAAACTCTTACCAACTTCTGAGTACGAATATACTTAGTAAAGTCCAAGTACGAAATGCTTGGACAATAGACATAACGAGATATGTATGATTTTATCTAAGAACGAGAAACTTAGATCTATTCTGTGAAAGCAGAAATGTTAAGTATGAGAAACTTAAAAATTCATGCATATGTACGAGATACATAAAGTACGAACATACTTAGTAGACACAATCATTTAAAACAACTGATTGTGGCAAAAAGTATGAGATACTAAGAGTACGAGAAACTTGCAATTACCTAAGTACGAACATACTTAGTAGAATCTGAGTAGAAACAAATCAGAACGGTTTACATGCAGAACATGCAGGAAATCGAGTATGAAACACTCGAGCAACCAACATAACGAGCATATGTTAACTACTGAGTTTAAGCATGAGATGCTATGCAGACATTAAGTACGAGACACTTATAGGTGAAAGCACTTGGCTTATGAGACTAAGGGACGAAAAACCAAAAACAAGTGTTAAGCTAAAACAAAATATCCCAAGCAAAAGAACCGACCAGAAACAGCTGTTTAAATGCCACGCAGGGCTAGTAAAACTACGGTCACACAGGACCTGCAAATTGTTTCAAAAGTGGGGAATAAAACTCACACTTAGTCCAATTCTTGGACCTCAGGAACAATCTGAATTGAAGCCTCCGCGACAGACTCTGATGGGATGCCATCACCACCAGTATCTCCTCCTTCAACAATGGGATCGTTTGTTGATTCCCGAACAGGTGACCCTACAGCAGCAACCCCTAGAACGTCTGCAGGTGTATCTTCATCAGCATCAGCAAAATCTTCGATCTGACGATCAATGTCATCCTCTTGGTTTCCCTGAGAGTCGTCCACAACTTGAGTACGTCTGCTCGGCAAGTCATTATCCTCCCACGCCGTTACAAATTAAAGTAACGGAAAGCAATTGCCGTTCTGACGCCGTTTCGTAGAACGTCAGTTCAGAATTTATGAGGGGCATACGAAATGTGCCACGTGGAGTCATAACCTCGAAAGAAATAATGACAAGGGCGCCAAACGCATCAAATGGGTATTAATATAAATAAATAGAGGAATTCGGCCTGGAAACCTTCGCTTCTAAGGAGCTTCACCCATTGCCCCCGAACAGTGGCAAAAGGATAAAAGCTGGGGAGCGATTGTAGGGAGGTATTCCCGAACAGGTAAAATTAGTCACCGAGCACGTGATGTATCGGGGGCACGTGATAGGCGTGATAAGCTTATCACCAAGCGGTGAGATGAACGGCTGTATGGACTAGTAACACGAGAAGTCATTAACCCAAGCTATCTGTTCGGGTAATAAGGACAAGAGATATGTGAGGTCATCTGTCCTTATATAACGATAAGGACCAGTTGCATGAGAGGTCATTGGTCCATGTGGACTGCTCAGCAACGTTATAGCCGAACAGGGGAACAAGTTGCCCTAAAGCGTGAGGTAACAGGAATGTTCCAGAATAGTAATATTCTGTAAAGGGATGAGATCCCGAATATGTAGGATCTTGGATAAGATACCCAACGTGAGCAGGAGGTTTACCCAACGTGAGCAGGAGGTTTGGCCAGTGATGGAAAAGAGTCCTGAAATGACTCTCTTGGTGAACTGATAATGAAAGAAGTGCCCAAAATATCCTGGACTCTTGTACGTGATGAGAATCCTAGGATAATAGGGATGCTTGGTGAGCAAGCACCTGTGAGTCTATAAATACGAGGTAAACCTGGAGGAGAAAGGTACGCAATATTTGGTGATCTCTCATTATTTTCCTACTGATAATTAGGGTTCACTGCTAGTTCGTGATACTTACTTAGCCATCGAAGGGCCTTTGCCACGAGAGGCAAAGGTGCACTCACCCCTTGTCTGTTTTGCAGATTAGGGTTCCGACGAATAACTAGGGTTCCGGTGTAGAGGCACGTGAAGCCGTTTGCAGTTTGGTGTTGCTCAGAGCACCAATTGTTTTCATCCCCCTACACTTAGGCCATCCACAGTGGTATACTCAAAAATGGATAGCCAAAAGTTGACACATCAACTTTTAATTATTCATTTATGGGGTTGCTAAGCTTAAATTCACAATGGTCACTTTTAGTCCATAACCAAAATAAGAGGTCTACTACAATTTCTCTCTCTCTCTCTCTCTCTCTCTCTCTCTCTCTCTCTCTCTCTCTCTCTCTCTCTCCCTCTTTGTTTCCTGCTATTCACTCCCTCCATTTACTTTTTTTTCGCAAAATTATAGCGATTACTTCCCTTAATTTTGGAGAAAAAAATTGGTGATTTTCTTCCCTCATATTATGATTATTTTATTATTATTATTATTATTTTGGGGGGGGGGGGGGGGGGGGGGGGGATAGAAACGGAGAAGAAGAGTAAAATACCTTAATTCGGCAACGGGATTGAATTGTAGATGATCGAGAGATATGAGCTTTACTTTTGGAGAGAAAGAAAAGGAAATAGTTTGAGGGTGAAGTTAAGAAAATATAGAGTAGGTAAAGAAGAGAAGAATAAAATACCAGTTGAAACACGCATGTATATAAATTTCGGAACTAGTTAACTTATGTAGTGTGGAGTCCACAAATTTTGATTATTGAAAAATGTTGCTAGTTTTGGTTATCCAAAGCCTAAAATTTAATTATTTCTAAGAATTTTGCTAAGTTTGATTATATCATTGTGAGCCATCTTTTGCATCAACATTGTTAACTTTAAAAACAATTGACTTTGATTATACTACTGTGGATGACCTTAGTTTTTACTTTGTAGGGGTTTTTACGTGTATGTAATACCCGTCCTGGATATTTGGTATTTTAAACTCATATTTTAATTGAATTATGTGTTTATGGGGTTAATTCATATTTGTTGGTATTTAACTAAATACTATTGGTTGGTGCATGCTTTAAGAGGTGTGGTGGATACACCATATTATTTTCTCAAGATATTTTGGGGGGTTAGATATTTATTCTTTCCTTTCCTTATTCTTGTTCCACTAGATAGAGAGAGAGAGAGAGAGAGAGAGAGAGAGAGAGAGAGAAGGGCAAGAAGGGGAAAACTCTAGGATGAGGTTGCTTGGCTTGGTTTGAAGCTCTAATCTTGGTAATTCCTAATTCTTATGTTGAATCTCTTGATTATTGTCTTTGAATTTGTAAGTAGAGGTCTTGAATCCATATATTTAGGCCAAGGTTTCATACTCTTAGTTTGATTGAGAGTTGAGGTTACTCACTCTTTGAAACGCATGATTTCAATGTGTAGAACTTGCTTTGGGTATGAACTTGATGATTGAATCTTAAGACCTTGGAATATAGCTTTTGAGTTGTAAGTGTTTGGCCATGGTTATGTGATGTTTTGTTGAGTTTTGGATGTGTTTTGAGTAGGGGAAAAGGTTGGAAATTGGAAGGGAAACTTGTTGATTTTTCGCTGAAAATCCAGTTGGTACCTGTACCACTTTTTGGTAGTACCGGTACCAGCAGCGCAGAACTGAAACATTTTGTGTCGATTTTGTGGGTACATGTACCAAGTTTTTGTGGTACCGGTACCTCTTGGGTAATTTTTCAGTAATTGTTATGAAACTTCGGAAGATCACATATCTTTTTCATTTAGACTCCGTTTTGGGCAACTTATATATCGAAATTGATGTACTAAAAACGTACTTTCTAATGGTAGGGGTTTCATGACCTAATTCTAATTCTAAAAGAAGTTATGGTCAAAATACGGTGGAATGGTTATAAGTTTCTATACAGATTTTGGGGGTTAAGTATCCGAACTTTATGTTTGTTTTGGTATATATATAGGTCTTTGAGATGGATATATTTGTATTTGTTGAGCATTGTTTAATACCCAGCCTCTAGGTATATATCATGTAAAATGATTATAAAAAAAAAAAAGAAAAAAAGTGAGTGAAAAGTATCTACGAATTGTGAATGTGCATTGGGAAGCAAAAAATGCTTTGTTGTTGCATTTTTGTGATGATTAGCAAATTAAATGTTAGGTTTTTTGGTTGAAGTTGTGTTTAATAATTAAGCTAAAAACAATGGCCACCAATGGTACGTCTACAGCATCAAACGTCTTAGAGAATAATGGTACTGAAGAAATTACTTCTTGTAGGAAGTCAGCCACTCCTTTCCTCTCTGGACACATGAAGCCCATGTGTTCAAAGAACTCGAGCACATTCTCACGTGGGCCTTGGTACACAATTTGACCGTCGGAGAGGAGAATTATGTCGTCAAATAAGTCGTAAGTTTCTGGTGCCGGCTGGAGGAGGGAGATAACACAGGTTCCCTGAAGGATATGACTGGTGTTTTTGATTGAGTTCACAATCTGAAAAGTGGTAGAACCGTCCAACCCAGTAGATATCTCATCCATGAATAGCGCTCTAGCTGGTCCAACCATCATCTCCCCTACAACATATTAATTTGTCCAGCTATTTAGAATACTCAGTCCAGAATAGTAGTAGTTAAAAATTTTCATTTTTGGATTACTACTTTTTACAGTGTGGTTAATTGGCTCGAAATCAATGAATAAATGCATGCATCATGACTTTTCCTCGAAACAATATATTTTTTCACAATAAATTAGGTGCAGGTCAATCCATGGATTGTAATAAATGCGCTTTACTGAAATTCTAATAACAAAGAAGCAAACAGTTCAAAAAAAGAAAAACAACGAAGAAGCAAATTAAAGTACCAAAACCGTGAGATTAAAAGAAAGTGAGAACTCATTAGGATCGTCAACAGTTTTTTTTTGGTTGTATGTGCTAGGACTCATATTTTTATTAATTACTTCAATGTTTCTATGTGTTGAATGCTTTTACCTGTGGTGACACGTTTTTTTTGTCCACCAGAAATGCCTCTGAGCATTTCATCGCCAACCAAACTGTCAGCACAAACGTCCAGTCCCAATATCTGTGAATACATGATAAAGAGAAATGGAGGGATATATATTTATAGATAAACCCAATTTCTCACAAATGCTTAGAACACTATATTTTGTTTAGTTGAGATTTCAATCAAATACCTTAATTATATAGTCGGTGATCACATTTGCCCTCTCGCCTTCTAGTGATGCTGCCTGGATTATTAATAGAGTAACCACTATATTAGCATAAAACACAAATGCAGAATTGATTCACAAAAAACTGCTACATAGGAAAACTTAACAGAGAAGTATTTATGGCAGAAGAAAACACTATTTTTAAAAGGATTTTGTTAATATGTGCCTCAAGGGCATATGTTAATAGTTCTCATTAAACGAGTCCAACTACACCTAGCTACTAGTATAGGAAGTTGTAGACGTAATAAATACTACTAGATTAGCCAATATTGGACCAAAAGAAAAGCTTGTTCCAGGTAAGACCAAATTACCCTTCTGCATTCCCTCTATGTTATCTTTTCAACTCTCTTCAAAGAGAAAGTAATTGTTTTTTTTTTTCCAACATTGTATCCATCAACGAGGGTTAATTAGTGGGGGGTGTTAGAGTTAGCACAAGGGGTTTCAGAGACTATCCATAGTCCTGGCCCCCACCCAAAGCGTTGCCCCCTATGGGACTCAAACCCTGGTCACCAATGGGGGGAAGGAGATGAGCAACCAACTTCACTAGAAGTGATTCTCAAGAAAGTAATATTGTTTACTCCATTAATTATAAGCAAGAAGAAAAGGAAAAAAAAAAAAAAAGAGAGGGTTGAAGCCTGAAGATGAAGAAAGGTGCTTTTTGTTGGATAGTTTTGTTTTTGTTTTTGTGTACTTGATCTCTCGATGTACCCTCTTCGAGTAAATAAAAGTTTCGTTTATCGAGAAAAAAAAAAAAAGAAAGGTGCTTACGGTGCACTCCTTATAATAGCTACTGGATTATAACATTGAATGAGTTATTAATGTTTTTATTAATCAAATTTTATTTAAAAGTTCCCAAAAGAAAAAATAATAATTTGTTCGCTTATTGTTTAGTTTAATGTTGTCTTCTGCAAATCCTTTCCAAATTGGCCTCATTCCGCTAATGTTTTTATTTTTTAAAAACTTATTTTTCACTTTACAAGACAAGTCATTCTTTTACTTCTATGTTTTCTCTCATCAAAAGGAAGTAGTGAAGTTATCATATTGCTCCAATTTGTTTTAGGCTCCGTTTATTTAGATGTAAAATGTTTCCAATGTAAAATAATTTTTCAGAAAATAAACTTTAAACTTTTATTTTTCAGTGTTTGGTTAACACATGAAAAATATTTTCAAAAATTGACAAAATAGTGTAAAGAGAAAGAGAGGGCTTAACGGTAGAATTGGATGTGGGTTAAGACTGACGATCGAAAAAACTGAGCAGTGAGAATTGCAGTAGAAGGCAATGGGTTCATTTCAGAAAATAACTTACGGAAGATTTAAGGGTATGTCATTTTCATCCAATTAATGAAAAATATTTTTCTCATTTTTTATATAGCTAAACACCGAAAAATAGGTAAAATCTTTTACTGGAAAATATAGCTCATGAAAAACGATGAGGAAAAAAAAAAAAAGAACTCATGAAGAACTCCGCAAACAATTTACTCGAAAGTTCTATCTTATGTATTTGATGGTTGGGTACTTCTTAATCTTAGTAAACATTCTGCACACAAATATTAAAGTTAAGGGCATTTTTGTCTAAAAGTACTAAAGTTTAATATTTCCAAAAACCTAATTTACTACTTCTACAACTTTCTATGCTAGTGGGTGCAGTGGCGGCTCCATAAATTTTTTTAAGGGTGTTCAGAAATTGCCCTATACTATCTCGGGAAACCACAACTATATATATAAACAATAAGTCATACATAATATCTAAAATGCGACTCGAAAAATAGCAAAGTATATAAGCTATTACAATTGTTCTTAACGAGTTTTCATATTTTGAAACTGTTGCATGACATCCTTGTACTTCATTGCTGGAAAACTTCTTTCATTGCCGAGTTCTGCGTATTTTTTTTTATATTTGTTCATTCATTTTCTTATTTTCTTTTTTCATTTTGTTATTGTGAAATTGGGTTAGTGGACTGAAATTTAGGTTTTCAATTTCAAGTAGATTAATTTGTGAGCTATTTTTGGGGTGGGTGGTCATTAACGTCTCGGTTGGGTGTTCAAATTGGGTGTCCATTGATAATTAAATTGGGTGTTCAAAGTAACGCTAGTTCAAAATTTCTACATGTATTTTAGGCAAACAAAAAAATTTTGGTGGTCAGTTGACCATGGAATTGATTGAATAGAGCCACCTCTGAGTGGGTGTACTTAGTTTGACTCATTTAATGAGAACTAACATATGCCCCTGGGACACATATTAACAAACAAAACCCTTTTTTGGATTATATTTGCGTTAACACTTTCAAAAAATTTAAGGGGGTGTTTGGTAACCTTTTTATTTTCAGTTTTCAGTTTTTATTTTCACTTTTTTGAAAACCAAAAAAGAAAACTTGTTTGGTAACATATTTTTACTTTTTGTTTTTAAAAAATCTTTTTAGAATTTCTGAAAATTATGAAAACTAAAAAATGAAATTTTACACTGTTTTCAAAACAGAACTTCGGCCCATCGATCAAACCCGGTGAATATCATCGGACCAAATAAAATCTCTTCACACTCACACCTTCTCTCTCTCTCTCTCTCTCTCTCTCTCTCTCTCTCTCATGTCTCTGTCTTCCTTTGATCCTCTCTACCACTCCCTTTCAACCTCACTCTCTTCCCCAGACCACCTCACCCTCCTCCTCCTCTTCTCCCAGAACCCATTAACCTCTCCCCCTTCCCAATCTCCAAAGCCTCCCCAATCACTCTCTCTCCAAACCTCTCCTTTGCTTCTCTCTCTCTCTCTCTCTCCTCCTCCTCCAATTACGAGTGAGAAGAGGCCAGGTGGCTCCGCAAGGAGCAGCGGTGGCTGCGGGAGGAGCAGCGGTGGCTCTGCCAAGAATCCCAGTGGAAGGAGTTGATTTTACAGTTTCTGTGTAAAATCAATTAATCTCAATTTCCTAACTCACTATGTTTAGTAAAAGACCATAATACCCTACTAATGCCTTGCCTTTACAGTTTTCGTGTCCAAGGCACTCTCAAAGCTCCCCGCCCTTTTATTGATGGTTAGTTAGCTACTTAGCTAGGCTGCACTCATGGCCTTAAATTTTAATTTGGTGCAAAAAAAAGTTAAAAATTATATACGGAAGAAGTTGAATTTTTATTTAAAAAATAGGAAGAAAGAGAATATGAGACTCTCAATATGGAACATCAATGTTAAGGGGTCATGACTACGTCTTAGAAGTTCTCAACGGTCACGAAGATAGGTGTCATCAAAACTTTAGAATGAAAGAAAACAAAAATGATACTATCAAACATGTTGTGTTTTCAGTTTTTGATTTTTTCAAAAAGATTATTACCAAACATGTTTCTTGTTCTTGTTTTTATGAAAACATAAATTTGTTTCTATTTTTAGTTTTTTAAAAATTGAAAACTGAAAACTGAAAAGGTTACCAAACGCACCCTAAGATTCTCATAACTTGTTTTTCGGGAATTTTTCAAAACACTCTCTTAATACTCAAAAGGCTTCCTCGCAAAATTGAATAAGATATAGAAACATTCAGTTTTTTGTTCTTGAAAAAAATGGTTTTGGAATATGTGCAAGCTAGGCACAAAATTGATAAGGAAAGCTAGTCTTCGCTATTTGCTTACCTTCATGAAAATATCAAGATTTGGGTCTGGCTTAATGTTGGCTTCCTTCTCTCTCCTGGATAATTCTGTTAGCATTTCTACAAAAAAGAAAAAACACAAAAATTTAAGCTAAATGATTAAGACCAATTATCATTCCACAAATCGAAATGTATTTATGAAGTAGTAGCTGAGCAAGATCGACGTACCCTATTATATTTTTCTTCTTTCGTTTAAGTAACCAAAGTACCTCAATAGTTAAATTGTGTTTTTGTTTTGTGAAAAGTCAATTCAAGAATGCTACATAGTACTATTTTTTAATAATTTTTAAAGTAATCTGTGTATAATATAAATCGATTCACACTATTTATTAAATTTAAATTTTTTGAAAACAAAAAAGTAATTAGTCTTATATTTGGCGACAAAATAAAATTTTGTCGCCAAATGGGTACTTTTTCGGCAATGAAATTCAATCTAAGACTTCACCAAAAGGTACTATTTGGTGATGATATTCAATTTTGATTGCCAAATAGTAGTACCTTTTCCCGTCAAAATTCAATTTTCGTAGCTAAACAGTACCTTTTGGCAAAGAAATTGTAATGAATGGATTCCTTTTGGGGACAAAATATGGGTTTTCTCACCAAAAGTGTTTTTTTTTTTTTTTTGGTAGTGCATATTCTATAATCATATACCAAATTTCCCTTAAAATCAAATAAATTTTCAAAGGTATCGCAGCCTCCCAAGTCCCCGCTAGCTACTTTCACACTTGTTATGAAGACACCTAAAAAATACGAGTAATCACTAACCATAACGTTGTCCGACCCCTTGACATCTAGCTGAGAAAGCTAGTGTTTCTCTTACTGTCAATTCTCCTAAATGCAAGTCATGTTGGCTTATGTAGGCTGATGTTCTTTGTGGGACAAACTCATTCATACCATGACCGTTGTAGGTTCTATTTCCTGAAACCAGTAAATAAATAATATTTGTTTTGTTCCATCAAAATCATGTAAGAGATCACAAGATAAATGAAGCTCCTAAAACCTAGTTAGAAGATGACGCCTTCGAAATCGATGCATTTGGGACACACACAATGTATTCTCAGTATAATTACTCAAATTAGAGCTAATTGTTGTTCTCCTATTTGGAGTGTTGTGTGCAAAATTAAGGGTAAAGTAAAATAAAGGAAAAGAAAAGTGGCAAAATAAGTGTTACTTTACTTTCAGTCATTTCACTAGAGAGTGGTAAAGTTGTGTTTGTAATAATGTAAGAGAGGAATCCATCCAGATATATGCTTTATGCTTTGTCCATTGTCCATTGTAATAATGTAATATAGTGTGCTTCTAAGGGAATCCCATGCTTGCATGTTTCGAGACCTCCCCTTTCTCTATAAAAGGAAGAAGCCATCATCTCTGTATTTCAGACTTTGGGAAAATAATTTTGCCGTGTGTGTTTGTATCCTCTTTTATCTTTTCCCTTATTTGTGATTGTACTCTCTTAGCGATTACATTTGTGATTATGGGGCCTGCACTCATTGAACGGATGCAAGTATTTCCTTTTGCTAAAGGGTATTCACAAGGGTTGAGTTTAGAATCCAGATATAACAATACAAGTATGTGTAAGACAGACTAATTATGAATAGTTTAATTACCATTGAAAACAATAGGAATTGTCAACACATTATACATGCATGCAAGATATAGTTTAATCTAGAACCCCTGTTTACTTGGATGGAATGGATGGAAAAATGAATTTTTCTGTAACTTTCTTAGTGTTCCGTTACCAATAAAGTTGGGGGTATATAGTTCTAACTTTCTCACTAGTAAACAATTTTCTTCAAAATAGATCCTGCAAAAGAGAAGAAATTTTAATTTTCCTGCTAAAGTTTTTGTCAACAGAAAATGTTAGAAAGTGAAGGAAAATTGACTCTCAAAATAAGCTTGAACACGTTTGGACTGTGCTCAAGTTATTAAGCCCGTAAGTTTGTGCTCTACCAAAATATTCTGGGAGAAGTCGGAGAGTACAAAGGTAAAGAGTATAAAAATTCACTTAGCCACCAGTTACGAAAATGGAGTTGAAGTTAATCCAAACTTTAATTCATGAGTTATAATCCAAACTGGATGGTTAGCTTACGCACACCTCGACTAATCATCACCCTGCTCTAGTCAAATCCAGATCACAGTACGACTAGAAATTATCAAGAATTTACGTTCTTGTGGCTTGACCTCAAAAGTCGAACACTTAACGAAACCATTGTGTGCACACCCTGATACCCACCAACTACCTGGACCAATCCTCAAGGTTGGAGACAAAAATTATTATGGTCGGTTTTAATTTGTTGAAGAAATAGGCCTGTTCATGAGAGTTTTTGGCAAAATTAAAGTGCGATGCATATACCTTTTTGAGGTAGGTATAAAAAGTGGGTTTAATTAGATACTCCTATAGCTATACAAGGGGTTTAAACTATGGAAACAATGAACAAAATTTACTGAGAGATAAATGATAAAGAGAATAAAATCTATCCACTATCGGTGTAAAACTCTAATTTTTCACGACCATCCATTATGAACTCAACTAAGCGTCTATTATTGTAATACGAACCATTCATATTATAAGACCGGCAATATAGTATTGTCGTGCAAAAAATCAACTTCATTGAAAATCAATAGATATATCAAAATTTAAATTTTGATTTATAAAATAGACAATCTGATTTCTGTCATTAGTACTCCCTCCGTCCCTTTTTAAATATCCTAATTTGAAAAACACGCAATTTTAGGAGTCAACTTTCACATCTTCTTTACACTTTTTCAATCAACTTTTCTCTCCACTTTACATTTTTTCAAATCAATTTTTACCTCCATTTTTTCAAATTATCTTCCACTTTATACTTTTCACATAAACTTTTACGTCCACTTTCCAAAATCATCCTCCATTTTATCCATTAACTTTTCAAAGTGAACACTTATTTTGGAACAACCCAATATAGAATACTGAAAATTTAAATAGGGACGAAGGGAGTAATAAAGATAAACTATCCATTTTACAAAGGAGTTTTTAATGAAAACATCCCTCAAACTATCACTCATTTTTCTACTTCGTCCTCAAACTATCAAAATCTCCTACTTCGTCCCAAACTATCCATATCCCACTTATTTGGTCCAAAACCTAACATTGTTCAATTTTTTGGACGGCAAAGTCAGCATGTGCCAAGCACATGGCTTTGTGGAACCCAAACGAAGGGCAAAAATGCCATTTCATATATTTTCCTCCCAATATCGGATCAATCTCCTCTCCCTCTCTGCTAGTCAAGGTGATGATCTCTAATCAGAGACCATCACAGCCGATGATTCCTCCCAAAAAAATCAACAGCCCTTCTCTCTCTCTCTCTCTCTCTCTCTCTCTCTCTCTCTCTCTCTCTCTCTCTCTGTATGTATGTATATATGCGTGCGTGGGTGTGCTTTTTGCTGGGAAATCAGAACTAGAAATGATTTTAATCTCCCCTTCGTACCCACAAGGTTACCGAAAAACGAAATGGACCATGGAAAAGGAAAGGAAAAACATTGGCTGTGAAGATAGCTTTTTTCTGTGCAATGCAGATGATTCAGGGACGAAGGATCCAACCCATTTACTGGTGGGGCATTGACACAGTTGCAGCCATGGTGGAGTCAGACTCTTGTCTTCATTCATAGATCTGATCCTAACTAGCCCTGTTTTGTAAAAGTCCAAAATTAGGAGGGCTCTGTTTTTTCCCTCCTTGAGAAGTATACAGAACCCAAATTAGAGGGAACAACATCTGATTTGGAGCCAGAATGTAAGGGAAAAAGGTGAAATCCATTTTTGCCCTTCAAACACTCACATGCACAGCATGTGCTAACTTTGCCGTCCAAAACTTTGATGTCGTTAGGTTTTGGACCAAATAGGTGGGATATGGATAGTTTGAGGACGAAGTAGGAGATTTTGATAGTTTGAGGATGAGGTAAAAAAATGAGTGATAGTTCGAGGGATGTTTTCATAAAAAACTCTTTTACAAAGCATAATTCAATTTTTGATACTCCTATCTTTGTCAGATCAAGTTTATTTCTTGCATGGATACACTATTATGTGGAGTTTACAAGATGAACGATTCAGATTAACAATTAACACACGATAGAACTAAAAAAACGCGGTGGTGAAAAAGTGGGATTTTCCACCGCCAAGAAAAGAATTTATCTCTTAAAGTAGCCAAGGTTGAGAAGGTGTTTCTGAAGGGTGTTTTTTTTTTTTTTTTTTTTTTTTTTTGAGTTTGGGCTTTTGGCCCGTAAGGTTTTTGGGCTTTAGCCTTTTTAGGTATTTGGCTTTGGCCCATTGGGTGTCCTATGCTCTTCTTGCTAATAGGGTTTTTTTGTTCTCTTGTTCTTGAATAAAAAAATTTAAAAAAAAAAAAAACCTAAAGTGATCTGTAGTGATATGTTGAACTTGCTCTCATTGTATGACGCTCCCATTTGGTTGAGCTTGTCCTCTTTTTATTATGCTCTCTCACAGAGTGTTTTTTTTATCATTATTATTAATAATAGAAAAACCTTTTTTCTGATAAAGAAAGGTTGAGAAAGTGAAAATTAAGTCACCTCAACCCACTACTGCTTAGGAATGGAAACAGGAACGGGACGGGGCGGGTTTTGATTTACACCAACCCCAATCCTAAAATTCCCGATCTCCCCTACCCAGCCCCAAAACTCGACCAAGTAATGAAAATCACCCTGTTCCTGCCCCGTCCTTTTTCCTTAATTCTCAATCAGAATGCAAAAATGCTAAAAAAAACTTTGGGTAAGCTTCACGGTTTTTGGTTTTTCCATGCCTCGTGCCATGTCGTGCCCGACAAGAACCATGTTGTGTTGTGTCTATGTCGTGTCGTGCCCGACTAGAACCGTGTTGTATCGTGCCATGCCCGTCCTACTTCTATGCTAGTGCCCGTGCCCGAGCTCGTGTCGTGCTGTGCCTGGCTAGAACCGTGCCGTGTTGTGTCGTGACTCGTGCCCCATCCCACTTCCGTGTCGTGCCCGTCTAAGACTGTGCCGTGCCGTGCCGTGCTCATATCATTCCTGCTCACTTCCGTGCCCGTGCCGCGTGCCTACAAAGACTGTGCCGTGCTATGCCATGCCAGGATTAAACCATGCATGTGTCGTGCCGCCTTCAAACATGTTGTGCTCGTACCGTGCCCATGCCGACCTGGCCCGTTTGAAGCCTCTAGATTAGTGGAATGGAGATGACGTGCCAGGAGTGGAAGAGAGAAGCGCACGTGTTCCAAAGAACCTAGTCAGCTATGAAAATTAGGAATTATGCGCCTAGGACTTACTAGGCTACAATTTTGTTAGGAGGGACCGACTGGGAAGAATCCCAAGATTTTATGGAGGGGGAAGAACCTAGGGTAGGGTATGTGGGTTTTGGCCCATTTACCACACACGTGCCGACGTTGCCACTACTCGTGGCCCATGGTCTTCGGCTCGACTTGGATTTTGGGCCAAACAACCTTATTGTTTGGGAAAATTACGGCTCAGGACGTGTTTTGATAATTAATACCCATTAAGGATATGTTAAGAACATTTGTTAGGGAAAATGACGGCCCAGGACGTGTTTTGATAATTAATACATTTAAGGACATGCTAAGAACATTTGTTAATGAATAAAATGTCCTTAGCGGGTATTAATTATTAAAACACGTCATTGGCCGTCATTTTCCCTATTTGTTAATGCTGAGAATGTTCTTAACGAGTATTAATTATCAAAACACGTCCTTGACCATAATTTTCCCATAATGTTTTACTTCCGAAAAGCTCGAATAAGTTGGGCTTGGTATTGGGCTTAGGCTTGATGGACTTGGGCTTGGGTGGTACAAGCCCGTAGTGTTTTCTTCCGGATATTACGGTGTGCAAAGGGTCTCGGGAAATAGTTTCAAAAAAAAAAAAAAAAAAAGGGCCTCGAGAAATCTTCTGATTTCTCACGTTTAGAAGGTTGAGTTAGAGAGATCAGTTCTTCTTTTTTTTATTGGAAAAAGTAACATTTTATTCATAGGGGAAAGAGGAAGGAGAGATTCCAACTAGAGTTTTTGTTGGAGCTGGAAAGGTTTTGAGATCAGTTCTTGGAGTTGGAAAGGTTTTGCTTAATACCAAAATTGAATCATTTTTGTGAATTGATGTGCCTCTAGCTGAACGGTTTCGCGTGAATTCCTGCAATTAGGTTTTTTTATTCTATTTTCAACACACAAGAACAATCCTCAACTCCAGAGCTTTTGCATTTCAAGTGTTTTTTCGTTTTTTATTAGCTCCCGCAAGAGAAGGAATTTCACACTTTGGTTCGAGTACGAAGCGGTTCCAATAATGGTGATTACAACCGTATAGCTGTCTTCATGTCTTGGGAGACCGATTCTCCTCTATTGGTGAGATGGTGATTCTGTTTCAACAATATCGTGTGAAACATGGGCCTTGATTCACATAATCATTTCCAATTTTCCTGTTTCTGTCTTATTTTTATTTTTGATTTCTGTTTCTATAATAAGTTATGTTATCATAGTTAAATTCCACTACCACCCTACTTTCTCATATACTTGTAGTTACATTTTTTTGATAACTCAGGTATTCGGGCCAACCTCCGCGCACCTTATTATTTTGATTTCTAATTTCTGTTTCTATAATAAGTTATGTTACCGCAGTTAAATTCAACCATATACCCTACTTTCTCATACACTTGTAGTTACATTTGTTTTTTTGATAACTCAGGTATTCAGGCTAGTTTTCGCGCACCTCGACCAATCCTAGGGAATCAATATCACCGTCTACTTGTGGGGGTCCCAATTAAAGTCAAAGCAAAGCTCTATATAAATTGGACCCAAAAGAGTTGATATCACCTAAAAGGTTTCGAACCTGAAACCTTAAAAAAAAAACAAACCCCTAAGTCTCAAACTTTGACCACTAGGCCAACCCTAGCTAAATTTGTAGTGTTTATTTAATAATATCATAATCTGTTTTCCTTTATTGGTTGCGAACACCAATTTGTAAACGGATTACAGTGATATTAATGAAGAAAACAAATGTTACTTAATTAGTTTTCTTACTTTTAGATCAGGATCAAGTTCTCCAGCCAAAGCTAGCAGTAATGTAGTCTTTCCAGAACTTGGTGGACCTAAAAGCAATGTCAATCTGCAAAATACAGTATATATTATAATTATTGAAATGAGATGAGAACCAACTAATTTAGGAGTACTAAATTTTGATAGGCCGCAATGAGAACCAATAAATTAACTAGTACTAAATGATCGATGTTGTTTTTTCTCACCTGCCAGGCTTGATGATTCCAGTAACATCATGGAGAATCGCCAATGGTATCTTCCTACTTGGTAAAATATGGAGATAATTTAAGAATCCCTTCATACACAAAGAGAGATTTCCAAGCTAATTAGTTTAATTTAATTTATAAAGATATATAATACTACCAAACATGTTCAAAATATTGTGAGCTGATACAATAACGGAGACATGATTTTAAAGTAGTAGAATAGTAGCAATAAGCCAATCAAGTCTTGGCAAAAATCTTTGAAAGTCTGAAGATGTAATACCCCAAGTCTTTAATTACGTTTTAAGTTAATTATGTGATGTGTTTTAGGCTTAATATGCGAGTTATTGGGTTTAGTTTGCTAGTTAAATGAAATTGGAACATAAGTTGGCATAAGGCGCACATGCACTCAATAATTTTTTCCAAGTCAAGCACAACAAAACAAGTCTTCCACGTTTCTTTCTTTGCTCTTATCAAAAAAAAAAAAAAAACGTAGAGAGGGAGAGAGAGAGAGAGAAAAGAAGGAGAAGAAGAAGGAAAAATTGGGGGAAATCTTATTTGCTTTGAATTGAAGATTTAACTTGGTAATTTTTATATCTCCTACTTGAATTCATGTTTATATGTTGAATTCCATACTTTAGTAGTTGTATTTCATGTTTAATTGATGAATTTTGTTGGATTGGAGTAGCAAAATTTCGTGTATGAAGCATGTGTACATAACAGTTTCCTGACAGCAAACTGGGTCTCAGTTTTTACGTAATTTCTCATCTGTAAATTTTGAATTAGGTATTGGTTCCTTCACAAGTTAGAAAGTAGACTTAAATCTTGTTCTTTTGCCGCTGGAATCGCCCCAAACCGTTGAGAATTCAATTTATAGTGATTTTCCGAAGTTTGGGTTGAAATCAGGAAATCTGCAGAGTAGAAATTTCATGTCTGTCCTGATTTTGTGGATTTTTTTGAGGTAGTTCCTAAGCTTCAAAAATTATGAAAGTTTTATAGAGAGTTCCTCTATGAATCCTTTATCTATGGTAAAAATTTCGGGATCATATTTGAAGTATTGAATTCTTTAAAAATTCGTGACCATGTGGTGCGCAGTTTTCGAACGCGCTGACTGCACGGACACGTGTTGGGGAAACGGCCATAATTTTGAGCTCGGGTGAGGAAATTGCGATCCGATTTCTGATTTTGAACCTAGACTCGTAGACCTAAAAAAAATGCATGAAGATTGTGTCTTATTTCTTCCTGTGTAAAGTCAGATTTTAGGTTGAAGTTGATGAAATTGCAGATTCTGAAATTATTTCCTGAGATTGGTTGTTTAACTTCATATCTTTCACCCTAGGACCTTATGTTCATTAAAAATAGACTTGTTAGACATCTTCTAATCATGTTTTATTTGCCTAATTATTTTAGGAAGCTCGGGTGGTTCATAGAGCCGAGGTGAGTGATTTAATACCTAAACACATGGTTTGAACTTGTTTTTCCTATCAATCTTATTTGAACATGTTTATAAATTTTGTACTCCATGGATACCAATGGAAGGTGGATTTATTTGTGAAATGTTTGCGAATCTATTTAATGGCATTCCCAACTTCCGGTCTTGCTAGGGGACGGCTTAATGGCTAGCAAGGGTGTTTGAGGTTGGTGTGTGTTTCGGGGATAATGCATAGACGTCTGGCTTATCCACTACCGGGGACGCCTGGTAGCTTTTGAATTTTGAATAGCAGAATGTGCATTATGTTTGGCTTATGATTTTGAGTGCTTTGTTTTGAATTACTATCAAATTATTTTTGCATTGTCCATGGAAGGCATGTGCGTTAAGTATTAATCATTCACACGAGTTTTGGCTTATGAATTTTCTTTTCCACCTTTCAGGAAGCGACGCGTAGGGTGGCATGGTGTTTATTTTTGGGATGTGTAGAATTTTTTGGAAACTTGCAGAAAGGAAGTTATGATTGTCGACACTTAGCTTGTACATGGTTTATTAGTTTTTGAGTTTGTAAGTAAGCACACCAGCTCTGGAAGGTTTATCTGTTGGTTTGTAAAACTTAAGTAAGACCTTGGCTTGTTATCTATAAAAGTAGTCTTTTGCTTCCGCTGTTATGTTAGTCCTTTTTGATTATCGCTTGCTTAGATGACATTTGATTTGTACTTTGGCCTTAGTTAGAAATCACTGGCATTTGTCATGATTAAGACCTCGAGGGGCGGGTCAGGGTCGTGACAGAAGAAAACCAATTTTCATCTCATGGTTAATTAATGTAGTACTAGAGTGGCCAATTCTAGGATCAATTAATAACACCAGTATATATATATATATATATATATATATATATATATATATATATCTGAATACTTCCCCAGTATCTGTTCCAGTAACTGAAGACCCTATTGAAGATAGACAAGATTATTGGAATAATCTTTCCTCTGAAGAAATGCTCAACCTTGATAATTTGATCGATTACTAAAATCAACTGCTGATCTCCAACATCAGCACTAAGTAATCTGTTTAAAGTTTGAACCTATTCAAACTCAATATAACCCTAGTCAATCAACTTTCCTATACAGGAAACTATTCAATCAACGGCTGACTATTCAAAATTACCCTTATTTTTGGGTACTATTCAAACAGTAACGACTTTTACTATTCATTAATCAACTGTTCAATCAACCGACAGTCCACTATTCAATCAACTATTCACTCAGCCGACAAGCTACTGTTCAACCACCTGTTGTTTTACTTTTCCACCGAAAGTAAAAGGTTCACATGGTTCACCCTGTACCCCTAATTATTGTACAGTCTTCAATCCTTAGTCTATAAAAGGATTGCTGGCTCTTAGTAAAGGGCATCCGAATTCGGAGCTCCTTCTCCAATTCTCTTGCCTTCTCTCCCTTCTCTCTTCTTTCTCTCTCTACTCAAATGTAATACTGCTTACTGCAGTACCCCCTCCCCCATTAACCCTGTTCACCTCCTTCTCCGAAGGTACTGTTAAATGTTCTTCCTCTTCGAGGACTACTCAATCAATGAGTTGATCCTCTCTGATCTCTATCAATAATAAATTGATGTTTATTTTGTTTTCTGTTCTATGGTTGGCTTTGCCACCTACTGCTTAATGTTTTAAGTTTTCTGTTCATGGTCGGCCCAGCCGCCTTATTAACTGTTTAAATATCTGTTCATGGTCGGCACAGCCGCCTGTTTACTCTGATTATGCTTCTGTTCTTCTTACTGTGTCTCTCCTTCCGCCCCCAAATGGTATCAGAGCCACGTCGGGAGTAGTGAGGTAGGTGGTTGGTGGCATGGGTTGTCCCTGAGTCGGTGGAAGAGTCCGGTGGATGAATAGTTACTAGGTAAAGTATTTATTTTCAGAAAAGAAAATGAATTTAAAAAATTATTTTGGCAAGTGATCTTGCTTGTTGTTCTTGGTCTATTGGACAGAGTTTATACTTGATTATATGAACATGAGTTGCATGTGTTTGTTTTGGCACTATGTTCTACACCCAGTACTTGACAAGTAAGAGTCTGTATTTGATTATATGGTCATGAGTTCATGTTTCAATGGTTTTGGTACCTAGAAATACTTCCAGTAAATTAGAGTAGCTGTTTTGGCTGTCCCCATTTAACATTGGTTTTCTGTAAAAGGTCCCGTCGAGTAAGTCCCGCGGTAGGGCAGTTAAGGGTTGGAGGTAACCGGTGTTGGGTACGAGGGAGTGGGAGACAGCGGCTTTAAGTGATTGGAAGTATTAGGGTAATTCTAAAACACATAGGAATCAAATACAGAAATACTGCAGTGTTGATTTTGGGTTTAGATGAGTTCTTGTCCAAGACACATACGAATCAAGTATAGAAAAACTGCAGCGACTTTGAACAATAAAAAGGATTTTCTTTAAATTTTAAGTTTTTAAAATCCATTTCTTTTATGTAAAGGAATATCTTACTTAGTAGTTGTTCATCCACCCATCCCTTCCCTTATTCAGGTACAGATCCATCCACCAATCCCTCTATTCACTCCAGGCTCTTTATTAAAAATGAATAGAATATTTAGATGTAACTCAACTGCTAGTTCATCTTCTATGGCTAATTTATCGTCTGTTCCAGACATAGTAAATCAAGAAGAACAAGAATATCAAGATTTAACTAATGATTTCCAGAATTGGAACATACCTAAAATACCTGTTAAAGAAATTTACAAATCAAGTTTCTTAACTGATTCTTTCAAAACTGATCAAGTAGCTAAAACTGTTGAACAAGTTTATGCTATTACTAAACAAGAAGAAAAATGTTCACTTCTTAGTAAAGAAGCTATTAAAAGACATCTCGACAGAGGATATAATTATATTCATATTGGATTAATCCAAGTAACCATTAAACCCCTGTCTAGAACAGGATTAAATTCTTCTGTTTTACTGTCTCTCAGAGATAGTCGATTTACAGTATTTAGTGATAGTTTACTTGGTTTAATGGAATCCAGTTTGCATAATGGCCCAGTTTACTTTAATTGTTATCCTGATTTACCTCTAAGTTTAAAGGATAAAAACATATTAAAAGCATTAATGTTAAATATTCAAACTGCTGGTGCAATTACCAATATGCTTGAAGGAAGTCATCCACTTGCTTTAATATATCGTGTCTACTACAAATGCATGAAAACTAATTTAAATATTCATGCTTTAGTAAAAAGCCCTAAGGATAAAACTGTTTTAATTCAAAGTAATACTAATGCTAATATTCAAGTACCAAAAACTATTTCCTGGAATGATATTAAATTACCCGAAAGTTGGGTTAGTCAAAATGATAGTTATCCCCATAAAATGCAAAATGATACTATTGATCTTGATTATATTAAGCAATATTTAGATGGAACTGTTAGGATAAGCTTTGATCAGCAACGAATTAATCCACCACTTCAGATTAGAGAATTGAGTAGATCTAGTAGTTCTGTTAATCTACCAAGGCAAGATAAAAATCTTATTCATCCTCATATTAAATTAAAAGGAATTGATACAAGTTCCCAAATCAGTAAACCTTGTTATTCAACACAGTCACATTTTGATGAAGAGACATCCCCAGGGTCTCCTACTCCAACTGATTTAGAAGATACTGCAGTTGATCCATCACTCAACGTATTAACTAGAATTACTAATAATTATGATCATGTTTATGCTGAATTTAAGTCAAAAAAGAATAAACAAAAAAGGAAAGAATTTAGAAAAAACTATTCATCTAGTAGAAAAAAGAAAATGCTTAACCAATGGAAAATATACATGAAAACTCGTGATATTGATATATACTTCTTTGATTATCTAGAAAATATCTATTTACCAATGAAAGCTAAACTTACTAAACCTACTTACAGTTTATCTTCTGTTTACCTGGGCTCTAGTCCTAATTTCTCCCATGATAAAGAAAAAAGTGTTATTAATCAAAAATATGATCAGGAGTCAGATAAATTGATAAATATTAGTAAAACAACTATTCAAGACTTAGCACATGAGACAAAAATTGTTAAAAAAGAAATTTCCAAATTAAAGGACTCTGAAGAAAATTCTGATAAAAATATTAAAAATAATCAACATGATAAAAAGGAATATTACCAAAAATGGTACACAACAGTTAAGTTGGTAATAAGAGACTACCAAATTCAAATTAATGCTCTCATTGATACCGGTGCTGATTTAAATTGCATAACTGAGGGGCTTATACCCACAATGTATTTTCAGAAAACTACTGCTATATTAAGAGCTGCTAATAATAGTAAAATGGATATAGAATATAAATTACCGAAGGCTCATATCTGCCAAGATAAAATCTGTTTTCAGACTACTATTGTTTTGGTCCCTGATTTAACTGATAATTTAATACTAGGTACTCCATTTATCTGCTTACTTTATCCTTTTACTACTAATGAACACGGGTTAATCACTAAACCATTTGGTCAACAAGTTATGTTTAAATTTTTAACCCAACCTGAATTAGTGCAATTAAACTATTTAGCCACTGATAAATTAAAACTTAAAAAACAACAATTAAAATTTTTACAAAATGAAATTAAGAATGTTAAAATTGAACAACAACTAACTGCTAAATTTCTCATTACACAAATTGATCAATTTAGAAAAAGTATTGAAAAAACTATTTGTGCTCATCTTCCCAGTGCTTTTTGGCACAGGAAAAAGCATATAGTAACATTACCATATATTAAAAACTTTGATGAATCTCGAATTCCTACTAAATCTAGACCTATTCAAATGAACTCTCAAGTATTAGAAACTTGTAGAAATGAGATTGATACTCTACTTATTAATAATATAATTCAAAAAAGTAAGTCACCTTGGTCATGTCCTGCTTTTTATGTTAATAAAAATGCTGAAAAAGAGAGAGGTGTACCACGCCTTGTTATTAATTACAAACCATTAAATGCTGTTTTAGAATGGATTAGATATCCAATCCCCAATAAAAAAGATTTAATCAACAGATTAAGTAATGCTGTCATATTCTCTAAATTTGATTTGAAGAGTGGATTTTGGCAAATTCAACTGCACCCTGATGATAGATATAAAACTGCTTTCACTACCCCTTTTGGTCACTATGAATGGAATGTTATGCCATTTGGATTAAAAAATGCTCCTAGTGAATTCCAAAACATAATGAATGATATATTTAATCCATTTAGTCATTTCATTATAGTTTATATAGATGATGTACTGATATTTTCCAGATCAATTGATGAACACTGGAAACATTTAAATTCTTTTGTTCAAACTATTAAAAATAATGGATTAGTAATTTCTGCTCCAAAAATTAAATTATTTCAAACAAAAATAAGATTCTTAGGATATGATATCCACCAATCTACTATAACACCAATTAGTAGAGCTATTAAATTTGCTGATAACTTTCCTAATGAAATTCTTGATAAAAATCAATTACAAAGATTTCTTGGATCATTAAATTATATTGCTGAATTTTATAAAGATTTAAGAAAAATTTGTCAACCTCTTTTTGATAGATTAAAATCTAGTCCACCCCCTTGGACTACTATTCATACTGATGTTGTTAAAAAAGTTAAACAATATGTTAAGTCACTCCCTTGCTTAGGAATTCCTACTGTTAACTCTTTTAAAATTATTCAAACAGATGCTTCTGAAATTGGTTACGGAGGAATCCTCCTTCAGAAAATTAACTCTGATTCCCCTGAACAAATTGTTCGCTTTTACTCTGGTCGATGGAATACCACGCAAAGTAATTATAGTACTATTAAAAAAGAAATTCTGTCTATTGTCCTGTGTATTTCAAAATTTCAAGATGATATATTAAACCAAAAATTTTTAGTTAGAGTTGACTGTAAAAGTGCTAAATATGTTCTTGAAAAAGATGTTGAAAATATTGCTAGTAAACAAATCTTTGCCCGATGGCAATCTATATTAAGTATTTTTGATTTTGATATTGAATATATTAAAGGTTCCCAAAATTCAATCCCAGATTTTCTCACTAGAGAATTTCTCCTTGGTAAGTGAATAAACATCATCTTGTACACAAGATACATCGCGCACTCACTACAGCATTAAAACTGCACCACTGTACACCTAGTTAGCCAGATACATTATTCACTATATTTCTTGCAGGGTATCACGTTGCATTATAATACCTAATTAATGTTTTCTGCAGAAATGGCGGATAAGAAGCAACAGCTCACGTTACCTAATAGTAACCAAGCTGGATCTAGTAAAAATAGATACCAAGTTCTTGGGCAAATCCCCCCCAAACTTGAGTATAAATCTGCTCTTGCTTATATCCCTACTTCTAGTCAACCTTCTCTTTCCCACACCCCTGTTCCTCCTATTATTACTGATCCTTTCCGATCAGAATTATCTATTCAACCCAAATATTCTGCTCAAACCTCCTCCACTGAATATTTGCTCAAACCATTCCCTAATAAACTCTTTGCTCTTGAACCCGTCCATAAAAACCTTCACCAGCCCATTGAACTAGTAACTTCTTTCTTTCCCCCAGGATGGCAATTTATTCCCCAACACCCTGATAAGACCTTATCCTTCTACAGAGATATCCTCCTACACCATAAATCCATCCTTATTAAACCAATCACTGATAAACGTGATTCTACTAAAATAATTTATCACTCACTTTATATTCACAATATAGTCAGTCTTGATCAATGGGGTCCCCCTTTTGTCCACAAAGATCTCCCTGGTCATTCCATTGATCATAACTATTATGATTACATTGATTCCTGGTTCAAAGTTTTGCTCCACCAGAATGAAAACTTTTCTCATTCATGGTTTATTCAATTTGATCACAAGTTCACTTCAGTAATCCCATCGTGGTTCAACCGGTGGTGGCACCAGCATGGAGCCATCCATGATATTATTCCTGCTAACCTACTAGATCAAGTCAACTATTTCTCAACAAAGTTCAAAGTTACTGGTCATACCAGTCAATTCCCAGCCCTGCTTCTGTTTATGTCTAAATACAAGGTCCCATGGATCCTCAAATGGAAATACAGCATTGAAGACCGAATAGTCATTCGACAGTTCCTAGTAAAATGGTGGGGATCTTATAATTACCAAAAAATTATTGATCAAGTCAAACTGGAATTTCCTGTCAGAGTTCCAACACCTGTTATTCCTACTCAACCTGTTCAACCAGAAGATTCTTTGGTTCAAACAGCATCACCAACAGTTTCTACCATCAGGCTCAATAGCCCTGTTCAACATCCTCCTAGACCCTCTCGGTCTAAATCAAAATGCTCAAAATTACTCATGCTGGCACAACAGCTTATTGCCCAGGCTAGTCAAGAAGAAGAAGATACTTTTTCTGAAGGATCAACAACTGACCACAATCCTTACGGATCTGCATTCCAAGATGCTCAAGACCCTTTTGGTTAATCAATATGGCCCGAGCCAATCAACTTTCCTTCCCAGGAAACTATTCAATCTGCAGCAACCTGTCTATCAACTTGCTTAAACTTGCTCAAGTTCAATACGGCCTTAGTCAATCAACTTCCTTACAAAAGGAACTATTCAATCAACGGCTGACTATTCAATTACCCTCATTTGTTTCCGGGTACTATTCAAACAGTAGCAACTTTTACTGTTCACTCAACCGACAACCTACTGTTCAATCAACTGTTTACTTTTCCACCGAAAGTAAAAGGTTCACAGGATGCACACTGTTTATTGTACAGTCTTCAATCCTTGGTTTATAAAAGGATTGCTGGCTCTTAGTTAAGGGCATCCGAATTCGGAGCTCCTTCTCCAATTCCCTTACCTTCTCTCCCTTCTCTCTTCTCCCCTTCTCTCTCTACTCAAATGTAATACTGCTTACTGCAGTACCCCTTCCCCCATTAAACCTGTTCACCTCCTTCTCCGAAGGTACTGTTAAATGTTCTTCCTCTTCGAGGACTACTCAATCAATGAGTTGATCCTCTCTGATCTCTATCAATAATAAATTGATGTTTGTTTATTATGTTTTCTGTTCTATGGTTGGCTTTGCCACCTACTGCTTAATGTTGCTTTGATTTCTGTTCTTGGTCGGCTCAGCCGCCTTACTAACTGTTTAAATATCTGTTCATGGTCGGCACAGCCGCCTGTTTACTCTGATTATGCTTCTGTTCTTCTTACTGTGTCTCTCCTTCCGCCCCCAAATGGTATCAAAGCCACGTCGGGAGTAGTGAGGTAGGTGGTTGGTGGATGGGTGGCCACTGACATAGGTTCAGGGTCGGTGGATGAATAGCTAGTGTGTAGTGTGTTTGTGTTTTAAGAGGTGGTTGATCCCACTCTTAGATCTAATGGTTGAGTCTATGTGTTTGTTTAGACAAGAGAAAGTGTAGTGATTCTGTTCAATTTTATTTTGGGACTGGAACATCCATCTATGTATTCATTTGTTTGGTAGACTGCTGTTTACTCCTACCACCTACAGTTGTCAGAATTCCTGGAGCCCGTCGAGTAAGTCCCGCGGTAGGGCAGTTAAGGGTTGGAAGTAAAGACGGATTTTGGGTATGTGTAGGGAGGTAAACAGTAAGTGCTAGCTTGTGAATATATAGGAGGATTGTTTCCCAAAATGAAATTTGATAGAAACACCGGGTGCACGATAATCTTAAAGATAAACACAATAGACGTTGTATTAGATATAAGTCTTGGATCAGTTTCTTTTGAACACAAACTAATTACACAAGAATTATTCATCCACCAGTCCTTTTCTCGTTGTGTCAGGAGTAGCAACCATCCAACCAATCCCTAGCACCACTCCACAGCTCTTGTTTTAAAATGGATTCTGATAATGAAGAATCTTATTTTTATAATAATTCTGATAATGAAAATAATAACTTCTCTGATATTGATTTTGATGATAATACATCCATTGATGAACCTGTTAAATCTATATTTGAATCTAAAAAATATAGATATTTTTATGATAATTATCGTGAACATACTTATTCAGATTATAATTATTCACCAGGATCTCCTTTTCGAAGTATAGGTCCTTTACCTAAAAATAATAAATCTATTCAAAAGCAACATTTAATAAAACAACAACAATTAAAAGATTTAATTATGGAAATAGAAAATATTGATTCTGAAAAAATTAATAATGATAAATTATTTGATAAATTGTTTATTGATTATAAATCCAAAACTAATAAACAAAGAAGAAGAGAATTTAGAAAAAATTACTCTTCTACTGAACGAAATAAAATTCGTACTAAATGGGAAAAGTATATTGATAAAAAGAACAAAGAAATTTATTTCTTTGATTTCTTAGATAAATTTTATCCTGTTAAAATTAGTACAACTATTACTAAAGAAAAATCCAGCTGGAAAAAACTTGATAACACCCGAGTAAGTTCTAGTCATCCACCACTGGAATCTATTAAAATTGATCATAAAGGTACTGAAATACCTGCTAAACCATTTAAACTTGCTGATAATAGATCTAATTGTGAACAAATTAATTATACTAATCAATGTTTACAAACAATTGGTAAACAACTTGATAAAATAGAAACTAAAATTAATAAAGGAACATCTAATTGTCCTTCCTCTAGTAAACAAATTGTTGAACCAATTACTTATAATCAGTGTTTACATAAAGATAAACAACTTGATGAAATTAATAAAATGGAAATTAATACGAAGACTGATAAAGGAATGCTTGATTACATCCCATTAAATAATAGAGAATCATTAATCTTGTTGTCTGCAACACAGTTATGTTCTAATAACAATATTCAACAAAAAATGTTAACAAAATTAATTGCTAAATCAGAATCCACAGATCTCCAAGTTAATATGGATGATGATTCCAATCAACCTTCATCCACTAATAATGAGATTTATGTCGAGATTTCTAATCAATCTACTAATGTTGAAATTTCTACTGATCAACCAGGTAATTCTAATATTAAACGTTTAATTTACCCTTCTGCTAATCAATCTGATCTTCAATATGAAGAAAATAATATTACTAATCAATTTTCTGTTTCTTCTAAATTATACAAGTGGAACATTGATGGTCTTTATGAACATCAATTTATAAAAGAATTAAACTACATGTTAATACTTGCTAATAGTTATCTTAGCAATACTTCTCTTAATCAAACATGTATTACTAATTTATTCACATTTGGTTCTACTAAAATGTTAAAAGCATTATGGGATACATATCTCACTATTGACTCACAACATATACTTAGTCAATCTACTGGTATTATTAAAAATGGTAACTTAACTTATACTGAAATTGTTTATATTATTCAAAACAAAGGATTAAAAATAAATGTTAATATGAAAAATACTAAACAAACAAATACACAAAATAAATTACAAAAATTTTGTGAGCAATATGATTTACCCCCTGTTGCACCCTCTAATAAACGTATCATCTGTTTTTACTGTAGTAAAAAGGGTCATTATAAGTCCCAATGCAAGATTAAACAAAAAATTAACCAATTGCTTATATCTAATGATGATAAACAAAAAATTTTAGATATATTCAAAATGAAAAATTTAAATGATTCTGATGAAAAAGATCAATCATCTGATTACCATTCTCTTAAGAATTCGGGTAATGATCAAATTAAATGTACTGATAATTGTTGCAAAAAGATAAGTATTCTTACTAAAGAATTATCTGAAGAAGATTTGTTAATTGATCTTATTAGTAAAATAGATAATGTTGAGTTAAAACAACAATACATTAAAAGATTAAAACAAGTTCTTGTTAAACCAAGTCAAAAGCTCCAATATAATAAACCAATAGTAAATATCCTTTCAACATTAGAAAGATTTAATAAATCTACTAAAGAAATCACTCTGCAAGATTTACAAGTAAAAATTGAAATAATTAAAAATGAAGTTACATTGCTTACAAGACAGTTTCCAAAATGGAAACAAAAAACTAAGAAATATGTAAAAATAAACAACCAATTATCTAGTGAATCTTCTAGTGAAACCTCTGATAATCCTGAGGATGACCTTATGTCTCCCCTTTCTACTCATTCAATTAGTAATCACGATAATCCCAGGTTAAATCTAATAAACCTAATTCGTATTCAAAGATGGCATGAACATGTCAAGATATCTATTAATAACTTTGAATTAAACATTATTGCTCTAATAAATACTGGAGCAGATTTAAATTATATTCAAGAAGAGTTAATCCCTAGTAAACACCATCACAAAACTACTAAAAAATTAAGTTCTGCTAATGATAGTAAAATGGTAATTGATCTTAAAAATAATAAAAATGTAACTTGTTTTAATTATGGACATTACAAATCCCAATATAAAGTAAAACAAAAAATTAATAAACTCAACATCTCTGATAATTCAGATATTGAAGAATTATTAGTTGGTCTTATTAGTAAAAAAGATAATCCTAAGTTAAAACTAATAAACCAAATTTATATTCAAAATTGGCATGAAAATGCAAATGTCAAGATATTAATTAATGATTTTGAATTAAATATTATTGCTCTTATTAACACAAGAGCTGATTCAAATTGTATTCTAGAGGACATTGTTCCTCGGCAATTTTATGAACAAACTAATGAAAGTAGAATGATTATTAAAAATAAATTATCCACTATTAATATTATTCAAAATAATATTAAAACATTTTCTGTTTTAGTTAAAAATTTAACTGATAAAATCACATCTGCATTTTCTGATCAAGAAATCATATTTGAATTATTGTCTATTCCTGATCAACATGATTACAAATTCACTCTGTTAACCATTTTAATGTGCTTACAGATGAATCAAGTCAGCCTGAGCTTCGGCCAGAATCGGTTACTGGAGATCCCTGAGGGATCTAGTTTAAGTTTTAAAAATTTAAATCATTTACAAAATATTAACGAAACCCAACAATGTCTTCTAGACGCGATCTGGAACTTGTGTGGGGAATCTCGGTATAATCAACATTTAGTTAACAGTTTAAATTACTTGAATCACTACTTTTGTGAACAAAATTTAATTGTTAAAAACAATGATCAAGCTTATGCCTCAATGGCCTCTGAGTTAAATCATTTGACTAATAAAATTATTCTTGGCATACCTTTTTACTTATTTCCTGTTAACGATGATAAAATTACTTCCACATCCTCTGGTCAACAAGTAAATTTGTTATTACTTTCTGCACTCGATCAATATGATTTACAGCAAATTACTCTATTAACCATTCTAATTTGTTTACAGATAAATCAAAACAGGATTCAATTTGGCACGATCTTTCTGCCAACTGTTTCTGAGTTAAATCAATTAAATGTTAAATATTCAAATCTGTTTCAAGAACATATTAAAACTCAAGCTAAATTGCAAATCATGGAATTTAGCACTAATAATTTAATTATTAAAAGTAAAACACTCACTGTCTCCTCTAATGACATTTTGTTTAACTTACCACTAGTAAAAAATAATTTTACTAACCCTTCGCATTATGAACAATGTGAAGCTGTAAATTCAAGATTTTTGAATTTTCGTTACAGGTACTATCAGTCAACCAATGACTTCATTCAACTACAGTCAGCACTACTAAAGACCCCTTTTACCCCACTGGTAAAAGTGGAGAATAAACAGTCATCCCTACTGGATGATGGTAAAGGTGTAATAGTGCAGTCATCCCTACTGGATGATGGTGAAAGCGTGAGTACGCTGGAATCACAATTATTATCCCTACCTACTAAGATAGTAACCCATATTCAAAAAATTGCTCAAAATAATAGTCATCAATTTTTGGAATTTTTGTTCCAAACACTTACTGATTTATCTAATAAGTCTATCCCTGGCTTTGAAATATGGTGGGATACACTTTATGAAAATGATGACAGTAAAAGAATTATTTGTCCAAAAATTAATTCTATTTGTTCAAATTATCCTTTAGACAGGGCTGAATGTCCCTGCAATTTAATTTATAATATACCAAAAGCCTGCATTGATATGCAGCATTTTAAACCTATTAATGTTACATACAATCAAAAACTAATTGAAATAACTCCAATGACCCTATTGGATCATGGATTGTTAAGACAACTTATTTTCACTAATCCGGAGCAGACTGATTATCGAAAACTGGCTGTTTCCATTTCAAACCTTTTTGTTAAATATGGTTCATTAAGATGCCAAGTCCTGATCAACAGCAAGATGCCAGAATGGACTTGGACTGATAATATTATCCCTACTCAACATATTATGCATATTGTAGTCAACTGGCCATTCAGCAGAGTTCATTTCCCTATTCTCCTCATTGGAGATGAAGAACCATGGCCTTGTTCAAAGTCTATTCCCAGTCAAATACGCCACTACAGGGCTCATTCAATTGCTAATAAGCTTGGAGATGCTTATCACGATGATGATCTCCATGTCTATGTTGATCCCAAATCAATCTATTTAATTTGTGAAGATTCTATCCAGAAGATTCGCTGTATTGAACAAATTCAAGAAGTCCCATTTATTCACCATACTCAACACAAAACATTGGTCAACTATTATCTTGATCGATTAACCAATGATCATCTGAATACTTCCCCAGTATCTGTTCCAGTAACTGAAGACCCTATTGAAGATAGACAAGATTATTGGAATAATCTTTCCTCTGAAGAAATGCTCAACCTTGATAATTTGATCGATTACTAAAATCAACTGCTGATCTCCAACATCAGCACTAAGTAATCTGTTTAAAGTTTGAACCTATTCAAAGTCAATATAACCCTAGTCAATCAACTTTCCTATACAGGAAACTATTCAATCAACGGCTGACTATTCAAAATTACCCTTATTTTTGGGTACTATTCAAACAGTAACGACTTTTACTATTTATTAATCAACTGTTCAATCAACCGACAGTCCACTATTCAATCAACTATTCACTCAGCCGACAAGCTACTGTTCAACCACCTGTTGTTTTACTTTTCCACCGAAAGTAAAAGGTTCACATGGTTCACCCTGTACCCCTAATTATTGTACAGTCTTCAATCCTTAGTCTATAAAAGGATTGCTGGCTCTTAGTAAAGGGCATCCGAATTCGGAGCTCCTTCTCCAATTCTCTTGCCTTCTCTCCCTTCTCTCTTCTTTCTCTCTCTACTCAAATGTAATATTGCTTACTGCAGTACCCCCTCCCCCATTAACCCTGTTCACCTCCTTCTCCGAAGGTACTGTTAAATGTTCTTCCTCTTCGAGGACTACTCAATCAATGAGTTGATCCTCTCTGATCTCTAACAGATATTTAAATAGTTAGTAAGGCGGCTGAGCCGACCATGAACAGAAATCAAAGCAACATTAAGCAGTAGGTGGCAAAGCCAACCATAGAACAGAAAACATAATAAACAAACATCAATTTATTATTGATAGAGATCAGAGAGGATCAACTCATTGATTGAGTAGTCCTCGAAGAGGAAGAACATTTAACAGTACCTTCGGAGAAGGAGGTGAACAGGTTTAATGGGGGAAGGGGTACTGCAGTAAGCAGTATTACATTTGAGTAGAGAGAGAAGGGGAGAAGAGAGAAGGGAGAGAAGGTAAGGGAATTGGAGAAGGAGCTCCGAATTCGGATGCCTATAACTAAGAGCCAGCAATCCTTTTATAAACCAAGGATTGAAGACTGTACAATAAACAGTGTGCATCTTTTTACTTTCGGTGGAAAAGTAAGTGGTTGAACAGTAGTTGAATAGTGGACTGTCGGTTGAGTAAACAGTTGATTGATGAACAGTAAAAAGTCGTTACTGTTTGAATAGTACCCGAAAATAATTGGGGTAAATTGAATAGTCAGCCGTTGGTTGAATAGTTTCCTTGTGATGGAAAGTTGATTGACTAGGGCTATATTGAGTTTGAATAGGTTCAGATAAACTGGATAATTGTAGAACAGGATTGTTGCAATTAATCCTCCATCATATTATCAAGGTTGTGCATTTCACCAGGGGAAAGATTGTGCCAATAATCCTCTCCTTCGTCAAGGGAGTCTTCAGCTACAGGAGTAGATACTGGTGAGTTGACCAGGTGATCATTGGTTAATCGATCAAGATAATAGTTGACCAATGTTTTATGTTGGGTATGGTGAATGAATGGGACTTCTTGAATTTGTTCAGTACAGCGAATTTTCTGGATAGAATCTTCACAAATTAAATAGATTGATCTGGGATCAACATAGACATGGAGATCATCATCTTGATAAGCATCTCCAAGTTTATCAGCAATTGAATAAGCCCTGTAGTGGCGTATTTGACTGCGAATTGGTTTTGAACAAGGCCAGGGTTCCTCATCTCCAATGAGGTGAATAGGGAGATGAACACTGCTGAAAGGCCAGTTGACTGCAATATGCATAATGTGTTGAGCAGGGATAATGTTACCAGTCCAAGTCCATTCTGGCATTTTGCTTTTGATCAAGACTTGGCATCTTAATGAACCGTATTTAGCAAAAAGGTTTAAAATGGAGACAGCCAGTTTTCTGGTAAAACTATCAGTCTGCTCCGGGTTAGTAAAAATAACTTGTCTTAAGAACCCATGATCCAATAGGGTCATTGGGGTGATTTCAATTAATTTTTTATTATATTTAACATTAATATTTTTGAAGAACTGCATATCAATGCAAGCTCTTGGAACACTATATATTAAATTACAAGGACAATCAATCCTGTGCAAAGGATAATTTAAGCAAATAGGATTTATTCTTGGGCATTCAATTCTATCTTGGTCTTTAAAATAAAGAGTTTCCCAAGATATTTCTAAACCAGGAGTAGTTTTAGTAGATAAATCAGTTAATAATTGGAATAAAAATTCCTGAAAATAGTGGCCGTCCCTTTTGGCCATTTTTTGAATATTTTTTATCAAATCAACAGGAAAATCCTGTGGGAAAACAATTTGATTTTTTAACGAGACAGGTGTGTGAGGGATACTCTGTAATAGAGTAGAGAAATAGTTCCTCATAGAGGCAATGTGTGTACTATGCGAATTACTATGGGTGGCATACGGTGCACTCCCCATTGGTAATTCAATGTATCTGCTAGTCCTGCCGGTGCTAGCTGCTAAGTCTTGGTCAGAATTACTATGGGTGGCATACTGTGCACTCCCCACTGGTAATTGAATGTATCTGCTAGATAACTCACTGTTTTGCTCCCTCAATGCAAAACACTCATTTTTAACATTTTTAAAATCATGATGCATGATATGCAATTTAGCCTGATTTTTAACATTTTCTGCACATAAATTTGAATATTTAACAGATAAATGATTTAACTCAGAGGCCATTGAGGCATAAGCTTCATCATTATTTTTCAAAAGTAGGTTTTGTTCACAAAAATAATAATTTACGCAGTTTAAACCATCAATAAATTGTTTATTATGACGATATTCCCCACACAAGTTCCATAATGCATCAAGGAGACACTGATGGGTTTCATCAATATTAGTTAAGTGGTCTAACTTTTTAAATCGGAGGCAAGAATCCTCAGGAACAACTGGCAGGTAGATCTTGCCGAAGTTGATCCTCTGCTGAGTCATCTGTAAACAAATCAGAATAGTTAATAGAGTTATCTTGTAATTTTGATCAGGTGGAAGAAGTAAATCAAAAGTTACTTGTTGACCAGAAAATGTGGAAGTAATTTTATTATAATTAACCGTGAATGGATAAATCAAATAAATAAAAGGCATTCCTAGAATGACTTTATCAGTTAAGTTTTTTACCAAAACAAATGAAGTTTTAAAACAAACATTATTTTGGTAAATACTTGCCGTTTGTATTTTATGACTAATTATCATTTTACTACCATTTGCAGAGCTTAATTTTTCAGTAGTTTTTTGACTATATTTATTAGGGATTAATTCTTCTTGGATACAATTTAAATCAGCTCCAGTATCGATTAGAGCAATAGTGTTTAGTTCAAAATCATGAATTATTATTTTGACATTTGCATGCCATTTTTGGATGTGAATTTGGTTTAGTAGATTTGATCTAAGGTTATCTAGATTAGTAATATCTTTACTAGAATGACTAGAAAGTGGAGATATGGGAGTATTCTCCTGGTCATCAGAGGAATTACTAGAAGATGTACTAGAAAGTTGATTATTTATTTTAACAGTTTTAGTTTTTTGTGTCCATTTTGGAAGTTGTTTTTTAATAAGTAAGACATCTTTCCTAACCATATCAATTTCTATTTGTAAATTTTGCAGAGTAATTTCTTTAGGAGATTTATTAAATCTTTCTAAAGTTGAATAAATATTTATTATTGGTTTATTATTCTGGGGTGTTTGATTTTGTTTAATAAGAATTTGTTTTAACTTTTTAATATATTGCTGTTTCAATTCAATATCATCTATTTTACTAATAAGATCAATTAATAGATCTTCTTCAGACAATTCTTTAGTAAGCACATTTATCCTTTTACAACAATTATCAGTGCATCCTATTTTAACTTGATCATTACTAGAGCTTTCACTAAGGGAATGATAATCAGAGGATTGAGTTTCTTCATTATTATCAGAATCATTCAAATTTTCCATTTTGAATATTTCTAGTATTTTTTGTTTATCATCATCTGATATGAGTAATTGATTAATCTTTTGTTTAACTTTGCATTGGGACTTACAATGGCCCTTTTTGCCACAGTTGAAACAAGTAATATTTTCAGCATTAGATTTATTAGGTTTTTCATTATTGGTTTTATTAGATTTATTCTTTTTAGGATGCTGACCTTTTGACTTGGGTTTATCATAATATTGTTCTTTAGAAGGTTTATTTTTTGAATTTTTAACAATTTTATGTTTTTTCCGTGATGGCGCTACAGGAGGTAGACCATATTGTTCACAGAAATTACCTAATTCATATTTAGCCTTATTTTTATCCTTTTGGGATTGTTTAGCAAGCTTCATATCAATACACATTCTTAATCCTTCTTTTTGAATAGTGCTAACTAGATCACCATAGGTTAATCTATCATAGTCAATTGTACCAGTAGGTTGACTAAGAACATCTCTAATTTTGTGAGCAAATAAGCCAGGTAAACCATTAATGAATTTTTCTTTCCAAAATGGTTTAATGCAATCATCTCTTAACATGACTCTAGAAATGAATACATCTTTGTACCATCTGAAGTCGCTTAATGTTGGACAATGCAAATTACTAAGTTGATCATGGATACGAGAAGTAATATTACTGGGTTGTCCAATAAAGTGTTTAATAATAGTATAAATAAGTGTGTTAACACCATCTTGAATGACTCGATCAACAGTTCCCATTTCATGATCAAATATAGGGACACCATCGTCATCAGTTTGTATAGCATGTTTAATTTCTTGTCTATTGGTGCTGGTAAGGTATCTGTCCCACCAAGCTTTTAACATTCCAGTAAACCCAGAAGTTAGTAAGTCAACAATCTGTGTTTGATCAAGATCAGTGTTACTAAGATAACTATTAGCAGCCATAGACATGTGATTTAATTTTTCTAAAATTTGGTGTTCAGTTAAACTATCAATATTCCATTCATATAATTTAGTAGATGAAACAGAAAATTGATTTAATAAATTATTTTCTTCAAATTGAAGATCAGGAGGTGTTGGCCTAGAATACCAATTTTTGGTAATACTAGTTGGATTAGCAGATGGGTAAATTAATCGTTTAATATTACCTTGTTTAGTTGGTTGATTGGTAAATTGAGCTTGGATATTAGAAATCTCATTATCACTGGATGATGAGGTTTGACTAGAATCACAATCTTTATGTGTTAAAACAGTGATTTGTGGTTCTGTGGTTTCAGGTTTAATTAGTTTTGTTAATATTTCTTCAATTTTTTGAATATGATTATCTTGATTTAATTTAATATGTGGCCTTTTTTCTGGCAACAGGATTAGTGGTTTTTCAATAATTTTACTAGTTGTTGGGATGCATACTGGTATTTCTTTATCAATTTTAGTTTCTATTTTATCCAGTTGCTTTCCTATAATTTGTAAACATTGATTGGTATAATTACTTTGTTCAATAATTTGTTTACATTCAGATCTATCACTGGGTAATTTAAAAGGAGAAGCAGTTATGCGTGATCCTTTATAATCAATAATAATTGGCTCCAAAGGAGGATGACTGGTTTTAGTAATGGTATTATCTGCCATTTTCCAAGTAGATTTAGTAATTACCTTTAAATCTGTTTTATTAGTATGTTTAGGTTTAATAGGATAGAATTTATCTAAATAATCAAAGAAACGGATTTCAACATTATTTTTATCCATATATTTTTCCCATTTAGCAAATATTTTTTCTTGTTTATTAGAAGAGTAATTTTTTCTAAATTCTCTTCTTCTTTGTTTATTAATACTTGTTTTATAATCAGCATATAATGTATTAAGATTATCTTGTTTTAATTGGGCATTTTTGACTTCAATGGTTAATTCTTTTAACCTTTGTTTTAACATAGTTGTTTTATAAGTTTTTGGTACTATTCCTATTTCCTTAGGAGAAGTACTGAAGTTAGGATAATTATAAGAACTTTCAGCATGATGAGTATAAAAGTAATCATATTTTTTGGATGAAAAAATAGATTTTCCATCATAAATAGGTTCATTATCATGATCATATTCATGATCTTGTTCTTCAGTGTTTACCATGTCAAATGAATTATCATAAGATTCATCATTTTCAAAATCATCATTATCATAAGAATAATCCATGATTAATAAGAGCCTGGAGTGAATAGAGGGATTGGTGGATGGATCTGTACCTGAATAAGGGAAGGGATGGGTGGATGAACAACTACTAAGTAAGATATTCCTTTACATAAAAGAAATGGATTTTAAAAACTTAAAATTTAAAGAAAATCCTTTTTATTGTTCAAAGTCGCTGCAGTTTTTCTATACTTGATTCGTATGTGTTTTGGACAAGAACTCATCTAAACCCAAAATCAACACTGCAGTATTTCTGTATTTGATTCCTATGTGTTTTAGAATTACCCTAATACTTCCAATCACTTAAAGCCGCTGTCTCCCACTCCCTCGTACCCAACACCGGTTGCCTCCAACCCTTAACTGCCCTACCGCGGGACTTACTCGACGGGACCTTTTACAGAAAACCAATGTTAAATGGGGACAGCCAAAACAGCTACTCTAATTTACTGGAAGTATTTCTAGGTACCAAAACCATTGAAACATGAACTCATGACCATATAATCAAATACAGACTCTTACTTGTCAAATACTGGGTGTAGAACATAGTGCCAAAACAAACACATGCAACTCATGTTCATATAATCAAGTATAAACTCTGTCCAATAGACCAAGAACAACAAGCAAGATCACTTGCCAAAATAATTTTTTAAATTCATTTTCTTTTCTGAAAATAAATACTTTACCTAGTAACTATTCATCCACCGGACTCTTCCACCGACTCAGGGACAACCCATGCCACCAACCACCTACCTCACTACTCCCGACATGGCTCTGATACCATTTGGGGGCGGAAGGAGAGACACAGTAAGAAGAACAGAAGCATAATTAGAGTAAACAGGCGGCTGTGCCGACCATGAACAGATATTTAAACAGTTAGTAAGGCGGCTGAGCCGACCATGAACAGAAATCAAAGCAACATTAAGCAGTAGGTGGCAAAGCCAACCATAGAACAGAAAACATAATAAACAAACATCAATTTATTATTGATAGAGATCAGAGAGGATCAACTCATTGATTGAGTAGTCCTCGAAGAGGAAGAACATTTAACAGTACCTTCGGAGAAGGAGGTGAACAGGTTTAATGGGGGAAGGGGTACTGCAGTAAGCAGTATTACATTTGAGTAGAGAGAGAAGGGGAGAAGAGAGAAGGGAGAGAAGGTAAGGGAATTGGAGAAGGAGCTCCGAATTCGGATGCCCTTTAACAGAGGCAGTGAATCCTTTTATAAACCAAGGATTACTGTCCATTACATGTGAATAATTGACCTACTGTAGCCATGTGAACCTTTTGCTTTCGGTGAAAAGTAAACAACATGTGGTTGAGCAGTAGTTGAATAGTGGACTGTCGGTGAAGTGAACAGTTGATTTGATGAACAGTAAAAGTTGCTACTGTTTAAATAGTACCCGGAAACAAATGAGGGTAATTGAATAGTCAGCTGTTGATTGAATAGTTCCTTTTGTAAGGAAGTTGATAGGCAAGAGCAATATTGAGTTTGAATAGGTTCGATTAATAGACTGGACAATTGGTGCCAGTTATTTGAGCAGATTAGTCTTCCATGATGTTATCAAGGTTGTGCATTTCTTCAGAAGAAAGATTATGCCAATAATCTTCTCCATTATCAATGGGATCTTCAGTGATTGGAGTAGATATCGACGAATTGACCAGGTGATCATTGGTTAATCGATCAATATAATAGTTGACCAATGTTTTATGTTGAGTATGGTGAATAAATGGGACTTCTTGAATTTGTTCAGTACAGCGAATTTTCTGGATAGAATCTTCACAAATTAAATAGATTGATCTGGGATCAACATAGACATGGAGATCATCATCTTGATAAGCATCTCCAAGTTTATCAGCAATTGAATAAGCCCTGTAATGGCGTATTTGACTGCGAATGGGCTTTGAGCAAGGCCAGGGTTCTTCATCCCCAATGAGGTGAATAGGGAGATGAACTCTGCTGAATGGCCAGTTGACTGTAATGTGTATGATATGTTGAGCAGGGATAATGTTACCAGTCCAAGTCCATTCTGGCATTTTGCTTTTGATCAGGACTTGGCATCTTAATGAACCATATTTAGCAAAAAGGTTTAAAATGGAGACAGCCAGTTTTCTGGTAAAACTATCAGTCTGCTCCGGATTAGTGAAAATAAGTTGTCTTAACAATCCATGATCCAATAGGGTCATTGGAGTTATTTCAATTAGTTTTTGATTGTATGTAACATTAATAGGTTTAAAATGCTGCATATCAATGCAGGCTTTTGGTATATTATAAATTAAATTGCAGGGACATTCAGCCCTGTCTAAAGGATAATTTGAACAAATAGAATTAATTTTTGGACAAATAATTCTTTTACTGTCATCATTTTCATAAAGTGTATCCCACCATATTTCAAAGCCAGGGATAGACTTATTAGATAAATCAGTAAGTGTTTGGAACAAAAATTCCAAAAATTGATGACTATTATTTTGAGCAATTTTTTGAATATGGGTTACTATCTTAGTAGGTAGGGATAATAATTGTGATTCCAGCGTACTCACGCTTTCACCATCATCCAGTAGGGATGACTGCACTATTACACCTTTACCATCATCCAGTAGGGATGACTGTTTATTCTCCACTTTTACCAGTGGGGTAAAAGGGGTCTTTAGTAGTGCTGACTGTAGTTGAATGAAGTCATTGGTTGACTGATAGTACCTGTAACGAAAATTCAAAAATCTTGAATTTACAGCTTCACATTGTTCATAATGCGAAGGGTTAGTAAAATTATTTTTTACTAGTGGTAAGTTAAACAAAATGTCATTAGAGGAGACAGTGAGTGTTTTACTTTTAATAATTAAATTATTAGTGCTAAATTCCATGATTTGCAATTTAGCTTGAGTTTTAATATGTTCTTGAAACAGATTTGAATATTTAACATTTAATTGATTTAACTCAGAAACAGTTGGCAGAAAGATCGTGCCAAATTGAATCCTGTTTTGATTTATCTGTAAACAAATTAGAATGGTTAATAGAGTAATTTGTTGTAAATCATATTGATCGAGTGTAGAAAGTAATAACAAATTTACTTGTTGACCAGAGGATGTGGAAGTAATTTTATCATCGTTAACAGGAAATAAGTAAAAAGGTATGCCAAGAATAATTTTATTAGTCAAATGATTTAACTCAGAGGCCATTGAGGCATAAGCTTGATCATTGTTTTTAACAATTAAATTTTGTTCACAAAAGTAGTGATTCAAGTAATTTAAACTGTTAACTAAATGTTGATTATACCGAGATTCCCCACACAAGTTCCAGATCGCGTCTAGAAGACATTGTTGGGTTTCGTTAATATTTTGTAAATGATTTAAATTTTTAAAACTTAAACTAGATCCCTCAGGGATCTCCAGTAACCGATTCTGGCCGAAGCTCAGGCTGACTTGATTCATCTGTAAGCACATTAAAATGGTTAACAGAGTGAATTTGTAATCATGTTGATCAGGAATAGACAATAATTCAAATATGATTTCTTGATCAGAAAATGCAGATGTGATTTTATCAGTTAAATTTTTAACTAAAACAGAAAATGTTTTAATATTATTTTGAATAATATTAATAGTGGATAATTTATTTTTAATAATCATTCTACTTTCATTAGTTTGTTCATAAAATTGCCGAGGAACAATGTCCTCTAGAATACAATTTGAATCAGCTCTTGTGTTAATAAGAGCAATAATATTTAATTCAAAATCATTAATTAATATCTTGACATTTGCATTTTCATGCCAATTTTGAATATAAATTTGGTTTATTAGTTTTAACTTAGGATTATCTTTTTTACTAATAAGACCAACTAATAATTCTTCAATATCTGAATTATCAGAATCACTTAATTGAGTTGTTTTAATAATTTCAATATCTGAATTATCAGAGATGTTGAGTTTATTAATTTTTTGTTTTACTTTATATTGGGATTTGTAATGTCCATAATTAAAACAAGTTACATTTTTATTATTTTTAAGATCAATTACCATTTTACTATCATTAGCAGAACTTAATTTTTTAGTAGTTTTGTGACGGTGTTTACTAGGGATTAACTCTTCTTGAATATAATTTAAATCTGCTCCAGTATTTATTAGAGCAATAATGTTTAATTCAAAGTTATTAATAGATATCTTGACATGTTCATGCCATCTTTGAATACGAATTAGGTTTATTAGATTTAACCTGGGATTATCGTGATTACTAATTGAATGAGTAGAAAGGGGAGACATAAGGTCATCCTCAGGATTATCAGAGGTTTCACTAGAAGATTCACTAGATAATTGGTTGTTTATTTTAACATATTTCTTAGTTTTTTGTTTCCATTTTGGAAACTGTCTTGTAAGCAATGTAACTTCATTTTTAATTATTTCAATTTTTACTTGTAAATCTTGCAGAGTGATTTCTTTAGTAGATTTATTAAATCTTTCTAATGTTGAAAGGATATTTACTATTGGTTTATTATATTGGAGCTTTTGACTTGGTTTAACAAGAACTTGTTTTAATCTTTTAATGTATTGTTGTTTTAACTCAACATTATCTATTTTACTAATAAGATCAATTAACAAATCTTTTTCAGATAATTCTTTAGTAAGAATACTTATCTTTTTGCAACAATTATCAGTACATTTAATTTGATCATTACCCGAATTCTTAAGAGAATGGTAATCAGATGATTGATCTTTTTCATCAGAATCATTTAAATTTTTCATTTTGAATATATCTAAAATTTTTTGTTTATCATCATTAGATATAAGCAATTGGTTAATTTTTTGTTTAATCTTGCATTGGGACTTATAATGACCCTTTTTACTACAATAAAAACAGATGATACGTTTATTAGAGGGTGCAACAGGGGGTAAATCATATTGCTCACAAAATTTTTGTAATTTATTTTGTGTATTTGTTTGTTTAGTATTTTTCATATTAACATTTATTTTTAATCCTTTGTTTTGAATAATATAAACAATTTCAGTATAAGTTAAGTTACCATTTTTAATAATACCAGTAGATTGACTAAGTATATGTTGTGAGTCAATAGTGAGATATGTATCCCATAATGCTTTTAACATTTTAGTAGAACCAAATGTGAATAAATTAGTAATACATGTTTGATTAAGAGAAGTATTGCTAAGATAACTATTAGCAAGTATTAACATGTAGTTTAATTCTTTTATAAATTGATGTTCATAAAGACCATCAATGTTCCACTTGTATAATTTAGAAGAAACAGAAAATTGATTAGTAATATTATTTTCTTCATATTGAAGATCAGATTGATTAGCAGAAGGGTAAATTAAACGTTTAATATTAGAATTACCTGGTTGATCAGTAGAAATTTCAACATTAGTAGATTGATTAGAAATCTCGACATAAATCTCATTATTAGTGGATGAAGGTTGATTGGAATCATCATCCATATTAACTTGGAGATCTGTGGATTCTGATTTAGCAATTAATTTTGTTAACATTTTTTGTTGAATATTGTTATTAGAACATAACTGTGTTGCAGACAACAAGATTAATGATTCTCTATTATTTAATGGGATGTAATCAAGCATTCCTTTATCAGTCTTCGTATTAATTTCCATTTTATTAATTTCATCAAGTTGTTTATCTTTATGTAAACACTGATTATAAGTAATTGGTTCAACAATTTGTTTACTAGAGGAAGGACAATTAGATGTTCCTTTATTAATTTTAGTTTCTATTTTATCAAGTTGTTTACCAATTGTTTGTAAACATTGATTAGTATAATTAATTTGTTCACAATTAGATCTATTATCAGCAAGTTTAAATGGTTTTGCAGGTATTTCAGTACCTTTATGATCAATTTTAATAGATTCCAGTGGTGGATGACTAGAACTTACTCGGGTGTTATCAAGTTTTTTCCAGCTGGATTTTTCTTTAGTAATAGTTGTACTAATTTTAACAGGATAAAATTTATCTAAGAAATCAAAGAAATAAATTTCTTTGTTCTTTTTATCAATATACTTTTCCCATTTAGTACGAATTTTATTTCGTTCAGTAGAAGAGTAATTTTTTCTAAATTCTCTTCTTCTTTGTTTATTAGTTTTGGATTTATAATCAATAAACAATTTATCAAATAATTTATCATTATTAATTTTTTCAGAATCAATATTTTCTATTTCCATAATTAAATCTTTTAATTGTTGTTGTTTTATTAAATGTTGCTTTTGAATAGATTTATTATTTTTAGGTAAAGGACCTATACTTCGAAAAGGAGATCCTGGTGAATAATTATAATCTGAATAAGTATGTTCACGATAATTATCATAAAAATATCTATATTTTTTAGATTCAAATATAGATTTAACAGGTTCATCAATGGATGTATTATCATCAAAATCAATATCAGAGAAGTTATTATTTTCATTATCAGAATTATTATAAAAATAAGATTCTTCATTATCAGAATCCATTTTAAAACAAGAGCTGTGGAGTGGTGCTAGGGATTGGTTGGATGGTTGCTACTCCTGACACAACGAGAAAAGGACTGGTGGATGAATAATTCTTGTGTAATTAGTTTGTGTTCAAAAGAAACTGATCCAAGACTTATATCTAATACAACGTCTATTGTGTTTATCTTTAAGATTATCGTGCACCCGGTGTTTCTATCAAATTTCATTTTGGGAAACAATCCTCCTATATATTCACAAGCTAGCACTTACTGTTTACCTCCCTACACATACCCAAAATCCGTCTTTACTTCCAACCCTTAACTGCCCTACCGCGGGACTTACTCGACGGGCTCCAGGAATTCTGACAACTGTAGGTGGTAGGAGTAAACAGCAGTCTACCAAACAAATGAATACATAGATGGATGTTCCAGTCCCAAAATAAAATTGAACAGAATCACTACACTTTCTCTTGTCTAAACAAACACATAGACTCAACCATTAGATCTAAGAGTGGGATCAACCACCTCTTAAAACACAAACACACTACACACTAGCTATTCATCCACCGACCCTGAACCTGTGTCAGTGGCCACCCATCCACCAACCACCTACCTCACTACTCCCGACGTGGCTCTGATATATATTGTATATATATATATATATATTGTATATATATATATTGTATATATATATATTGTATATATATATATATATATATATATATTGTGATCAACAGACAATATTGGGCAGCGTAAGTTATCTCTAAATCATTTACTCGGAGGAGAGCATCACTCAGCAATAGCTCTAGAAATTTAATATACGTACTTTATTCACAATCTTTAGTTATACTCCGTAGTAATCTACATACTAAGGGAAAAAGATTTTTGAATCTTATGTCTTAGATAAATCTTAACCGTTGAAATCTACCCATAAACCTCCACCATTGATCCAATTCCTTCTCCCTCATGTGACTGTGTCCCACCCTCAGAAAAACAATAGTGTGAGTCTTATGATGGTCCTTCAGTGTATACCAAATACACCAACATATTAACTTGAAGTCTTTCACTTCAATGATTGAGATGGATCATTCTATCTAATAGAAGTTAATCATGTTGCAATTGACCTAATAGATAGTCCATTCTTATCAGCAATTGAGAATAGTTTAAATTACAAACATTAGTGATTTATATCTCCTATAAGTAAATCACATTTACATGCATAAATCATATTCAATGTAATTTGGGACTTTTATATTCATCTCATGAATTATATTCAATGTATGAAACAAAGCATTTCAGAATAATAAAATAAAGCTCTTATTTATAATGTAAATAAACAAATATTGGTTCTGAGGGCATAAAACCAGCAAGGTCAACTAACCTCCCACTACCAGACTACCTGCAGGGTAGGACTATAATTAGTACTCCTATTAAACTAGACTAGTGTTCTCTTACTTGACATTCTCCGGTTCTATCCACGTGGGAGATCAAGATTTGGGCTTATTCGTATGAATTTGAAATTCAAAATTATGAATAATATTTGAAACTTTGTGGATTAATCTGCTAACATTCCGTTAACTTTTGCCAATATATACAATATTGAAAAAAGAAAAATACGTTATCATTTGAGTGCGAAAGTCTATCTCACCATAGGAGTATCTCTGAATTGAATAATTTCATATTTCAATGTTATTGAGTTCAATCTCATTCTCAGCCTTTGTTTGAATCGAACGCAGCCATATGCAGATTGTGTTCGTTTTGGTTCCCTAGAATTAACCAGTCTCTCTTCACACAATCTTTAATAAATTTTCTCTTCAATTATCAATGTGTTCTCCTTGAGAACTCCATGCTTCTCTCTTCTCATGCCAAAAATCTTAGATGGATCTTAGATGGAATCAAGTTTTGAATTTCATACCAGTCGGGACGTACCGGTATTGACCAAATCTGATACTCATACCTCTAATTTTGTTTCAGTTAATACCAATTGGTACCAGTCAGTACTTGTTGTACGTACCAGACGGTAGCAATCGATACCGAACAAAACCAGACTACTTTCAAATTTATTATTCTTTTCCATTACCAGTCAATATCGGATGATAACGGTCAACTACCCAACAATACCGGACTATTTTTAAATTTATTTTTCCTTACAATCAATGTATATATTATACTAAATTCTTTGATATCAAAAAAAAAACACTAATAATGATAAATCAAATATGGTACTCAATATTTCACCGGTGCCGGTACGTACCGTACTTAAAAAAAACCCGATACTCTAGCCGGTACAGTATTCAAAACAAAACCTTGGATGGGATCTACCCTACTAATTATAGAAAAATGGGATAAATTATAGTTAACCCCCTCTAACTATGTGTCAAGGACACTTTACCCGCTCAAACTTATTTTTTTAGCACTTAACCCCCTCTAACTAATGGAAACTTTATTCCGTCTGACTTCCTTAACGGAGAGATATAAAGTTACGAATTTGCCCTTCGCAAAAACACTCCACTGCAAAAAAATAAAGGGCCAAAGAGGCATATTGTTCCTAATCATAAGAAACTCGATTTGGAGCCAAAAAGGTGCCCTAAAATGTGTGGGTGTTCAAATTTGCGTGAAAATTCACTCTAATACACCACAAGAAATATAAAAACTCCTTCCTCCATAACCCCAATCCACTTGCAGCCACATTTATCCTAATCCAAAAAAAATGCCTTTGCATCTGTGGAATTTGAACCCACCGATCCTCGAGTTCAACCTCAGCACACTGCTTAGCCTTCAACTTCGCCTTCAAATACGGTTGAATAGAATCCCCAAGCGTAGGGCTAGATTGACGGTAGCATAGTAAACCGGTAAGACCGGGATCGTTCCACAGGGAGTTCGATGATAGCTTAATCGGATTGTAGGTGGAAATGGTGGGATTCCGGCGTTCAAGACGGCCAACTAGGTTTGCTTTGAAACGGAGAAAAACGACAAGGCAAAAGAACTAGGAAAACGCTTTGATTAACTTAAAGAGGTAAGTCTCAGGATCTTCTAACCCTTGACAAAGGACGTCACTGGTTCTCGATTTAACTCGGGCGGAAGTCACGACCGCGTGCTCTCGCCCGGAGAATTTAGCTTTAATGACTATATTTCAAAAAAAAAGATATGATTTAACGGAGGCGAACCGACTTGTTTGACACATTTATCGAAAACATAGGAGGCCACGAGCCCTCGGCGAGCCGTTTGCCAAGACCGCTTGGCAAACGCCTCACCGAGTAGTTAACACCCCTTGCTTAGACCAAAAATGCAAGCTAAGCTCTATTCCGTGAATCATGCTTTAAAGTTCGAAGATTCGAGAACCGAATAACTACCTAAGTCCTCGGGAAAGATTATCCCGAGACTTAACCAAACGACTACTCACACATACTTAAAGCATAAAGCAAAGCATAAAAATGAGACATAAGTTTTAACCGATAAAAACGGAAACAAACTTGATTTTATAGAGGATCTAGTTCACGGCTACAACATTAACAAACGGAAAAATAAAGAACGAGACTTACTTGCTTGAGTTCTCAAAGGAATTAACTTAAAAGCTTGGAGAGCTTTAATGGAGTTCCTAAAATTAGAAAAATGACTTAAAGTAGAAGAGACAAGGTCCTTAAGAAGAGAGAGAGGGAGCCCTATTTATACAAAGTGGTCTTCCTCTCTCAAAATATCCCACAAAATATCCTAAAAGTAGCTAAAAGTAGAAATTAACCCAAAAGTAGAAAGTTGGAAAAAGCAGCAAAATCGGGGGAAAATCTGCACTATGAACCGGTACGGCCAAATCCCGTACCGGTACAAGCCTTCAACACAGCAGAAACAAAAACTCTGGCCATCATGAACCGGTTGGGCCAAATCCTGTACCGGTTCATGGAAGGCAGAAATTGTGATTTTGCTCTGCTTTGATCCGCGCTACCCGACGACCTTCTTGGCACTTGATTGATCACCCAACGGCATTCTTAGGATGTCTCCTCACTTCCTTGAAACCTTGGATGCTTCCGAAAACAATCCTTGGCGTTAAGAAACGCCTTAGCACCCCGTATTGCCTGAAATAACCGAAACAAACCTTACGTGCAAAATGAGATAGAAATGATAGTTGAAAGACTAAAGATGCTACAAAATAGGGGAATAAGGCACCAAGATTATACAATCTTGGTTGCCTATCACGCCCCCCAACTTGAACCTTGCTAGCCCCTAGCAATGATACGGCACAAAATAAGGGAAAACTAAACAATCCTTCCGGCGAAACAACTAAGGCATATGCTTCAAAATAATTAACGCGCAAAAGATCAGAAAAACAGTTTATCCACCTCAACTCACAGAAGGAAATTAGATGAGCAACTAAATGCTAAGCAGGTACGGACCAAGCATCCAACGAAAGTATCCAAAGCAAAAAGGATGGATACAGAATCTCCAACAACTTGTCAAAGCAAAAGCAGACATATCCCCCACAAAAGGGTGCTCGGAGAAAGGCATGGTGAACACAAAAAATGCCAAGCCAAGTAGGAAGAGAGCACCATTAAGACATAAACGTAACTATGCAGCCAAAGAATTACCGAAAAGAAATATGCCATAAACTAAACATGCCAGCATTCAATTATTGAATCAAAACGGAATCAAAGCTAACTTAAGATCAACTAAGGGCTTTAAAGCTTATAATGACCTTGGTTTGACAAAAGAACGGTTAGCAAAATGGATGGCGGCCATATACTAGCTTGGTTTAACTACCCTTGGCCGCCATTGACACTAATCACCAAGTCAAAGGCCACATGCCGGCCTCAACAAAAACTTCCTAGAACTACAATTTACGAAATCACCTACTGAAATGAAAAACAAGATAGGAAAGGAGGACTGTCAACCCCCAAGTACCCCGACCAAGTAGAGGGATTTGTCAAAAACTAAACCACCGACACTAATCATCCTCCTCATCATCCGACTCATCTGTGTCATCATGCTCAACTGCATGTTCCTTGCCCCTCCTCCTAGCACTCGACTCACCACCACTAGTCCCAGCACCATGATCAATCTCGGGCTCCTCAGGAGTAGATTCCCTCATATCTGCCTCAGTAGGAGTATAAACATCTCCCTCCTTCCCACATCGAGCTGCTATCCACAACATTCCTCTTTTTATAGCCGACACATCCCTCCTAGTACGACGCATTTGAGTCTCAAGCTTATTCTGCTTCATTTGCATTGAATGGAGTTGAGTAGCCATAATTCTTGTATATTCCTCAATCCTTCCCGACTGAGACTTAGCAGTAGGAGTGGGGAAACCGAAACTGTCGGGCAAAGGGGGCTGAGATAGTGACTTACTCTTCTCCAATGAACCACCCGTAATAGGACCTGGGGATCCGGGGAGGAGCCTTTCTGGAACTAACACTCCTTGACTTTCGCACAGGGCGGTCACCATAGCTGGGAAGGGAATATTAGGCTTTGACGGTGCAGTCCGCTTCCTAAACCTCACCATCGAATTCCAAATCAGCAAAGCCCAATCAACGACCTCATCACTGGAACCAAACACAAAAATAACCTCTCCATCCTCCCTACGGGGAAGCTTCTCCGAGCTGTGGGGACATAGATTGTAATGTACCACTTTGTTGATCACCCGGTACTTCTCAAACAACCTCCCATGGACAAAACGGTCCTGTTTCAACGGTTTATCGGTTAAGGCATTTTTGATTTCCTCCTCTGTTTTAGACCATCCGTGTTCAGGATAAGTGGCGGAACGGTGGGGGGGACGCTGGTAGTTCTTCAGGTATTTGGCTATGATAGTTGGGGTTACAAGCACGGTTTTCTTTCCCAAGCGAGATGTTATCTTCTCCTCCTTCTCATCCACTTCCATATTAGAATAGAAATCAAGCACCAACTTGGGCTTAAAGCCTTTGATTGGATCGAAAAAGAATTGTAACCCGCGCTGGTTGATGATATCGACAATTGCATGAGTACCCATCCTTGTACGGTCCACTTGACGCTCACAAATATAATTCCGCCCCTTCAAAGCCTTCTCCCATTTCCTCTTTTCCTCATCTTTTTTCTCTCTCTTCCTCTTCCTATTTTCCTCCTCATCTCTATCGGCTCTCTCAGCTTGCTTCTCCGGATCAGAGCGTTTCATATAAGACTTTTTTCCAGAACTGTCGACGGACTTAATCGCGTCTCCCATAAGTTTCTTAGTCCTCCCCATTTCAAACAACAATTCCCACAAACCAAAACACCCCCCAAACTTCAATCAAACAACCACCTGCAGCAGATTTAACAATACAATGCAGCCCCAAAACCCCACATCAGAGATAATTCCCAAAATTACTCCACAAATGCAGAAACAAAATGCCCCTACTTCGTCCAATAACTGCCGTGGTTCTGGGCCTGGGAACCCGACAAATTTTGGGGGTTAGGGGGAACAATCCACAACAGTCCAAGTACGGAAATGAGTAGAGAAATATGGAGAAATTCGAAATTTTGGGAAAAGAAAGCAGAAAAAATTCGTGCTCCTTGAGAGTTGGGGATCTAGGGTTTAAAATCTTGCAAAAACCCTCTTACACTATGAAATCCCCAACACAAGCATGATAAACATGATTAAAAAGGGGTGAATTCCATGGGAGAGAGAGAAATTTCGGGTTTACCTTGGCTATGGTGATTTTCGGACTTGGGGAGAGAGAACCCACCCTTGGAACCTTGGAATCCTCCTTGAAACTTGAAGATTGAGTGGGATTGTGAAGATTTTTGAAGGTTTGAGAGAGAGTTTGGTGGATTTGGATGCGACTTGAGGGAGAGAGGGGAGATGGAGAGCCGGTCGGCGTCGGCTGGGTGAAGAAAATGGGGAAGAAAAGAGTTTTGGGGCTTATATAGTGGGTAGGAGAGAGAAAGGGGAAAAAGGAACCGCCCCTTTTTTTTTTGATTTCTGCCGAGTATGAACCGGTACGGCCAAATCCCGTACCGGTACAAGCCGCTGAAAATTTTTGATGCAAACTCTGCCTTGTATGAACCGGTTGGGCCAAATACCGTACCGGTACATACCTGTTAAAATTTTGCTTTTCGTCCCACTTCACCGTTTTGACTTTGCTCATTCACAACACCTTCCAACCATCCCCCGAGCACTTCTCAGCAGTAAACTAACATTCCAGACCACCCTCCAAACATCCGGTTCCCTAAGTTATTGAACAAATGGAAAGACCGGACTAGGATACAAAATAGGACGAGGGGACCCATATGTGGTTTAATTAAACAAGGAATGCCTTGTATCACTTCTTACGTACGCTATAGATTCCAAAATGATTCAACAACGATATCCAACACACCTAGGTATGACAAGAGAATATTTACCTACACTACGAAATTATGAACGAAATAAGAACGGGATATGGGTAAAACTTGCTCCAAACATGCTCTGCACCTAATTGCTCATCATTGAAAATGCTTCTGAGTTGAAATGTGAATCAGCACTTAAAAATCAAACACCCAACTCTTGCCAATTAAGAAACAATAAGCACGTGCCAAGTTGTTTCAATCCACTAAAGTCTGTAATAACGGAAGGATTGCAACCTAAAAGCGAAAAATTTTACCAAAACAGAAAACATAGAACAAAAGAAATAGCATAACTATTTCCCTCCCCCCAACTTAAAATATGCTATGCCCTCATAGCATGGAGAACAATAGTAAGGGAAAAGGGAACAAAAGATCATACCAACGGGGGAATGTCAACCCCCTTATACCCCGACCAAGTTGGAGGCTTTGGCGTCACCGGCCCTTTTCGTCATCCGAACGGCTTTCAAGGTCAACTCCTTCGGTTCTTCGAATGGAACCACAGCTAGTCACACAGGATCATGATCAGAGCTTTGTTGGACTAATAACCGCGACACGTAATCGCACCCATGCTTAGGGCTCCTGAATGCCGCAATCACTCTGACGGTAGATCCAATCCACCAAGGCTGGCGTGGTAGCGCGTACACCCTGTAAAAGACTTAAGCTCGAACTACCTACTAAGAGCCAAATGGCATTAGAACCGCCCGGCTCATGTTATCCGGGCGCCAACAACAGATAAACAAAGGAAAACAACGAAGAACACCACCCGATTTTCACGCAATCTTACGAGTCATACTTTTCTTCCCGCGTCCCACCAAGTAGGTAAAACGCGGGTGGCTATACTAGACCGTCAAGTTTGTTACATCACGCCCGAAGTAAAATTCACCGCTTGATCTCGCCAAGCAATTAAGCCCAGCGTTCCCTATGATCGAAACAAAGTGAGACAAAGCAGAGCCTAGCGCCAAAGCACGGGAATGCTAAGCTTCACTCAAAGACCTAAATTGCCCCCGATAGGGACTTATCTGGTAAGCATGGATCATTAACGGCAAACTACCACAAAGAAGGACTAATAAAAGCCCGATACAATGATGCATTTGTAAAATCTTGTGATGTGAAAAACCCAAAACAAGTAATACATGAAAAATATATACAAGGAACAAACATTGCCCTTACGAACCGGAGCTGGGCACACGATCCTTATTTCAGTAGCGGCGTGCGGAGCTACAAATACCCAAGTCAATGGTGGGTACCCCCTACCCGGGGGCCGGGTCCGACAAACAATTAAGTTCAGCGGTTACGCTTTCGCTCCCCGTGCAAATTAAAAGAACAACAACTAGGCCGCTGGGCCATCCGTGTAAACTGGATCGGCCAACACCTCATCGGGCTCGCCCACTTCAAAGCCACCAAGGAAAGGCTTAAGCCTTTGACCATTAACTTTGAAAGATGAACCGTTATTCATGCTCACTACTTCAATTGCCCCGTGAGGGAAAACAGTTTTGACAACATAAGGACCGGCCCAACGTGAGCGCAGCTTACCGGGATGCAAATGCAACCTAGAGTTGTACAATAATACTTTTTGACCGGGCTCAAAGTTTTTAATCACAATTTTATGGTCATGCTTGGCTTTGAGTTTAGATTTATAAGAGCTAGAATGGTCATAAGCATTGTACCGTAACTCCTCGAGTTCCGTCAATTGAAGTTTGCGGCGGGCGCCGGCTTTGGCCATATTAAAATTCAACTTTTTGATGGCCCAGTATGCTTTATGCTCCAGTTCTACCGGCAAGTGGCACGCTTTCCCATAGACAAGCCGATACGGCGACATCCCCAAGATAGTCTTATAGGCCGTACGATAAGCCCACAAAGCATCAACCAAACGAGTGGACCAATCTTTGCGGGTGGGATTGACCGTCTTTTCCAAGATGTGCTTGATTTCCCGATTAGCCAATTCCGCCTGGCCATTCGTTTGCGGGTGATAGGCCGTTGAGACTTTGTGAATAATGGCATACTTCCGCATGAGGGCGGCGATCGACCGATTGCAGAAGTGGGACCCTTGGTCACTGATGATAGCCCGCGGCATCCCAAACCTTGCTAAAATGTACTCGCGGAGGAACTCCACTACAACTTGGGCGTCATTGGTACGAGTGGGGATTGCTTCCACCCACTTGGAAACATAGTCGACGGCCAACAAGATGTACAGGTACCCGAAAGATGTCGGAAATGGCCCCATGAAGTCTATGCCCCAGCAATCGAACACTTCAATAATCAAGATGGGCATAAGCGGCATCTCATTCCGTCGCGTTACACACCCCAAAAGTTGGCAGCGTGCACACGCCCGGCAGAAAGCAAAAGTATCCTTATAAAGCTGTGGCCAATAGAACCCGCTTTGCAAAATCTTGGCGGCAGTCTTCTTGAAAGAGAAATGGCCGCCACAGGCCTCTGTATGACAGAATTTAAGAACGCTTTGCTGCTCCGAATCCGGCACACAACGGCGTACAAGTTGGTCGGCGCAATATTTAAACACATAGGGGTCATCATAAGAAAACCGTTTCACCTCCGCCAAAAATCGACGCTGCTCTTGCAAATTCCAATGGGCAGGCATCAAACCGGTAACCAAGTAATTCACAATGTCCGCATACCATGGAGCCGTGGAAATTCCAAATAACTGCTCATCTGGAAACGAGTCGCCGATAGGAATGTGCGATGTATGATCGTCGAATTCTAGCCGGGACAAGTGATCGGCCACCACATTCTCTACACCCTTTTTGTCCTTGATAGTGATATCAAACTCTTGTAGGAGTAGAATCCACCGAATCAATCTCGCCTTGGCATCTTGCTTTGTGAAAAGGTACTTGAGTGCGGAGTGATCGGTGTAGACGGTGATCGGTGCGCCAACGAGATAAGACCGGAACTTGTCCAACGCAAAAACTATGGCAAGTAACTCTTTCTCCGTAGTCGAATAGTTCATTTGAGCCTCGTTAAGCGTCTTACTGGCATAGTAGATGACATACGGCTCTTTCCCCTTTTGTTGGCCCAGAACGGCCCCGACGGCGTAATCACTGGCGTCACACATCAGCTCGAAGGGCAACTCCCAATCCGGAGATCGTACAATAGGCGGGGAAGTGAGGCTGGACTTTAACTTGGCGAAGGCGGTCTCACACGCCGGTGTCCACTCAAACGGCACGTCCTTGGCAAGCAAATGACATAATGGCCGGGCGATGGCACTGAAATCCTTAATAAAACGCCGATAGAAACCGGCATGCCCCAAGAAAGATCGGATGTCCTTCAAACACTTAGGAGTCGGAAGATTCCCAATCAAGTCAATTTTCGCCCGATCCACCTCTATGCCTTTCGAAGAAACAATGTGGCCTAGTACAATGCCTTCGGTCACCATGAAGTGGCACTTCTCCCAATTTAGCACCAGGTTCTTTTCCTCACACCGAGCCAGCACGAGCTCCAAATTTGCCAGACAAACCTCAAATGAATCACCGAAAACAGAAAAGTCGTCCATGAACACCTCCATGATTTTCTCCACCATATCGCTGAAAAGGCCCATGATACACCGAGAGAAAGTACCGGGGGCGTTGCAAAGCCCGAACGGCATTCGACGATACGCGAAAGTCCCGAATGGGCACGTGAAAGTAGTCTTTTCCTGGTCCTCCAATGCCACCTCAATCTGATTGTACCCGGAGTAACCATCCAGAAAGCAATAGAACTTGTGGCCCGCCACCCTTTCTAGGATTTGATCGATAAACGGCAGAGGGAAATGGTCTTTTCTCGTACTTGCATTCAATTTCCGGTAATCAATGCACACCCGCCAACCGGTTTGAACCCGCGTTGGGATGAGCTCATCTTTGTCATTGCGCACTACTGTAACCCCAGACTTCTTTGGAACCACTTGAATCGGGCTCACCCATTTGGAATCAGCTATCGGATAGATAATGCCCACGTCTAACAATTTAAGCACTTCCGCTCGCACGACATCCTTCATTATCGGGTTCAATCGCCGTTGAGGTTGGCGAGAAGGCTTGACGTCCTCTTCAAGATAGATGTGGTGGGAGCAGAGGGAGGCATCAATGCCTTTAATATCGGCGATAGACCATCCAATTGCCTTTGGATACTTCTGCAGCTTGGCTATCAATTCCAGCTCTTGGGGTTCAGTGAGGGCGGAGGAGATCACTACCGGGTATGTTTGGCCTACGCCAAGATAGGCATACTTGAGTGTATCCGGTAACGGTTTCAACTCGAGCGCTGGGGGTGCCACACTAGACGGGATGGCTCGCTTCGCAATTGGAGGTAGCTCCTCAAATTTTGGGACCCACGGGTTAATAGCACACGCCTCTTCCTCATCTAGCAAAGAACACAGGTAAGCAACATCGGGAGAGTCTAGAAAGTCAGCTTCGGCGGAAGTAAGTGCGAGCTCCAACTCATCCTTGCAAATAAACTCATTGACATGATCTTGGACAAGAGAATCAATCATGCTAACTCCACAAACATCCTCATCATCGCCCATTTGGCTCCCAATATGGAACATGTTGACTTGCATCTTCATGTTGCCAAAACTCATGTTAAGTCGTCCATCCCGGCAATGAATGACGGCATCGGACGTTGCTAGAAAAGGCCGGCCAAGAATGATCGGAACGGATGATTGAGCTGCCGGTACTGGACATGTGTCTAGAACCACAAAGTCCACCGGGTACACAAATTGGTCCACTTGTACAAGCACATCTTCCACCATCCCCTTTGGAACTCGGATACTTCGATCCGCCAATTGTAAGGTCACCCGAGTCGGCTTCATTTCACCCAACCCCAGTTGCTTATACACGGAGAACGGTAGGAGATTCACGCTTGCGCCCAAGTCAAGAAGAGCTTTCTCAACAACCTTACCCCCTATGGTAATGGATATCGTAGGACACCCCGGATCGTTGTACTTGGCCGGAAGAGTCGATTGGAAGAGCGAGCTCACTTGCTCAGTCAAAAACACCTTCTTTTGCACTTGGAGTTGGCGTTTGTGAGTGCATAATTCCTTCAGAAATTTGGCATAAGATGGAATCTGTTTAATAGCATCGAGCAAGGGAAGGTTAACCGTCACTTGCTTGAGCACTTCATAGATGTCCGTATTCAGGTTGGGCTTAGCTGGCGTCCTTAGGCGATTAGGATACGGAGCGGGCACGGTGAAAGCCGGCGGAGCAGCGTTCTCTTTTGCCTTTCCCTTCTCCTTGTCCGCAGGAACTAGCTTGGGAGATTCCCCATTTGGTGTTATTGGCTTGACCGGTAGTGGGAATGGTAACAAGATCGGGGCAACCGGCGGTTCCACTTGGGCATTATCAACCGTTTTACCGCTTCTCAATGAAATAATGGCCTTTGCTTGCTCGGGGAAAGTCACCGAAGAGCTTTGTGCAAAGTGTTGGCCTTGAGGGTTTGGTTGAGGTTGAGTAGGGAGTTTCCCTTTCTCTTGTTGCAGTACACCAATTGCCGTCGTCAGTTTACCCACTTGATTACGAATGTCGTTCATTGCTTGAGCCGTTTGCTCATTGGTGGTGGTTTGCGTCTGGCAAAAGGAATTCAGAATATCCTCCAAAGAACGTCGTGGAGGTGGTGTTGGATGTTGCTGAAATTGATTTTGCCCTTGAAATTGGCCCGGTGGGATGAATCCTGGCGGGCCTTGAGTTGTAGGAAAACGAGGTGGACCTTGAAATTGAGGTGGCCTCCATGTTTGATTCTGAGGAGGAGGAGCTTGAGGAGCTGACGAGGTTCCCGTCTCATTCTGATTGCTCCAACGGAAAGCCGGATTGGACCGCAACCCTGGATTATAAGTGTTGGAATATGGATCCCATCGTTGATTCAATGCACATACATCCTCCGGTAGTTGATTGTAGTGCTGACGGAGGGTAGGGATGGTATGACAATTGTCGGTCGAATGACCCGTAGTCTCACAGATGACACACACTTCCTCCACTTGCCGAATCTCTTTTGCTTCCTTTACTTGGGTTGAATCCAACTTCATTTTATCCAACTTCAGGGATAGCTCATCCAACCTTGTCTCAAGTCCATTGTGCTCGCTCACCGAAAACTTGCCAGAACCTCCCGGACCTTGGTTTCTCATTGCTTGCTCACCCGGATCAATATACTGCCACGTTTGAGCCCGTTCTGCCAAGGCGTCCAAGAATTCCCAAGCTGCATCGGGATCTTTGCCCATGAAATCTCCACTCCCCATAGTATCTAGAAGCTGCTTAGAATCCCGATCACAACCCAAGTAGAAATAATTGATCACTTGGTACATGGGAAAATTGTGGTGTGGAACTGCCGCGAGCAAATCCTTATACCGCTCCCATAGCTTGTAAAAGACCTCCCCCTCCTTCTGCTTGAAGTTCTGAATTTGGTCCATAAGAAGCTTGGTTCGGCTAACGGGAAAAAACTTGGTGGTGAACACGTCTTGCACCTCCCCCCATGTGAATAAAGATCGGGGCTTCAATGAATGGAACCACTGCTTAGCCTTGTCTTTGAGCGAGAAGGGAAATAATTTCAGGCGGGCTTGATCTAGCTGTCCCGGCCCGGTCACAAAGGTGCTAACGATAGTCTCAAACTCACGAATGTGAGCATAAGGATCCTCCAATTCCCGCCCCCGAAACTCTGGTATAACCCGATGATACTCTGGCTTGAAAGCAAAAGCATTGGCGGCAGTGCAAGTAGGAATGGCAATGGGGGAGACATGTGGACCCCTTTCTGGTGTTAAGTAATCACGCAAAGTACGAGCTGCCGGTTGATCTGCCATTGGGCTTAGTGGAGGCGATAGCTCACGAGATGCAGAGCGATGTAGCCGGTTCGATACAGGACTACGATAAATATTGAGCATACAACCTGCACAAGCCAACTAAGCAGACTAGAGGGGCTATACCGCCGCCTCGTTCACAAACAGTCCCGTGGGGTTATGCCACCACCACGGCTAGGTAAGAATGCAACAAAATAATAGAAGGGTAAAATGATGCTCAATTTAGCTTCGTTAAACCTCAGATCGAATTGGTGGCTCAGTTAGAGGTATCCGCTAAGTTGAGTTCAACTGTACACAAAAAGAAAATAAACAGAATACTTACAAAGGTTTGTCGATCCTCCAATAATAAGCTATATAAAGAATATCCCCGGCAGCGGCGCCAAAAATGCTTAGCCTTCAACTTCGCCTTCAAATACGGTTGAATAGAATCCCCAAGCGTAGGGCTAGATTGACGGTAGCATAGTAAACCGGTAAGACCGGGATCGTTCCACAGGGAGTTCGATGATAGCTTAATCGGATTGTAGGTGGAAATGGTGGGATTCCGGCGTTCAAGACGGCCAACTAGGTTTGCTTTGAAACGGAGAAAAACGACAAGGCAAAAGAACTAGGAAAACGCTTTGATTAACTTAAAGAGGCAAGTCTCAGGATCTTCTAACCCTTGACAAAGGACGTCACTGGTTCTCGATTTAACTCGGGCGGAAGTCACGACCGCGTGCTCTCGCCCGGAGAATTTAGCTTTAATGACTATATTTCAAAAAAAAAGATATGATTTAACGGAGGCGAACCGACTTGTTTGACACATTTATCGAAAACATAGGAGGCCACGAGCCCTCGGCGAGCCGTTTGCCAAGACCGCTTGGCAAACGCCTCACCGAGTAGTTAACACCCCTTGCTTAGACCAAAAATGCAAGCTAAGCTCTATTCCGTGAATCATGCTTTAAAGTTCGAAGATTCGAGAACCGAATAACTACCTAAGTCCTCGGGAAAGATTATCCCGAGACTTAACCAAACGACTACTCACACATACTTAAAGCATAAAGCAAAGCATAAAAATGAGACATAAGTTTTAACCGATAAAAACGGAAACAAACTTGATTTTATAGAGGATCTAGTTCACGGCTACAACATTAACAAACGGAAAAATAAAGAACGAGACTTACTTGCTTGAGTTCTCAAAGGAATTAACTTAAAAGCTTGGAGAGCTTTAATGGAGTTCCTAAAATTAGAAAAATGACTTAAAGTAGAAGAGACAAGGTCCTTAAGAAGAGAGAGAGGGAGCCCTATTTATACAAAGTGGTCTTCCTCTCTCAAAATATCCCACAAAATATCCTAAAAGTAGCTAAAAGTAGAAATTAACCCAAAAGTAGAAAGTTGGAAAAAGCAGCAAAATCGGGGGAAAATCTGCACTATGAACCGGTACGGCCAAATCCCGTACCGGTACAAGCCTTCAACACAGCAGAAACAAAAACTCTGGCCATCATGAACCGGTTGGGCCAAATCCTGTACCGGTTCATGGAAGGCAGAAATTGTGATTTTGCTCTGCTTTGATCCGCGCTACCCGACGACCTTCTTGGCACTTGATTGATCACCCAACGGCATTCTTAGGATGTCTCCTCACTTCCTTGAAACCTTGGATGCTTCCGAAAACAATCCTTGGCGTTAAGAAACGCCTTAGCACCCCGTATTGCCTGAAATAACCGAAACAAACCTTACGTGCAAAATGAGATAGAAATGATAGTTGAAAGACTAAAGATGCTACAAAATAGGGGAATAAGGCACCAAGATTATACAATCTTGGTTGCCTATCACACACGGCGACATGCAGCACAGTTCGGCCGTCGATGTCCTGGTGATTGACTCGGCACTGGAGTCCAGGAGCTCCTTCTTGCCCTCCAAGTCACCCTCGTTTGCCAGGTTCATCAGCTTCACACGAGGATCGATCTCCCTCTCCTCCCCACCTGTTGTTGATGTCCTCACCTCCTTGCTCCGGCTCCCGCGACGACTGCTTGCCAAACATGAGCGGTGAACCACACCGACTGCGGTGGAGGAGGAGTGTTCAAATCCATCGGGGAAACAATCACAAGAATTCGATTAGGTTGTCTTCGGTTTTGGATTGAACTGTTTGGGAGGGTTAACAGAAGCTTTGTACAGAAGCTTGTCGTTTCAAAAATAAATAGAAGCAATTTGTAGAGAGAGAGTGAGTGAGTTAGAAGAGACAGACATGTGTAGATCTAGCAGGAGAAGGGTAATAAAGTCTATTAATGGGGGCACATGACTCTTCCCATCCAATTCTTAACAGACCTTAGACGGAATAAGGTTTCCATTACTTAGAGGGGGTTAAGTGCTAAAAAAAAATAAGTTAGAGGGGGATAAAGTGTCCCCGACCCATAGTTAGAAGGGATTAATTGTAATTTACCCTCGAAAATAATTCACACAAGGTGGGTGAAGGAAATAAACTACTAGTTCTTGTTTAGATTTTCCTTGGGTATTGTACACGCATGATATGGGAGAAATTTTACCTGGAAAGCATTAAAAAAGAAGTTGAAAATTGTTGGGAGTGCTCTGCCGCCGACATAGGCCTCTGCATCAACATTCAAGTTCTGAAACCTTACTTCAATATTTGGAAGAACAATCCCAACTCTGCATCAAGTTAGTAATTTTTTACAGTAAGATAAGAGATAAGAAACATCAAACATGTACTGATGTACAGATGGGGAGAAGCAGTAGTACTTACTAGTAAATACTAATTAATAGACTCAAACTTTGAGGAATACTTAATAAATAAGCCAAGTGTGATCAGAAATGTCGATTGAAAGGTATAAACAATATCTGACAAATTAAATATTACTACGTACTCCTTCACAAACACATGCAGATAATTAAAAGTCACAAGTAAGTAAGTAAGTACATCTTTTAAATCTTAAATCCTGTAATTAAGAAAGATATTAGTAAGATTACTGGCCTGTTGATTCTCTCCTTGAGCTGCAGCAAGAAATTCTCGTTACCTTCCTCTGCAATTTTCATAAGCCTATCCACCAAATTCCTTTTCTCTATCGCCCCAAGTTTCTTGACATCGATTTCTCTTATTTTCCCCTCCTCCTCTTCACTCAGAATTCCTGTCCTTATCCTCGCAAATGTTGGCAGTTTTTCTAAGGATGCCCATTTCAGTGCTTCTTCATCGTGTTCTTCACTGGAAGAGAGAGAGAATACCTCTCTCCCACTGCTTTTCCAAATGTTAGAAGAACTGCTCAAACGTGCACTAATTGCACGCATTATGTTCTCTCCTCCTCCTCCGTCCATGTTATCACCCCAATTCGAAATCTCTCAAGTTTTCAATGCAATGGAGCTTGAATTCCTGAGCTGATGAAGAAATTAATCTGTTTTCTCTCACTGTTGCTCTGTTTTTTCTCCGTTTCTCTCCCTATGAGTGCCGTTGGAGGCAAGAGCCTGTGTTCTCTTTCTCTATTTGTACTTGTTCCTTATATATATACCTTATATATATATATATATATATATATATATATATATATATATATATGAGTCCCCTCCCTATAAAGACCACCTCATTTTAATAAAATACGGACCTCTTTTTTCCGATCGAATTTTGATAATCTGAGCCGCTCAATATGTTCAGAACGTGATTTTAAATGTATTCCCTAGAAATCAGCAAAAAAAAAGACCGGGAAGGGCTTTATCCAAGCAATTTTTGTTTGTTTTTTATCTAACGATTCAAATAAAAACTGCTCAAATCAAGCCCTTTCTGGTCTTTTTTTTTTGCCGATTTCTCGCGGGTACCCTTAAAATCACGTTCTGAACATATTGAGTGGCTAGGATCATTGAAATCCGATCAGGAAAGACAAGAAATGAAGAGATCCGCATATAAAATCCTCATTTTAAAGTTCTTACCTGAAGATTTCTATATATATGCTCGTACTGTTTGTCTTTCTCTTTCTCCGTTTTCTTCTGTACTTGTTCCCTTCTCTTTGGGTCAATTGAATAATCACGAAATGGCATGAGGCATGTGGGTGATGAAAGGGATGAGGAAAGCAAAAGAACCCAGATAATTTGAAGGCAGGGGTGACGGAAGGCATGATGTAAGTCCTCTATGGAGTAGTTAACACGGAGACAAATGTTCTCATCACTAATCAACAATTAAGTTGTGGAACATAATTTTTTATTTTTGTCCTTATTTAAATTTTCTTTTTTGCGCTAGATTTTTATGTATTATTGATTTGTCTCGATAAGAAGAATCTAAAAAGTAAAAAGTTATGACTTTTACACAAGTATTTTTGAAAATATCCAAGAAAGAATTTTAAAAAAAAAACTAACTTTTTGAGTTTTTCTTTGAATATTTTTCAAAATATTTATGTAAAAGTCATAATTTTTTATTTTTTCAATTAACAAACCAATATTACATAAAAGTTTGGCGCAAAATTATCAAACGCTGAAAAAATTAAATAAAGACAAAATCAAAAAATTGTGGTTCACAGCTTATTGGTTAGTGGAAACACCCCCTAAGGAAGACTCCTTTTTGGCTTTTCATTTTGAGCTTTTTGACTTTTTAAATTCTTATCAAAATGTATTTTGAAACCGGTAGAGTGTTTGGAAGAAATTTGCAAAATGCATTTTGCAACTGGAGAAGTGTTTGGGAGATAAATGATCAAAATGAATTATGGTTGGTTGTTTACAATTTTTATTATTATAGTATTATAATGTGTATGATTATTGTTTTTAGCAACTTTTTAACGTTATATTATGAGATATTTGTAGACACCCCAATTTGGGACTCTCCGGATCGCCTTAGATCTCCAATGATGAGTACCAAATAGAACCATGAATTTGGAAGCCTGTTCGATGACTTTGAACATCCCAAGCCTAAGTCGCATTCGAACCATAACCAGCGCCAGACACCACTACCTTAGCACTGGGCAATCTAGTTTCTACCCTAGCGCTGGGCATCTACCACTTTTCTAACAGTTCTGACTGCTGCAGGAATCTCATCCTTATCCTACAAGGCATGCAACCGACTCTTATCAGAAACTAGGATAGCATAAACGACAGGAACTGCCCTTTCTTTCTTTTGACTTTAACACTCTTTCAGTGCTTAAAGAGAGGAGAGACTCGCATGAAATATTTTACTTCTCGCTCCACCATTTCTCTCTATAATAACAAGTGCTTAGGGCAATATACACACCTTCAATCTCTCTCAAGAATTCTTGTAATTCATATGTTAGAATTTTTCTCATACATTTGAAGAAAATTTCTAAAAACCCTTGCATTTTGAGAGAAAAATCCCACTTCAACTTCAAAAATCCTCATTCTCCCATCCTTTCATTCTGAAAATACCTCTTCACCATTCTCCAATTCAAAACTTCATAAACCATTCAAACCAAGTCTCAAAGTCTCGATCAAGCATTCAAAAGGTAGAAAACTACTTGCATCATTGGTTTATATTATTCTGAGGAAACCAAGATGCAATAAACAGTGTTACGTGTTGGCTAGTGTGATCACATATCGTTGTTGCAAAGAAAATGTAATTTGATCGTGTCCAGCACTGGTCATCCCCCTAGCGCTGGGGTGGTGCTTCTGGGCTCACTGATTTCTTTAATATCAGTGGGTTCCAAAAGTTTTAGCTTTTACTTCTGGCATCGATTCATTCATTTTTCATACCGATTCTTGCTATTTCATTTAGAAATACATCCTAAAAGCTTCAAAAGGCCATTTTTCATACATTTGTATTAATCAATCCACTGCTTGGATAATCACAAAATGTTTTTAAAATTGGTTTGGAAACAGGAGCCCAGGGCTGGGCATGGGAACCCCAACGCTAGGGTCATGTTTTCATTTCCTGTGATTTTGACAATTTGCATTCTTTTGTTTATCACAGATAATTTCCATTTTATTCATGTATGTATTCTGTACACTCAGCACAAGCCAAATTTTACCAGACCCACCTAGATAGGATCAATAGGCTCATAAAAGATAATGACGTTGACTGCCACGATCAGTTGATGGTAAATAAGCATAGGTTCTTGAGGTTGTGCTTTTACTTCGTGGTGTTGGGTTGGTGGACTCACCCAACTTGTCATATTTTTTAAAAATAAACATGGATAAAAAAATACAATAATTTTTTATTTTTTAATAATATTAAATTATTTAATCTATTAGTAAAACTAATTATTATGGCTTAAATGTGAAAATTAATTATATTTGCATTTATATATTTATATAATGTAATACATAATTAAGTTGGGGACTGAACAAGGGTAAATTTGTCATTCAACGGCTTTTTATATCATACATCCTTCTTTATCCTCCCATTTCAGCCCCATTCAAACTAATTACTATTTAATCCCTCTTTCCTAACGTATCATCCAAATCAATTACTTTTTAATGTCCTTTCATAAATGTCACATCAATATGGGTCATCCTCCATAAATAATCTCTCCTCCATAAATAATCCCCTCCAAAAACTATACCCGTATCCAATCAGGCCGTTATATCCTCCTCTTATTATATCCTAGCCTCATTCTCTCTTCCAAATTTTAACGTCTACCAAACGAGCTGTGAATGTTATACATGGTCAGATGATTATTCCAACATCCAGTGTTGAAAATTTCATATCTATAAATGTTACTCCTATTTGATTGTTAAAACGTCTATTTGTGCACGCGTACTCTTGGATCGAATAAACTCACACTATTCTCACTAAAATTGACGTAATACTTGACCTAATTAAACCATCCATCATTATCATCTATTGCGTAGACTTATCATTACAATAAGAACCTGACTGTTGGTACCGAAAATGTACATCCAGCACACGGGGCCCACTTTTGGATCCCACACGAACAGTCCAAACCGTTTATAAATTTTAAAATAAATTTTCGAGTGGTCTTCTAAAAAATCAGCTGAACTAGATATGTTTAAGTTGTTCATCCAATCTTCAAATTTTTTGTTTAGAATTTAAGATCCTAAATTCTAAGTGAAACTTGGAAGATTGGATCATCCACTAAAACATATTCAATTGAGTTGATTTTTTGCAAGGCCGTTTGAAAATTTGTTTTAAAATTAATAACCGGTTCGGATTATTTGTGTGAGACCCAAAAGTGGGCCCTGCCTGCCATCTATACATTTTCAATACTCTATTTTCGTTAGAATAAAAGTAGAATTCAACTTTTTAAGGACATATTTATAGGGGCCTTTGGGAGTGAATCATGTCTTAAACTCCTATACAACATAGATTTATTGGATTGCAATGAGACTTCGTAAAAGTGAGAGGTGATTTTTGCATGATAGATTTTGATCAAGGATCGATGGTGTGTAATTTGGATAGAGTATCCAAAAAGTCCATCCGATTGTGATTATTGAAAACATTTCCAAGATACGTTTTGCCAAAATTGATTACATAATTAGCTCTCAAACACCCCCAGTCATTGTACTTAAATTTTAACACAACGGTTCAACATTACTCTGTCACTTTAGTTATTTACTAAGGAGTATAATTCAAAAGAATAACGGGAAAATGAAACTGTGAGAAATTTAATTGGGTTGTTGACTTTTTGAAATGGATAAACATATACTAAAAAATTGAATAAATAAGTCGAGACAGATGGAGTACAATATTTTTATGGAACCAGCTCCCAATCATGTTTTGCTCTCTCCAATCACTGTTCAATTTTGCAAACAATATTGATCGAAACTGTTCATGTTGTAGATCTCATAGAGAACTCTAACCACACCAAAAACCATATTGATTGGATACCGTTTGATACTTGATCGGCACACTTTTATTGAAAAAACACATACCAATTGGTTCGAATCTAGTGTGAATGATATATTTTTTGTCCATATAAATGCGTGCCGATCAAGTATCAAAGGGTATCCGATCAATAGGATTTTTGTTGTTGTTCAAGTTATTGAAGAGATCTACAACATGAATTGTTCCAAACTAGATAGGTTGACTGGAGAGAGCAAAATGCAAACTAGAGCTCACGATGAGGCCACAAAAATGCAAACTAGACAGGTTGACTGGAGAGAACAAAACACGAGAGGAGCAGGTTCCAATTTTTTATCATGTGTACCAAAATAAAAAATGATAGGATCTAGGAAACTGTTCAGGAAAAAAAATTCGATGGCCCAGATCCAAACCATCTCATTTTCTTTCCTGGATTCTTTTCATTCTTTTTTTGTCACATTTTATACATCAGCGGGATTGAGAGAGTTAGTATGTTAGTTCATAGAGAGTCCAGAAGCTGTTTATAGCCCTGAACCCCACCCACAATCCTCGCGGGGCTCCCACTCCTGCCCTCCGCTGAGGGAGGGGTGAACTTTTCCATCAAGGCTAGCATGGCAGTTCGGATTCTATTCATTTAGATCATCCAATTTTCTTTTCTGAACAATTTCCTGAATCTTTTTCCTGGACTATACCAGGTTGGTACCAAAAATCATGGGTGTGGATCTAGGGATGATTTGTCTGCATGTCAGTACTAATATTATAGTAACAATACATAAAAGAATAATCCTAATATTTCATAAAATTAAAAAATAAAAATAAAATAAACTAATATCCGTTAGGATATAAACAGCTGAGTTGGACATTTGTGGCCACATAAAAAAGTCGTCCGACTGAAAGCGTGATTCCCCTCAGATTGATGTGAATAATAAATTATTATACCCAATCTGATGAACTTCATTGTCATACTGCTAAAGTCTTACCATTATATATTACAAAAAAAACAAAAACGAAAGAAAGAAAGAAGTCTTGCCATTATAATATCAACCTATTGACAACGGATATGCAATAGAAATGAATATTTTTTTCGAGAATCTCTCTCACTAGAACAAAAGTACAATACAGGTTAATTTCGCCGGCCGGCACTCGGCAGAATTACACCCCTTGACATCATTTCCACCTTCTCTTAGCTGCTGCTGCTGCTGCTGCTGTTGCTGTTGCTTCTTCTTCTTTTATCATCATAAAATGCCAAAAACTTATAAACACCCAAAATTTGGAGTCCTCAGTGAGGAAGAACAATTCTCTAACTTTCGAGTTATCCATATGAATTGGGTAGGATCTCTCCCAAGTACAATAAAACAATACCCACATAAGGGTAGAGAAAGTTCCACGCATGAAACATAAAATCTCCATTAAAAGAGATAGACAATAACAAACTAAAAATAAAAGCAAAAAAAAGTAACCTTAGCTCGCCAGGACTGACGCCTTGGATCTGGTCACTTATTCATTGGAGGAAGCACCAAATCACCCTAAAACTTCACATTCTCAGCAGATCTGACCCTCTTAAGGCTTGGATCGGAGCCGAGGGAGGTAGATCTGATCCTCTATCACTGTGACCAATGGAGGTTGGATGGTGGAGGTGGCCGAGGGCTTCGTAAAGTGTCAAGAGGACTTTAGAAAATTGAACTGATGGAGGTGGTAGAGGCGGCAGCCCCACCCCTTCCAACCCAAGCAGTTGATATTCTTGCGGAGAGAGAGAGAGATTGAGGTGTTAGGGCCTACGCGTGTAATTTGGGGGCACTTTCTTTTAGCTAGTTAGGCTAATTTTTCTATGATGATTCTTAAATGAATTAGGTTCCTCTTAGAGCATGTAACGCCTCGATTTTCGGAAATGTTAATTAAATTATTTTTATTTTATTTAATAATCCCAAAAATATTTTGAAAGAAGTATATAATCTTGAGAACAGAGATTAGCTGCGAAAGTCTTAATATTTCATTCAAAAGTTAATGAAATCTGAGTTTTACAAAAAGGTACAATATTAGTCATTAAGATTACATTTCCTTATTTGACAAGTACAGTACTTGAAGTAGATCAAAGCATCTTCTAATAGTTGCTCCATGGTTCGACAAACTCTCCTTCCTGGTCCGGAAGGTCTTCGGTGAGATATTGCTCTTCGGTTTGATAGTAGTTCCTCTTTGGTACCTAGCATATAAAATGCCGTGAGTTAACTCTCAGTGGATAAAACCCTTACTATCCCCGTTAACTTACAGCTAAGCAGTTTATAACAGTTCATATGAAAATAATAGAGCAGTAAGCATCAAGTAAATCCATTAACTAGCCCTTAAAGTACCTTCTTTTTCTAGAATCTCACATTTTATAATCATTCCAGCACCATAGTATTCATCAAGTTCCTAACTCAGAATTTCGCTGAACATACTTTACAGGTCTTGCTAGGCTACCTTCAATATCACAAGGTCCTAGTGGGTCACCCTCACAATTCTAAGTCCATCAGGCTGCTCTGAAGGTCCTACTAAGCTACCCTCAATATCTGAGATCTTGTTAGACTACCCCTGAGGTCCTGCTTGGCCACTCTAGCTACACCGGGTCTTTTAGGTTGCCCTCAAGGTCTTATTAAGCGCACAACCTTTCATCTGTTTTCCTTTTTCATTAACCATAACAACGTCTGCATAATTTCTCTCATTGTTAACCAACCAGTGCGTCTAAGTTTGAACTAGCATGTACATCACATTATTTCCAGTAATATCCAAATTCTTTTGGGTGATAAGATGGCATGAAATGACAGTAAACCGTTAATATAACAGTGTTCAGGCATTAAATCAACTCGTACAATGATTGCATGGCATGTTCAGGCATCAAATCTGCTCGTACGGTGCTAGGGTTGCATGGTATAGCAGTTAAATATCAATAAAACAATTAATGGGTATCAAAAATAGCTCATAAAACTATGCTTTGGGCCCTGCAGAACACTTTTAAAGTTGCAGAAATAGAACCGCAAAGTTTAGGGTTTCAACCGCGAGATTGAGTTTGCAGCCGCAAGGTTAACGCGGTCAAAGGTTGCGATCGCAAGGTTGGTACTGGGGTTCCAACAGCAAAGTTGACTGGTCAAATCTTGCGGCACCGCAATGTTCAGTGTTGCGGCCGTAAGGTTAAGTCCGATTTACAGCATATTTTTCTATTGCTTTGTTTTGATGCATGGGGCCTTCTAGGAACCAAAAATAATGTTCAAAGCACATAATTATACATAGGAGGTGTCTCACGACCTCGATTTTAAACATAAATAAAATAACTTTTACTTAAATAAAAATCTTCACAACAATATACATCAAACCCAAAAGAGTTTATCATTTCTAGTTCACTACATTACAATTCCAACCCCAATAGTTTAAAAATATTACGGCCCAATATTCCATAAATACAAGAGTTACGAAGGTTCAAGAAGGTTTACAACACCACATAGTCAAAAGCCTGAAAATGAAGTAGCATTACACCTTCCAAAAAGTGATTGTCAAAGACAAACTAAGTATCTTCTCTTCTTCTGCTTTCAAAAGAATGCGCTTGTATGCATGCACATCACTCCAAGTTACTGCTCCGGATTCACACCTAAAAATGAAGAGTTGAGCTACACTAGCCCATTAGGAAGGCCGGTAAACGCGTCTGCTCTTTGCCACATGGTTTACCAACTTCGGGTATGCTTTCCCCCCACAAATCAAGATGATCATTGTACAGATCAACAAGGTCGGTATCGACTTTGCGCTTTCCTTTGTCGAGTCTGAGTCGCAGTGAAGGCTTCCCCCAATTCTTCTACAGTCTCGCAAGCCCACAAATCATCTCCTATATCCAGCGTGGCCTTACCGAAAGTCCACTCTTCTCCTCCAACCCAAAGGTCAATTGCGTCGTCGTCTCCCCACAAGTCTTGCTTCTCAAAATGGTAACTGAAATGCCAGACATGTCAGGGATGTGGACAACGGATTTTGGAAGTTGATCGCTAACAATGTAGTCTTGTGGGCAAAACTCAGCATTGCCAAAGAGATTTTCTAAGTTCTAGAGAGGCTGTCCAAATGGTCGGGGGTCAAGTTAGTTGCGGGCGAGTTCATATTCGTATTCTGCAAAGAGATAGGGTAATGTAACATAGTCCAATGGGTCGTTTTCCTCCATCATTTGCCACTCATTGGGTGCCGAATCCCATTCCCATTCTGCTTCATTGTTGACTCTGTCTAACTGATCAACCTGAGCCGACAGCCACTCATTGTCATCTTGAAGTGCTCCCATGATTTCATTTCCAGGTTCGGGTAAGTTTTCAGCATGGAGTTCTGCGGCCTCCCTCTCTAGCCATTCATCCACAAGACTCCTCCATTTGATTGTCCATTCGCCCTCCACATTCTCGAGGTATTGAACCTCAGCTTCTTCAGGTATCAGAACCACAGGCTTTGGCTCAGTCAGGGGTATAATGTATTGACTAGGGTCATCTTTTTTTATTCTTCAGATAGTACAAACAGATACTCAAGACAACTATGTCTAAGATGCACATTTTTCAATGGTTCTTTTGTGTTAGTGTACATGGGGACTTGATAGGATACATGACATAAGGTACATGAAAGTGTCCAGAAAAGAGAATGGACAGTTCAAACACTGAATCCGAACCGCCCATTCTCTTTTATGGACACTTTCATGTTTTCTTTTTCATATACCATACTCTCTCCGTCATTTTTTAAGTGTCCCGCTTCGTAACTCCAACTTATTAAAAAAAAACATCATCATTACACATTTCACACCAATTTTTACTTCCACTTTCTCTACTTACTCTCTATGGAGACATTATCATTACACTTTTACTCACTAACTTTTTTAAATAGAATCTACTTTTATGGACAAAATGAAAAATGTACCAATTTTTATCCACTAACTTTACAAAATAGACATTTATTAAGGGACAACTCAAAATGGAATACTGGACTTTAAAAGGGGAACGGAGAGAGTAACATTTTCGATGTAAATATGACCTATGTAATTTATCTTCCAAGTGTTCTTCACAGAATCACGAAAGACTTTAATTACAAACAAATACAAATGTTAAATTTGTGATTATGCTCTCTCTGACTCTAACTACTAGCAGTAACATGCAAACCGAGCCTGACTATACATTACCAATGTACCATAACCATAAGCAGCTTTTGGAATTTTAAGGATCGACTAGTTCCTAAAAAAAAGTAGTTGTACTTTTGGATGAGGGCTACATATAACTAACCAAAAACAGCTAACGAAAGTGTTGTACTCCATTTTTCTAGCTCAGATAATAATACACTTTACACGGTGAGATTTAAAATTGGTTGAAATCTCCTATGGCCCAACCCCAAAGAAACAAAGGTTTTGAGAAAAGTAAGAAGCTGTTTGGACTAAATTAATTATTTGTAATATCAAAAATAATTAATTATTTATTTGTCTTATTTAATTAATTTTGTTGGTCTAAAAAAATTTTGAAACACTAAATTATTTGCTTTATGGTCTACTTTCTTATCATCAATTTCGTTCATGGATTCAGTTTTTTGGTTCATGCCGTGTACTATTTTTTTTCCTTCACAACCCAAATATTTGGTGGTAAACCATACTTTTGCCCTTTAATTTCTTCTTCCACAAGCTCAAAATTAGGGCAATAGAATGATAGTGTATTTTACGAACAATATAATGAACAACAGCGGAATGTTAGAAACAAACAAAGCTATTTTTCGGATTCTTGGCACCTCCATCTACATAAGCGTACGTGATCTGTCAAATTATCTTTCAACAAATTAGAATGTACAAAAGTAGATAGGTACAATTACAACCATTTATTTAACAACATATTGCAGAACCCAAATACTATCATTATAGTAGATACTAGAGCCCGCCATAGTTTCTCTATAATGTCATCCCGCAAAGAGTTCATATCCACATTGTGGTCATGGTCCTTATCGCCCTATTGTAGGACCTCCTACAAGGGATTCTTGTTGAGGATGTCTTCAAAAACGTAGTCAAGAGATTTTCTAGAGCCTCTCTATACATGTACTCATTAGTACTTCTCCTAGGAATGTAATTATGGATTGCCATAGATGCAACAACTATAATCCATCTCCATCTCCATCGCAATTCGTACGACGACATTTATAGAGCATTCTATCATTCTCCATCTAATCTTCAAAACGTCAAACACGCACCCATTGTAGCTTCAAAGAAAGGAATGAGCCCTCTAAAGTATTCCTTTTTGTCCTGGGATGCAAATTTCCGCGTCTGAAGGCTGGCTGGGGGTACTTGTTCTCCTTTGTAGGGATTTGTCAAACAGCCCTTCTTGTTAAGGTTGCTGCCATCCAATGAGTAGCACGGACCCGAAATGAAATGCAAATGGGTACATGTTTAGAGAGGCACTGGAAGATATCGAGCATGTTTTTTGAACATCTTCAACAATAATCCTCCCCTGCAAGACGATCATGAGGACTTACAAGATAGCTACTAGGACCGGGACCACGATGTGCATAAGAATTGTTTATTGGATGACAATAGAAAGAAACTATGATGGGCTCGATTAAGGTTGGCATGAGGGTAGTCCAATATGTAGTAGAAACAAAAGAATTGGGATGTAATCGTATGTAACTACATTCGTACTTTGTGAGTTGTAATCTAATGGAAGACAATTTGAGAGCATGTATGTTACATAGATGGAAGTGCTGCGAATCCGCAAACTAGCTCTGTTTGTTTCTTTTGCTACTCAAATTTCCTTCGTTTGTACGTAAACAGTCCTTTAGACTCTAATTTTTTGCTTGTGGGAATAAAAGCAAGGACAAAAGTATGCTTGTACCACCAAATAATGGATTGTAAAGAAGTAAATGTATACAACATGAACCGAAAAATGACACTCACGTAGGAGCAAAATTCTCATCGTAAACAAGTTAGGTGGTAAGAAAAGTGAAGGAGAAAAAGTACATAAGAGCTTAAAGGAAATAATTTAGACCAAACAATTGTAGCTTATTTTATTTTTTTAGGACAAACCATTGGAAACCATCAAAAAACACAAGAAGACATACTACATTTAGTTGTTCGGATAAATAAGCCAAAGTGGCTTATTTTTTGTCCTTATTCAAATTTTTTTCGTATTACTTGGCTTATTGTCAATTTTTTGGGGATTATTGCATCTTCATGCCGAAAGGAATCTAAAAAGTAAATTTTTTTGACCAAAATCCAATTTTTTTTGAATAAAGACGAAACAATTGGCCTATTGGCTTATTTTTATTTTTTTGTGGGTTTGTCTGGCTTATTTTTGGCGGAAAAGCCAATGGCTTATTTAGAAGAACAAGGCAGTCCAAAACGACTTCCAACTAAACTACACGAAAACTAGAAAAATAGTGCATATATAAAGGAATGCTACCCAAAACAAAGCCTGCAATCAAAACCAAGAACTGGTGAGTAAAGGGTTAGTACCATGAGTTGCAAAAGCTGCTGGAGACCTCAAATGCGGAAAGCCAGCCAGCCATGGAGCTTATGACTTCTGAATGCTCCCGTCTTTCACGAAAGCCAATTCAGAAACCAGTGCAATGTGATCGCTTCCCCATTTCTAAAGAACACATTCAACAAATTGACATTATAGCAGAAACCAATTGCAGCATAGTGAAATATATCCAAGTAAAATTTCTAGAGGCTTGGTTTGTATTACTCCAATGAGTGCATCCACCTAGGATGAAAATGGGTACAGGTTTATCTAAAAGTTCTCTCTCTCTCTCTCTCTCTCTCTCTCTCTCTCTCTCTCTCTCTATATATATATATATATATATATATAAAATTTGTGTGTGTATATATATATATATATATATATTTTTTTTTTATTTTATTTTTTTTTAAGCAGATTAACTTTTTCCCACTAGCAAAAGGGCTTTGATATCTGGCATATAATTTGACAACCTTCCAAAAAGATACTCCTAAAGTTAGTCCCCTACGAAACTGAGTGCAATTTTTAAGCTTACAAATAACTGAAATAATTTTTTGTGCAATATGGATCTTGTTTGATAGATCTCAATGAGATCTTTTGAATGGTGCAAACAAGAAATTATTTAGTAAACACATTATTTTTAAGTATAAAAAATTGCACGTGGTTTCGTAGGGGACCGACTTTATGGGACGGGGGGAGTAGAGGCTTGATTCAACCAAGCGTGAATAACAATCAAACATACTTTATGGAAATTACTTTCCTCAATATCAAAATGACGTCTGGATCCTTATCATATTTTACAGTACCAGAAACTTTCTTTTTGACGTTAGATAGAACAAGGGCTGAATAATTCCAAACCTCCAATATGCCCGAACACCATGAAGGGAGGGAAGAATATTATTCTCTAATAATCCCCATGTGTACATATTCCTTCTATAATATAATTCATAGCCTCATTAAATCTACTTTAGCTAATCTCCATTTTGTGTTTATCCATCCAAAACTCCCATTCATGTGATATAGAGGCACATAAACAACATTTTGGGCCACAAGCTTGCTACAAAGTAATATCAGGCTGCTGAAACACCATAACATTGGATTCCGAAATAAAGATGCCCCAAGCATGAGCAATAATTTAATGGGTTATTTACCCAAAAAAAATAATTTAATGGGTCTCGGACCAGTCTATTGTTTAGTCACGTGCGCAGAGAAGGTATGTAGAGGCATAAACTTTCAGGTAGGTGATCAAATTACCTCAACATTCTAGTCGATTATATGTCTATCTGGAGTTTAGAATGTAGATAATTTATTTAAAATGAACCATCAATGAATGTACCTTTGTGGGAAATCCTGGTGTCCACTGCATGGCATGCTTTGGTATTGGAGCAAGCACCCCGACAGTTTGGAGACCTTCAGAGCGCCTGCATTCAAAATGGCCACAATGTTCCGATTTACCCTACCTTGTTCTATGCCAGGAAAGGTAAACAACAAACAATAAGACTTTGTGAATGAATGCCCCAAGGGCACTTGTTAACATGCTTGAAAGGAGTTGCACCTGTTTTAAGCTTTGTTATTCAATCCAATCAAGGTACTTGTTCACAAGACCCCTAATAATTGGGGGTGTAACATTTGAATCAAATCATTGGCCAATTTAAAATGTTCCTTTTGCAGCTCAATAAGTCTTTGAAAGATATGCCACTGTCTTTTGATCAGCAAGACAAATAGACTGAATCCCAGAGAAGAAGCATTTGGCGGAAACAACTCATCAAACTATAGATCATGAAACCTACTCACCATATATAATCGACTGTGCCTAAAAAACACCTGTTGTAACTGGTCACCAGTGGTTCTCCATTTGAATCTCTAGTCCCTGAACAGTCCTGAGGAAGAAAGAAAAGTAAGAATGCAGGTACCTAAGCGGTACCGATATTTATTTTGGACTATCACAAAGGAAGAGGAGGTAGCACAAGAAACAACGAAGCTTAGGATCATTGAAATACCTCAACTTCTGCATATGTGCTTCCCAACTTCAGAGGGTGTTCTACAAGTGTGCAGTCTGCGTTACCTGTTGCAGTTTCTATTTCCATAGGAGTCCATGCGGATGGATCATACCTAAAGTTCAATGCATTATCAGGCTCAGTTTTCTTGAAGGATTCATCTAATTCCACCAAGTCAGATCTTACAGCATGGCTTATGTTGGATGAAAAGGATTCATTCCCATCATACAGCTCCGATAGAAATTTGGTAGAATCTTCATCAAAAACTTTGTCTCCATCATCGGTTTCAGGAAGGTCTTCAAGTGGTAAATTCTCCATTTTTCCACCAATCATGTAGTCTGTGCTCGTTAGTTCATGTGAAACATTGACTTTAGAAAAGTTAGACGGGTTATCCTTGTCCTTAGCATATAATAGAGATGAAAAACTTTCTGAGCTTCCCGTAGCAGAGACTTCCACCATACTGGAAGAGGAAATCTCAGTTGAAGAAATACCTGAAGGTGTAGGATCAGTTATGGCATCTGTATTATCATTAGAACTCAGAGAGGAGAGTTTGCTCTTTTCGCAACTTGAGATTCTACTTTCTGTCTGCAAAATGGGTTCAGATTGTTCAATGAATGAATCAAATTGTGCATTGATGGGGGCCTGCATTTGTTTCTCGTGCTCTGCCTCATCTTCATGACAAGAATCTACTGAAGTAAATTCATAACCATCTTTCCTTAGTGCACCAGAAACCTTGCCTTCATTCCGAGGACTAATAGCACTATCCTTTAAGCCACCAATAGAGACCAATGAATGGAATACATTGTTACAGCAATCTAGTGTGTCCTGACGAGTTTCTTTAATCAGGTCCGTCCCAATCGAATTAGAACAGATATTTTCACTATGAGTTTTCTTCATTTGTTCAACAAAAACCCCAACGTTGTTTTGAGAACTACATAGACTTTCCCTTAAGCCACCATCTGGAGTTTCATCCTTATAACTGTCTACTTCCTCATTACCACATCGCCCACTATTGGGATTACTAGCATACAAATTTGACCCAGTTCTAACACATTGAGGCTGAGATAAGCTATTTACGGATGGTAAATTTACTGAATTTCTTTCTGGACGACTCTGTTGCTGCACAACTAATGGTGAACCACTCTGACTGAGTTCCCTGGGATCAACTACCAATAAAGCTCCACCTCTACTAGCAGCCTGCTGAGTCCTACAATATTTTGCACGCTTTTCAATTTAACTAACATGCACAAGCAAGAAAAGTCTCTCTTAGCTCGAAAACCATTTAAACCAGAAAAAAATTACCTGATACCAAGGTTGACTTGCATTGGTGGACGAATTTCAGCAGAAGCTTGTCCTGATAACTTATCTCTAGGCAGGTCAGACAGATTCAACTGCATGAGGAAGAAGAATGTTTATTTTACCATAGTAACTCCTTGAATATAACAAAGTAAAAAAACACAATACAACATTTTACCTTCTGTTCTGCTATGTAATTGTACAATGGACTCTGATACAATGACAACAAAGGAATCTTATAAGCGAAATCCATTAGAACCAAACAAACTCCAATATGATGCTAAGATACTAAAGCATTGAGACAAAATATCAAAAGAAATTTAATAGGTGAAGGAACTAGTAACAAAATGGACCTGCCTTTGGGGTACAGTTAAAATCTCCGGAAAGGACAACTGGAGCATCCTCCCAAAGCCTAGAAACAGCATGAGCTCTATCCAGAAGCACCCTAATCTGATTTTAAGCATAGATTTGTTGCAGAAATTAGTACGTCGAGTAAAGCTATTATCTTAAAGGAAGTAATTGAGCTCAACAAAGTGGACAATTCCGAGAGCGAGCAAGAGAGAGAGAGAGAGAGAGAGAGAGAGAGAGAGAGAGAGAGTACTGAGATTACAAGAGCAGAAAAAGAAAAAGAAAAAAAAAAGTTTACAACTGCAGACATGATACAACATTGCGGCAGGTTGGCAGTTTGAGGTGACTCAACACAAGCTTATACGATCTTTGAATAAGCAATAATCCCAAATGGATATAGAGTGAGAATTCTAGATGGGAGTTTAAAAAAAGATGAAGATGCGCCAACATGATGATGAACACTTAATTTACATCCGATACAGCAGGGTTATCATACCTCAAGCACCGAGCTCCCATCGAAAGAGAGCATCTGACGTGGAATCAGGCATACGAATGAAAAATAGACTAACAAATGACAAGGTTTGTTACGAGTCAAATCCTGCAATCAGGGTCGTTCTACATGCTAGAACAATAAGGCACATAATGATAAGTACCCAATTAATCCCTAAAAAGAGGAATATAGAGAGTAAGCTCCATAGGCCGAGCTCCCTTTTGGTTGGCACATTCATGAACAAAAGTCACATTTATTTGTATCCCCTGATTATCGAGTTGTACGTTTATTTACTTTATTTTTAGGGTGTCTGACTGTCTGTGCTAGGTTGTGGAAAGGAATCTCAAATGATATTTACTTTTGCTTTTGAGTGCCGTAGGTTGACAAGTGTTATTGGAAAGCAATGAAGAAGTACTTGGAAGCAGGGACGTTCGCTCAAGCAAAAGTCGCATGTTTTGACTGCGTTTTGACAGCTTTATGGATATCGACTTATTAGGTCATGAAAAGGCCGAGTGCCGTTTTCAGTCTGAGAGCTCATCTTTCATATCAAAACACATGTGGCGGCTAGGGCTTGTGGATCTCGAAGACTACTGAAGGTCTATTGGACACAACGTGCTAGAGAATCATCTTCAAGAGGTTTTTCGCATCAACACAATCATTCTTTGAGTGAAGTCCTTTCATGGAGCTCAAAATGCGATTCATTTGGAAGGCTTGAGGATTCAAGATTCGGCGATCATGCAGAGGTGTGATGAATGTGGATCCGGCCAGTAGGTCTTAGGATTCGTGGTGGGGATACACGATCATTGAGTAAGAATACTTGTAATCACACATTGTTTTTAGTGCATGATTCCTTCCCATGGCTTTTTACCCATTTAAGGTATTCCATTCCACGTAAACCTTGTGCCTCGTGTATTTGTTCTACTTTGGTTTATGAAATTCGAGTTCATTGTTCGGAGATAGTTTCATTCTGTGCATTGATTCAGGAATTTCACAGAGAAACAGAATGGCGGCAGGAAAAGAGGATTAAAATTTATCTTGACCCAAATTTTAGTAACCAAGCCAGATACACAAACATTGCTTTCTCATGTTCATTGAAACATATTATCATGTAGCAACTATAAGAGCCATAAAAAACTTATGCCACAAATTATCACCATTTCTTTGGCATGGAAAACAGCATATAAGGAACACCAAGCATATCACAAGAAGATCCAGGTAAAGATCACTTCCACATACACTCCCATAGCAGTAATAGCATGCTTAAATTTGAGTCCATGGATTCCCCTTTGAAGTACAAGTGTACAACAGAAGGCGAAAGGCCTGGATTGAAGGCTATCTTTTAATAAATAGTCAAGACAAATGTTGGACACAAGGAAGCAAGTTGAAGGATTTGTTTGCAAAATACACTGAACATTTGTTTGGTTTGTATCCCTTTGACTCAAGTTTAATCCTCGTTGGGTACTTCACAAATCCAAGCTCCATTCTTAGAGTTTTGCTCATTATGGTCGATCATGGGTCTTAAAGCTTCAGCACCTCTCAACAACCGACCCCCTTGCAAGAAAAAATCTGGAACGGTAATGATTCATGGCTGTACTTCCAAGTTAAGTACATCTTCATCTACAATTTCTATTTCATTTTTTAGTGCTTTTTCAACATTTGGGTACATTAGTTGAGTTTAAATCCAGCTGTTAAGCCACGGAGGGTTATATTCAGATCTCAGCTGTTGCATGCCAAGTTGCCAACGTGGGTCAATACTCACTATCTCAGCATTAATTTCTCTCGTATCGATCAACTCATGGCGTGGGGAAGAACTGCTCGAATGGGTATTATCCTGTGTGGGTGAAGCAAGGGCCAAGATGATGGAGTTATCTTCATATCTGTTGCTTCTCCGGTTGATTTCAGAGCAACAACGAGGGAGTGCAAGGGAATCTGAACCGATTAGGGTACGTCGTTGCTGCTTCTAACTTTCTGATCAAGTGCTCTGGGTTTGGAGCTGAATCTGAAACCGCCAAGGGTAGCGGTTTTGGAAAGTCTTGGCTGGTTTCTGGAATGGCCGATCAAGAACTCGGTGTTGGAGATGTATCTGAAACTGCCAGGGGTATTGAGAAACTCTTGGCTGGCTTATGGAATCTTGTTTGGGTCCACAGATCAAGTTTATGCACATGAGCTGTGAATAGCCGCCTACAGCTGTATCACATTGGGGTAAGATTGGGCCCACTATTCATATTCTCGGCTGGATTATGTCTATGGATATTGGAATTGGCTAGTGGGTCATAAGCGGACAATCAGTCATGGTGGGCATTAGACACCATGACGCCATTTCTCTACTACCTTTATTGCACTATGCATAATTATTCCAATCCGTTGTGCATGGATTTGCTACTATCCCACCTCGGCGGGTTGTGTCGGGGAGTGCGCACTTTTCTTTTCTTTCTTTGTTTTGTTTCCTGGGGTATGCCCGTTGCAAACTTGTACATTCTCTTAACCTCTTTTATATTTCAAGCTGATTTACCAAAAAAAAAAAAGTTGAAGGATTTAATATAGGACTGGTACTCCAAATTAAAATCAGTTAGCTGAAATCAGACATGTTACTGGAATCAGAAAACAACCGATGAGTGATGCTGATCCTAATTTCTTGTATTGCCATGTAATCCTCTAGGTAAGAACATCATGTCTAACAGTAAGACAAGATATAATTCCAAGTTATGTGATCATAAAAGCGTAGGATCTTAAACAACAGTCCGATAAGCAGCGTAGTAAGTACCTGGCCAAGTTTAATCTCTCCCCTTCTTGGATTGTAAAGCACATGAATGTTACAAATAACGACTATATTAGAACCTGTCAAGCTGCAAATACGGAATACTCAATCTCCATTCAAGGATAACATATGAAACCATAACAATCTATGTGCTTCCTAATGACCAAACATAAGACTAACCTATGAAGCACCGACACCTCTAGAAGTCGAGGTATCGCAGTGTCGGACACGGGGACACCGCCGGGACACGTACGGGACACGCCACGTGGCTTGTCCCATAATTTAATTTGAATTTTTCACGGGGACACGGCTGGGGACACCAATGGGGACACAGCAGGGGCCAAACTGTAATTTTTTTAAATTTTTGGGGACCAAACTGTAATTTTTGAAAAAATTGGGGGTCAAACTGTAATTTTTTTTAAAAAGTTTGGAGCCAAATTATAATTTTTTAAAATTTCTAGGTACTAAACTATAATTATTTATTTATAATTTATATAAATAAATATACACGTGGCATGTCCCCCGCAGTGTCCATGTCCCCATTGTTTTAAAATTCCTGTGTCCCGGTGTCGGTTTCGGTATCCATGTCGGTGTCGGTGCATCATAAAGACTAACTAAGCACCAACACCCCATATAATGTACCCAATCAAGAGAAAAGCATCAAGTTCACAACAACCCATACAAAAAACAAGGATAAACTACCTCTAAAGCTATTGGTACCAATAATCCTGTATTTGTTTCCGAGTTTGCTTGGTGCACATTAACATCTCAAGTGTCAGAATACAAAGTGTCATTACCTTAGTCCCACATTGGTTAGTATATTATTGTAATAAGGTATTGCATTATATTAGTAAGAATCATGTGTGTTAAAGTTAATTAACACCCCGTACATTTTTTCCTCTCTATTAGAGCCTCACCTGAACCCTAACCCTAAACCACCACAACCCTAAATCTATTCAACTTCTTAACCTACCGCCGCTGCCGCTGCCGCTGCCGCCGTACGCCATCATCCACTATCGCTGGTAACCCTAAGAACCCTGAATCTCAATAAATCCTAATTTTGCCATCCATACACCATTCGAAACCCCCTAAATCAGCTATACCTAGTCCACAAAAACTCCAAATTGGCCATACCCACTCCACAAAAACCCCTGATCAAACCCTTTCGGTCGCCGACAGCCCTTGAAAACCCCTCCTCAAGTGCCGACACCACTCGCCCACCCTCGAAACCGACAGCCCTTGTTATGTTCATGCTCTTGATCTTGATCTGGACAAACTTGATCCACAGTCAATTCGGTGTATTTTCCTAGGATACTCGCGCACTCAAAAAGGGTATAAGTGTTACTCACCATCTCTATGTCGTCATTTTGTTTGTGCTGATGTCACATTTAATGAGTCATTACCCTTTTACTCGGGTCACCGTACTCCAATTGGCCTTCCTGAGACTGAGTCTGTGTTTCGTGTTTGTGTACCATTTACACATTTGTGCCACCCTTGCAGGTGTATGTTTGTCTACAAAAAGTATTGCATGATTTGTTTCCTATGATCACCTGTCTCCGTCCCTTCGTGCCATTACTACTTCTAATTCTTCTGTTTTTGTTCCTAACACAGTTCAGGAGGCCTTATCTGTTTCTGAGTGACGGAAAGCTATGGAGGATGAGATGTCTGCCCTTCATCACAATCCACATGGGAGTTCGTTCCTGTTCCTGCTGGTAAAACTACTGTTGGCTGTCATTGGGTATTCACTGTCAAGTATCTTCCTGATGGCACTGTTGAGCATTATAAAGCTAGCCTTGTTGCTAAGGACTACACCCAGACTTATGGTGTTGATTATTCGGAGACATTTTCTCCTGTTGCCAAACTTGGTTCTCTTCGGATCCTTATTTCTTTGCAGCGAGTCTTGGATGGCCATTGTTTCAACCGGATGTCAAAAATGCATTTCTTCATGGGGATCTCCAGGAGGAGGTCTGTATGGAGCAACCACCCGGGTCTGTTGCTCAGGGGGAGCATAATCAGGTATGTCGTCATCGCAAAGTACAATACAGGCTTAAGAAATCTCCTAGAGCATGTTTTGGCAAGTTTAGTGATGCAGTTTTGAGATTTGGCATGCATAGCAATCAGTCTTATTGTTTTGTGTTCTCCCTCAAATCGGACCGAGGGAAAGTATTATTGATTGTCTATGTGGATGACATTATTATTACCGGTGATGACCAGCAAGATATTGATGAGCTAAAAACCTTTTTAAATCAACATTTTCATACGAAAGATTTGGGAAAACATCAGTACTTCTTAGGTATTGAGGTGGCACAATCCAAAGAAGGTATTAGCTTATCACAGAGGAAGTATGTGTTGGATATTCTTGAAGATACTGGTTTGTTGGGAACTAGGCCGGTTGAGACTCCTATGGATCCCAACGTCAAATTGTATGTTGACTAGGGGGAGCTGCTCTGCAATCCTGATCAGTAACGTCTTTTGGTTGGTATGCTGAAATTACATTATGATTACACGTCCGGATATTTTTTTTGCAGTTAGTGTGGTGAGTTTATGTTTGCTCCTTGCCGTCCACATTAGGAAGAAGATCTCAAGATTGTGAAGTACCTTAACCACAAGCCGCACAAGATTGAGCAAGAAGCCGCATATTTAATTTTTTTTATAAGCAAAAGAATTTTATTAATCTCCGAATTCAAAAATTACAAAGATTAAAAGGACAAAGGCAAATGAAAATGAAAATTACTCAATCTTCAAAGCTACCCGAGACCCAAGTGTTCGTCATGGACCAACAAAACCCTAAACAACCATACCTAAACTCTTGCCTTGAACGCCGTGAAAACGTGCTGCCACCTAAAACCCAGAACCACAAACGATCAGGATTCGAAACGCCGCCACCGTCACGCAAACTGCTGTGAACCCGCCATATGTCGCCGATTCCAAAAATGCTCTAAGCCAGCCGCAAACGCCTCGCATCCCAACCTCCACCCCTGATGCTATCCCTACAGGGAGCTCTGTCATTCACCACCGTGAAACCTGCTGCTGCCGCAAAACGCCATACCTCCGAAACCCATGTTGCCGCCCCAAACTATCACTAATCCAGAATCCTCACTACCGCTGCACCCATACCACCAATTCGCTGCCACCACACAACCACCAACAGCCACCATGAACTACAAGAAACCTGCAAAAACAAAACCTTTATCCAGACAACACCACCACCACCCCAACTGCCATGGACACCGCCGCCACACAAACTACAGACATCCACCCAAACCAACGCCAGCCAATGAACCAAACTCTGAAACAAACTGAGATCAGCAAAGCAACCTAGAAGAGGGCGTCAAACCTGAAGTCGCGTGGACGTCCCTTCGCCGTGAGGCAAAAAAAACAGAACCCCCCAATGAAGGAACCGGCAGGAGATCAAAACTCCAACCGAGGGAACCAAACACAGTCGCCAACAACACCACGCTGTTGTTAGGCATGAAGAGGGTCAACCCAGCAGAAGAACCCAAGTGGTGAACACGGCAAGACAGAGAAGATCGAACTGGAAGGAGTGGCGGCAAGAGTGGGACGGGAAGAGGAAGAGATGTTGCAGATCTAGGGAAAGGGGGAGAGTGAGATAGAGAAGAGAGGGAGACAAATGCCTGGGGGGAGGAGGCGCCTTCCCAACCCCCCTCCCCCCAGTCCCCTGACCAACCCTCAACATTAATACCCTTTACCACCAAGGGAACCAAACGGAGGGGGGATGTCACGCTCGTCCGCCCAAGTCTCCACCTCCCGGTCAAAGTTCTCTCCCTCGCATTTGCAGAGTAGATCCTCAAGGAAGCCCATTCTGCGATTGATGTCGCAGGTGTTTCGGCAATCCACCTCTCAGTTCTGCATCTCTTCTTTAAGGAATGCTGCAACATTCGTCAGGATGTCGTCGTGGAGGTCAGACTCAGAAGGAGGTGGACAAAGGGAGGAGGTTGGGATTTCCTGAGAAGGGTGAGACATGTTTTCAGAGATTTTCGATGAGGAAGATGTGCAAGAGGGAGAAAGAGATTGATGTGTACAATAATTGAGAGTGGTGGCCTTTTACAGGCACACAAGAGAGTAGAGAGTGACGACGGTTGGATCTGTACAATACTCCTACTACAGTTCTTCAATGTATAGAAGCGGCGATAGCATAGAGCTCAGCCAGTCACATCAGTTCACACAGTTTAGTCACACATGGGATTCAAAGAGGCAGATTTGGGGAGGATAATTACCACTTTATTTGTACTTAACCCCACGTCTTTTGAATTTATCAACAAAAGACGAATGTTACGCCTCTTCTGGTTTGTTTTATGCATATGTTATGCCTCTTCTGGTTCATACTTTAGTACTTAACGATTCTGTTATGCCGCTTTTGGTTCTTAAACTGTGAATAATTACGACCGCCATGAGCGGTCATATCAATCGATTCCCGTGTTGGTAGATGTCAATTCAATTCACTTTTGACACCTCATGTGTTATGCCTCTTGTGGTGCACATTTGTTCCTGGCTTCCTGCTTTTCGCTCCAGATGCCAACTACAAAGACGATGCCTAGCATCCAGAAAATTCTTTTTTATTCCCTTGTGCATTGACTTATTGCCGTCTGTAATCACCAAGATTGGTCATCTACCATCCATAGCCTCAATGATCGTCGCAAGAACCCAATTGTACGCTACCTCTGTCTCATTAGACAGCAATGCACAACCAAATACAAACGTGGTAAAATTAACTCACCCCCACAAGAATGACAAATGGCTTCTTGTATGCATTTGTTCGATACATTGTGTCAAACCCAACACATTGCCAAATGCAGCAAGTCCATCTGAGACCTCCAATCAGTCCAAAACAGTATATCTAAGCAACTATTCTCATCAACAGTGAACTTGAAAACAAATAACAAATCATTCACAAACTTCGCAGACAGGTATCCCAACCCACCCTCTGCATCCCCATCTTTAAGCTCTTTCTTGTGGTCAGCCTGAAGTTCTTTGTGCAAATCTTTCAATGTGAACCCCTAGCCAGGGTCTCCACATTGACTCACCATGAAGTACATAATCTGGCTAGGCTTCATGCCCACCTTTTGCGTTGTCATTGCCTGACCGTGGTCCGCACTTGTGACACACCTATGTGACAACAAAAAAGGTACACAATGCAGTGTTGCCGAGGGATGGTTGTATTCAGAGAGTCCATCGCCACGTATTTTTCAATTCTCCTATCATGACAGACACGAAATTTTGCACCGCAACCGATCCTTGTTCTGCCCTAGGACGTCTTTTTCGATCATCCCTTTCCAAGTGAATCTTCTGCCTACTCCCTATAACAAACCCATTTCCTAAACCTAACATTGAGATCGGTTTTTTTTTCAGGGGTTTACTTTGGCTTTTTCAAATTCCAAAACCCTTTGCCTTCACATATGCATTGTAGAAACAATGTGCCTCCTACTCCGAAAGAAATTTCATTTGCACTACCTGAGCCTCTCCAACTCAAGCCTAATACATTGTCATTTGATACGGAATAAAAACCTTCCCCATTAGAATCAACATCATTGTTGGGATCAGGTTTGCATTCATCAGGTTTTTTCTTCAAATCTTTGCCCTTGCTACTACAATTTGGACAACTCATCGTACCTACATAATAAACTACAATTGGGAAACTTTTGCTCAACAACACAATCCAAGATTCAAAGAGAATTCTATGTTCAATTTATAATTTCGTGCAGGAACTCCTCCATCCAACCACCCCTAATGAACTATAGAATACAACATGTAGTCATAAATCAATGTAATAGATCTCTCATGTGCACTTTATACTATAATTTTACCAACTGCAGGAGGAAGTAAATAACTTACAAACGTAACAAATCAAACAACACTTTCTGTAAATCCCACAGCTCAACATTTAATAAAAAACCAAAGTTACCAACTGGTTCAAAATCAGTCTTCATCAAGAAAGTAAACCTAAACTACTAAATTTTATAATCGAGAAATCTCATATTCTGTTGTCATTAGTTTTCTTCTTAGCTGAACAATACAATGCCCACATATGTAAACACGCTTTTTCCCTTTTTACACTTGTCTAACCTCAATGGAAAACAGTTACAAAGCTCAACAGAAAACCAAGTAATAGGATTCATCTGTACACTACACATATTATTTCCCCACGTATACCACATACTGTGTAACAGTGCCCAATTTAAAACACGAGTTGCAAAATACTAGAACTATCACATACAAAATACCTAGCAACACCGACCCGTTGAATTACAGTAGAATCAGGCCAAGGAAGTAGTTGAACAGTTCCTCAAGAGGGAGTGATTGCGGAGGGAGCAGAAGAGGAGCTACGACTTCGACATACAAGCGAACGACACAGATCTTTAGGTGTAAGAATGTGGATGTTTTCTTAAGAGAGTTGTAGAACACACATCAGCCCTTTGATCAAATGAATCCCAACCCTTCTTTCAACTTGTGTTGTGTTAGACAATATGAAGCTTCCACTTCGTGTAACATTATTGAATTTTGAAATTGGGGGAACAATTATCTATTACAACATTGGGGAGCAGACATGGATGTAGAGGATAAAATGGGAGAAGAAAAGACATCTGCTTTTAGGGGAACAACAATTAAACGATTTTTTTTTTTTTTTTTTTTGTAACAAAAAAGGGGGTGACTGGTTCAGCCAATGGTTGAGATTCACCGTAGAAGCTCCCATAAATTCACACTAACAAGTATTAAAACCAGAAAACAACCTCCGCCAATTGCCACTCGATAATCATGCGCCCATCATAATCAGTGAAACTCTCAAAATAGAACCTTTTTAGGCTAAACTTTTCATATTTATAATTTTAGTGTATCTTAAATCTAAATGCGTACTGTTTTTGTCTATATTTTGAAGATTATGGCCGAATAATCTCTACTCACGATCGGTTCACAGCTCCACAACCATGAATGCGACTTGTTTTTCTTTGATAAAAGCTCTATAATATTGCTGTCTATGATGGCATAGTTGATCTTTAAAGTCATTGGGTTCTTTGGAATAGGAAGTTATTTAACCTCTAAAATTTTGCCTTTCATATCACAATATTTTACTAATTTTGTAGATGGTAAAGAAGAAGTAGAACGGTTAGAAACATTGTCTTTGGTTGCATAAATCAACACCTTTCATTTCATCTGCATTTATTGCAGTCAAGGAGAACAAAAATCAACAAACCTTAACACCACACAAGTTGGAAATGGATATAGATGACCACCAATTCTTATTCTTAAAACATAGAAATTCAATCATGTGAAAGAATTCATTGAAACTTGGGGGTTACCTTGATGGGAGAGCCGGCATGTCTTTAGTGTTGTTCTGATTCAACGACTACAACGAAACAATAGTAGGTACAAATCACAGAAGTAAAGGTGAGATAAAAACAAATACATTAACCTTCCAGTGCTGGCACATTAGCATTCAAGAATGGATTGAAAAGATATAGCTGGTACCTCCAACACACATATCTGGGCAACATTATCTCGAAGTCCAAGCTTATTAAATTCAATGCATTCTTCATGCAACAACTTGAACCTAACATGGATTTCACTATCAATCTAGCTAGAAATGTTACAAAATCAGATTTGCTCAAGATAATAACTGATAACATCAGCATGTAAAGTGTTTCAAAGGGCAACTAAATAGCTCAATGGTGTCAATAGTAACTTGGTTCTTTGGAAATTATGTTGATAAGACCCCTGCCCAAGCAAAAGAAGCATGCCCAGACACTACTTGTTGATTATTTGACTCAATGCATGCACCACAAATGCTCAAACTCCCCATTTCAGAACATGAGTCGGAAACATGTTGAAAGAAAGGAGGTCAACATGACAAAGGAAAAGTGTGATTTATTTTCTAACTAGCATCAGTGAAATTTGTTTTGGCTACCACTTTAGCCGTGTGAAGCTATTTCAGAACAAGAATCACACAAACAGCACCCAGTGCTCATCTCCTCTAGTGTCGACCTAATATAGAATAGTTCAGGTGGACTAAAAGCCTACATATCTACAACGTACACTAAAAACAACAAACATTTAAGTTCTACATCATAAAAATCTGTTGAAGGAAAAGTTGCAAAATGAAGAGTTCCACATGAAAGTTAGGAACAGGTCCTGAATCACGTATTTGCTAATTTGGAGCTAAGGTTGAAGGCCGTAGGATCGAAAAACTAAGATGCATATCTGTAACCCTAATTGACAACTAATGTTCTCTAACGGCTCGTTTGTTAGCGAAACATGTTTTGGCGGGGAGAAAGGGGATATAATAAGAGGAAGAAGTGGATATGGTTGGAGGGGGGCTAATTTTAGAAAGGGGGTTTAAAAGTTACTTTGTTTGTTTTGTAGTCAATACAAGGGGTGGAAAAAATACAATCGTGTAAAATTCTTATTTCTGCCCCTAATAAATATTGTCAAATTTTTTTTGATCCGTAACAAATATTATCTAATTGTTTTGTATTTTATTGGGGACAATTTGGTTTTAACAAATACATGTCATACGATTAGTAGTTGTCATTTTTTATAACTGAAGTCAGAACATGTATGTTTGTCTATGTCTACATATGCATCTGTTTGGGTTTTCTTTTCCATTTTAGCTTTCTTTACTCATTGTTCAATTTTGCCGTTTATAATTTTCTGGTGACAAACAAAAAAAGAATATATATATATATATATATATATATATGGGGCCAGTACCCCCCACACAAAAGTAAACACAAATTTTGACACAACACTAATTGGAGTTTCACACAAATGATCTTCAATTCGTTTAAAGTAGGCTTTTAAAAGTTCCCATAAAATCTCAACTCATTCCAATATCGGTAAGGGCTTGTATCCTATAAAATTTGACAGGAACCAATGGAATGAATTGATCAAGCACTTACCAATATCCAAATGAGTTGATTTTTTTTTACGGAAACCCTTAAAAATACGTTTCAAACAAATTGAACGGCTTCGATCATTTGCGTGAGACTCTAAAATGGGTCTCACAAAAAACTTGTGTCAAAATTTATGTCAACTTTTGTGTGAGGAGAACCAGACTGTACACACACACACACACTCTCTCTCTCTCTCTCTCTCTCTCTCTCTCTCTCTCTCTCGGGATCCCTCAAATAGGTTAGATGCGGACCTCCCATTTCTGGGTCATATTTTGATGATCCAAGCAGTTCAAATTATTTAGAACATGTTTTTAAGGGTACCCGCAAGAAATCAGCTCAAAATATGACCAGGAAGTGCTTGATCCAAACAGTTCTTCATAAAACAGTCCGCATATAACTGTATTATGAAAAACTGTTTGGATCAAGCACTTCCCGGTCATATTTTGAGTTGATTTCTAGAGGGTACCCTTAAAAACATGTTCTAAACAAGTTGAACGGTTTGGATCAACAAAATATGACATGGAAATGGGAACTAAATGAGGGATCCCCCATTAGAAGCTTGGTATGTATGTGTGTGTGTATTGAGTTTTTAATAAGCACCTTAAAATGAGGATCTTAAATGCGGACCTCATAGTTTGGAGCCTTCTGGATCATATTTTGATGATCCAAACCGTTCAACTTGTTTAAAATATGTTTTTTAAGGGTACCCACGAGAAATCGGCTCAAAATATAACTAGGAAGTCTTGATCCAAACATTTTTTACATAAAATAGTTCATGTCAAGCTTTATGGAAAATTGTTTGGATCAAGCACTTCCCGGTCAATATTTTGAGCTGATTTCTCGCAAGTACATTAAAAACATGTTCTAAATAAGTTGAACGGTTTGAATCATCATAATATGACCCGGAAATGGGAAGTCCGCATTTTAACAAAATGAGGGATCCCTTAGTAGAAAGGGACTGTGTATCTATCGTTTGGAATACTAGTATATTAGTATACTAGTATATTGTGTTTAGTCCCACGTTGCTTGATTACATTGTGTAACGAATTATCTCTTTATATAAATAAATGATTATGTGTGAGGGTTAATTTAACACTCTACACACTTTTCCTCTCTAAACAACACTATCTATCAATATCCTATGCAAATGTGTTTGAGCCCCACAAGCCTCCAAACTCCATTTCCTAATTTTCTAGATTTCCCACTTTTTAAAAAACAAAAAAGCCCCACGTCCATTGTCCCCACAACAAAAGGATTCAAATGGAAAAAACAGAGCCACGTTCCCAAACCAAAAACCCCTTGCAACACCAAAAAAAAACCCATGTCCTTTGAACAAACTGATTTAGAAAGAAAAAAAAAAAAAAAAACACCACGTTCACAGGCTGACTATTCCATTCTCCACACTTTTCCTTTCCTTCCACTATCTAACTCTCACCATGCAACAATCTCCCACTTTTCTACTCTTTGAACTCTCACGAAAATATGCCATGCTATGAAGCCAAAAGAGGAATCAACTACAAGAACTACACTGAATTAATTGATTGCTTCCTTTGCTACAATGTTTGGGTTCAATTCTCATCAACTGCTCAAAGGTTAAAACAATTCATATATTCATGTACATTTCATTTTCGGTCTCCTAGATTTTCTTAATACTTCTGCATGCCCTCGCCTAATGATGTGTTCAACTTTTTGTCTCTAGGTTTTGATTAAAGTAAGAAGTTAGAGTCTGTTCAACTCAACAACATTTGCTTTCAATGCTCATCCACTTCTCAAAGGTCTACTGCTCAAATCCCAATTCTCTAAGTTAGATGGCGCATTTCTACGATTTAAGAAAAAACATCAAACTGGACCACCAACGTAACTAAGAGTATCCAATTCCGTTTGAGGAAAAATGAATACTAACAATCTATTTGGACTCCAAATGAACTTGCAATGGAATCAATCAATCTATAATATATGGGAATGTGTTAGTGCCTCCCTAATCTCCAAACTCCAATTACTCATTTCCTAGATTTTTATAAAATTAGAGAAAGATAAACGTGTGGAGGAGAGAGAAAGACGTGGGGAGGGGAGAGAGAAACATGGGGAGGAGAGAGAGTGCACGTGGGGAAGGGGGGTGAGTGAATATGGGAGAGATTTAAGGAAAATAGGTAGTTAGAGTTTTAACAAATAAAAAAGATAAATAAAACTATACTCTTTAGTTTTTTTTGTTTGTTTACTTCATAACGGTAGATATAAGTGTTCCAGTACATGCATCGAACACGCGATATCAACTAGCGTTGTGCCTGTTCAATACACAGAGTCGAAAAAAACACCAACGTGATCATTTTTTGTCTTGTGCATTGAACGGGTACAATGCTAGTACATACTACATGCAAATGTGTTTTGCTTCCAAAAGCATCCAAATCCTCGGGGGGGGGGGGGGGGGGGGGGGGGGGGGGGGGTGTGTGTGTGTGTGTTTTTGAGTATGGAGAAAAAATCATTCTATGCTTTTGGGGTACTGTCATGTGGTGCCCCAAATTTATTTTCCACAACACGACTTCTATGAATTAGCATTGTGCACATTTGATACACAGAGCCAAAAAAAACCAATGTGATTTTTTTTATCCCGTGCATCAAACGGGCACAAATGCTAGTATATACATATATATATATATATATATGTGTGTGTGTGTGTGTGTGTGTGTCTATAAGCATGCACATTCTTCTCTTTCTAGAAAATAGAGTGTGGGTCTATCCTAATGACTTCAATAGTTGAGAAAATCCAAATCGTTGTAATCAGAGTTTAATTTGATCCATAATTAGCGTATCCTCATAACGTAGATATAACAAAATCAACCCAAAAACTTTTCAAACCCCATTTCTGTGAAATTGGGTAACAGGAGAGAGAAAGATGGACAATGCCCGGGGTGATTTGGTAAAGTTGGCACCCGGATATGTTTTGGACATCCCAAGGGGTGTCTAAAATTTAACCCCTTAGAAGGGGATATAGATATCCAAGCCAAATAATATCCGAGAGGGAAAAACGAAACAAATGTCGAATATCCTCCACCCGAATATTTATATCTGGAAGCAATATATGTCCCCCTTCTATATCCTTCTACCAAACAAGCTGTAAGGGCCTGAGGCCAATTTGGCGTTTCAAGGTACCTAGGAAGCCAGGAAGGACTTCGAACATGAATTTTCTGAGGTTCCTTAAGGACCCTTGTAAACTAATACTCCCTCCGTCCCCATTTAACGATCTATCGTTCTATTCTAAGCGAATAAAGAAGGAGTTATATTTCTAAATCGGCTATAAATTTTACATGCAATATAAATCTTGTTTGATAGAGCTCAATTAGTTCTATTAGACAATGTTTTCAAAATCACATAAAATATTATATATTGCGAGATATAAGCTATTTGAAAAGTGGCACGGACTCCCATAAAGGACTATTACATGGGGACGGAGGGAGTACCAAGTGGCCAGATTATTAAATCCAACAAGAACCACTAGTTGTGGAGGAGAGCCCCACAAAGCTCATGTACGAACTTGGAAGGCGTTAATACGTTGAGGGGCAAATTCCACCACTCCCTCGGCAAATATAACCCCTAGTCGCACGTGAGAGGTAGACAAAAGAACTAGAGGGCACCATATTAGATGTAATAAGGTGCACCTATGGAAAAACCACAAGGGTAACAAAATAATCTGAAACTAACTCTTGCACAAGGCCTCTTAGCCTAGCTCTGATACCCGTTGAAGCATCCAACAAAAAATCATTTGGCAGTGGGTGGAGAGCTCATATATTACCTGAAAGGTGACCTAAAGTGGAATTCTCAAACTCATTACAAGTTACAAATCATGGGCTCACATCAAGGTGAACTCATTTGTCAGGCTTTTTTTCCTTCTTGTAAGTCATTCTTTGATAATCCAGAACCATCTAATGTTGTCACTTTTTGGTCCTCATAAAAAGATCAAGAATGCAATGTTGCCTTTACTTCTTTTTGTATGTTTATGACTTATGAGGAAATTAACACTAATGACATGCTTAAGAAGGCGAGATATAGTTGCAATTTACTTCCTCAATTGTGTTTAATGCGCAAGAGGGAAGAGAATAGCTTGATCACATATTTCAGCAATATTTATTGGCTATGGCTTCATGGCACATGGTACGTAAAGTGGTGGATATGTACCCGTGGAACCATAGAACGATCTACTTGTACTCCCATGCTTCGGATTGATTATAGGGGCTTTGGTCTAAATGAGAAGGCAAAATTAATGGGAGATTATGCAATATGTGTTAGCCCTTGTTGATTTGGTTGGAAAGAAATGCAAGGATTTCTTAGGAGAAATTTGAATTTTTGGGATAAGCATTAAGAGATGAAGATCTAGGGGATTCCACTTTTTTCTTCAGTTTGAGACTTCGAGGTAGATTTATCAACTTTCAAGGGGATTCTTGTGTTGCTCCTAAAGAAAGATTGGAGAGGAATATGGTGGGTAATGGATTCGTGTAAACGGGTTCTTCATTTCACTTAAGTATTTTTGGAGGACCTCTTGTCCTCATAAAACTTTTGTCCTCGTTTCTCTTTCTTTAGTTTATTACCATTAATTTGATGGATAGAAAAAGGCTCACATCAAGAGGCACTAGTATACTGCCTATTTTGGTGATCTAATTACACACGTATTTAATCCATATTGCCGTGCAGCTCAAGCCGTCAAAGTTGCGGATCACTTGACGGAGTCTCTGACCAATAGATTGGTCGATGACTCGACAGTGATGGTGATTGGAGGCCCCCATCTAATGGGTGATTTGTGGACCCTAGCGCCTTCTATATTTTAAGTTTAAAATAAAGGGCACACGTGGAACCTCTTTATTGGTCCATGAGTTGCCTTGATATGGCACTGCATGTCATAAGGTGGCCGAAGTGGGAAATGGCCAAATGGGAATGATAATCACAGCCATGTTGCAGTGAAGCACGTAATGTACCTTCACAGCTTCACTAATAAAGCAGGAAGCCAGCTGCGAAATTCATGGGTGAAGAAATATCAAGCCCTCATTTACATCAGCTCCAACCAAATTAAATTAACAAAGAAAAGGCATGTAAGAAACAGAAATCTTTTACCTCGAGACACGCCAAAAGATTGCACAGCCATCAACTGGAGCACCAGTTCGCATCTGCAAATTCACCAAATAACTAAATGCATAAATTTTAGGGGTATCAAGAGGAAAACTATGTCATCTGATGAGAAGTGAGTCCCAAAATCTACAAAAACTAAATACTTCTAATCTGTTACTAACTAATGACAAATCAACAATATTTTCATTAACATATTTAAATGCAATTTACTCAAATCCAGAATCAAAGAAAATTCCTGTAAGAACTTAAAAGGTATTTATACCAGGAATCAAAGCTACATATTTCTCTGTAGCAAAAGAAAAAGGCATATGCTCGTGGATTTTAGGATTAGCAATACCTAAAAATTTACTAGAGGAAGACGAAGTAAAACATTTGGGATTTACTTTACTCCTCCCTCCGTTCCTAAATGAGAGTCCCTTATTCCATTTTGGGATGTTCCCTTTCCAAAAATAGAAGTAGAAATTTGATAAAATTCCAGAAGTGTCTGTCATATGTGAATACAAATGGTGCAAAATAGGTAGAATATAGGGGTAATGGTGGAAAGTAGGTATAATATTACATATCCCCTAAGAGGAACTCTAATTTAGGAACGGAGGGAGTGCAAGATATCGACCGACTACACCAGGTTTTGGCTTTTACAAATTTAGATGCAGATTACCCATATCCTTGATCATAGAAAACCGCCATAAACTAAAGGGTATTTAGACCGTCAATCAAGCTACAAGTTTCTCTTGATGGTAAAGGAGAAAAGTTTGTTGGACATGAGTTTAGAATTCACAATACCTAGCAACTCATTACAGGAGACAAAGTATAACCCTCGGAATCTACCAATTTTGCATAATCCAGTCTTCAATTGTCTAGTTAACTCTTGCATGAACACATTTTTCTTTCCATTGCTTGAAACATTATGCAAGAGTAGTAAACCCCTATCTACACTGGAGACAGCTTTGATACAACAAGAGAGAAGGGAGAAATGGGGGAGGGAGGGGGGCTTCGTCGATAATGATTTCAAATCTATGAAGCACCGACACACCCACGAGTTGCAATATCAGTATCCGTAACACGTGACACTGGGTATACGCCAAAACACGGATGGGACACACCATTCATGCTGTGTCTATTAAATTTTGATATATTTCACTGACGGGACGTGTCAGGAACACGCTTGAGATGCAGGAAACACGATGGAGAAATGGAATCTATATCTGTATTAAAACTATTATGCGGAAAACAGATATAACAAGATCTTGAATTCAACACATCTCAAGAACAATAAATATTAGCGTACCTTAGTTGGCCATCAAGATTAGAGAGAACAAACCCCTTAATTAGAAACACCTTAATTCTTGGCTCACCTTCTTCTCTGTCTCTACTTTTCTAGAATATCAAAGTACTTTAATTGATGGAAGGGTGGCTTTCATAAATTTCAAAAGCTTTTCCGGTGTAAATATGTATAACTTCAAAAGTATTGAGCTAAAAGTGTAATATGAGACATTCGTATGTATATGGGCATACAACATCGGTCACTAACACATTCATAAGAGTCCTAACCTAAACATTTAGTGGTTATAACGCAAGTATGAATAGCTAAAAAAGTTGGTAACAAATAGCCGTATCTGTGTCCCCATTTAAGAATTGTTGAACCCTATCCATTTACGCTTCCGTGTCCAAGGCCGTGCTAGATAGAGTTGATTTCTAAACTTAGCGATTTCTAAACTTAGCAACCCACGAAGAGTAGATCGATGGGTCCGACCGGAAGCTATGTTTTTCTTTTTCTGCGTACTATTGTTTTATATTGTTAAAGAGTACAACTTTTTCAGTGTTTTTCTTTCTCTCGGTTTGTTTACTGCTTCGTTTTAAAAATATTGTGGCACAACTATACATGTTTCATGCACACTTTCCATATAGTTCGTCCACTAATTTAAGGAAAAATATCAAAATACCCCCCCAAACTTTACACTCAATGTCTCATAAGCTCCCAAACTAAAACAAATTTCAATTTTACTCCCAAATTATCCTTCCGTTATTCAATTAACCCCCTGTCGTCCAAATCCATCACGTATTAACGGAAATCGCTGACGAGGACTAATGGCTTTGTTTAATTCCGTCTCATCTCTCTCTCACAAACCTAATGTCCCCTCCCCAGAACGTCCTTTCTCCTCCTTCCACTTTGTCCTCCCCCCTCCCCAAACCCTAACCAACAATTATTTTACTTTTTTTTCAAAAAAATTTCCACTTCACAGACACCCAAAAAGATGCAACCTGCCATTACACACCTCGTTTTCTTTATTCATCATATTTAACCAATCTTCGTCATATAATTTTACTATTTCAATTAATTATACATATATCCTTGCATGTATACTCAACAGAGATCAAGATTCCTTTGATGATTTATATCCACCGATTGTATGTAGTCTTGGTCTACGTCTACTTTGGCCTCTGTTTTCTTCGGCGTAGGACGTGGAACCTGGGAGCAAATCTAAGGAATGAAATGGAGACGGAGGCTTTGAAATTGATTTAGATGGACAAAATCTCTCTTTGTAGAAGACATCATTGTGAGATTTGACTAATCGGAGACAGAATTGCTCTTCTTTTTTTTTGTACAATCATTGTTTGAATCTTCACCTAAACAATGAATTCTAAATCGGGGAGAGAGAGAGTGTGTGTGTGTGTGTTTCATGGATGGGATTAGGTTTGGAGGGGGACGATTATGTTTGGGGAGAGAGTAATCGGAGACGATTATGTTTGATGAAGCCCATAACCTGGATTGAAGGCCGAGCAGTTGGAGCGTAAACCAGTTAGTTCAGGATACCGTCGAGGTCCAATGGAGTCTTCTACTCCTACTCCTGACAAGGGAAGGCGACTCAACCAACGGGCCCTGCGTTTTAACCGAAGGTCGCTGTTGGTGGTGGAGTAAAATTTCGGAGGAGCTAATAAAGTAGGTATCTCTAATAACCAAAATGTGACCAAAAAGGAGACGTGACCAAAGGGGAGAACCCTTATGCCAAACCCATGCCAAAAAAGTGGTTCAAGTGTGGCAAACCTGGCCACCGGTCTAATGAATGCTTGAATCGGAGGGTGAACCTAGTAGGAGGGGAAGAAAATGGGGTTGTGGAAGATTGGCCTGAGGGCGATCCTTGTGATGAGGCAGATTATGCCGAGAAAGAAGGGGAATGAGTGAACCATGTAGTGCAGAGGGTGCTGTTTATGTCGAGGTCGGAGGATCACAGAAAACAACACATCTTTCGGTCAAAATGTTCAATCAACCAAAAGGTTTGTGACTTGATTGTGGACAGTGGAAGTTGTAAGAACTTGGTGGCGAAGAGGCTGATGGAGCATCTAAAGTTGCCAACCGAACCCCATCCCTCTCCATACAACATTGGTTGGATAAAGAAAGGCCCCACGGTGAAGGTAACTAAAGTCCGTAAAATTCCTCTTTCAATTGGAAAATTTTATAGAGCTGATGTTATATGTGATGGGATTGAGATGGATGTTAGCCATGTACTGTTAGGTAGCCCTGACAGTTTGATGTTGATGTTGTTTATAGCGGTCGTGCCAACACTTACTATTTTAATTGGGAGGCCCATCAGATTGTTATGGTTCCTTGTAATCATAAAGTGTGTCAAAACACATAAAGTAGAGGGGGTCATCGTTTTTTTAACCATTGCTAGTTCCAAACCGAAGTTTGTGGCAGATTTGAAAGAGTCAAGAGAGGTTTATGCTTTGGTGGTGAAGGCACTAGTAGTGGAAGAAAAAAGTAGTGAATTCAGTGCCTAAGCTGATACAACCGTTACCGGAGGAGTTTGAGGAGCTGATTATTGATGATGTGCCTAATGAGCTCCCACCTATGAGGGATATTCAGCAGCAAATTGATTTAGTGCCTGGGGCAAGTTTGCCCAATTTACCGCATTATCGTATGAGTTCTAAGGAGAATGAGATTTTGAGAGAAAATGTAGAAAAGTTATTGCAAAAGAGGCATATTCGACAGTCTGAGCCCATAAGGTGTTCCAGCCTTATTGACACCAAAGAAGGATGGAAGCTGGCATATGTGTGTGGATAGTCCCGCCATCAATAAAATAACCATCAATTACAGATTTTCAATTCCTCGTCTAGATGATATGCTAGATACGTTGGATGGATCGAAGTGGTTCTCAAAGATTGATTCATGAAGCGGATACCATCAGATTCATATCCAACCGAGCGATGAATGGAAGACAACATTCAAGACCAAGGATGGCCTCTACAAATGGTTGGTTATGCCGTTCGGCCTTTCCAATGCTCCAAGCACCTTTATGCGGGTGATGAATTAGGTTTTGCGGCTTTTCACTGGAAAATTTGTCATCATTTATAATGACTTACAACAGGTCCAAGGAGGAGCACGTGGGGCACGTGCGCCAAGTTCTGATGGTGCTGCAGGAAAATAAACTGTACATTCAACTCAAGAAGTGCAGTTTCTTGATGAGCAGTTTAATATTCTTGGGCTATGCGGTTAGCTCCAAAGTGATCCATGTTGATGAAGATAAGGTTCAAGCCATTCGCAATTGGCCAGCTCCCAAGACCGTTGTTAAGGTTCACAGCTTCCATGGGTTGGCCACTTTTTATAGACACTTCATTCGAAATTTCAGTACTATTGTGGTTCCAATCACAGAATGTTTGAAGAAATGCAAGTTTATATTGGGAGAAAAGGCGGAAAAGAGTTTTGCCTTGGCTAAGGAGAAGTTGTGCACCGCGCCGGTACTAGCTCTGCCTAGTTTTGAGAAGATTTTTGAAGTTGAGTGTGATGCTAGTGGGGTTGGTATTAGGGTTGTTTTGTCCCAAGAGAAGAGACCTGTAATGTCCCACATCAGAAGTTAGAGGAAAAATTAGGTGGTATATAAGCAAAGGCCCACCAGCTACTATTAACCTAAAGTTAACCTTTTGAGCCACGTGGTTAGGCAAAGGGTAGGCAAGTGCACGGGTTGTGATAGGTGGTATAAGAGCTTGCACCAACCGGAAGTGTAGGGGTGGGTCCTGCGAGGAGACGTGCTTGGATGGACCTGACAAATGAGGAGCTTAAGGTGCTTGTCGTACTTGGGTGGGTCCCACATGAGACGAGCTTAGGAGCTTGACACGCTTGAGCGGGTACTTGTCCTACATCGCTTGGAGTGGAAGTTGTTGGACCACGTGATGCAACGGGGACGTTGCAGCCAAGATGGGGGGATTGTAATGTCCCACATTGGAAGTTAGAGGAAAAATTATGTGGTATATAAGGAAAGGCCCACCAGCTACTAATAACCTGAGGTTAAACTTTTGAGCCATGTGGTTAGGCGAAGGGTTAGCAGGTCAGCTGGCGGGGGTCATGACAAGGCCTGTCGCTTTCTTTAGTGAAAAACAAAGTGAAGCAAGGCAGAAGTGGAGCACGTATGACCAAGAGTTCTATGCTGTGGTGTGCACACTCAAGCATTGGGAGCACAATTTGATTCAAAAGGAGTTCGTTCTGTATATTAATCATTAGGCGTACGAGTTCATCAATAGCCAAAAGAAGTTGGATAGCATGCATGTACGCTGGACTACGTTTTTGGCCTTTTGTAGAAGTTTCCTTTCACCATTTGGCATAAATCTAGGTAACGAATAGTGTGGCAGATGCATTGAGTTGTCGAGTTGATCTGATGGTGACTTTGGCCCATGAGACTGTGGGTTTTGAGTTCTTAAAGGAGCTGTACCCGGAGGATGATGATTTCAAGGAGATTTGGGCAATGTGTGTTCAAAATCGACCTGTAAGTGACTTTCATGTTACTGATAGGTACTCATTTTGAGGCAATCGTCTCTGCATTCCCAAGACTTCTCTAAGGGAAAGCTTAATTTGAGATCTACATGGTGGAGGATTAAATGGTCACTTAGGAAGGGACAAAAACCATTGCGAGCTTGGAGGAGAGGTATTTATGGCCTCAGTTGAAGCAGGATGCTAGAAACTTCGTGCGGAGGTGCTATATCTATCAAGTATCTAAGGGTCAAGCTCAAAATACTGGTCTTTATATGCCTTTATCTGTTCCTAACAATATTTGGGAAGACTTGTCAATGGATTTTGTGTTGGGTCTGCCTCGTATCCAACAGAGAGTATATTTTGTATTTGTGGTGGGGAACGGGTTTTCCAACACTTCATCGCTTGCCGAAAGACATCTGATGCCTTGCATGTGGCTCGGTTGTTCTTTCGTGAAGTGGTTCGGTTGCATGGGGTTCCACAGTCAATTACTTCTGACCGTGATGTGAAGTTTCTTAGTCACTTTTGGGTGACTTTGGGGAAGATATTTGGTACGTCGTTGAAGAGGAGTTCTACTACACATCCACAAACTAACGGTCAAACAGAGGTGACTAATCGAAGTTTGACAAATTTGATTCGCAGCATTTGTGGGGACAGGCTGAAACAGTGGGACTATGCATTGCCGTAGGCTGAGTTTGCTTTTAATAGTGCATTTCATAGTGCCACAGGAAAATCACCTTTCTCCTTGGTATATGTGACACCTCCAAAGCATGCAATGGACTTAGTTCATCTTTTGCGAGGTCCTAGAGTAAGTGTTGCAGCTGAGACAATGGCTAATCAGGCTCAAGAAGTGCATGACCAAGTGAAACAGAACTTGGCAAACACAAATGCAAAGTACAAAGGAGCAGCTAACAAGCGCAGGCGTGCCAAATTGTTCAAAGATGGTGATTATGTGATGGTGTTCTTGCGCAAGAAGAGGTTTCCAGCGGGTACCCACAACAAGTTGAAGCCGACGAAGTATGGTTCATATGAGGTTTTGAAGAGGATCAACGACAATCCCTATATGATTGACTTGCCTGAAGACATGAAGATTTCCAAGACCTTCAACGTAGCAAACTTGTTTGAGTATCATGCAGAAGAGTCTCTATCCAGATTTGAACTCGAGGTCGAGTTCTTTCCAAGAAGAGGGGACTGATGTAGAACAAGTGGCTGAGATATTTCTGGAACAATTAGACCGTGCTAAATTGAAGAGGAAATAATTTAATCGTAGAGTATACTTAATATTCTAGTTTCCTAAGAGTTTTTGTTTATTTTATTTCCTTATTTTGTTTTGGTTGGTCCCTACTCCAAGTTATATTCTTGGTAGCCAAATATTTTCTTTTGCTTGGTCCCTACTCCAAGTAATATTCTTGGTAGCCAAGCATTTTCTTTTTAGCTAGACCTACTACTAGTATAAATAAGGGTGCAACCCTCCTTGTAATTCAACTATCAACAAAATTTTGGAGTTTCTCTCTCCTTTTCATTGTGGATTTCAAGGTGTACTCGTGGATTCGAGTGTTTACTTCGTTTGGATTGATACGCAACTAATCTCTTCATGAATTCCACTGCGTCACTAAAGGTCCAATTTACAAACTCAAAATGAATACAGTATCCTTCACTAAAACCTTCCAAATGCCACAGTAGCCCCGGAGCTTCAATTCCTCTTCTAAGTCCTGAAATTTATCAATCTCCTGAAAGTATAATAGAGAAAAGCATAAATAGTGTTGTTTTCTATGGAAATAAACAGGATAGATTGAACAACAGTACACAATGTTCAAACAATTCACTAGTAAAGGATGGTCTGAAACCTATCACACAGGTGGAATGCAAAAACAGAAACAGCATTGATAAATGTCTAAATATAATACTTTTGCATACTTGTGCAAAATACAATAAAAAGAACATGAATGACATAAATGCCATCTTATCAAAGACACCAAGTACCAAAAGCAAGCATGATGGAGAGGAAGCTCATTTCATTTCCAAATTTGACTCAAGTTATTTCCACACACCCCTACATTTTGGCTGCTACAGTTTATCTCCTTTGGGCGGAATGCAATTTGAGGATTTTTCAAAACAAGAGAACAGATTTGGAAGGGGTGACGGCTGTTATTCTTGAAGCCATTCGAGCTCCGTTAAGTTTTCAGCTGGTAATAGGGATCTTTGTGATGATTGGTTGCTGGATTCTTGGATTTTTAGAATCAATAATTGTGGATAGGTTGTTGTTTTTGTGTGTAAGTAGTGTGCCTCTTTTCTTGTAAAAGGAGGTCTGCATAGTTGTTTTGCTTTGTTCAGGGGATGCCCCGGTGATTTTGTAGCTCGTTTGCGTTTTTGGTGATATAAAATTTACTTACCAAGAAAAAAACACCTATATTTCAAAAATATACATTCAAAGAGGCAATAACTTTTTCCCCCATAAAAAGGATCTAGTTACTTCTCACATGTTTTCTATGTGATCAAATAGTTATTCTAATGCAGTTAAGCCTCAAACCTAGAAATACATAGGATTGGACTGAACCAGATAAACCCATCATTTACTTCAGTGGAAAGAGACCTGAAGCTCTAGCAGACGGAACAACTAAAAATTGAAAGATAATCTTCTTCATTTTAGAAAGATCAAGTAGAACCTCAACTAAACTACCCTTTAAGGAATAGTCCCCAAAAACCTAGAGAAAGGAAAAGCACACTTTCATGGAGGGTATATAATCAAGCTAAGGAAGAGGAGGTAGACAAGACTAGATCAATAGCCTTGTCCAAGACATAAACCCTGCCGTCTCTACGAGTATATCTACAGCCGGAGCAACTGCTGGAAGAAAGCCTTCCAACCCGAAATGGAAGATGCATCAGATCTTCCTTTCGGATGTCATCTCATTATAGCCGATCTCATTATTAGTTATCTTTGTGAATTGTAATATCAAGGATTTCACACGTTGAACTTCTTATTTGAGGATATGGACAAACCAGTGAATATAGACATGTAGGTGGTTTAAAAGCTTCGAAGGGGATCTCCCAAGGGAAGGCTAGAAGAACTTTGTCATTTGACTAATGGGATGTGATATCATCCACCGGGAGAAGACTAAGACACTGTGGGATATCAAGAAGCTGGGGAGCTCTAAAGCACTTTGTTCAGGAAGTGGCTACAAAACTTTCCCGTGCAATGGGTTGTTTGCAGAGAAGGCAGATGAAAGCGAAGAAATGAGCATTTGGGGTAGTTAGGCTCCAATGAGATGAGAATTTTACATACAAGCAGCTTAAATGCATAAGGAAAGGATGAGGGGAATTTTTGCAGCATAAAATGCTTTGTTCAGATTGCATTTTGGGAAAAAAATCCCAACTCAAAAAACACTCATTACCCTTGCTTCCAATCATTACTTTCATTTCTCTCTCCACTCATCACCCCTATCTCTAACCATTATTCTCATTTCTCTCTCTATCTCTCTCCACTCATTATCCCTATCTCCAATTATCACCCTAATTTCTCTCTCTACCCATTACCCCAAGAACCAAACTCAAAAACTCATCCAAACACAGCGTAAACCGGCACGGAGGTTTAGATTCTGACGGTAAACCCGGAGTGGGGAATCTAGTTCGAAGGATCTGTTACCTAGAACTTTCCAGGATAGTATGGATAAGGAGGCCCATGTAGAGGACTTGAGTTTCTTGGATAGCTAAGCAGCTATGAAGTACCGACACCTCTAGAAGTCGAGGTATCGCAGTGTCGGAAACGGGGACACGGCTGGGACACGTACGGGACACGCCACGTAATTTAATTTGAATTTTTCACGGGGACACAGCTGGGACAATGCGGGGACACGGCTGGGGACACCAATGGGGACACGGCAGGGGCCAAACTGTAATTTTTTAAAAAAATTTGGGACCAAACTGTAATTTTTGAAAAAAATTGGGGGTCAAACTGTAATTTTTTTTTAAAAATTTGGAGCCAAATTATAATTTTTTTAAATATCTAGGTGCTAAACTATAATTATTTATTTATTTATTTATATAAATAAATATACACGTGGCATGTCCCCGCAGTGTCCGTGTCCCCATTTTTTTAAAATTCCCGTGTCCCGGTGTCGGTTTCGGTGTCCGTGTCGGTGTCCGTGCATCATAGCTGAGCAGTATGAACCCATTATTCCCACACTACTTCAGAACTGAAAAATTCAGAGCTGGAATCTGCAAGATTCTCGCAGATATTCCTTCAGCTGTTCTAATTTAGTGCCTTCAGCTGTTCTAATTTAGTGAGATAAAGAGGATGAGCTTTGGTATATCGCGACCAAGGTTGTCATTATAAGGAGCTTTATGGTTATCAGTGATCACATTCATTTTCCCTTTGCGAATGAATTTTTTGCACAAAGATTAAGACAAAGGTGCCGTATGTTATTCGGAATGCTTTGGATGGCTGCCGCCGCTGTTTGTATACTCTGCATGATTGTTCCCCTGTTTTATTTTGATGCTTTTTGTGCATTGTTGTACTATTAGACCCAAAATTAGTCATAATAACAAGAACTGGAACTAAAAATAGAACAAAAAAACTGCAAAAGAAAACAGCACAGAAAAAACAAAGAGGAAGAAGAAGAGGAAGGGATTCATAAGGGGTTAGGGTGACAACCTGAAAGCATAATATGTCAGCTGACCACAACCCAAGCTCAAAAATGATATTCCTCTTCCGCCATTCCCACTCTAACATCTTTGGAGGTATATGGAAGTAAAGTTTGCTTCTGTGATTGTTAGCCAGGTAGTCAGCAAGTATGTTGTACGAGAGCACTTTAAACCGCTCTGCGAACCACACCAGAAAAAATAGACAATGTTAAGCCACAGAATCACCATTATTATGACAGCACAGAATGCCAAAGAGTAGTTAAAATCAGGGATTGGCAATAACCATGGTGAATGCGAACTGCAGTAGCCCAGCTGCCCAAGAACGTCATATACCAATAAATAGGGCTATAAAACATCTTTTGTCTACCAGAAGCAATCTGATTCGCTGCAGATAGAGCTTGGTGACCTTTTTCTATACTACCGCGTTTGGTTTTTCATCTGTCAGCCAAGTCAGTTCAGGCTTAGAGAGCAGCTTCTTTGCTCAAATGGTCCTCTTAAAATGCAAAATATATGCCAATCAATTAATCCTTCAATAGAAGTAATCTTTCATCATTTCGGAATTGAGTGTTTTTAAACCAGCTTTAAGTTTTAACTTATCCAAAAAAAAATAGTTATTAAACCAGCTTAAAAATTGCTTTCAAACCACGTTTTTCGATGTTTCTATAGGTACAGAAAACAACCTCAGATGAGATTTTTCAAACGCCTTGTTATGACAAACACGAAAGAAGAAAACAAACAATCAAAGCAAATGAAGAACATCAAGATTTACGTTGTTTCACTCAAGCACAAAGCTTAAACGTATTCCACAGGTGAGGGATGGCAAGGATTCACTTTGGACAAAAGATGTTACAAAGAACCAGTTGTCTCTGTAACTCTTTGAGAGAGGCCACTATATCAAAGGAATAGCCACAGGAACAAAACGCTAGAATCTCCTAAGTTTCCCTTTATAGGAGAGCACAAAATAGGGTTCTAATTCTGAACTGCCTCCGTTTTCTATATCTGACAGTCCGGACGGACTAAGCCCTATCCAGACGAACATGACTCCCGGCTGGACAGACAATGGAGCGAGTACTAGAACTCAAGGCACACCTCAACGCAGCTGGACATGAGTCAAGTTAGAGTAGGTCGGTTCATTTAAAGCTAAATTTAATCATACAAACAATGTCTCTGGAGTGGTAGCCAAGTAGTAACTACAACTACAACAATGATAGACTTTTGCCGAGGAAAAAAAAAAACCAATGTACCCATTAATCAGACCATTAGCAAAGAGGATAAATTACGGGCTGGTCCAGGTAATTGGCCCGTATTTTCAAGAACTCCAACCCATTCAAAAAATGCACCAACAAGGAGAGGCCCACACTCTCCTATCTAGACTGGCAAGTAAATAAAAAAGGGTCATACTTCTTAATGGGAATTAAGGGGCAGTTTGGTTTTTGGATTGGCCCGTAATTTATCCTAGGGAGGACAAGTAAAACCACACAACTACCAAAAACAACCGTGGTATGAAGGACAAAATTACCACATTGAGGAGGCGGCCTTAGTTTTGGGTACTCCCAGTTCCGGTAATCCAAAGGCTTAGGAGGCCGCGGCCAGAACTGCTGCGGCGGACGAAACCCTCGATTGAAAGGCGGTGGATGAGGATTGGAAGAAGGCGGCGTGTTAAACGGAGGCGGAGGAGGAGGGTAGGAATACGGTGGAGGATAGAAGTGAGGCGGCGGATTACAAGGCCAATATTGGTTATGGAAATTTGGAGCATCCTCCACTGGCCGAAACCCTCTGTTGGCGTCACTGACGGACTGGAAGTGAGAGTCTCCGGTGACGAATTGGCCTCTGGAGGAGGAGTAGGATTGGTCGGAGACTCCTCTACGTATTTGGTACTGGATACCTCTGTACTGTACCAAGCAAATAGCAAGTGTCAGTGATTATTATTTACGAGTACGGATATTATAAGTATACAAACAAGTGTGTAGATATTTGATATCGAGATGTTATGGAAGGCGTGCCACAGTGAGAGGGAGCCTACGGCGGGACGGCGGGAAGACATGACGGCGGAGCATTCAACGGAGGTTGCGGCGGCAGCGGCGGCGAGGAGTTGAAGGGAAGGAGAAGAAGGTCGTTTCATAGAATGAGAGTAAATTCCCTGCGTCTCGAAGCGCCTTGTCTACGCTCTTCTTACGAAAAAACACCGATGACACGAGTCTTTTGCACAGAATTTGTACACATATTTCTGTGGACTTCATTTTTGGGCCTTGCAAACTGTCCCTGCTCGTAGTATTTTTGTTACAAAATTGATATAATTCATTTATTAATTTTAAAATATTTTTTAAACAACTCCATAAAAAATTTGCTCAATAAGAGTGTTTGGTCCAATCTTATAACTAATATTTCAAAATTAATAAACGGATCGAATCATTTCTGTGGGATCCAAATGTGAGTCCCAAAAAAGTATGTGCGACAAAGTCTATGTAAGTAGCACGGCAACAAAGTCTGTGCTAGAAGCACGGCTGCTCTTCTTATACACGCATTGCGTAACAATTAGGGATGGCAATTCGGTTCGATTTTTAAGAAAACCAAAATAAAAAACCGGAGTATATATACTTAAAACCAAACTCATAATCAAAATCGACAGTCTTCAAAATTCATCTTGAGATTTAACTTTTTCACGACTGAACTGTAAACCATTGCAGCAACCAATAACTAATAGCCACATCTCTCATTTCTCATTTCTCTACCTCCTGGCTCCCCTCTCCGCTTTCACCCCTCTTTTTCCTTCTGCACAGAGTTGTAATTCCACCGTCGACGCAATCATTGCCCTCTCTTATATCCCTGTAGCCCATCCCAAATCCCATCTCTCCGTTCTCTTACCGTAGCATCGCCATAGCGACGTAAATCTACCCTCCCCGTCGGGTAAACATCCAACGCGTCCATCAATCAAAAAAAAAAATTGAGACCAACACCATGCACCCAATTTTTGTCCCATCAATTATTTTGTTTTGATTTTATGATAGTATGAACCAAGATTAAGGACACAATAGAGTTAGGCCATGTTCCGCTAAAATTTTTATTTTTTAAGTATTTATTTTCTGTTTTACGAGATAGTTTATTCTCTCACAGTATATCGCCTTATGTCCCTTAGCAAAATGGGGCATTGCAGCTTTGTCCTTCAAACGAGGGTTTGGGGAGGACTATGGACAGTTGTGGATGGAAGGAAGTGACGGTGATCGATGGATCATGGATGGTAGTGGAGGGGAGAAGAAATGGAGTGAAGTGATGCCGTGATGGTAGTCGTTGAGGATTGGGGCTAGGAAATGGGGGGAAAGCGCAGCACAGTGAAGGGAAACGGTGGTGGATGATCAGAAACGGGGAAGGGTGGGGAAAATTATTAGGTTGGAGGGTGGAAAAGTAAGATTTCATTTTCTAAGTAACTGACGTGGCATTAATTGCATGGCTATTTGTAAACCTTGGGTTTTTAGGACAGCCATGAATATAAGTTATTCTCTTTCTTTTTATATGTTTCTGTAACCAAAACCACAGTTATCAGTTCGGTTCCGTTTTTCACCAAATTGATAGTCAACATTTTTAATAAAGTTATTTTATATCCCTCCTACATAAAAAGAGACGGTGGTTGGCTTACCAAATTTTCAATTTCGAATGAATTTGCCCCTCGTTTGTTGGGGTTGTGTACTGCCGCTTCTGCCCATTATTGTCATTTCACTCTTGCCCACATGCGAAATGTTCGCGCTTGATGCCTTGTAAATATCTGGGCTTTTCGCACCTTTTGAGTCTCTCTCTCTCTCTCTCTCTCTCAAACAAAACACAAACACTCCTCCTCCCTCACACCAAAGCACCAACCTTTCTCCTCCTTCTCTGGCGTCCTCCTTCTCCGGCCCAACTTACAACCATTGCCGACACAGCACCACAGTACGCAGCTGTAACTACTGGTGCGGCGCTGCTAGTGGTTGCCTTACCATTTTTTCAATTTTTGATGAATTTTGCCCCTCGATTGTTGGGGTTATGTACTTCCCATTGTTGACATTTCGCTCTTGCCCACGTGGTGCAATCTTCGCACTTAATACCTTGTAATGAATGTGTCATATACTACCTTAGCAAGAAAATGATGGAATACGAAACTCGATACACTCCCTCTGAGATAACATGTTGGGGGCTTATATGGGCCACCGAAAGGCTAAGGCATTACTTGCTTACACATTTGATAGTGTTGGTTTCTCGTTTAGACCCAATGAAATATCTTTTTGAAAAGCCAGCATTTATTGGAAAGCTTGCTAGGTGGTTGCTTTTGCTTGTTGAATTCAATCTTACCTATATGACCACAAGTGTGTCAAAGGAAGAGCTATGGCGGAATTCTTAGCAGATCATATTGTATCGGACGCTGAAGAAGAATCTTTCATGTTCCCTGATGAAATGCCCTACACCTGATGAATGACATTTGACAACCCTATTTCGATGGGGCATCTAACCAATTCAATTATGCCATTGGAATTTTGCTAGTCTCACCTGATGCCTCACACATGCCCATGTCATACAAACTCATATTTAAAGTCAATCAAGCTGAGTATGAAGCCTGCATAGCTAGAATGGAAACCACATTAGAGTTAGGAGTAAAGAGACTCAAAGTCATTGGAGATTCTAACTCCGTGGTTTCTCAAGCAAGGGGTGAGTGGAAAGTCAAGGAAGAAATACTAAGCCTCTACCACTCAGTGGTTTTTTTATTTTTTATTTTGGATAAATTAGCGTAAAATAAAAAGAGAGCTACTCAAATGTACAGCTTACAGGGACATACCCCAGGGTAGAAAAAAAAAAGAAAAGAAAAGAAAATTGGATTGTTTACGCCAAGTGGCTACATAGAACTTCCAAAACTAACAAGAGACATACACCAAAATGATTCCCATTCATAGGGAAGAGAAACCATTTCAGCAAAATGCCAAATTGGAGCTCAATCAAGACCATCATTGATGACAAAACAGAGGTTTTGACTCACAACTTGAGAATCGCCCATCAAGATTGTAGACACCCCAATTTGATTCCCCCAATCATTTTGTCTCTTTTTGTTTCTTTTCAGTTTCTTGTTCCCCCGATGATGAATCAGGTCGTGAACAGTATTGATTGAAATGGTTTGAGTTTGGTGTATGTGGAACCCATCCCTTAACCCCAGAACCATTGAACCCAAGCTTTGACTAAGGGTTTGACTTTCGCGCGATTTACTGAGACGCTCGCGCGATGTTCTACTTGCCAGGTGGTGGTCAAAGTCAAACTTTGACTAATTGACCATCGCGGGGAAGTTAGAACCCTCGCGCGACGGTATCACTCCATTGCGCGATGGTCGACACCTGTCGTATCCAGCTGGATTTTCTGATGATGAGGCATCTGCAGGTCCATGTGACCCCGTTCCATCAACTGAACGACGTTTGCTCGGCCAGCCTTGCACCACCTAGCCCCCACTCTCCCATCAACCTTTGGCACCCTACTTCCCCACCAAGTAAGTGCAGCCAGCATTGTTGGCTGGCTGCATGGCCTTGTATCACCACCAACAAACCCTCCTCCTTTCTATAAATAACCCCCATTTGTTCTCTTTCAAAGGGTTACAAAAAAATCTCAAAAGAAGAACAAGTACTACAACTTTGATCTTCTCAAAGCCATTACCACTTTCTCCTTTGTCAAAGTCATACTACCTCACTCAAACCATATTCAAATCATTCAAGCAAAGGTATAATTTTAAGCCTTTACTGTTTTGATCCCTGAGGGGGGCTGACAGGGTCAGGACTGGTAATCCATATCAGTTCTTGACCCCAAAGCCAGCAAATTTACAAGTTACTGTGAATAAGATACCCGCGCGCGATGAACCCATACAATCACGCGATGCTTCTAGCTCGTGTGATATGGTTCTCGTGGGGATGGGCTTCTTGTTCTGTTCGATTCATATGATTTCGTGTTTTCCTGCTTAACCATATCTGATACATCTCACTGTTTTGCATGCTAAAATCAGTAGTTTAGTTTAGTTTAGTTTGCTTTCCTTGTTCATGTTGGAATGCCCCTGGGTAGCTTCTGAATATATCTCAGAGCCCAGGCATGCAAAGCAATTCCTGGATGTCCAGTCAGAACAGTCGCGCGATGATATGACTCCATCGCGCGATGGTTTAGGCATTTCCAGAATTTGACCTTGCATGGGCAGTTAGGCTCTCAGCCTCTATTTTAGCACCCTCACTGTTTAAGGGTTGTATTTTATTCCAGCTCTATTAATTTGTAAATATTGATTTCTTTTCAGTACACATAAACTGCGTGGTTTGTCCTGGGTGTGCACTGGTCCTTCCAGAGCCCAGAAGGAGATAAAATTTAACCTGTTGGGAGGATATCAACCCTCGCGCGATGGAATGGGTTTGACGCGCGACGGTTGACTTGCATGCCGGCACATCCATGCATGCAAGTTGGCCATTCTTTGTGTTAAACTCATTCCAATGCACTGTTTTTGATATCCAATCTCGGTGTTAGATTTTATCTTATTTATTTTTTTAAGATGTCATGCCATCCATATTATCATCTATCACATCTTACAAACATGTTACAGTTTTAATCCCTTTAAACTGTTCCCCCGCCCTAGTTGGCTAAAAATTGATTAATAAAATAGAATCGCAAAAACAAATATTTTCGCAAATGCTTTAGTAAAGACCGATCTCCGGATTGGGCGAGAGGGGTGCCATAAAACCCTTCCCCTCTCGTAACCTGGCTCCCGAACCCAGATATGGTTATGACGGACTGGTTCCTTAAACTTTTTCAAATCAAATAAGCGCGGCAAGTGCTTTGAAACACGGTTCCTTGGGTGTCGGACCTTCAAACCCAAGTGGCGACTCTGTATTTTCGTGAGCGCTTGTCGTCCAGCTTCAAAAAAGTGCTCCCGCGAACCGGCAGCATCTCTCCTTTCTCAAAAGGGTGGGGAACGGAATCCCTTCCCCGGAGGAGGGAAAGATGCGGGCAAAATCGCATTGCCCACAGTGGCGACTCTGCTGGGGATCGAACCGATATTGGTTTATACTTTGAAATTAATACGCTTGAGAACAATCCCACAAAAGCCTGTCAAAACGGTGAGCTTCGCGCTGCCGAAGAAAGGATTGGTGATTTAACAGGACCTCGTGTCCGGCCATCCAATCTGGGGCTTTTCCGATTGTTCTCTCGCGTGGTTTCTTCTAAGTATTGATCAATAAAGAGAGCCAAATTTGAAAAGGCATTTGCGAATTTGCGATTCTGTTCCATTAATCAACTTTTTCAGCATTCTCGTTTGCATCGATGTGGGATAAGCCTCGTTGGATCGTTTTGGCAATCCGGCATGGTTTACCGGAGCCCGGGGACCCCGAATGACTAACAACCTTCGACGATGATGGGTCATTCTACCGTTTGACTGTTGCTCTGCGGTTACGCGGGCAGCAGGAGGTATATCTTGACTCTAGTCCGAGGAACCTGTTACAAGCCAAAACCAGCCTTTGCATATACAAAGCATTAAAACTCTCCAAAACTAGGACAGGTACCTATAGGTAAGATTACTTGCATCTAACCCCCATATACTGTCGACATGTTACTGCTTTCCCTATCGCATGCACTGTTCATACATACATACCGTTCCTGCGTAGAAGCATGTTTAGGGCGGCTCCTAGGTTCTCTCTCCTTCAAGTCTGTCTTATGTTTATTAGGACATTGCCATGGCCCGATGAGGAGTCGTGCATCTCGATGGTGCACGTTGTCAATTCTCAAGTTCCTTGGATCAATCAGACTTTGGGAAATCAAAACCTTCTAAAAACCTTTGGCTAATTACCCAATCGAGGTTTCAAACAGAAAACGAGGAACAAAACAGGAAAAACACCACGATGCTTACACCACTTTGGTTATCATGCGAAGCATGTACACCATTTGGGCTACGGCACTGTGCTGCCTATGCCTCCACGGTTATAGCGTCGTGCCTATCTACACCGAATTGTTCCAAGTTCAAAAGTTGAAACTTCCGAAGCGGAATAACCAAAGCCTTTAGACTGCTTTGACATCTCTTTGTCTCAGTTGATACGAGAAAGGATACACCTTGAAAAGATTTCTGAGGATCACTGGCAATGTCCAAACGTCATAAGACAGACTTGTCTGCTAGTATTAGAGTCTAAGGGCGACACTGACGACGGTGACTGTGTTTTCGCTTTAGTCTTTTATTTAGATTAAAGTTGCTGCAGGGCCCTTATTAAAGCCTTTTCTCACTTTCTGCAAGCAAAGGATTCTGAATCATTGCACCGCCGAGGAAAGTATCGAGGCAGAGAACCAAACCCACTTGGGAACGTCTGCACCAGAATCCGATTCAGAGATTAGTCAGATTGCAAGCCCAGTCAGTCACAACGGAAGACTCCCCGCGTTCTCTGCTTGCTACCCTACAGTCAGCGTCGTCTCCGGTCCTCGAAGAAACAGACTTTCCAGAATCACCTACCCCCTCCTTTGCATCAAGCACCTCTGGACCAACGGTCATGGCAGATCAACCGCAACCACTCTCTCTGGAAACCATACTTATGAACATCCAGGCTAGTATTGCTGTCATACAACAAAGGGCCGCTCAGACAGATGCCAACATGACCCGCTTGAATGACCTCTTTAACACTCGTCTTCTTCCAACTGTTCAAGAGGAGGGCGAGGCCGAAGAGGATGTGCACGAGCAACCTATCATGGTCGAAGATCCGGACCATCCAGGGTGTCTGGTCGCTTTGGTCAATCCTCAGGGCACTCGAAATCTCACTCAGAATCCAGGCATCACTGCTGTTAGGACTGTTCAACACCCTGACATGACTGCTCTCGTCGCCAAGATGGCCAAGCTGGAAGAATCTATTTCAAAGTCCGAGAAACTCAGTGCTGGAGGGATCGACTTGGACCGTCTCTGCCTTTATCCCAATGCCAAGCTTCCTGACAAGTTCAAAATGCCCGACATAGATAAGTTCGATGGCACTGGCGATCCTAAAACCCATCTCTATGGTTACCATGCTGCCATGAAGCTCCTGTCCGTCGAGCCCGAGGCCATGTCTCAGCTGTTTCCTCAAACCCTCTCTGGGCCTGCTTTCCATTGGTTTCTGTCAGGAAGGAGGGATTTCTCCTTTAGAAGGCAAGTGAGAACTTCCATGACAATCACAAAGAGATAGGAGGATAATGGGTCTCCTTGCCTAAGAACTTTTTTCCCTATAATGAATCCAGTGACTTCTCCATTTATGCTAAGAGAATAATTAGCAGAAGTAACACAAGCTTGAAGCCAATTGATCATTGTAGGGTGAAAATTCATGGAGGACAGAACATCCCAAAGGAATTCCCACCTAACATTATCATATGCCTTCATAATATCTACTTTCATAGCACAGCTGGGAGATGGAGAAGATTTGTGATATCCTCTCATAAGCTCCTGGGTGAGGAAAATATTATCAGTGATCCTTCTTCCCTTCACAAAGCCCGATTGAACAGGGTCTATTAACATTGGAAGGATTGCTTGAATTCTTCGAGCAAGAATTCTAGAAATGCACTTATAAACCGTATTACAACAGGATATGGGCCTAAAGTCCCAAACCTTTGATGGATTAGGGACTTTAGGAACAAGAGCCACAGTAGTGGAATTTACTTTTTTGAGCAATTTTCCAGACCTAAAGAAGGTCTTAATAGCTGAGGTGACTTCATGACCAATGATAGGCCAAGCCTTCTTGAAAAAGCTCGCATTATAACCATCAGGACCAGGGGCTTTGGAAGGACTAAGAGCCCAAAATGTATCCTTGATTTCCTGATCAGTAATCTCAGAAATCAATTCAGAACTTTGACTGTTTGTTAATCGCTTCCTCACCACCTGTTGGACTCTTAATTGACCCAAATAAGGAGAAGAATGGGCTGTCCCCAGGAGGGAATTGTAAAAGTTAAGAAAGCTGGATTTGATAACCTTAACATCATGTGTGAGGGACCCATCATCTAAAACCAGACTAGTGAGTTTACTTTTATTTCTTGTGTTGCTCACAGATTTAAAGAAGTAGGAGGTGCACTGATCACCAAGCTTAAGGCACTGGATTATGGACTTTTGCTTAGCTATACTCTCCTCAGCTCTAAGCAATGATAATAGATGCCTGTGGACCACTCTCTCCTGGCTTATAATGGAAGGATTCGCCAGCTGAGAGCTCATATTTTTCTGCAACGATTCTAGAGTTTGCTTGGTGTCAGCAACCCTTTTAGATATATCACTAAACTCCCTAGTGTTGATCTGTTTAAACTCTACTTGCAACAACCTAAGCTTCTCACACACACAGAACATAGGGTTACCAATAATCACTCTCCTCCAAACTCTTTGAACCACAGTTAAGAACTGAGGATGGTCAGCCAAAAAATCAAAAAACTTGAAGGGTTTAATAGCCTTCTTAGGCCTAGGGATGATGGTTACAATGGCTGAAGAGTGATCAGAGATCCCAGCAGTGTGAAAATGGGCAGTAGAACTGGTAAAAGCTTTCATCCAATACTCATTAACCAGGACTCTATCCAGGTTTGAACTGACAAAATGAGAGGGGTCTTGTCTATTGGCCCAAGTGAGAAAACACCATGAATATCTAAGATCGTCAAGCTCTATGGAATAAAGACATTGATTAAATTCATTCATATGAGGACGCCAAAGTGAAGTGCCTCCAACTTTCTCAAAAGGAAACCTAATGGCATTAAAATCCCCCATAAAGATCCAGGGGAAGGCAGAGGTTAAATGATGCAGTCTTGACCACAAGGCCTGCCTGTTCAAATAGGTGCTAGCCCATACACAAAAGTGGCCAAAAAGGTGCCCCCCCCCCCCCCCCCCCCCCCCACATTTAGAATGCACTTCACAATGAATAATTTCATCAGACTGCTCCAAAACCTGAACAGTTAGAATAGTAGGATCCCAACACACTAAAATTCGACCTAAGGGAGCCTGGAGGTAGTTGTTCAAAAAACTCCAATGAGGGCAGATAAATTTCAAAATTCTAGCAACATTTTCTTCCCTTATTTTATGCTCCAATAAACCCACAAGGGAAATATTGTTATTATTCACAAAACATTTGACCTCCTTTTGCTTCATTGGATCATTGAGACCCCGAATATTCCAAAACCCGATATTAAGGGGGAGTAAAGACATACAAACATTCAAGCAGAACTAAGTATGAAAATGGCAGAATTTGGAAGTATAAGAATACTGCCCTGACAAAAGGATACAGATGAATTAATTCCTTCCCCTGGATATGGAGCTTAACGACTGCTCCTTTACAATTTTCTTCATTCTTTTTTGAGCTGATTTAGAAAGGACCTTCTGGAAGTTCCCCTTGAGATCCCTCTCTAAAGCTTTATCTCGTACCTCTGGTCCTTGAGGATCAGGAGGTTTAGGTGATAGTGTTTAGTTCAGTTTCAACCCGACTCCATCCCTTGGTACAGATGAGGGAATTGAGCCTGCACTGCTCTCCATGACTGCCATCTTAAGCGGAGTTTGTGAAACCCCTTTGGAACTACTAACCACACCCTCTAGTACTTCCAACAACTCCCCTTTCGAATCTGACTCACTGGAATGGTCTACGGAGTTGATAGGTATCTGCTCCCCGAGGATGGAAGGACCACTTTTAGAAGAATCTCCTTGATGCAGTACAGGAACTCTAGCTGCTTGCTCCAAATCAGGTATTTGCTTACTATTGCCTGTATGAGTCTCACTCTGGAATGCAGGAGTGGAAAGGGCTTTAGCACACCGTTTCGAGGAATGTCCAAACACCTGACATAGCTTGCAAATGGGAGGGAGGACCTGATATTCCACATGAACAATAACGGATTCTCCTTCCACCATCACCGTGACCTCATCAGGGAGATCCTGTTCAGCACTAACTTGTATGCAAATCCTAGCTGTTGTGGACTTAGTTTGAAGCAGTCCAGGTTGTTTGGCCGTCTTAGCAGTGCCCTGATCAACATGAAGAGGAGGTCTCCCAATTGTGCTAGCTACATGGCTAAGACATTCCTTATTCCAGAGTTCCAAAGGTAAATCGTGAAACTTCACCCAGGCAGGTACTTTGACAGGTTGCTCCTGAACAAGTTTCATCATCCTATGCCAATCCTTGAGAACAAGATATTTTTGAGAGAAGAAGTAAGGACCTCCTTCAAGAACAGTCATCTTAGCCTGTTCATCCATAAATTCGAAGAGATAAAACCCGGCCACATTAGGTTTAACAGCCACGAATAGATCCTTCCATTGGTTCTGAGCAGTGGAAACCAGCAAAGGATAAGCCATCCTTCCATCCAGAAAGTGACCTATCAAATACCAACTCCATTTGCCTATATCAGTTAATTCTATGTCTATTTCAACCAGAGCTTCCTTGCCTCTCTGAAGATCAGGAAAAAAATCAAGCTTCATATCTACAGAAGGACTCTGAGACTGCAGGAGAGAAGCCCAATTCCTCGATTTCGGTTTAGCTTGTCCAATATTGAGTTTGGGGTTGACTTGGTTATGCTGGGTAGGAAGAGAAGGATTTTGTAGTGTTGATTGCCGATTATGATTTGGCATAGGGTTTTTTGTAGTTTGATTATGGGGTAATGCCTCCACTGGTTTCAGAGGCTGAGAAGGATTAATCTCTGACATCCACTGGCGACGAGGCTTAACATCCTCCACTCTATAGCCAAGGTTGGGATCACCCTCCACATAGGGATTTCCCTTTGCGTTGTACAGAATCTTAGGTTAGGCTTATCGACTAGTACCTGGTCCTGAAGATGAGTGGCTCGTTCCTCTGCTTCACGGATCAGAGTTTGTTCAAAGACTTGTTAAAGCTTTCGAGATGGACTAATTTTCCTGGACGAATTAGGGCTCAACTCCCCAAACCCAGCTTGAACATGATTAGCAGGTTTCTCGGCTGCCATAGTCACGCCTTCTTGGAAGAAAGCTTGATGTGGGCCCCGTGAAGGACTTTGAGCCTCAGACAAGTTGAGATTGACAGCTTCCGTAGCTGGCTGTAGCGAACTCGGAGCGTTCCCTTGAGTATTTGAAATGGCATGAGAGTGAACCAGAGTTAGAGGACTTTGTACCTCCAGACCACATTGGATCGAGCTTTTAGGGTTTTGTGGGATCAACATCTGTTTACGCCTCATCTCAATGGAGTCCTGAGCCTTACAACCCAACCCTTCTGCAAAGGAGATGGATCCGTCAGCCATGGGAGTCAAGATTCACCGAAAACACCCAAATCGCCCAAATCCATTGGTACTCTCATTGTTTTAAGAATTTGCGCCTTCTTTCGCTAAGGCTGAGGGAAGGGTAGTTACTAATGATGACAGCGTGAAGTTGGAGCCAAGTTTGGCAGTTACTGTGCTTCGGGGCGTTGCTTTGCCGAAGGACATGGAGAAGGTTCCTCAAGACCTCCAGCCTAGCCTGGTTCATGCCAGTGCTTATCTGGTGCAGGTTTGTTCGAGCCTTATTATATCAATTTTGTTTTTAGTTTTCCCAAGCCTAATGTATTTGGTTTTGCAGGCTGGACAAGCTCTCCTTCAGGCTTCGAACAAAGCCACGGTTGAGGCGGCCGAGCGATCTCCCTATCGCAGAGACCTCAAAGCGGAGCGTGAAAAGGTGAAGAGCTTGAAGAACAGCCTGAAGGTGGCCCAAGTGAAGGTGGAGCAATTCGAGGAGGAAAAGAACAAGGCTTTGGCCAGGGCCAAAAAGGCCGAACGTGAGCTCGGTAGAGTTTTGAGGAGAGAGAAGAGGAAGATGAAAGAGGTGGATGGAGCTGCGTATTAGGCAGGATATGACCGAGCCGGGGCCGAGTACCAACGCGAGGCTCGGCAGATGGTTAACGAGGTGGTTGAGTTCGGGGTGCCAATTACGTATCGGACAGGGTACAAGGATGGTGTTAAGGCAGCTTATGGGGTCATGTAGCTGGAGCCTGACCTCAACGTTACCAAGTCTATCCCTGAGCCTGTCGTTCCCGAGCTTGTTTTTCCCTACACTGCAGAGGAGTGCGCAGCTTTCCCACCTCAAGAATTTCTCAAGAGTGAGGAAGACATTGAAGAAGTTTCGGATGCCAAGGATGGGGATGGAGCTGGGAAAAAGGTGGATGGCAATGGTGATGGGAACGTAGCCGAGGACGCAGAGAAGGAGAAGATGGATGTTGATCCAAATGCCGAGGCTGGTGATAACGCCGAAGCTGATGTTAATGCTGAAGAGGATGCTCAAGGTTGAGAGAAAAACACCCACAAGTGCCGGACTTCGGGTGGCCGGTTACTGTAGTTGACAACCCTTTATTCCAGTACTTGTTAATTTTGTTTTTCTTGCACTTGAACATTTTGTTAGACTGGACGGATCCGAACTTGGATTTTGCCATTCCAGATGTAATTGTTTGTGGGGGGTTGGCTTTGAACGATGCGCCGAACTTGAATGCATGATGTGGTTTTTTGTTTGCAATTTATCAAGTTCCTGTTACTTGATTGCCCATTTCTATGCCATGCTTGTTTGTTTATGGTAGTTATCTGTAGCCCCCCACCTTGGTCTGGGTTCAGCCAAGTAGTTGAATGTGTACCAAAGTAGAAATTGCTTAACTGTAGTTGAATAATTGCCGAGCCTTGACCAAAGTAAGATAAATCGAATTGAACAGATAAGACGCCGAGCGCTATTGGCAACTCTTCAATGAGATCCTTGGAATCGACAAGTACTGAGCTGCACGCACCTTCAAGAATGGATTAAAGTCTGGCAGCAAGATACTAGACGAACTGGCTATTCGCCCTCCACATGGCATGGGAGAGTTGATGCGTGTAGTGGAGCGATTCTGTGCTCTTGAAGAGTTCTGTGTAGACCGAGCAGCTCAAGGGATTCCCAATTTAACAGCCTTCCAGCCGACGGTAACCTCCTAGTTGCCGACATAAATCACAACCCAGCAATCCCAGCCGAAGAAACACGTCAACAACATCAATGAGGGAAAGAAACGTCAGCCAAAAGTGCACGACGACGTGGCCGAAACCACACACTTGAAAGAGCCCATCTGGTCTTTTCTAAAGGAAATCACGAGGCACCCATGGTTCGAGTGGCCAACAGGGAAGCTCAACACAGACACAAGTAGATCAGAACCCAAGGAAGAAGTGTTCATGTCACAATGAGCTCGGCCACTACACAACGGCATGCACCCTGTACAAGGCATTGTTGGAGCATTTGGCGGCCCAAGGTCATCTTGATAAATACACTGATCGAACAAAACACCTGCCTGTCAACCTGCCAAAAATCCCAACCCCAACGAACCGCCGGCCAACGATACATGTTATCCACGGCCAGGTGACGAAGGAGTCTGAAACATGTCTTCGAGCGGACCTCAATTGCGCCTCCACTTCCAAGCAGGTACTCGCGGTACGACTCGGGTCCAAATGCCCACGCTCAGAAGAATTGCCTAAGTGGACAATCACTTTCACCGAGCATGACCTCGAGCTTGTGCAGACCCCTCACTCTGATGCTCTCGTTGTAACTGTGCAAATCGGAGTCCATGATGTCAAGCGAGTCCTCATTGATCAGGGAAGCTCGACAGAGGTGATGTATTATGACTTGTTCAAGAAGCTTGATCTACCAGAATCATCCTTACAACCCACCGAAGTACCTCTAATTGGGTTCAACAGAGCACCTGTTTGGCCACTTGGTCGAATCTTCTTTCCAGTCGTTGTCGGCTCAAAAACGTTGGGCATTGAGTTCATCGTCGTCAATGTGCCGAGCCCATATAATGCAATTCTCGGGCGAACCTGACTTCACAGCATGCAAGCAATCGTTTCAACCTACCACTAGGTCGTCCGCTTCATCGGCACCAATGGCAAACAAGAAGATTTGCGAGGTGACCAAGTAGCCTCCAAGAAATGCTACGTCTCAGCAGTCCACAACTCCACCTAGGCCAAGCAAGTGCAATGGGTTGAAGTCCCAGACATTGCCGTGAATGAAGATGTCGGCCAGAAAGCTGAGGACAAAGCAGAAGAAGACCTAATCACAATGCCCATCAATGAGGATGGCTCAGGTTTCTTCTTACTCGGATCTTCCCTCAACGACACCGAGTGGTTGGTAGGGATTGACGTTGAGCTTGGCGCTGACCTCGGCCATTATGCAAGATTAGTGGTTAATACTTGGGTAACAACCAAAAGTTTGGTAGGTGTCCTGTAACGCCCCGAATTTTGGGTACGTTAATAAGGCATTTATTACATAATAAAGAGAGTCTGATTCATTATTACATCATAAATACATCAAAGGGTACATTCATTCAACAAAGGAGGAACTAAGGCTCCTAGCTACTGCTCCGCTTGCTCCTCCATTCTTGCCAGCTCCTCAGCTCCAAAAGCCTCCATGGTGAACAACTCACCTTGATCATCTACAAAGTCTGACACATTATACCAGCGTCGCCACCGATATAATATGTCAGGGTCACCAAAGGTAACACCATGAGCTACAAAGGCTCAGCAGAACAATCCCATACCCGCTTACCCATAACTTATAACAATAGATCATAAACAACAGATAGTAACAATGATACATTCGCTATTCAACTATCGTTGGTGTCCAAGATTTCAGTGTTTCTCCTACGCGACTCATCGTAGACCGTGTCACCATGTTCACATACAAATCAACCTTTTCAAAATCATTTGCATTGGCTCCGTACCTCGGATAACCAAGCCACACATCCAACCTCGGTTCCGCCGCGCCGGGTTCCCGAGTATCCTCTCAATGGTTCCGCCACGCCGGGTTCCCATTGGCACACAACTGCATTGGCTCCGTACCGTGGATAACCAAGCTACACACCCAACCTCGGTTCCGCCGCGCCGGTCTCCCGAGTATCCTCACAATGGTTCCGCCGCACCGGGTTCCCATTGGCACACACACACACACATCTCACATATCACATAATGCCACCAAACTAGTCATTATGTAGTTTCAAAAATATTTCCTTCTCGGAAAAACTTATCCTTTCATAAACCACACCCTAGGTGCCATGTTTCTACTTTCTCAATTTTCGTGTCTCATTTACATACAAAGACTCCGTGGTAGGACAAAGGTAAACATCATTCATCGTAATCCAACAAGATCATCCAATTCTATATTGCTAATCATGTTCAAAACAACACTTAAAGCATAACGCCACATGTTCGGACGCCCTTGGAGTGAAAAATCACTTATTCTTTATCGTGCCACAAGCAATTCATAAATGCATGCGAGTAATCATCTCAAAGATCATAATACAATTACTTCGATTCAAACGATAAATTCTATCTTTCGAAATACGTTAAGGATAATCTATTGAGTAGAGATTAATCTACAAATACTTAGGGATAGGGGATAAGAATGATCTACTTTGATCCTAAACTTGTCGGGGCCGAATAAGCTCGTTGGAAAATTCTACGGGTGTTGAAACTCACGAATCTGGACCGAACTTTGAATGGCAGTAACTCGGTCAATCTTTGGCCGAATATGATCTTTCTTGGGTTGAAATCGAATCTCTAGAAACGCCCTAAAACTTTTGTGAAGGAAGTTGATCCTAGAAACTACTTTAGGTAGGAGAAAATTGGTGATGAAGGAAGAGACAGTAAGCTGTCTGGAAATGGAAATCTGAGATTTTTACTGAACTTCGGATGACAATATCTTTGTCATTTCTTCACCGATTGGGGTGGTTCTTGGGTCTAACTTGAAGATCTCGAAGTGCTCAACAACTTTCCCGAAGGAAGTTGGTTCTAAAAACTACTCTAAGCAGGAGAAAACTGAGGATTTACAAAGGGACAGTAGGCTGCCTGGAAAAAACAGAAATGGTTTCTAGAGAGAAGTGAGAGCAAAGCTTGAAGTTGTGAGTTTGAAGCTTGGAATGGCTTCTATTTATAGGCCAAGACTTGAGCTCCTTCTCTCTCTAAGGCCCCCCCCCCCCCCTCCCCCTCCCTCTCTTCCTCAAATTTTGACACTTGTCATGCTATCATGGAAGATCAAAGGCTAACCCTAGGCTTGCATGGTTGGAATTTGATTCTTGGAAGACTTGGTGCGCAAGAAGAATAGTTGTACATGATTCTTGTTTAAACAATAATAGAAGGACAATAAAGGACTAGATTTTTGGCTTGGAAGAGTTCACACCAAGGATCTTAAGTACAAAGGAAGATCAAGGAAGGTACAATCCCATCTCCTTCTTTCTTCCTTCCTCTCTCTCTCTCTCCCTCCTTGGCCGATTCTCTCTCTCTCTCTCTCCTCCCTCTCTCCCGGCCTCTCTCTCCCTCTCTCTCAGCAATTCTCTCTCTCCCTCTCCCTCTCTCTCAAGTACACTACATATATATAATACAATGCAAGAAAGAGAATATTAGGTACTATGGTACTAGAGTCAAGAAACTTAAAGACTAAGATTCCTACTTAACAAACAAATAGGCACATGTGAACTAAGGTATTATTCTAGTCATCCAAGTACTTTAGTTGAAAGAACAACCTTTTACCCAATGGATAATAAAACCCCTAACTTTTATTGTCTAATGGACAATAGTAACTAGGGAACTTTTATTTTAAAATAATCAAAGTCTTTTAAATCATGTGAACAAATGCCCTATATTTAAATATAGGTATGGGGTACCAAGTACCCCAATATTTTATGGCATAAAAGTACATGGGAAATCCTTACTTGATTTTTAAATAAAGCCTTGTACTATGTTGGAAGAGTAGGGCTATTACCCAATGGATAGTAGTTTCCCTTGTAGTTATTAACCATTGGATAATGGGAGGGTGGAAGAATACCCAATTAAACAAAGAATAAAAGTACTATGCACAAGTGATAAAAACATATAAAATACTATATCCATGTACTAGTCAACATATTAAAATAGGAGGCCTATTGTCCAATGGACAAAGATTACCCTAACAATTATTGTCCAATGGTTAAAGGCAAAACTGTTCAAAAGGTTCATTTAGTAACTAGGTGAATTGGTTGCTCGATTCCTCCAACTAGTTGGTTAGAAACTAACCAAATTGGTCAAGTAGGGTTTCTAGTCAAGAGTTATCAAATGACCAAAATTCTAACTATGACGGAAATTAACAAGGAATCATATAGCCACTCAAGAGAAAATAAGAAATTTTGAAATAACAACGAGATTTTTATTCGTTAAAAATCGGGGTTGTTACAACCTATCCCCCTTAAACAATTTCGTCCTCGAAATTAGGTGCACGCTCAGACTCGAACAGGTGGGGATAACTTGCTTCCATGGTTTCCTCCCTCTCCCATGTGGTTTCTCCAGATCCTCGGTGCTTCCATTGAACTCGTACCAATTTAATGGTCTTGTTCCGGATAGTCTTCTCACTTCGGTCTTGAATCTCTATCGGTTCTTCTTCATACGTCGCATCTTCTTCGATGGTGATGTCTTCCCATTTGAGGACATGGGTGGGCAAGGCGAGGTACTTGCGAAGCATGGAAACGTGAAACACGTTATGCACTCAGTCCAGCTGCGGTGGTAGGGCTAAACGATACGCAACGTTCCCGAGCTTCTCTTTGATATCGAAGGGTCCGATGTAGCGTGGCGACAGTTTTCCCTCTTTCCTAAATCTGATGACTCCTTTCTTTGATCACGTGACCTCCTACTTTGAAGGCTAATGGTCGGCTCCTTCTATCCGCATAACTCTTCTGTCGGCTTTAAGCGGTATGGATCCTTTGTCGGATGGTCTTAACCTTCTCCATAGTATCTCGCACTATGTCAAGTCCAATTATTCCCGTCTCTCAATGCCTGTCCAGCAAACTGGGGATCGACAGGGTTGACCGTATAGAGCTTCGTACGGTGCCATCTTGATACTTGCTTGATAGCTGTTGTAGTAAGCAAACTCCTCCAACGGTAGCTGCTGCTCCCAATTTCCAGAGAAATCCAGGGCACAGGCTCTCAACATGTCTTCCAGTGTTTGTATTGTCCTCTCCATTTGTCCGTTTGTTTGTGGGTGGAAGGCTGTACTAGCCTTACATCTGTTTCTAATGCCTTTTGTAGTCCTTACGAAAGGTGCGACATAAATCGTGGATCTCTGTCAGACACTATCGAGATAGGTATTCCATGAAGGCGTACATTCTCTCAAATGCACAACAGGCTCAGTTGCTCCACGTTCTCCATCATCTTGACAGGCAGAAAGTGCGCAGACTTGGTGAGTCGATGCACGATCACCCAAATAGCGACATTTGACTTATTATTCCTTGGTAGTCCAGTCACGAAGTTCATTGAGATGAGCTTCCACTTCCAGGTTGGTATTGGTAATGATTGAAGGTCTCCTCCAGGTTTCTTGTGTTCAGCCTTAGATTCAACTCCTTCTGAGTGAAAGGTGCTTAACGCTTTTGTGGTCGGTAAAAACTTTGAATTGTTCTCCCCACAGATAGTAACCCCAGGATTTGAGGGTGAATACTACTGCAGCCAATTCTAAGTCGCTAGTGGGGTAGTTCTTCTCGTGCGGTCGAAGTTGTTGTGATCTGTAGGCTACGACCTTTCCATTCTGTATCAGCACGCATCCCAAGCCGTCTCTTGACACGTCGCAGTAAACCGTAAAATCTACACCTCGCTCAGGAATGATGAGTATCGGTGCACTTGGTCAGTCTCTTCTTCAGCTCCCGAAAGGATTTCTCGCAAATTGCGTTCCAATCCAGCTTCACTCCTTTCTGTGACAGCCTGGTCATTGGTTTGGCTAAGATTGAGAAGTTCGTTATGAACCTTCGGTAATACTCAGCCAATCCCAAGAAACTTCTGATTTTGGACACCAAGGTCGGTTGTTTCTGGTTCAGCACTGATTCGACCTTACTCTTGTCCATCGTGATCCCTTCCTTGGATACTACGTGCCTCCAGAACTTAACCACTTCTAGCCCAAAACTCGTATTTGCTGGTCTTGGCATAGTGTTGGTTATCTAGAAGTACTTGTAGTGCCATCCGAAGGTGTTCTTCGTGCTCCTCCTTATTGGTGGAGTAAATCAAGATGTCATCAATGAACACCACTACCAACTTATTTAAGTAGGGTTGAAAGATTTTGTTCATGAGACACATGAATACTGCCGGAGTATTGGTCAGTCCAAACGGCATTACTACAAACTTGTAGTGGCCGTATCCGGTGTGGAAAGCCGTTTTGGCGATATCCTCATCCCGAATCCTTAATTGATGATAGCCTGATCGGAGATCGATTTTTAGAAAAGCAAGTTGCTCCTCTTAATTGATCAAACAAGTCACCGATCCTAGGCAACGAATATCGGTTCTTGACTGTGACTTGGTTTAATTTCCTATAGTCAACTCACAGTCGAAGCGTTCCTTCCTTCTTCCTCACGAGCAATGCAGGCGCTCCCCAAGGCGATGTGCTCGATCTGATGAATCCTTTGTCCAGCAGTTCTTGCAATTGCGTCTTGAGCTCCTTCAGTTCTGCAGGGGCCATTTGGTCTGGGGCCGTAGAAATGGGTGCGGTTCCTGGTTGGAGTTCTATAGAGAACTCTATCTCTCTTTGAGGTGGTAAGCCAGGAAGTTCTTCAGGGAAGACATCGGTTTACTCGCAAACGATGTATGGTAATCCCAACTCCATCCTGTCGGCTACTTCCATTTGGAGACTAGCTAGCCATCCAAATAACTCCCATCTTGATCTCCTCGTCGTCGAGCTCGTTGCTTCTCTATCCCCCTTAAAATGGAAACGAGTCCCTTCTGGGTGTAAGCTGTCACTGTCTTCTGATGACAGTCTACGACTGCTTGATGAGCCGATAGCCAATCCATTCCCAGGATTATGTCGAAATCCGCCATGTCGATCACTCTGAGGTTGCAGGTCAGGCGAAGAGGTGTGGGAAAATATGGGTCGAGAGACAGGGTCTCGAACTGAGCGAATGTCATTACGGAGATGTCATGAGTTGCCTCCATCAGATCCCACCAATAGCGGCCTTCACCATTCAGCTGGTAGGTAGCGAGAGCCACACGGTCTCCATCCTGGGTAATTCCGAGGGTTCTGAGGATCATCTTCACCTTATTCAGCCAGGTTTCAGCTATGACGGGGTTAACGTCTTCATGGAAGTCGGAGGTCGGCATTTGCGAAATTCGTTCATTGCTTGGGTTCAGGTCATAGGTTCGTCGTCATGGTTCCGGAGGTTGGCGTGTCGGGCGGTTACAACCGCTCGCATTATCTGGTAGGGGTTGCATGAGAGGATTCTCCGCGCTCGTATCCTAGTCTACTGAGTCGGTTCACCACTTACGAGTAAGAATTGAAAAGGGGCCGGTTTAGTCTAACTAAACTATTTTCCTAAAAATAGTCCTTATTAATAGACTCAAGCATTAAACCAAATAGTTTGCAACGGTACTCTTTAAAATACGGTAAACTTTTCATAAATAAGCAGAGAATTACAAACATGAACATAGAGTTCTACTACAAAACAAATAGATTAGAACAAGATTTCCTACTACAAGCTAAGACGGTTCTACACATCATACTACATGGCTCTTCTAGCACTAATGCTTGAAAGGCAACTCGAGCTATCAGAATCCTTATTCTAATACTGCTAGTGCAATATCCTAGGGTAGGTTGTCTCCGAAGGCTTCCATTAGCCACATCTTGTAGCTCCTTTCAGCTGCGGTCTCTTCCCTAAGAAAGCGCTCACGTTCTTGTGCGAGCAGTTCTTCCATAGTCGGGATGGTTGGCCCCTCCACTGGTTCCAGATAGTACTGAGAGAGGTTTAGTATCGCAGCCTCTAGCTCTGGGTCAAACATGAGATAATCATTGGGTTGCTCGAAGTTTTGCACAGGCGGCTCAAGGACTAGGGTAGGCGGAGGGTTCTCGGGAACTGCAACTGGTGGGGGCATCTTGGGACCTCATAGAGCTCCATGTCATCCTCTGGTGGGGGTGTTGGTCCTAAGTACTTAGGTGCTAGCAATGAAAGATAATTGGCCAAAACACGCGGGGCGAAAGGTGGGTGTCCTCCTGGTGGTATGCTTGACATCTATAACAATAAGGAAGGTTATAATCTAGCCTTAACGGGGTAGGGGGTAGTTTTCACGCCATAAGGGGTAAGAGGCAAGTCCACACATATATAGTGATCATATACTGAAAGAAACATAAGTCTTACATTACCAAATAAAAGGAATAAATGAAGATGGCTTACTAGCCTAAGCTTCCTACTGCATTCTATCTACAACAAAAGGTCCAACTTCTCCTTAAACTATCTTAACCATTCTAGAAGAGATTAGGGGATTCAACCCTATATGCACCAATGTCGGTCTCATAGGGTGGTGGCGGCCCATCTCCGGAATTAGCAACTATATCCATGACCTCGGGCTCTGCTCCTAGGAATGCTTATTTCCTCCTCGGGAAATTCTTCGGGTTCTTCCTCGGGATCTTCTTCCAGATCCTCCTCGGGTTCCTCTTTGGGTTCTCTCGCAATCATGTTAATAGGCGGTATCATTGGAATTTGGGCGAGGGCTGCTTTAGCATCTCCTCCTTCTATTAGGAGTACATCATTGGGGGATGCTATATGAACTAAGATAGGTATTGCTACCTCTTCCTCATTTTTGGGGAGTACAAGAGTGCCCTGCTCTTGGTAGAAGTTATTGGTGTAGGGGAAGGCATAGGGAAAATACGGATCTCCCACTAGTTGATGTGTCAAGGTTCTTATGGTGCTAGCAAGCTGGCAAGCTTCGGCTAGTAGGTTAATTGGTAGGTGCTCAAGGGATTCGTCTATAAGGACAACGTTTAAAACCTCAATTAGTAACGTCCTATGATAGGGTAATGCCTAAGAAGGTTTGAATCTAAGTTCCACTTCCGATTCTTGATTTAAGTCATCATCCAATTGTTCGGGAATTCCCAGCTAGGCGGTACTGCCAATTTCCGCGCCTTGCTTCAATCCAAAGATTGTTTTGACAGAATTCCACCCCAATTTGGGATGGTAAACTTAAATTCGAAGTCACGTTTGTGCAACAGTCAAACTTATCTTCCGGTTCTAGATGGTTCTACCCATTCTACCCATGGCCGAGGTTTTGAACCTAAAGCTCTGATACCAAGTTGTAACGCCCCGAATTTTGGGTACGTTAATGAGTCATTTATTACATAATAAAGAGAGTCTGGTTCATTATTACATCATAAATACATCAAAGGGTACATTCATTCAACAAAGGAGGAACTAAGGCTCCTAACTACTGCTCCGCTTGCTCCTCCATTCTTGCCAGCTCCTCAACTCCAAAACCCTCCATGGTGAACAGCTCACCTTGATCATCTACAAAGTCTGACACATTATACCAGCGTCGCCACCGATATAATATGTCAGGGTCACCAAAGGTAACACCATGAGCTACAAAGGCTCAGCAGAACAATCCCATACCCGCTAACCCATAACTTATAACAATAGATCATAAACAACAGACAGTAACAATGATACATTCGCTATTCAACTATTGTTGGTGTCCAAGATTTCAGTGTTTCTCCTACGCGACTCATCGTAGACCGTGTCACCATGTTCACATACAAATCAACCTTTCAAAATCATTTGCATTGGCTCCGTACCTCGGATAACCAAGCCACACATCCAACCACGGTTCCGCCGCGCCGGGTTCCCGAGTATCCTCTCAATGGTTCCGCCGCGCCGGGTTCCCATTGGCACACAACTGCATTGGCTCCGTACCGCGGATAACCAAGCTACACACCCAACCTCGGTTCCGTTGCGCCGGTCTCCCGAGTATCCTCACAATGGTTCCGCCACGCCGGGTTCCCATTGGCACACACACACACACACATCTCACATATCACATAATGCCACCAAACTAGTCATTATGTAGTTTCAAAAATATTTCCTTCCCCGGAAAAACCTTTCATAAACCACACCCTAGGTGCCATGTTTCTACTTTCTCGATTTTCGTGTCTCGTTTACATACAAAGACTCCGTGGTAGGACAAAGGTAAACATCATTCATCGTAATCCAACAAGATCATCCAATTCTATATTCCTAATCATGTTCAAAAACAACACTTAAACCATAACGCCACATGTTCGGACACCCTTGGAGTGAAAAATCACTTATGCTTTATCGTGCCACAAGCAATACAAGCAATTCATATATGCATGCGAGTAACCATCTCAAAGATCAAAATACAAATACTTCGATTCAAACGATAAGTTCTATCTTTCGTAATACGTTAAGGATAATCTATTGAGTAGAGATTAATCTACAAATACTTAGGGATAGGGGATAAGAATGATCTACCTTGATCCGAAACTAGTCGGGGCCGAATAAGCTAGTTGCAAAATTCTACGGGTGGTGAAACTCACGAATCTGGACCGAACTTTGAATGGCAGTAACTCGGTTAATCTTTGGCCGAATATGATCTTTCTTGGGTCGAAATCGAATCTCTAGAAACGCCCTGCAACTTTTGTGAAGGAAGTTGATCCTAGAAACTACTTGAGGTAGGAGAAAAATAGTGATGAAGGAAGAGACAGTAAGCTGTCTGGAAATGGAAATCCGAGATTTTTACTGAACTTCGGATGCCAATATCTTTGTCATTTCTTCACTAATTGGGGTGGTTCTTGGGTCTAACTTGAAGGTCTTGAAGTGCTCTACAACTTTCCCGAAGAAAGTTGGTTCTAAAAACTACACTAAGCAGGAGAAAACTGAGGATTTACAAAGGGACAGTAGGCTGCCAAGAAAAAACAGAAATGGTTTCTAGAGAGAAGTGAGAGCAAAGCTTGAAGGTGTGAGTTTGAAGCTTGGAATGGCTTCTATTTATAGGCCAAGACTGGAGCTCCTTCTCTCTCTAAGGCCTCGCCCCCACCCCCACCCCCCCCCCCCCCCCCCCCCCCCCCCTTCTCTCTCTTCCTCAAATTTTGACACTTGTCATGCCATCATGGAAGATCAAAGGCTAACGCTAGGCTTGCATGGCTAGGATTTGATTCTTGGAAGACTTGGTGGGCAAGAAGAATAGTTGTACAAGATTCTTGTTTAAACAATAATAGAAGGACAATAAAGGACTAGATTTTTGGCTAGGAAGAGTTCACACCAAGGATCTTAAGTACAAAAGAAGATCAAGGAAGGTACAATCCCATCTCCTTCTTTCTTCCTTCCTCTCTCTCTCTCTCTCCCCCCTTGGCCTATTCTCTCTCTCTCTCTCTCTCTCTCTCTCTCTCTCTCTCTCTCTCCCTGTCCCTCTCTCTCAAGTACACTACATATGTATAATACAATGCAAGAAAGAGAATATTAGGTACTATGGTACTAGAGTCAAGAAACTTAAAGACTAAGATTCCTACTTAACAAACAAATAGGCACATGTGAACTAAGGTATTATTCTAGTCATCCAAGTACTTTAGTTGAAAGAACAACCTTTTACCCAATGGATAATAAAACCCTAACTTTTATTGTCCAATGGACAATAGTAACTAGGGAACTTTTATTTTAAAATAATCAAAGTCTTTTAAATCATGTGAACAAATGCCCTATATTTAAATATAGGTGTGGGGTACCAAGTACCCCAATATTTTAAGGCATAAAAGTACATGGGAAATCCTTACTTGATTTTTAAATAAAGCCTTGTACTATGTTGGAAGAGTAGGGCTATTACCCAATGGATAGTAGTTTCCCTTGTAGTTATTAACCATTGGATAATGGGAGGGTGGAAGAATACCCAATTAAACAAAGAATAAAAGTACTATGCACAAGTGATAAAAACATATAAAATACTATATCCATGTACTAGTCAACATATTTAAATAGGAGGCCTATTGTCCAATGGACAAAGATTACCCTAACAATTATTGTCCAATGGTTAAAGGCAAAACGGTTCAAAAGGTTCATTTAGTAACTAGGTGAGTTGGTTGCTCGGTTCCTCCAATTAGTTGGTTAGAAACTGACCAAATTGGTCAAGTAGGGTTTCTAGTCAAGAGTTATCAAATGACCAAAATTCTAACTATGACGGAAATTAACAAGGAATCATATAGCCACTCAAGAGAAAATAAGAAATTTTGAAATAACAACGAGATTTTTATTCGTTAAAAATCGGGGTTGTTACAACCTATCCCCCTTAAACAATTTCGTCCCCGAAATTAGGTGCACGCTCAGACTCAAACAGGTGGGGATAACTTGCTTCCATGGTTTCCTCCCTCTCCCATGTGGTTTCTCCAAATCCTCGGTGCTTCCATTAAACTCGTACCAATTTAATGGTCTTGTTCCGGATAGTCTTCTCACTTCGGTCTTGAATCTCAATCAATTCTTCTTCGTACGTCGCATCTTCTTCGATGGTGATGTCTTCCCATTTGAGGACATGGGTGGGCAAGGCGAGGTACTTGCGAAGCATGGAAACGTGAAACACGTTATGCACTCAGTCCAGCTGGGGTGGGAGGGCTAGACTATACGCAACCTTCCCGAGCTTCTCTATGATATCTAAGGGTCCGATGTAGCATGGCAACAGTTTTCCCTCCTTCCTAAATCTAATGACTCCTTTCTTTGATCACGTGATCTCCTACTTTGAAGGCTAATGGTCGGCTCCTTCTATCCGCATAACTCTTCTGTCGGCTTTGAGCGGTCTGGATCCTTTGTCGGATGGTCTTGACCTTCTCCATAGTATCTCGCACTATGTCAGGTCCAATTATTCCCGTCTCTCAACGTCTATCCAGCAAACTGGGGATTGACAGGGTTGACCGTACAGAGCTACGTACGGTGCCATCTTGATACTTGCTTGATAGCTATTGTACTAAGCAAACTCCGCCAACGGTAGGTCCTGCTCCCAATTTCTAGAGAAATCCAGGGCACGCCGAACCTGGTAACGATGTTGTGCCAGACGAATCACCGAACATCAGCTTTTGTGGTTGTCACAAACTGTTCAGCCTCGACCCAGTTTGAGAAGTAATTTGTTGCCGTGATTAGGAACTTGAAGCCTCCGGGGGCCATTGGCAGCTTAACCACGATATAAAGCCCCCATTGTGCAAAGGGGCAAGGACTTGCGATGGGGGAAAGATTCTGGGTGGGTTGTTTCGGGATAGGAGAAAAAAGTTGGCATGGTCGGCATCTGTGGACGACTTCTTCACAGTCTTTCTTCATGTTCTTCCAAAAGTATCCCTAACTCATTGCTCATTGGCAGAAAGAACGGCCGCCAAAGTGGCAGCCGCAACTACCAGAGTGAAGCTCGGTGAGAATCTCGGGTACTTGGGTTGGGTGAACAACTAGGAGATAAGGGCCAGAGATAGATTTTCTGTAGAGTTGGCCGCTTTCAGAGAGCCAATAGTAGGCGGCTTTGTTCCTGATGCGATAAGCTTCCTTCTTGTGTGTGGGTAGAGTATCATGGTTGAGGAACGCAACAATCTCGTCCATCCAACTTGGACCGAGTTAAACATTGAGTACTTTTGGTGTTATGTCAAAGCTTGGGTGGTCAATGCTGCCAAAGTTGATGGTCCTAAATTTTGAGGCTTTGGATGCTGAGGCAAGGCCCCTCGAGTGCGTTTGCATGCGCGTTGTGCTCGCGATTGATCTGTTCGATTCTGAAATTGCTGAAGTGAGAGATGAGCTCAGCTGTCATGGCTTGGTATTTTAACATTCGATGGTCCCGAGCCTCATAATACCCGAGTACTTGATTAACTATGAGTTGGGAGTCACAATAAACATCGAGATCGGCGACTTTCATCGTAATGGTGGAGCGTAAGCCAGCGAGGAGGACTTCATATTCAGCTTCGTTGTTGGTGGCGGGGAAGTCGATGCTGAGAGAGCTTTCATGAAGTGTCCCACAAGGTGAGACTAAGACTACCCCTGCTCCAGCTCCGTTGCTGTTGGAAGCCCCGTCGACATTTAGGCGCCAAGTCTCTCCTTGAAAAAGGTACTAAGGCTTTGGCGTTGAGTTTGGTTCAGTCACAGATGGTGGTGTTGGAGCATTGAGTGCTACTGCATCTTCTTGTGTTAGTTCTGCTATGAAGTCGGCCAGAACCTGGCCCTTGATTGTCGTTCATGGCTCGAAGCGAATGTCAAAGTTTGCCAATTCAACAGCCCACTTGGATACGCGATTGGAAAGATCCGCCTACCGAAAGAGGGCTTTGAGAGGGTGCTCTGTTAATACAGTGATCGTGTGGGATTGGAAGTACGACAGCAGTTTCCTTGCCGCCGAGACGAGGGCTAGAGCGAGTTTCTCCAGAGGGAGATAGTATGTTTGTGCTTGAAGGACTGTTTTGCTTATGAAGTAAATCGGCATGTCATCTGCCCCTTCTCGTCGAACAAGTGGTAAACTGATCTCGTGGGCGGAGACATCAAGACACAGATATAGGGTTTCGAACTCCTTTGGTTTCACCAGAAGTGGTGCCGAGCTTAGGTATTTGTAAAGCCTCGAATTTTGGGTACGTTAAATAAAATATTTTATTATAAAAACAAAGCGAGTCCAGCTCGTTATTACATTATAAACCTTACAAAAGTACTCTCATTTACAAAACAGAGGGATCTAGGGTTCCTAACTACAGTTCTTCTTGCTTCTCCAGCTCCTCGGCTTCGAGCGCCTCCAAGGTGAATAATTCGTCCTGTTCGTCTATCAAATCTTACATATTATACCGGCGTCGGCACCCATATAATATGCTAGGGTCACCACAAGGCAACACCATGAGCTACGAAGGCTCAGTAGTATAATCCTAATACTAGCATCGATTTCCACATGATAAGTACATAAACAGTGATAAAAGACAATAACGCTAACAATCGCTTTACGATTACCGTTGGTGTCGACTCATCGTAACCCTTGTTGTTATTACCCTTTTCAAAAACACCTTTTTAACTCACCCAACCTCGGTTCCGCCGCGCCGGGTTCCCAAGTATCCTCACAATGGTTCCGTCGCGCCGGGTTCCCATTGGCACACATTTGCATTGGCTCCTCTCCGCGGATAACCAAGCTATACCTCACCATGGTTCCGCCGGTCCGGTTTCCCATGGGAACACACACAAACTCACGTAATACCCTCGAGATGGTTCTTACGTAGTTTTGAAAATATTTTCCAACCGGGAAAACACAACTTCTTGTTAAAACACACCCTAGGTGCCATGTTTCTACTTTTCTCGGTTTTCGTGTCACGTTCTCATGCAAGACTCCGCGTGTGGGACTTTCCATACAACATGCATTCAATCCAACTTCGAAATAGTATATCAAGAACATTTAAGTCCATATAGCATGCTTGAATCTCAAAAACAACATAATCATACATTTTTACTTTTTCATCTACAATCAAGTAACTTTTTAAACTTTTGGAAAGTAAGTAGAGATTTCAAGTAGCAAGACTATAGCTACTTATCGAAAATAAAGTAAGGACTTGGAAATTAGGTAAGGATCACTACCGTTCTCCTAGGCGGTGGATGTGGACGTCGGTTGATTCCGGCGGCGTAACGGCGTCCGGTTTGCTTCGAAAGGAAAAGATTTGCGTTTCTTTTCCTAGAAACAACTTCCTAACTTTCCCTAAACTACTTTAAGGATCGTTGGGTGGTATTTGGAAGTGGTTTGGTGGTTTTGCTCAAGAACTCTCAAGAACAAGAAAGTTCTTGAACTTAGAACAAGAATACTAGAAATTTTAGAGAGAAGGAAGAGCTATTGCTTTGAGGTGTGAGTTCAAGCATGAGAATGGCCTTCTATTTATAGGCAAGGGCTCCCCCTCTCCTCTTTATGGCCGGCCCCCCCTCTCTCCTCCATTCCCCAATTTTTTTAATCCAAAAAGATGTGTTCACATGGAGAATTAAGGCTAAAATCCTAGGTTTGCATGGCTATGGTGTCCTTAAATTTGATCTTGGAACCAATGGATGGTGGAGATGAGTTTGTACAAGATTCTTAGGCTTAAACAAATACTAGAATGTACAAAAAAGGACAATGGAGTTAAGACTTTGGTTGGAAGAATAAGAATCCAAGGATTTGGAAGTACCATGGAAGATCAAAGGTCAAGAGTACTATCAAATCTCTCCCCTCCTTTCTCCCACATCCGGCCCCCCTCCCCTCTCTCTCTCTCTCTCTCGGCCCATCTCTCATCTCTCTCCCTCTCACTCTCTTGCCAAGTACATGTATACATATATGCATGTGATGTATTGCAAGAAAAGAAATAAAAAAGTAGTTTTCTTTGGTACTTAAGATCAACATAGGTCTAAAAGTCTAGGATTTGCCCACCAACTAATAAATAGGCATAGGGTACTCTAGATAATATTCTAACCATCTAAGTACTAATATATATACACACATATATACTCATGTACAATTGGTGGTTAGAATCCCCATTAAAGAATAAAAAAGGGTACTTTGAGAATATTAGTACCATGTACTTTTTAATTAAAATATTAAGTACCTTGGTCACATGGCTTAAAAGATAGGATTAGTTTAATAAATCCCATGGTACTAGAAAGATTCACCCTTTTATCCAATGGGTAATAATTCCCCTAATTTCTATTATCCAATGGATAATAGTTATTAGGTCACCTATAATATTAGAATAATAAAAAAAATACTTTAAAGTAAGTATACTTTTTAATATAAACAATAGGATGCTATTATCCAATGGGTAATAGCTTCCCTAACCATTATTGTCCAATGGACAAAGAATATAACCAATTTGATTAAAAGAAAAAGAATATTAAAATTCTAAGTCTAGGGTTCAAAAGGGTCAAAAGTTCCAATGAGGGGCAAAACGGTCATTTTGAAGTAACTAGGAAGCTTTCCAATTAGTTCTTCTAACCGGATGGTTAGAAGCTAGTTAGACTTGCTAAGTAGGGCTAAAGTGCAAGAAACGATAGTTCAAGGGCTAAATTGTAGTTATGACAAACTATCGGAAATTAAAGCAATATAACCAATTTAAATAAATAACTTGAATAAGAAATAAATTCAAGGGGCAAAAATGTAATTACGACAAATTATAGGATTTTAAAAGTAAATCAAAGTAAATTCAAGTAATCAATAAAAATTCAAATATTTAACGAAATTTTTAACGACTGAAAATCAGGGTCGTTACAGTATTCCTTGAGTTCGGCCAAAGCTGAGTCGCAATCGAGAGTCCATTCAAAATTGCGCCGACTTTTACCCTTCAAAGCATGGAAGAATGCGTGACACTTGTCGGAGGATTTGCTGATGAATCAGTTTAGGGCGGCTACCATGCCAGTAAGCCTTTCTACTTCCTTGATTGTTGTTGGTGGCTGCAAGTCTGCAACGGCTTTGATTTGGTTGGGGTCGGCCTCTATACCTCGCCTTGTCACTAGATGCCCAAGAAATTTTCCAGCACTAATGCTGAATGCACACTTTTCAGGGTTCAGGCGGAGTTTGTGGAATTTGAGGATGTCAAATATTTCGGTTAGCTCCCGGTGGTGATTGCATGCTTTTTGGCTTTTGATGACGAGGTCGTCAATGTAGGCTTCCACGATGTGGCCAATTTGGGCGTGCAGCATCTTGAATATGGCTCGGTTAAATGTGGCACCTGAATTTTTGAGGCCAAATGGCAAAACGCGGTAACAAAAGATGTCGAAAGGGGTGATGAAGGCCGTTTTTTCCATGTCTTTTGGGTCCATGGCTATCTGATGGTAGCCACGGTAGGCGTCCAGGAAACTTAGCAGAGCATGTCTCGCCGCTGCGTCGACTAGTTGATCGATCTTGGGAAGTGGGAACCAATCCTTTGGACAAGCGTCGTTAAGATTGGTATAGTCAACGCAAACTCGCCATTTACTGTTCTTCTTCTTAACAACCACCGTGTTGGACAGCCATGTTGGGTATTGCACTTCCTGAATGGCGTTGGCTTCCAGTAATCATTTTACTTCTTCCACCACGGCGTCGGCGTGTTCGGTGGCTAATCGTCGTGCTTTCTAGATAATTGGCTTCGCGTCTTTTTTGATGTTGAGAAAGTGGTTGATAAAGGTGGGATCGACCCCTGGCATCTCGTTAGGGGTCCATGCAAAAACTTCAATATTGTTCTTAAGGAATTGGAACAATTCTTCACGCTTGGTGTCGCTGAGGGAAGATCCGAGTAAGAAGAAACGTGAGCCATCCTCATTGATGGGCATTGTGATTAGGACTTCTTCTGCTTTGTCCTCAGCTTTCTGGCCGACGTCTTCAATCATGGCAATGTCTGGGACTTCAACCCATAGCACTTGCTTGGCCTTGGTGGAGTTGTGGACTGTTGAGACATAGCATTTCTTGGAGGCTACTTGGTTACCTCGCAAATCTTCTTGTCTGCCATTGGTGCCGATGAAGTGGACGACCTGGTGGTAGGTTGAAGCGATTGCTTGCATGCTGTGAAGCCAGGTTCGGCCGAGAATTGCATTATATGGGCTCGGCACATTGACGATGATGAACTCAATGCTCAATGTTTTCGAGCCGACAACGACTGGAAGGAAGATTTGACCAAGTGGCCAAACAGGTGCTCCGTTGAACCCAATTAGAGGTACTTCGGTGGGTTGTAAGGCTGATTCTTATAGATCAAGCTTCTAGAACAAGTCATAATACATCCTCTCTGCCGAGCTTTCTTGATCAATGAGGACTCGCTTGACGTCATGGGCTCCGATTTGCACAGTTACAATGAGAGCATCAAAGTGAGGGGAATTCTCTTACAAGATCGATCACAGCTTTCCACAATTCTCAATATGAGCATAAAATTGAAAGAAATATATTTTCACTTACCGAAGCCATTAATTGAGTTTTGTCCATTGATCTACTTTTATTTTAAATTGTCCAAACACAAGCGGTGGGAAAAAACAGTATATGCGCTAATCAATTTAGAAACCAGTCTTTAGGTTTCACATAAATGATTAGAATCGTTCATTTTGCTTAAGACATAATCTTTAAGATTCTTTGTAAACAGTACAAGCCCCGATGTATGTGTTGGCCAAATCCGACCCTAAACTTGGTTGTCCACTTATTATTAAGTCAAATAAATATAAGGACCTACAAGTAAAAAAAAAAATATCAATGTTACATTGTACTTTTAGATTGAAATATATCAAAAAATTGAGATCAAAATGTAACCCCTGTTTTTTAGTGTTTTATAATTAGCACCATCTAATATAAAGAAAACAACTTTTCCTTGCATTTTTTGAAGCATATTCTTCAATTAAGAAATTTGCCGTTCAAAAAAAAGAATTAAGTAATTATACTTTAACTTATCCAAGTGCTCATTTTCATGAATTGAGATCATAACCAATCCTCTAATATTTTTTATGCTACCCAAACCTGAGGTCTTGTGGGGCTTACCCCAGAGCGGGCTCTGTTTGTAAAAAATGAGCTTATTCCGATTTTTTTGTGCGTGTAAATCAGCTTGAAATAGAAAAAAGGATAACCGAATATACAACCTACAAGGGGCATACCCCTAGGAGGAAACAAAAGAAAGAAAAAAGAAGATTAAAGAAAACTAATACCATAAGCCAACTGGCTACAAGCTACTAATATAGACGGTACCCGTTGTTTCCATTCCATCTAAAAAAGAGGGAATGGAAACAACGGAACAATGCACCGAATGATATAGTAGTCTACTCAAAGGAAAATTAAAACCTGTGCTTGGAACCCTTCTATGACAACAGAAAGTTAAGGACTCTATATGTTTCCTAAGCATCTACAAAAAGGGACAAAAGCACCATGCCATAAGATTGAAAGACGGATCATAATTGGTTGTAGTCCGGACTGGATGAACAACAACTGTAGGAAAATCCGGGTGGCGACTCTTTTTGGGCGCGCGTTGGTCAGGGAGCCCACAGCTGCCTACATATCCTTGTAATAAAGGAATCAGGTCATAACGTAGTTCAGGCCAAGGTTCGCTCTGGTTTTGACACTCTCCTTTTGCGCTCTAAATTTTGCCTAGCACTGCCCTTTCGGGTTTTCGGTCTAGCGAGCTCGTTCATTGTTTGCCTTAACTTTTGCCTAGGGTGCCCTTGCGGGTTTTCAACCTAGCAGGCTTTTGCTCTAATTTTTGCCTGGGTCTGCCCGCCCTTGCTGTTTTCAGCCCAGCGAGCTTCTCTCAAGAGTAATAGTGTTTGAGTTGATCCAGGTTGACTAGAGTTGTAAATTCGTTCCCATCCAACTCAATGAGCTGTGTAGCTCCTCCGGACAAGATGGTCTTGATGATGTACGGTCCGGCCCACTTTGGTCGAAATTTTCCACGTGGATCGTATACTGGTGCCCGGATTTCCTTCAAAACCATATCGCCTTCTGACAAATCCATGGGCTTTACCTTCTTATTGAATGCACGCGCAATCCTTCTTTGGTACCTCTGGATGTGATAGAGAGCCCTTAGTCGGCGCTTGTCGAACAACATGAGCTCTACAAATCAGCTAGACTTCACATTCAATCATGGTTCGAAGAGATGGAACTTCCAACTCGATACGGAGTATAGCCTCCATTCCGTAGACCAGAGGGCAGGGGGCTGCCCCTGTCGGTGTACGTACAGACGTTCGGTATCCCCACAGGTCCTGTGGCAACTGCTCATGCCAATTTCTTGCGGATTGAATGGTCTTTCCCAGAATGACTTTGATTGTCTTGTTAGCGGCTTCCACAGCCCCGTTGGTTTGCGGTCGATAGGTTGTTGACTTGTGCACTTGGATCTGAAACTCATTCAGGACTTCCTTTTCTCGTCCTTTGAAGTGAACCCCATTGTCGGACACGAATGCTTGGGGAACCCCGTACCGGTAGATGATATTTTGGTTGATGAAATGAGCGACCTATACTACGGTTAGAGTGGTGTACGAAGCAGCTTCTACCCATTTTGTGAAGTAATCCACAGCTACGAGGATAAACTTATGACCGTTGGAAGCGGCCGACACGATCCTTCCGATGACATCGATTCCCCATACCGAGAAAGGCCAAGGTAAGGTCATCTGATGCAGTTCGGATGGCGGAACGTTGGTTAAATTGGCATAGATTTGGCATTTGTGGCACCATCGCACGTATTCTACACATTCCGTTTCCATAGTGAACTAGAAATATCCTTGCCTGAGAATCTTCTAGGCGAGCATCATACCATTCATGTGATGGCCGCACACCCCTTCGTGGATCTCTTCCATCACTCTTCTTGCCTCCGCACCATGGATTCATAACTTGTGCATGCCATAGTGTGATCTCCGATATAAATTTCCTCCACAAATGATGTACTGTGCAGCCATCCTCTGAAGGGCGACCTTGTCTTTTTTGCTTGCCTCTACAGGATATTCTCCTCTTTCTACGAATCTCCAAATGTCATAATACCAGGGGTGGCCATCTTCGGGTTCATCAACAATCATGACATGCTGGTATACTAGCGCATCCCTTTGTTCGATCACAATTGGCCTCAACTTCGCACCAATAGGGATTTCAACCATGGATGCTAGTGTTGCCAATGCATCTGTGAATCGATTTTCGAGCCTCGGTACATGAGTGTAGGTCACTTTGTTAAAGTGAGGGATGGGGTCTTCCAAATCCTGGTGATACAGCTTCAACTTCTCTTCCTTGACCTTCCAATCGCCATTTGCTTGTGACACAACCAGGTTAGAGTCCCCTACTACCTCCAACTTCTCTATGCCGATTTCGATGGCTGCTTCCATGCCTACAATGCAAGCCCCGTATTCTGCCTGATTGTTGGTGACTTTGAAGTTTAGTTTGAATGCGAGCGGAATGTGAGATCCATCGGGTGCTATTAGCAACACACTAATTCCAAACCCTTTTTGATTAGTAGCTGCGTCAAAGTATAGTTTCCAAACATCTTCCGCCAACGTCATTATGTCTTCATCAGGGAACATGAACTCAGCATCTTCACCTTCCTCAATTGGGCTGTCGGCCAAGAAGTCAGCAATAACTCTTCCTTTTACATACTTTCTGGTGGCATGCTTTAGCTCAAATTCTGACAACATTAATAACCATCGCGCCATTCGTCCAGTGAGGGCCGGTTTCTCAAACAGGTACTTGAGAGGATCCATTTGAGAGATGATTCTCACGGGGTTAGTCAGCATATAGTGCCTTAGTTTCCTGGAAGCCCAAACGAGTGCCCAACACGTCTTTTCCAACGGAGTACAAACGCTCCTCGCATTCAACCATCTTTTTGCTGAGGTAGTAACAGCCCTTTCAACCCCATCGTCTGCTTCCTGTGCCAGCATGCATCCCATGGAAGCTGGGGTGACTGATAGGTATAGGATCAAAGGTTTCCCAAGTGGGGGGGGGGGGGTTTAAAAACAGAGAGAGTAATAGAATTCAGGGCCTCTTTCCCTTGAGTGGAGGGTTGTATTTATAGGCAAAAGCTAAGGATTTTGAATTTCAAATGGTGGAGGTGTTTTTTGGGCGGGCCAGAAGTGCCTTTTCGGCTGAGCTAACTTGTAGCAGTGGCTCAAGTGGGCGTGGCCAACAGCTAGCTGAGCCAGTCCGAACTTTATCCAAAATGCCGTGCGGTTGACCTCATGACCTCGTGCGGGGTAATGAAATCTATTATGCCGTGTGGTGTAGAGATATACCATATGGTACTAAGGGTTCAGTTCTGGGCTTTTGGGTTTGCTTTGGGCTTTTGAGTTTGTTTTGGGCTTTTGATTCAAGGGAGTTCTTCATCCAAGCTCTCGAAGGTATTTGTTTCCTTTGTTTCATCATCGGGACATTTAAAGCACTTTCGAGGTCCGGATTGAGGTGTCTACAACGTTGCAACGGGCACTTTCGATAAACAGACATGCCGCAACAAGTGTCTAAAAAGAGCAGCTTTGCAGAGTGGCCATCTTGTGTGGTGAGGCTTTGCCCGAGCGCACTCGCGCGGGGTGGGTGGTCCACACAAGGCTGGTGCAAAGATGATCAACAAAAAATAAAAGTAAACACGTAGAATGCACCCATAGCTCCAACCTCTAGGCTCTTGTCCTTAACTCATAGAATTAGTTAAACTCCGTATCATAAAGTAAAATTCGAGTTCATACTCTATTTGTATCATAAAGTAGAACTACCCACAGAATCCTCCTTTGGTACCATAAGGAAGAAAAAACGATAAAAAGAGCATCTTAAACAACAACAATTCAAAATATTGTATTCTTAATTGGGGACGGATGGAGTAATTAATTATAATAATAAGAAAAGGCTAACCTAGTTGATTGGCAACAAGTGGGATTATTATCCTACAAGGTTAAACCATACGAGATTGCTTATCTTAGAAGGCTTGTGTATAAATCATCGAGGTGGTTTAACAAATAAATTTAATAAGCATAACCACCACCAATTGTACATTTATGTAAGTAATAGCGATTGTTTCCATTAGCGACCGTAAGCCCTATGTCAAGTTATATATTTATGACTCATCGAAATCAACATTGATTTTATATTTGTGCAAAAGGATGATGAGAGAGAGAAAGGGTATCTCTAGCGATAGGGTAAAACAATTATGAATGGGTCAACACATCTAGTGATTCACATCAGAGCCTTTGAGAGCTGTACTGAAATCAAAATAAGATAACAAAAGGGGTTAATGTCAATGAACTGTGAGAGAGCTGCAACAGTTTATCAGGACTTTGAAATTGGCTAAGCTGCAGTTAGGTTTTGATTTGTGCTTATACAGTGCTAAGCACAAATCAAAACATAAAAAACTTATACAATGATAAAAAACTTGTGGAGACTCCAAATTGACCGCACCATTTGCCGAATTTTTGAAGAAAAAGAAAATGAGACAGCGCTCACCGCGGGACGGGTAGCCTACACAACTCTTTTAATAAAGTTATAGCTCAAATTAACTCTCATTTTTGGATTAAAATAACTCAAAATAATAAGGGCAAATTTTCGTTGTCGTCCCTCTAGTTTTACGGCTGTCTCAATTTCGTCCCTCTAGTTTCAATTGTCTCAATTTCGTCCTTGTAGTTTGTTTTGCGTTCCAAATTGGTAAAATCGTTAACACCGTTAATGAAACTAACGGAAAAATATGATTAAAAAATTAAGTGCTCCAAATTTCAATCTGGTTGAATTAGTGCGAAGATCTTATTTGTTTTGATTATTTTATCCTAGATGGTCGTAATGAATTTTTGGCTCTAAGGCCTTTCAACGAGCACCTGAAGGCTGAAGACTCCTTATTTAGTTTCAGAGCTCTCTTAGGGTGCTCATTGAAAAGCCTTAGAGCCAAAAATCCATTATGACTATTTAAGATAAAATGATCAAAAAAAATAAGATCTTCACACCGGTTTAAACAGATTAAAAATTAAAACTCTTATTTTTCTGATCATTTTAATTGAGCTTGAAGTTCATGTCTCGGTATAGGTTGATGTGCTTTTACTAATTTTTGTGGTGAATTCTCATTGGAAGTACCCTATGACTTAGATGATGTTAAAATCAATCAATTAAAGTAAAATTAATGTAAAGATTTTACGAGCGAAAGAAAGACCTTTTAAATACGTGATGGGATAAGACATTGATTTTGGAAAGTTAGCAATGAAATTAATCTAGCTTCATGGGTGGCTCTTGCATATCAAATAGAGCTAGCATTGATAGTGTGTGAGTGTGTGTATATATAGAGTAATATTCAGGTCCATTCACCCGGATTTTCTTATGGTTCGAATTTTTCATTTCCGATCGATTTACGATGATTCGAGCTACTTAATGTGATCAAAACATGATTTTAAGGGTACTCGCGAGAAATCACAAAAAAAAATGATCGGAAAGGTTTGATCCAAGCAGCTTTTTTAATGAACGGTTCTGAAAAAAACTGCACAGATCAAGCCTTTCTCGGTCATTTTTTTTTTGCTGATTTCTCGCGAGTATCTTTAAAATCACCTTCTGAATATATTGAACTGCTCGGATCATCGTAAATCGATTTGAGAAATGGGAGCTAAGACACAAATCCGGGCTATAAGAAAATCCGGACGACCGGACGTGAAAACGACATCTATAGAATATATGATAATAATAATATAAATCGGTCAGTTCACATACAAAATGAAAATGAATTTTTTTGTATTACTTAAGGGAAGTCAAAAGTTATTTGTTGCCAGCGCATGACCTAATATTATTCTCTTTGAGTGTCTAATCATTTAATTGACAGTGAAAGACTACCGGATAGAAACCATTTCATATTTTTTATAGGTTAGGGAAAGAATAAAACTTGAGATTAAATCACAGGAAAAATATTAATCACCGCTTTAAAGGTGATGAATAATGTGTAAAATGGTGTATTAATATCGGAGAACAGTGTATCGATTACATTGAATATGTATTTGATTCTTACTTTTTTTACTAACTTTAATGCATAATATTCAGGTTCACTTTTAGAATGTGTAAATAATCAAACTAATGGAATAGTACTATTATGAAATATAAAAGAGAAAATTGGGGGATAGTAATAAAGAAAGATAAAAAAAAGTGTGAATAACCGATAAGAATTAACAGTGAGTGTACTAGTAAAAGGAGGATGGGTAGGGGAGAAGAATTATAATTTTCTAAATGTAAAATATTAAAAATTAAAAGCTTAAAACTGTATGAAATAAGGAGAAGGAAGAAAGAAACGAGTAAGGAAATGACACGTATGATTTTGAACCACTGAAAGAAATTTGGAAATGCTAGGATGGGGGCTTTGGATGCTTGAGATCTCTTATTACATCCATATATAGGATACTAGCGTTTGTTCGATACACGAGATAAAAAAATTCATTGTTTTATTTTCAGTCACGTGTATCAAACGGACAAAAACGCTAGTTGATAAAAATGATAGTTTAATTTTAGTCCGGTCCTGTGTTCGTTACACGCTAGTATTGGTTTCATTCTATACATTGAAAGACGTGAGATGAAAAATGAATATGAAGTACAAGACGACGGTGCCCAATGGCATAGACTAATTTTCTCTCTCCCTCTCTCTCTCTCTCTCTTTATAATCAAAAAAAATTAAAAGTCTAGGAAATTAGGAATGAGGGTTTGAAAGTTTTTGGGGCTCAAACATGTTTTTATAGTGTATTGATAGATAGATAGATAGATAGCCATATTACTTCTCACTTTCATTCTTAAACTTTAGATATTACGATTCTTAACCTGCTAGTATATGTTTGTACTAAATGTGTTCGTTTTGGGTCTCAAAACCCAACTCATTTCTCTACATATGGTCCCTAATAATTTTTTCTCTAGAATTACTCTTATACTCTATCTACCTATCTCCGTTCATTCCCCAAAAAAACCTCTCTCAAAACCTAAAATATGACCACATTAAAAAAGTCTCCAATACGCAAAAATTAAAAATTAATAAAGATAAATTTCCCTTCTTAGACAGAAAGTGCCCCGGCAAATTTTCTACTAGGAGGGAACCATGGGCACGCCAATTTTTTTGCATTTTTTACTTTTTTTTATTATGATCAGAATGTATTATGAATCTGTAAAGTATTTGAAAAATATATGCATAATATATTTTGTAATAGAAGTAGTGTTTATGAGTATAACAATCAAAATAGAGAATTGGTTTGTTTTTAACCTTCTTACCCTTGGTTATTTACTCCCTCCGTCCCTTTTTAAATGTCCTACTTCGTAATTCCAACTTATTAAAAAAACATCATCATTATACCTTTCACATCAACTTTTTCCTACACTTTCCCTACTTACCCATCATCATTACACTTTTTACTCACTAACTTTTCAAAATGGAATCTATTTTTAGGGACAAAATAGAGAATGTACCAACTTTTACCCACTAACTTTACAAAATGGACACTTATTAAGGGACAACCTAAAATGGAATACTGGACTATAATAAAGGGACGGAGGGAGTATTATTTTCTTATAATGTATATGAATAACCACCAGTATTGTTTCGAGATTTTTTTAAGGATACTGTTAGTTAAAGTATTGTTTGGCTCTTAATTTCACTTCATAAATAATTGTTTTTCTCATATTTGAAATTCGCCAATATTTTATTTTTTGCTTAGTAAATTTGCAACTATTCCCTCTGTCTCTTAATAAATGTCCATGTTAATATTCCAGACATTTTAAAATATTATTTATACCTTCCAAAGTATATTACTCCATCCGTCCATTTTTAAATGTCCTACTTCGTAATTCCAACTTATTAAAAAAACATCATCATTATACCTTTCACATCAACTTTTTCCTACACTTTCCCTACTTACCCATCATCATTACACTTTTTACTCACTAACTTTTCAAAATGGAATCTACTTTTAGGGACAAAATAGACAATGTACCAACTTTTACCCACTAACTTTACAAAATGGACACTTATTAAGGGACAACCTAAAATGGAATACTGGACTATAATAAAGGGACGGAAGGAGTATTTTTTATATGTAATATAGATCTAATTTGATAGATTTCAATTGGTTCTATGAGACAAAGTTTTGAAAATTATGAAAATGCTATAGATTGAAAGATATAACTAATTTAAAAAAGTGAAATTGGACACTAATTTAGGGACGGAGGGAGTATTACTTTTAAAAAAAATATTAACTACCAATATTTAATTTTTTTTGAACATTATTTCATAGATACAATTATTTCGTGATGGAGATAACGGGGGGGGGGGGGGGGGGGGGGGGGGGGGGGGGGTGGGGTGTGGAAATCACAGAGGGAGGAGATCAAAATCTTGCATACAGGCCGGCCAATCATCTGCTGTGTGTGTGTCGTCGTGGAGTGGAAGAGGAAAGGCAACGTATGAGTGAGGGAGAAAGGTGTAATTTTCAAATATGACAATTTTGACGTTGCACCAAAAAGGAAAAGTCAAAATCCTCTTCTTCCCCTACTTTTGCTTTACGCTCTTTATTATATCATCCAAACATATGACAGTTCGATGAAATCAATGAATAACATTATTCCAATGGTATACTTATTCCTATGTTTGATTAACTATTAAATGATGAAATGATTATTTCAAATAAAATCACTATTCACCTTAGTAATTCAATTGGCATTCCACTTAAAAAATAAAGGAATTGTCATTTCTATTTCTTTGTTACACCAAAATTACTAGTACCACTCCAAAAAGTAGTACTACCATACAAAAAATGCTATTGTTACTCCAAAAATTACTATTATCACGTCATTTCATTGCGGATGAGACCAAATTTGAGAATGAGAATGGATATTCTAATCTCATTTTTTCAAATTTCATTCCATCGAACCAAACATATCCTAAGTAGAATTTGAAATTTTTGCAGTAAGTTATTAAGCAAACTGGTTGTCAATTTCATAAAAAAAATATATTAAAACTTGCATCACTCTCCCAAACTGGTTGTCAATTCCGTAAAATTTAACGTTATATAGTGGAGGGATGATTGATCCATGGTTCCCTTATGTGATACAAAACAAAACCGATTACAAGTTTAATTGACAATCTGAATAGATAATTCTGTAAGTCTCGACGTGTTCAAAGTCCCTGCAAAAAAGAATTTCATTACACATTCATATCCAGTATTTCTCACAAGTGAAATAGACAGAAGAGTCTTATTGTGTATTTCAATTGCGACAAAAATCATTTAACCAAGCTTTTATCAATTTTCGATTGAGATATACTAAATGAACAGCTCAGATCATGAATTATATGACCGTGATGAGTTCCATTTTATGTCACAAAAAGAATTATATGAGAAATCATCACATTAGAAGATCTTGATGCAGTTAGATAATCATTGTAATGAGTTTCAAATTATTTTGGGCATTTCTTTAGGTTTTTGAGGATGAGATTATTCAGGGCTTAACCGTGAATCACTATTTTACAGCATCGAGTGAACACATGCCAAATAGTGAAAGCACTCTGATTAGTAATACTGTATTACTAATACAGTATGTTAACCGCTTCCTCCTTCCCGAGTTGAGTTTTCTAGACTTTGGAATCTCCGCAGCCAACAGGCACCATCCTCGCTCCAAAGCCATCAACATCCAATCCAAAATCTGACGCTACACCCACCAATCCGTTAGCAGCACAAAACCACTACCAACAACGTAAATCCAGTTCTTTTTTTTTTTTCCCTTTCCTTTTTGGAAGGAGAAGCCCATTTACAAAGAGGGGAACCTAGCTTGTAATCAAAAGATCAAAGATCTGAAGCAAGAATAGCTTGTATCTGGGTCAACAGCTAATCGCAAAAGTTCCTGCAGCTCGATCGAGCCAGCTTTGCGCCTTGACCTAAATGACATTCAGTATCATGTACCCATGTACCTATACTTATATCGGATAATTGTATGCAATTTCCTATTTGAGAATTTAGATCAGTATCGATTTTCATAATTATTGTCGACGAAAGCTGGTGGTGGTGGTCTTATAAAAACCTTCGGAGGCTCTCCATTCTGATGGAATTGATCATTCTTATAGATGAGATAGGCTGAAAAAATATAAAAATATGAACCAATGTTAAAAAGGTTTATATAGAACGACACTTTAGAAAAAAAAAAAACAGTTGTTTGATTATTTTTTTTGTCATTAGTTATTTTATTTTTTTGTTTTTGGTCATAATATTTTACTTTTGAGACTCACTAGTCTAGACGGATGATTAATCCAAAAATTATTATGCAAAACTAACAAAAATTCAGAAAAATGAACAAAACATACAAAATGAAAACACAAAAAGTTATAAATTTTGGTAAAGAAATGTAGGAATGATTAGCTAGGGTAGGGTGTATGGGGATTGCATAAAAGGCCGTTTGATTTTACTAAAATTGGAAAGTTACGACTGAGTCGTAAAAAAGTTTCTCTCCTTTTTTTTTTTTAAAGAATTGATTTTTACTCTCTCCAAATCGATAACCACACCCTCCAGAAGAGTGCCAAAGTCAATGTCATATAGGGATTAATTTCATTTCGGTAGTCCTCAAATTGATTTTGGGATGCGGTTATCAATTTGAAGAGTACTAAAATCACTCCCCTTTTTAATAGTAGATTTATTGTATCTGGAAATGGACTTCCATCGAGTTCAAAAAAAGACGAAGAAGAAATGAGCATTCCATCATCCTCTCTCTATCAACATGAAGTTACCTAATCATTAGTATTTTTTTAATATCCTCTCTCTATCAACATGAAGTTACCTAATCATTAGTATTTTTTTTAATATTTGGCATTACCTAATAATCATTCGGTTGACCTTTTTTTTCACTTTAAAAGGGCTACAGACACGCGCACACACATATCTATGCACCATTGAAAGGAACAACTACATAAGAAACAGAGAGAGAGAGAGAGAGAGAGAGAGAGGGGCACAAAGTGCTTGGATCTTTCCCTCTCCACCAACAAACACGGAGAGAGAGAGAGAGAGAGAGAGAGAGAGGACATACCCAAATTTGTACACAAGTAATTAGGGCGTCACTCTCCAACAAAAAAAACTCCTAGGTAGCGAAACAGAGAGAAAAACAGGGCATACATTTTATATTCTTCAGCTCAGCTCTGAAATTTCAGGCTCTATTAATTTGCATTGAAAACTTGGGGGTTGAGAAATGGACGGAGGGGAGAATGTAATTAGAGCGATTAGCGCACGTTGGAGTAGCTCTACCATCTGGAGGAGCAATGAGCTTTTCTCTTTCTCTTCGAATGAAGAACAGGATGAAGAGGCACTGAAATGGGCAGCGCTGGAAAATTTGCCAACATTTGCGAGGATAAGGAAAGGAATTCTCAGTGACGAAGAAGAGGGCCAAATAAGAGAAATTGATGTCAGGAATCTTGGGATAATTGAGAAAAGGAATTTGGTAGAAAGGCTTTTGGAAATTGCAGAGGAAGGTAATAAGAATTTCTTGTTGAAGCTCAAGAAAAGAATTGACAGGTAACCTTTCTTTCTTTCTTTCTTAAAGTAATAGCGAGCACACGAATTTTTGAACACACACACACATATATAGTTGTATTGACCTCAAATGAAATGTTACTAGTTCGTTACTCTATAGTTTATTTCTCAACTATTTTCCTATCTCACTTTCTTAAAAAGCACACTAATTATTGGATTTCGTTTAACTCTCAATTTATCCGTACACAAGTTTTCTAATGCTCAAATTTATTTATTCTTTCTTTTTTTTTTTTAAGCTAATGATGAAAGTTGAACCCGCTTAAAATACCGATCATTTGTACATAGATAGATGTGTGGAGTCCAATTCGGGATCCCACACAAATTGTACTTTAGTTTTAAAATAATTTTCCGAGTTACCTTGGTAAGAAATTAGTTTAATGAAATAATTATGAGTTCTTTCTTGATCCACTTGTCTGGATTTTCTTCAAAATTCCTTCATAATTCACAATCCTGAATTTTGACTGAAAAATTGAAAGATTGGATCAAATACCTACAGTTATCTGATTAAGATGATTAGTTACAGGTGACTTGTATATTTTAAAAGTGGATAGCTAAAATAATAAAGTGGCTTTTTGAAGTATAAATTGGTCCAAAATGTAAGGAGAGACTGGTGTGGATGCTCTTATTGTTAGTTACTGCATCTATACTGTGGTAGGAGTATTACTTTATTTGAATTCCCTGGAAAAATCCATCATTTCTGCTACAATATTCATTCCCCGGATAAATAAAAAATGGGTTTGTGAGATCTTTTACTAATTTGTTTTTTTTTTTCCCTCCCCTTTTTCTGTTTCGTAAAAAACTTGATGCAGAGTTGGGATTAATCTTCCGACTATTGAAGTAAGGTTTGAGCATTTAAACGTTGATGCAGAGGCCTATGTCGGCGGCAGAGCACTCCCAACAGTTTCCAACTTCTTTGTTAATATTTTCCAGGTAAATTTTCTGTCTCGCATCACAATAACAAGCTGGGAAATTTTTAAAAATTAGCAAGCTATTTTCTTCACCTACCTTGGGTGAATTTCACGTCAATTATTCGTCAAATTAGTAGCATGGAGCCCATAAAAAAAATGGAACGGGTACCGAGGAGGGTGGAATTCCCAGGAAGAGCAAAATTTAACCTATAAGAAACATGCATAAAATAAAGCCGCGTTTGATTCATGGACAAAGGGCGGGATTGAAAGACATAATTTTTGAACCTTGCACTTTGAACTAAATATGCCTGTTACAATATTTTTCAGTTATTTACTAAAATATCATTCTAGTGTCCCCTGGTAGATATAAATTGTGAATTCGTCAACTACGCTTGTAGCCCCTTAATCAATGGGTTTCACCACTTTCACGCTTGAAGAAAACCACCTTAATTATGTGTTGATCATAGATTAAGACAAGATTTTTCATTTTAGAAAACAAAAAGCATACCTAAGAGCCCAAGACCTCTAGCTAAAATATGGAATAAATAAAATTTTGCATGATATTTGAACTATAATCAGAGTTACCATTAATGAGTGCCCCCTATGTGTTCGATTTCTGGACCCACCATGGGAGGCAGCTGCAACAGTAAACAGATCCTTTTTAAATTCCAGTACTTGTATAAGTTGCTTTAGCTAATTGCTTAGTCACATACTATAATGCAAAAGATGTGGTTGATGCTATTGACAACAACGTGACCATACAAACATATGACATGAAAACTCATTGATTGCGATAGCCCAAGTAGTATCCTTGCATTATTTTATGTCAATAAAACGTTGCAAAATAATAAATTGATATTGCTGTTAGGATTTGTTAGGTTTTATTTAATTTGTAAGTCAGAAAAAACAAATGATTCATGAGTTCTTAGTATATGAGTTGTTTCTCTTTAATTACTCATAGGTTAAGTTCACCAATAACACCATCTACAAAAGTTTCTAAACTTGCACTTCTGATTATGTCCATTAATCAAAATAACTGAATTGGTATAATAAACTAGCAATTTTTTGGTCCAAGAAGTGGCCTGTTTAGTCAAGTTTGGCAGATTTCGCTAAGACTTGTTTTGCTTATTGTTGCTATCACAGTTTAAAATCATGTCATGTCTCCAATGTTGTACTATCTTTATAGATCAAACTAATTAGCTCTGTGTGTGTGTGTGCGTGTGAAGGGATTCTTGAATTATCTCCACATCATACCAAGCAGGAAGCTACCATTGGCAATTCTCCAGGATGTGAGTGGAATCATCAAGCCTGCCAGGTGAGAAGGAAAAACAACACCCACCTAGTAGACCATTAAGAACTTCACCTAACAATTCATTAACCAATTAGTTCTCATTTCATTAGTATTTTTTTTTTTTTTCAGATTGACATTACTTTTAGGCCCACCAAGTTGTGGAAAGACTACATTGCTGCGAGCTTTGGCGGGAGAACTTCATCGTGATCTGAAAGTAAGAAAAATTACGCATGGTTAAATTGGACATGATAAATGTTGACTTTATATTGAACTAGGTTGGTACTCCCTCCGTCCCAATTTGTTTGTCCAATATTGAAAATTTTAGGGAACATAATAATTACTCCTAAGTATTTTACTTTCCTACATTTACCAGTCAACTTTTTTGAAAAGTAACTTTATTTCAAAAATGTAAGGGCAAAAAGGGAATTTTTTCCATTTAAAAGTTTAATGGCCAAACAAATTGGGATACATAAAAATAAAAAAATGGATAAACAAATCGAGATGGAGGGAATAAAATGTATTTTCTATGCTACCATGGTATTATTAGATGTAGCTAGTTGCGTGTGACAGACAAAATGGAAAGGACCATCACTTGGTGACATAGCAATCTTGTAGGTCTCAACTTTAATCAAATAATTACATAATTACCTCAACACTTGTAGAATGCATGTACAGTAGCACCTTTATGGAAAGTGAAGAATTAAAAAAATTAAGAAAACTCCAAGCTCTAGCCAGTGAGATAGCCTCAGTAGTTCAATTAGATAACTATTCACAATAGGTTTGCCTTCAAGTGCAAACCAGCTTTGGCTGTCCTATTTTGTCAAAACATAAAATTTATGTATCTAATGTCTAAATTTTTGTGCATTATCGATGCTCTGGAATTTGAAAGAATGAAGTAAGGTAATGAGCACAGAAATGGAATCAAATCTTTAGGCAGGGGCCACTATTTTTGCAGTAAGAAGAGCACCCACTTTGTATGGTGTAAGATTTGAATGATAAACTTATGTTGGAGACCCAAAATAAATACACAACAAAAAAATTTCTTACCTTTTGCCATGGTGTTTTAAGTCTTGAGAAGTCTGAAAACCATTTCAATCTTGAACCGATATGCTTCAACAACACAAACTCTCACTAATTGATTTTGGATAGCAATGGGTAGGATTTCTAATCTAATCTATATAAATGGTTTCACACGTACCAATGGACACAACACTTCATACTTTCTTCCATCAAAGAAGTAACAAGGCACATATTCATTAATAGTTGCAACCTTATACATAAATGGTCACTAAACCCATTCATGGATAGTCACCATATCTATTCGTGAATAGTCACTAAACCTTTTCATGAATAGTTTCCAAGTATTTAGGCGATGTTTTATTTAAATCTAATACCCATAAATACTAAAAAATATAAATAGGATTGATGTGGCATGTGGGCCACACAAATATATTCTAACATTGAATCCCACTGGGCAAGGAAAAAAATGTGATGCCAAGTTTAGATGTACTTGGGAAGCAATGCATACTACGAATTTGATTCATCTCGTGATCTTACATGAATTTTTATGGATAATTTTTTTGACAGGTTTCAGGAAATGTAACGTATAATGGTTGTGGAATGAATGAATTTGTTCCACAAAGGACATCAGCCTATACAAGCCAGCATGACTTGCATATAGGAGAATTGACAGTGAGAGAAACACTGGCTTTCTCAGCTAGATGTCAAGGGGTTGGATCTCGTTATGGTTAGTGATTACAAAGATTTAATAAATGACTTAATAATAGTACCATTTTGGTATCTAGAATAATTATACGTCAGAATCATTTCATCTAATTTTGTATTTTGTTTGTTTGTTTGTTTTTTTTTTTTAATAGAAATGCTAACAGAATTGTCTAGGAGAGAGAAGGAAGCCAACATCATGCCAGACCCAGATCTTGATATTTATATGAAGGTAAGCAAATACCTAAAGAGTAGTTTCTATATCACTTCTGCGGCCTAACACATTTATCATGAATGTTTTCGGGAAAAAACACCTCAATATTTACATATCTTATTCAATTTTGACACCAAGCGTCTTCCAGGATTTAAAAAATAATCATCATCACAATGTTTTCTGGAAAATAGGTTTCATTTCTATCAGAAAACAAGTACTAAAATTACCAACTTTGTAATAGGTGTGAATCACTTGTGCATGTGTTGGATGCTAATGTAGTTGTTTGTAATATTCCAGGCATTATCACTAGAAGGCCAGAAGGCCAATGTGGCAATAGACTACGTACTTAAGGTGTTTTATTGAAGTCCCTACTTAATTAATGATATTGTAGTATGCATTTGTTAGATATTGATATATTTCCTTCTGTTATTATGTATTCAAAGATTTTGGGGCTGGAAGTTTGTGCCGACACTATGGTTGGTGATCAAATGCTAAGAGGCATTTCCGGTGGACAGAAAAAGCGAGTCACAACAGGTAATTAAAAGCATTCTAACAAATAGATAACTGTAATTAATCCAAAAATGTTGGACAAACTTAATAAGTTTACATGAGTGGTCACTTTTCCTATCTCGTGGTTTCGAATTTCTATATATCCGTCACTATTTATAAATTGATCACCTTCAGTGTTCTTAAAAAATTGCTTATTAATTTTGATGAAATGTGAAACTTCCCTTTGTCGTTTCTGACTTTGAGTTACCTAGGTTAAATAATTCATGACAAACGAATTGGTTACCACTCTGAACAAGGTATATATATATATATATATATATATATATATATATATATATATATATATATATATATATATATTCCTCGCTAGCTAACGTCTAGAAATATATGGTACAGGGGAGATGTTGGTTGGACCAGCTAGAGCACTCTTCATGGATGAGATATCAACTGGGTTGGACACTTCTACAACTTTCCATATTGTGAACTCAATCAAGAACTCCATCCATATCCTTCAAGGAACCTGTGTTATCTCCCTCCTCCAGCCAGCACCAGAAACTTACGACTTATTTGATGACATAATTCTCCTCTCCGACGGTCACATTGTATACCAAGGCCCACGTGAGTATGTGCTTGAGTTCTTTGAACACATGGGCTTCAAGTGTCCAGATAGGAAAGGAGTGGCTGACTTCTTACAAGAAGTAATTTCTTCAACTCGAATGTTCTTTGAATATATTCTCTCGTACTATTCGATCGATCTGCTATTGTTTAGGATAATTTTCTTACGGAGTGTGGAGGGTGATAGTGATGTATACCAATCCATTAATTAAATTAATTGGGCCGGTGTGCCAGAACAAACTCCAATGTTTTTCTGCACAAACTTTTGTAACCATATATAGCTATATTAATTATAGCATGTACGTGGCTCCTGTTTTATTTTTTCATCAAATAGTATTATATATATATATAGAAGCAGTTGGAACGGCCGTGGATAAACCACCTTGAGTAAGGTGTTGGCTTTTCATGATTCCATAATGCATGGTTCCGCATTTGTAAACCCCCTTGAACCTTTGTTACGATCCTACAAATTCTTGACTGAGTTTTTATGGTGGGAAACATAGGTGACATCAAGAAAAGATCAAGAGCAGTACTGGGCACGAAGAGATGAGCCTTACAGATTTGTTACTGTTACGGAATTCGCAGAGGCATTTACATCATTTCATGTTGGTCGAAAGTTAGGTGACGAGCTTGCCATCCCATTTGACAAAGCCAAAAGCCATCCGGCGGCTTTAACAACTGAGAAATATGGTATTGGAAAGAAAGAATTGCTAAAAGCTCTCATATCCAGGGAGTACTTGCTCATGAAGAGAAATTCCTTTGTCTACATATTCAAGATGTTTCGAGTTAAGTCATTGTCCTTATTCCATTGCGGTTTCAGAATCTTGCAACACTTACTCTGGAATCTGATTTTGAAAACTCAAGCATTTGTCCTTTTCGTGTTGTTGTATTACTGTTTCTTCAAGCAAGATTATTTGTTTTCAAGAATTTGAAAACTTCTTTTTGAGAAAGGATTCTTTTCCCCTAAATTAATGAAAAGAATGTTTCGAAATCCGTCAACTGATGGAAATTTAAATATGCCAACCAAACTAGTGTTTGGAAAAAATATTCTTAAAAGCTAATTTTAATACAACGACGAGACAAAAGGAACTCATGTGTTTCCCCTCCCCCCCCCCCCCCCCCCCCCCCCCCCCCTCTTTTCAGCTTATTATAATGGCATTCATTACAATGACGGTATTTCTACGAACTGGGATGAGCAAGCAAACAACACAAGATGGTGCAATTTTCATGGGTGCTCTGTTCTTTAGTATCCTAATGATTATGTTTAATGGGTTCTCGGAGCTAGCCATTACTGTCATGAAACTTCCCCCCTTTTACAAACAAAGGGACCTTCTTTTTTTTCCTGCTTGGGCATATGCTCTGCCCTTATGGATCCTCAAGATCCCAATAACATTTGTAGAAACCGGTATTTGGGTGTTCACCACTTATTATGTCATAGGTCTCGATCCAAATGTCGGAAGGTATATTCTATAACTGTCATCAAGGATTTGGTTCTTCAAGATTTTGATTTGGAAACCTAATGGATTTCTTAATGTCAGGTTTTTCAAAATGTACCTTCTACTCCTTTGCATCAACCAAATGGCTTCTGGGCTGTTCAGACTCATAGCCGCATTAGGACGAAACATGATTGTGGCAAACACATTTGGCACATTTGCATTACTTGCAATTCTTGTGATGGGAGGATTTATCTTGTCAAGAGGTAAAAGAAAACAAACAAAAAGTGCCATGAAGTATTTAAAAATTTCTGCATACATGAAAATCTTTTTTTTTTTTTTGGGGGGGCATTAAATGTAAGAAATACTTTATTTGCCTCAGATGATATAAAGAAGTGGTTGATATGGGGTTATTGGGCCTTGCCTCTGATGTATGGGCAGAATGCTATAGCGGTGAATGAATTTCTTGGGGACAGTTGGAGACAAGTAAGCATCGTATATCTAGACTTGCGGTAAACAAAACCAAAAAGTAGATTCTCCGTATGATCATCTGAGATTTACAAATTTTGTGTTATAGGTGCCTCCCAATTCTACAGAATCATTAGGCGTGTTGGTTTTAAAGGCTCGTGGAATATTTCCAGAAGCACATTGGTATTGGCTTGGCGTAGTAGCTTTGGTTGGATATGTTTTTCTCTTCAATGGCATTTTCACCCTAGCTCTAGCATATCTCAGCCGTGAGTAACTGATTAATTCATTTCAAAATACGTACTTTTTTTCAACACTTGGAAAAGCGTTTGTCAAGTTTATGTGGTTCAACTTTCTTAATAATTGATCTGCTTTATGCAGCATTTGAGAAGCCTCAGGCAGTTCTATCTAAAGATACCTTGGAGGAGAGAAACGTTTATAAAGGAGGAGAAGTTATTGAGCTATCCTCGAGAGGAAATAGCTCTTCTGGTGTGTCATTTAACTCTCAATTTCCTTTTTGACTTGTGATGAGTTTCTAGCTAAAACATACTTGTTTCACAATTATGAAGAGAGGGGAGTTGAACTTCAAAGAAGTATATCGAAATTAATGTCTTCAAGAGTAGGGAGAAGCAGTGAAGTTAACCAGAATAGGAAGCGGGGAATGGTTCTACCGTTTGAACCCCTTTCCATCACTTTTGATGATATCAAGTATGCAGTCGACATGCCACAGGTATCTGCAACTTCTAATGGTAGTAAAGTCAATGCATCACTTATTTGAACTCAATGCCGAACTTGAACCAACTTGAAGTCTTCAATGTTCTTAGGGATTCTCATCAAATGCTGATATACGCTATTAAAAGCCGTCTATACACTTATGCTTCACTTTGCCATTTAAATTGAAATCTAGGACTAAAGGGTAGGAAACTCACTAGAAAGTGCTAAAGTTGATATTGTAATGGCAGGAAATGAGAGCACAAGGAATACAAGAAGACCGTCTACAACTTCTAAAAAAAGTAAGTGGTGCTTTTAGACCCGGAGTTCTCACAGCATTAATGGGTGTTAGTGGTGCTGGTAAAACCACCCTGATGGATACCTTGGCTGGTAGGAAAACTGGTGGATACATCGAGGGGAGAATCTCGATATCAGGCTACCCCAAGAAACAAGAAACATTCGCTCGCGTAGCTGGATATTGCGAGCAAACAGATATTCATTCTCCTCATGTTACAGTTTATGAGTCTTTGAAATATTCTGCGTGGCTCCGGTTGCCTCCTGAAGTTAATTCTGCCACCAGAAATGTGAGTTGTAATTATAGAGATTAAGGTCCTTTTTGGGTGCAGTTGTCAGATTTTGATTAATTTCTTGATTTTTTTCTTCGCGGAAAACATACTGAACTTGTTTGGCTGACAATTTTCAAAGCTCTTTCATATAGTTAAATGGGATAGATGAACACACAACTTCTAGAGAATGTCAAAATGACATTATATTTTTGGGAGATATTTGCATATATAAGAAAATGAATAAAAACTGGAAAATGTGATGAGTGTATTTGTTTATGAAAACTATTTTCCCAATAACTGTTCTTGAAAACTGATTAATTATGACGCGTGAAACAAAACGAAAAAGCCACAAATGAATACAAGTGTTATGCAAAAAGGTAGGACATAAGAACCTCAATAGGATTATCCTGTATTCATTAATTTTAGATCATGATAATCACTGGTTGTAAATCTAAGCGAGGAATCACAGATGTTCGTTGATGAAGTTATGGACCTTGTTGAGCTAACCCCATTAAGGGAAGCACTTGTTGGGTTGCCTGGGGTAAATGGTCTCTCAACCGAGCAACGCAAGAGGTTGACAATTGCAGTTGAGCTTGTAGCCAACCCATCAATACTTTTCATGGATGAACCAACCTCAGGACTCGACGCTAGGGCTGCCGCAATAGTAATGAGAACAGTGAGAAGCACAGTAGATACGGGAAGAACTGTGGTATGCACCATCCATCAGCCAAGCATCGACATATTTGATTCATTTGATGAGGTATGGGTTCTTTAACACAAGAATAAGGATCCTATGATTATATTTACCTTTGAAATTTTGTGAGATACTAAGGAAAACCGTTTGGGACTCACAGCTGTTTCTTTTGAAACGAGGAGGTGAGGAAATATATGTTGGTCCCTTAGGCCGTCACTCTTGTCATCTCATCGCATATTTGGAGGTAAAGATGATGAATATATGAGACACTTAATATTTCCATATTTTCAGTTAGCAGCTAACATATTCGATTGATCGTTGTTTAAGGGTATCAATGGAGTTTGTAAAATCAAAGATGGATATAATCCAGCTACTTGGATGTTAGAGGTTACTTCACCAGCACAAGAAGCAGCTCTTCGGGTTGACTTTGCTCATGTGTACAAGAACTCCGAACTATACAGGTATGGGAAGAACTTTAATGGCCAAATAAAAAATTTTGGGTTTCCAAACCTCTAACATGTAATCTACAAGGGTCAATGCCAAAGAAGCACAAGCACTTCTAACAAGGTTTTGTTGTTGACACAACATTCACCAGCCAATTCTCGACAATCATTGGACACACGACGATACATATTTTAATATATTGCAAACTATGTATTAGTGTTACATTATGCTTGAAGATCATCTTTCAAGGAAATATATATTCACATAAATGACATAATAATTGCATATTTATAAACTAAAATAAAAATGACAAATCAACAAAAAGAGAAGGGCAGTTGTGTGCAACACGTGACATGCTGTCACATGCATGTGTCCCTGCCTAAATAGTTTCAGCGTATTTATTATAACATTACAAGGTGACTTGATCAGGAGAAACAAAAATACAATTATGGAACTGAGTACACCTCCGCCAGGATCAAAAGAACTGTACTTCGCCACTCAATACTCACAGTCTTTCTTCATCCAATGTATGGCATGCCTATGGAAACAACACTTATCATACTGGCGAAACCCGCCATATACTGCTGTGAGATTCTTGTTCACAACTATGGTAGCTCTGCTGTTTGGGACAATTTTCTGGGATATTGGCTCCAAAAGGTAATCAACAAGCCATGAAACCCATACTGTAATTTCTCTATCCATTTTTAGTTTCTAAGACGAGGTTCATTGTGTTGGTTTTCAGGGAAACACAACAAGATATATTTAATGCAATGGGTTCTATGTACACTGTTGTCGTATTTGTTGGTATACAAGCAGCCATTTCAGTGCAGCCGATAGTCGCTGTTGAGAGAGCAGTCTTTTACAGGGAAAGCGCAGCTGGAATGTACTCAGCTTTGCCATATGCTTTTGGACAAGTAATTTGCTGTATTTTTATGTAGAGCCTATCCTTCGAAATTTCCTTCATCAATTAAGTACCTTCCTACAACCTAAAAAATAGGATTCAAAACGTATCAAGGACCTGGAATTCACTGAAGTACTACAGCAAAGAAGTCGGCAACCCATTCATGGAAATGCTTGCTTAGAGTAGAAAATTGTTGGCGTATGCTAAAAAAGCAAGCAAAATACGATGTTGGTAGTGATGGTAGATGACATATAGGTTGCATTGATGGTCACAAAAGAGGAGAGACGGTGAGAACTGAGAAGGATGAAGGAAAGAAGCGAATAGAGAGTTAGAGAAGAGCTGTAAAAATAGGGACAAATTCAAAGGCTATAGAGAGAAATTAACTAAGTGAGACCTGAATGCAGATAGGTGAAATTAAGAAAATATGTACTTGGATTCATATTAGGGAAGAAAGTTGAGTGGGGAACCGGTGAATTGAAAAGAGACAACAAACCATATGTGTTACGTTTGATTAGGAAGAAAATTACGATGGAAAGTTAAAATGAGAGAAAGTGGAGTGAAAAGAAAATTTATTTTCTGATCTTCTACATATTTCGTCATAATGAGAAGTTTTGTAAGAATCTTACAAGAAATATTTATATTAAGGTACTTACCCCTAATGCACAATATGGATCATGAAAGAAGGTGAAAACTATGGGCATAATGGTAAATGGGAAGTTCTATAAGAAGTGAACACTTTCATAAGGAAATAAAATTTCCTTGTGATTTTAGTAAGAAAGTGAAAACTACGAGACCAATGCTTAAATGGATTGTACAAGAAAATTCACTTTTTAGCACCAGAAAAGTATCATTTTTTTCCCCTTTCATGCTAATCAAACACGTGAAAAGTATCAGTTTTTTCCTTTCTTTCTTGCATTTTCTATTACTTTCACTGTAGTCAAACGGACCCACACACAAAACTTAGTGTTTTCTATACAAAAAGAAGTACAAATACATATGTCAGTTTAATGCTAAACAATTAACATTGCCATGCCAACATTAACATTTCACTGCTATGAACCTAAAGAATCGTAGCAAATATTAGTATGAATATCATCCTTATTCACCAGCTGCCAATCATCAAGCGGAAAAATTCCACAAAAACACAGTTTGAAGTGCATGTTTTAAAAAAATCTACCCTTGAGAAAGAAAACATCATTTTACTAAAAGACTTGCACGTAATTAGATACTTATTATTAAGTTTCGTGATGGTTGGTTACTATTTCTCACCACGCGTTTCATCATGCAGGTTGTGATTGAGCTCCCATATATTTTGGTTCAAACTGTGACATATGGAGCCATAGTATACACTATGATCGGATTTGAGTGGAGAGTAGCCAAATTCTTTGGTATTTGTTCTTCATGTATTGCACCTTTGTATACTACACATATTATGGGATGATGACAGTAGCCGTAACTCCCAACCTCAACATTGCATCGATAATTGCTTCTTCTTTCTATGCAATATGGAACCTTTTCTCCGGCTTTATCATTCCAAAGACAGTAAGTTCTAATAGATTCACTTCAAATTTCCGTAATTTGAGAAAAACCAGTCAAAGATAGTCTTTAATATTTTTCATTTTTCTATCATGATAGAGGATTCCGCTGTGGTGGAGGTGGTACTACTACGTTTGCCCAGTCTCTTGGAGTTTGTATGGATTAGTTGGGTCACAGTATGGAGACATTCAAGAGAGGCTTGACACAGGTGAAACAGTGGAATACTTTGTGGTAAAATACTTTGATTTTAGGCATGACTTCGTGGGATACGTTGCTCTAATCATGGTTGGGATAGTTCTGCTCTTCGGGTTAATCTTTGCCTTCTCAATCAAGTCGTTTAACTTCCAGAAAAGATAATATAACAGAATGTATGAATATAACATCCTCCTCTCAAGTTTTATGCAATGACCATATATGGGGCTTTGAGACTATACTACGCGTAATCCGTGTATATATTATGTAATGAATCAGATAAGTTTCATTAATAAATCGAAGAATTGTGATCGAGCAGCTGTTTTGAACTTGTGTTTTTTTGGAGCGCTTCTATTTCATGTCTGTTTTACCCAACTTACAGGGTATTTGTAGCATTGTTATATGTACTCATGTCAGTTATATAATGGGAATTGATTTTCACACTCCATTTTTTATGTCCATACTCCCTTTTTTGTTTTTCAGTATTGAAAGTGTGTATTTTTTTTTTTCCCCTAAAAGACACAAAAGGAAGTGTGAATATAAAAAAATAAAAAAAAATGAGTGTGAAAATCAATTCCAAGATCTAAGTCCGTGTGACTTTCTTACAACCGTACGATTAAATTTTCTATCAGTGAAAAGAAAATCCTGAAATTGATTGTTCCAAAAGAAATTAGAAAACAGCACAAGAAGAAATGCAGTCGATTGCATGGCCCGAACAGTACTAAGTTACTAGCCATCGCAATAGACGTACAATAATAACACAACATTCAGTAGAAAAACTAACGCTACAAATAACAAGTTGCAAAACGAATTTTCAAAGGTTCATGCGCATGATTTTACCTCAGAACATCTGGAACAATAGTGTGGTTATACTACGTCTTTGGTGGCGGATATAGCCGGCCCAACCTCAAGGCCTAAGAGATCTGAGCTTTGGGCGTCTAAAAAATTAGAGGCACTTCTATTATTTTTTTTACTATTAGGCTTGCGTAGGGGTCTTTTTAGCCCAATTAGGCTCTCTTTCTAAGCTAAATACTAAATTTATACATAATACCCTAAAAATTACTTTTACATAATTTAATCATCCGTCAACAATACTCAAACAATAGCCAAAATTCCAAAATACCCCCAAACTTTACACTCAATATCTCATAGGCTCCCAAACTTTAATAAATTTCAATTTTACTCCCAAAATATCCTTCCGTTAATCAATTAACCCCCGCCCACCCCCCCCCCCCCCCCCCCCCCCCCCCCCGTCCACTTCTATCAAATTAAAAATGGAAAATGATGACCCATTGTCCAACTCTGTTAAATAAGACCCTATCGAGCAGAAAATTGATTATGAGCCTAAACTTAATTATGAGGGTCTTATAATTAAATTTTGAAGAATTATGTTATTTTAAAGGATCATAATTGAATTTTGTCTGTAGGGCTCTCATAATTAAGTTTCTATTCTATAGGCTCCCAAATAAAGAGTATAAACTTAATTATGAGAGTCTTAAAGACAAAATTTAAACAAATTAACACTTAATTTTTTTAAATTGTGTTATAAAAAATTATAGTAAAAAAATTAATTGCTCAAATTTTCAATACGTTTGAATCAGTGTGAAGATGTTATTTTTCAGATCATATTATTCCAAATGGGTCATAATTAAATTTTATCTTTAGGACTCTCATAATTAAGTTTCTACTTCATATAGGGTCTCAAATAAAGAGTAGAAAGTTAATTATGAGAGTCCTAGAGACAAAATTTAACTCTGACAATTTAGAATAATATGATCAGAATAACAATATATTTGCACCGGTTCAAACGAATTAAAAATTAGAACACTTTCTTTTGTAAACTGTGTTATATATTATTAACGGTCCCTCTACGGTTTGCCTAATGGGCAGATGATTCCTATTCCACGTGTCACATTTTCCTTTCTTTGACCGTACTTAAACTTTCTAATGTCAAAGGTCCTTTGCATTTTTACTGAATTCCTAGTTTGCCCTTGGAAACCCATGATACCTATTCTACGTGTCACGTTTTCCTTACAAAGTTTTTAAAATTACTTAAAAGATTATAGATTGTAATATTTAATTAATTGAAAAATGACATGTACTCTCCAGAAGAACAAAGATTTTGGGACAGAGGTAGTATGTTCTTACTTTTTGAAATTTTTTCTTCTATTTTGTACCGCCATGTTTCCAACAGCAAAAAATGAAAAAGTAAGCATTTTTTTCGTCTCGTTCACACTAATCGATAAGTTTTAGTACCATCTTGTTTACACTTTACAGTAACAAAAAAGTTGTCAACCAAAAACTTGTTTCCCTACAGTAAATCTACTCATAAACTCATCTACAACTTATTCACTTCCGGAAATAATTTGACATTTTTCAACAACTTATTTATTACTGGAAACACCTAACAACTTGATTGCTACAATTTTTTTCTTAAAACTTATTCATTAGTGAAAACACCACCGTTATTAAAAAAAATTCGTATTTTTCAGTTTTGCGTCCAACCTTTGTGCATTTGATCTGTCTTGACGAGGAAAATCGAAAAATAAAAATATGACTTCTATCCATATTTTTTTAGAAATATCCAAGATTTAGCCCAAAATTAAGATGGGCTTTTGGTGCTAAATTTTGTAAAAGTTGTATTTTTTTTTTATTTTAATTTTTCGATTTATCTTTTTGAGACAATTCAATAATTTTCAAAAGCTTGACTTAAAACTAATAAAAGCAGGAAAGAATTGGATAATGACAAAACAAGAAGGCAAGTTGGTTTTTTTTTTTTTTGGAAACTAAGCCAGATTATGTACACATTGCTTTGTGGGGTAACTTTGGGGATTCATAATAAAAATTTGAGGGTTCATAAATTTTAAATTATTTTTTGAGTGGCCTCGTAAAAAATCTCTTACATTTGGATAATTGAAAGTAGTTGATCAAATTTTTCAATAGTTAGTTGTTGTACTCATTAGCTTTTCGTGCTTTTTTTGTCTCCTTATGCGATTCTTTTTGCGTTTGTTAGTTTTGCATTAAACTTTTGTGGTTTATTGATTCGAAAGAATAAAAAAAGGATGAATTTTACTCAAGGTTTTTTGCAAATATCCAAGAAAACTCAAATATTTAGTTTTTTGCGAAATGGTCGTGCACGCAGAGCCCCTAATAAATTTTTTCTTTCTATCTTTTTCTACTCATTATTTCAAAAACCTCCTTCAAAATCCAACCAAACAAGCCCTGAGTTTCTTATATTCATTTCTTGGATTCTCTCTCTCTCTCTCTCTAGCTTATAGCCGCCGTTAGGGTTTCTACCTTGGGGGGCAGCGCCTCCCTCTGCCGCCTGCCCCCCTACTGAGAGCCCTCTACCTCTCTCCTCTCATCTTCGCCTCCCCCCTCTGCCGCTTGCCCCCCCACTGAGAGCCCTCTACCTCTCTCCTCTCATCTTCTCTGATCCTTCCCTCCCATACCTTTTTTTCCTCTCACTCCTCTCACTTCCTCTGTTCGTGGATCGACCTCGTCAGCATTGTGGGTGCGGTGACTTCGGGCTTAACGGCGTGCTATTCTAGGTTTATGTTGCCGGTCCCCACCCGTGATTCTTTGTTTGAAGGTAACGGGTATGCCTAATGGCGATTAGGGGGTGCGGCGGGATACGGTGGTGGTTTCCATGATATGTTGTTCGTCGTCTTCGACGGGCCTCATCGCAGCCGTTGTTGGATCCCGGGTTCGGTCTCTATCTTCGAGGAGTTTTTCTTGCTTGTACTATTGGTTGTGTTCAGTGGCTCTATTTTAGGCGTTTGGCGACTGTAGATCTGTGGCAGTGGTTTTAATGGTGGAGGGCGGTGGGGCTGTTCGTCTTGCTGGGTGACAAGCGCGTCTCTCTAATACAATGCTTAGGATGGGAGGGATGGATTGTCCTTAGTATGTAACGGTTTGGTAGTTGAAAGGGCAAGGGTGATCAATTGATTGAAGGGGGAAGTAAATATTTTCGGGATGGTTTAAGTGGCAGTACATATTTTACCCTTATCTCGTCTGCTAGAACGCTATCTAGCCCTCATGTAAGTTCCACTGCGTCAATACCCATAATTTTGTTTACAAAAGAATTCACTTAGAAATTATGCAGCTATACATACATGCAGGGGCAAAGCTACGTAGAAGGAGGGTGTGGGACATGCCAACCCCCATTCCAAATAAATAAATTTACACCAAAAGTTGTATTCTACTATGGGATCCCTTATTTTGTTAAAATGCAGACTTTCCATTTCCAGGTTATATTATGATGATCCAAACCATTCAACTTGTTTAGAACAAGATTTTAAGGGTATCCGTAAGTAATCAACTCAAACTATGATCGGGAAGAGCTTGATCCATACAGTTTTTCATAAAGCTTAACAAGAACTATTCTATGTAAAAAATATTTGGATCAAGCACTTTCCGGTTAGATTTTGAGCCGATTTCTCGCATGTATCCTTAAAAATATGTTTTAAACAAGTTGAACGGTTTGGATCATCAAAATATGATGCGGAAGGCTCCAAACTATGAGATCCGCATTTAAGGTCTTCATTTTAAAGTCCTTATTAGAAGCTATGTGAAGATACCTGAACAAAAAGTACATTTTAGTTCAGTGGTAAAAGCCTCTGCCTTGAGGCCCACCTGTGTAACGACTCTGATTTTCAATAAATAAAAAATTTCATTTAAATATTTGAATTTACTATTTTAATTGCTTAGATTGCTTTTAAAATTTCTTTTTAATTTCTAATAATCCGTCATAATTAGATTTTAATCCTTAAAAATTTTATTTCTTGACTAGAAACCCTAATTGGCAAATGGAACGGATTCGAACCAATTAGTTGGAGGGACTGGACTACCATTTCTCCTAGTTGCACTTCCCTAACCCTAGATGAACATTTTTGACCATCTTTGAGCCTTATGAACCCTAATTATCACCAATATTCCTTTGTCCTTTGGACAATAAATGTTAAGAAAAATATTATCCCTTGGACAATAGATTCCCGTGACTAGTCATTTCAAACCTTAATTATCACCAATATTCCTTTGTCCATTGGACAATAAATGTTAGGAAAAATATTATCCATTGGATAATAGACTTGCCAATGTATATGTATGCTTGACAAGACAAGTCATACCAAGAAAGTGATCATTTTACTTCCAAGACAAGTCATAATTATCACCAATATTCTTTTACCCATTGGTCCATAAATGCTAGGGAAATTTTTGACCATTGGTCAATAGTAATTAGGTTGCCAATGAAGTCTTGATTTGACAATACAAAATCATGGGCCAAAGAAGTCATCATTTTGCTTCCAAAAGAAGCAAAGATTAGCCTTACCATGCATGCAACCCTAAGAATTATAGCCTTATACCTAAATTGCCCACCAAAGTTACTTTCTTAGATTCACCAAGTACATATATGCTTATATATAGGCATTTATACCTCATAGCCTTATACAAACATGCCTATATAACCTTATATGCACTCTCTAGGAAAATATTACCCATGAGACAATGTTCTTGTCACTGAAAGCCTTAGCACAACCATCTCCTCTTCCATAGACCTATTAGGACTACTTTGTACTTTGGTATACCGATACTTATATACCATAAATATATATATGAACATAGTACGAGAGAGAGAGAGAGAGAGAGAGAGAGAGAGAGAGAGAGAAAGCGGAGAGCGAGAGAGGAGAGAGAGGCCGAAAGAGAGTGAGGAAGAGAGGTGGAGTGTGTGCATGTGTTTTGTTCACTTACACAAGTTACTTTAGCCCATAAGCCTAAAACCTACTTGACAACCCATTTATAGGCAACTTTGAACACAAACTAGCCAATCATTTTGTGTTTTCTTGCAAGCAACCCCTCCATAGGACAAAACTAGTCATAAGACCCCTCATGATGATCTAGGATTTGGCCTAAAGAAGAAATGACAAGTGAGGAAGGCTTACCATGCTTGATTTGACCAAACATGGAGCAAAATCCATGAGAAAAGAGAGAGAGAGAGAGAGAGAGAGAGAGAGAGAGAGAGAGAGAGGACTGGCCATGGAGGGAGAGGAAGAGGCCAAATGTTTGCTATAAATAGGACACCCCCCCCCCATTCAACTCACACCTTCACCTAGCAACTTCTCTATCTAGAAAAAATTAGTGTTCTTACTTTGTTCTAGCTTTGTTCTTTGTTTCTTGAAGTTCTTCATGAGTTCTTCAAGAAACTCATCCTAGGCCGCCACTAAACCGCCACTCTCCCACCCTTTCGATCCAAAAGTTTAGTAGTAGTAGTCAAACAAATAGTTTCGAGAGAAACCATTCTCTTTCGAAGCTACCCGTAGGAAGTCACTCCGTCCTAAAAGCAACTCACTGTCCGTAGTCATCACTACCGCCAAGAAGAGCGGTATAATATCTCTACTTACCTTCTCTAAGTATACGTAAAGTTTTCCTTTTCCGTTAAACTCGAAATATAAACGTATGATGCTTGTACGTTGAGAAAGGTATGAGAAACTTGAATAGTGTTTATCTTAAAAAGATGAAAAGGAAGGGGAGTATGTTGAATATGTGGACTTATTTTTTTCAGAAAAACATATGTTGTTCTAAACTTCCCAAAAAGAAAGAAAGAACGAGTTCCGAAAGATAATAATTTAACGTTTGATTGTAAGTATTTGTGTATTGATTTTTAGAATGGTTATGAGAACGTATACATGTTTACTATGATTTTTTGCATTACTTGTGGTTGTATGATAAAGCATAAGTGGTCTCCACTCCAAGAGCGTCCGTACATGTGGCGTTATGCTTTCAGTTTGTGATTTGAACATGTTAAGTAATATAGAGTTGGATGATCTTGCTAGTTTAATTTCAAGATTTCGATAAACAATTTATGATTTCGTAAGTAGAAAGTCCTACCGCGGAGTCATTGCATGAAAACGAGACACAGAAATCAAAAAAGTAGAACCACGGCACCTAGGGTGTGGTAAATGGAAAGACTTGTTTCGAGAAATAAACTATTTTTGAAACTACATTATGGCCGGACGTGGTAGCTAATAAATGTGAATAGTGTGTGTGTGTGTGCCAATGGGAACCCGGAGCGGCGGAACCATTGTGAGAAAACTCAGGAACCCAGAGCGACGGAACCGAGGTTGGGTGTGTAGCTTAGTATCCGCAGAGAGGAACCAATGCAAATGTGTGCCAATGGGAACCCGGAGCGGCGGAACTATTGTGAGGATACTCGGGAACCCGGAGCGGCAGAACCGAGATTGGGTGTGTTTAAAAGAGATTTTGCAAATGATGATTTGGTAAAAGAAAAAGGGTGACACGGTCTATGGCGAGTAGCGTAGGAGAAACATGGAAATCTTGGACACCAACGTTACTAGAATAGCGAATGTGGATGTGTCATTGCTAACTGTTTATTTTATGTTATCAAGTTATGGGATTAGCAAGTTAGGGTTATTCTATTGAGCCTTTATAGCTCATGGTGTTACCTTTGGTGACCCTGACGCATTATATCGGTGGCAACGTCGGTATAATATGTCAGATCTCATAGATGAACAAGGTGAACTCTACACTTTGGAAGCTTTCGGAGCCGAAAAGCTGGCTAGGATGGAGGAGTAAGCGGAGTAGTAGATAGGGACCCTAGTTTTCCCTTCCATGTGTAATAAAAGTACTCTTGTGAGAATTATGATGTAATAATGAGCATGACTCTACTTAAGTTTCAATAAAATGTTTATTTAACATACCCAAAAATTAGAGGCATTACAACCTGTGCCTCTACCTGGGGATCCAGATCCTCTATGAGAATCTCTCTGTAAGGATCGTGTGAGGCTTTTAATTATCGAGAGGTGCCACCTCATTAAAGAAGAGATCTAAGGGTTCACAACCGTCCTCCTCGTTGTTTTTTAACAACACTATGCCGTTTAAAAGGACAAGAGACTAACGAAGAGAAAACCCCCAAACGGCTAATTCTTCTTCTTTTCCGTTATCTTCAAAAACTATCCGCATTTGTTTTCTTAACTGTTATTTTTGAACCACTTTATCCTTGCTTTCTTATTTTTTGACTCAAGAATTTATCAAAAAATAATTGTATCTTCGAAAATTACACTTACTGTTATCTTAATAAAAAAGAAGAATTTTTATTCTTCTATTTTAAAACCTTAGAAAAGACCATTATTGTATAAGGCAAAAAGACGACTTTTTTTTGGTTTTTTTTGTCTTTATTCAAAATTTTGAGTTTCCATCATAATTCTTTACTTTTTCGATTTCTCTTGTCGAGACGATCCAATAATCTACAAACATTTGACAGGAAACTAACAAATGCCAAAAAAAAAAATTGAATAAAGAAAAAATAGCCAATTCAGTTATTTATCCAAACTAGATCTTGAGTTTTTGATGCAAACTAGACCTTAAGTTTGATATAGTGAAGCTTCAGGTAACGAAAGAGAAGAAGAATATGCCGTTTAGGGTTTTCTCTCCGTTACTTTCTTGTCCCTTTAAACGGCGTAATTTGTTAAAAAAAACAAGGAGGACTATTGTGAACCCTTAGATCTCTCTTCATTAATGAGGTGGCACCTCCAAGTTAAAAGCCTCACACAATCGTCACAAAGGATCCAGATCCCCTACGTGGGAGTTCGAATCCCCCTGGTGGCATCCTTGCATTTTCCCCCCTATTATCAAAAATTCATCTCTCTCTCCCCTGGTGGCATCCTTGCATTTTTTCCCCCTATTATCAAAAATTCATATCTCTCTCTCTCTCTCTCTCTCTCTCTCTCTCTCAATTTTTGCACAAATTTTCGCAAGAATTGAAATTTTTCTCTTATTAGAGAGGAATGTGATCCATTTGAAATTAAATTCTTTCTGCAAGTGTTTTATTTTTATTGCACGTATTTTTATCACAAGTTTAGTATATTTACTCCATGTTTCTTTACGAATTATGGTGAGTGTGAATAGACATCTAAACGGAATTCACAAGCATAAGATTTCTCCTTGCATCGTTATATTTTGACCAAAAAAACGAAAAAAATACTTGCATCGTCATTATTTGTTCTTGAAAATCACATACCACGTTTTTTTTTAACCATACATACCACAGATTTTGTCCAAGACTTATATTTATTTGAATTTTTTTTTTGGGTAAATCAGCTTGAAATTGAAAAAAAAAAAAAGGCTAACTAAATATACAGTCTACAAGGGACATACCCCATGAGGAAAAGAAAAGAAAAGAAAATCAAAAGGAAAATAACCAAAAATTTGCCTAAGCCAAATGGCAACATAAGGTAAATGAGACGCACTGTTTTCCATCCATCTATCAAGAGGGAGGGAAAACATATGACAATATAAGACAATATAGATTAACACAAGATAACATATGGCTATGAAGAGGATAAACACCACTCCTAAGCATCAGGAGCCGGAAAGCTTTTACATACCACAGATTTTGTCCAAGACTTATATTTATTTGAGTTTTTTTTTTTGGTAAATCAACTTGAAATTGAAAAAAAAAAAGGCCAACCGAATATACAGCCTACAAGGGGCATACCCCAAGAGGAAAAGAAAAGAAAATCAAAAGGAAAAAAATACCAAAAATTTGCCGAAGCCAAACGGCAATATAAGGTAAATGAGACATACTGTTTACCATTCATCTATCAAGAGGGAGGGAAAACATATGATAATATAAGACAATATAGATTAACACACGATAACATATGGCTATGAAGAGGATAAACACCACTCCCAAGCATCAGGAGCCTGAAAGCTTTCCAGCCAGTCATAGGAATGACCCAACCATGTGATATGGGCATAACTTGGGCAACCTTCAACCTGGGGCAATACCCAAATGTTCCAACTTAATCTGGACAGCCCCAATGCAGCTTGGGTAGGTTCAGAACAAGCAGAAACAGTAGCAACAGAGTAAACACCTAGAGCTTTACCTCACGGACTGCAGCTGCACACAAACAGCAACAGGATGCTCATGAGGAGCACCATTGATACACCATAGGGAAAACAGCAGCAAAATACAACATCTTAACATGAAAAACAGCTGCCATGACGGAAAATAGGAGCAAGACAGCAGCACCCGTAGGAAAACAGCAGCAGCAGGCATAATAAGCAGCCACAATACAGGTCAGCAGCAGCTTCAACATGATATCGAGAATAGCAGTATAGCATAGCACCAACCAGCACAAAGTATTGAAGCCCCTTATTGGAATATGATTCCAGATTTTCAAGTACCAAGCATATGATGCATAATAGCTAACACAGCTTGAATTAAGCACTAGAAATCACACTTGAATGCAGCACAACTATCACAAAGAGGATAACAGTCATCAACATAATCAACCTTCTAAACTTCCAAGGGACAACCCCCCAAGGCTAAGCAATAAACAAAACCAAGTGGAAAACACTTACAGCCAAAACAACAGTGTAGCAAGGAATGCAATGGAGGATAAAGGCTCCAAATAGCCAACTCCATAAAACATTTGCAGTAAAAGAAAGCTAGCACTAGAAAAATGAATAGGCTACCAATCTCATAGTAGTCTCAAAAAAGAAATGAACCAAAACAATCCTATTACTTTATCTGCCCCCCTTCTTACTCCCTCGAAGCCTATCTCACAAGTATTCTAAAAGAAGTCTTGCTCTAACCATGGAATAGATTTTGCGAACAAATATCTCACAAGAACAAGATTTACCTTGAAATTTTCTCATATTCTTCTCAATCCACACATGATAGACAGTGGCAGTAAATACCAATTTGGTAATGACTGTTTTAATAGCCTTGCCTTTTATGTTAGAGAGAAAATTGACCCAAGCAATTCAAGATCTAGAGGGCCAGAAAACATGAAGTTGGAAAGGATAGTGTCCCATACTTGCTGAGAGAAGGAACAATTGAAGAAAAGATGGTCATGGCTTTCACTCCTAGAGCAGAAGCTGCACTGTGGAGAGTGATTAAGACCAAAAAGTGCCAGCCTATCTGCAGTGGAAAACCTATTCTGAATAGCAAGCCAAGTGATAAAGCTACATTTTGGGATGTGGGCTGAATACTACACCAATTTATGCCACACAACCTTTGGAAATGGAGTTCTCAATTTGTTCCAAAGGGAGGCAATTGTAAACTAGCCGTTAGGATTGAGGGTCCATCTAATGCGGTCAAGCTCACTCAATCTGGAAAGGATTAGAAGTGGCAAGGTTCTTCTGATCTCATTGAGCTCCACATTTCGGGTAATGGGAAAAGCCCAATTTGAATTGAGGATGCTGTGGTACACTGAAGCATCTCTAGGGATGCCAGAATCAATTGTAACTCTAGGGCCGACCTTGTCTATCAAAGGGCCAAGAGGATGCCAGTTATCATACCACAAAGAAGTGGATTGGCCATTACCTAGCACACTAAAAATAAAGGGCTGCACTAAAGGTTTGATGTTCAGGAGTTTCCTCCAAACCCAAGAGCAATCACCAGGAATTTTCAAGGTCCAAAAATTCCTCATCTTTATTAAATAAGATTTAACCCATTAGCATCACATGGACTGTTCCCCACCTGAGATGAGGAACCAAATGTGTTTGGCAATAGCAGCCTTATTCCAAACTTGCATGGAATTGAAACCAAGATCCCCCTCCTATTTAAGGGAGCACAGATGTTCCTAGGAGACATTGGCACTAGATTTTCTAAGATCAGGGCCAGTCCAAAGAAAAGCCCTAAGGATTGACTCAACTTCCTTAATGACTTTTTTAGGGATGATGAAAAGAAAGGACCAATAGGTTTGCATGGAGAACAGGACATTCTTAATCAACTGCCCACTGCCAGCATAGGTGAGGTCTCTATTTGTCCACGACTTAGTCTTAGCAATAATGCTATCCACTAGAAGCTGTCAGTCAAAGGTTTAAAAATATCACTAAAGTCTTTAGTATTTATTTGTTTTAGCTCATTTTGTAATAACTTGAGCTTCTCACAGACGCAGAACATTGGATTCCCAATGATCACCCCACTCTAAACTCTTTGAACCACAGATAAGACTTGGGGGTGATCAGCTAAAAAATCAAAAAATTTGAAAGGTTTATTGGATTTCTTAGGATTAGGAATCAAGTAGGCAATAGCTGGAGAATGGTCAGAAATTCTAGGAGCGAGAAAATGTGCAAAAGAACAGCTATAAGCCTTCATCCAATGTTCATTGACTAATACTCTATCCAGCTTGGTGCTAACAAAATGAGCAGAGTCCTGCCTATTGGTCCAGGTGAGAAAGCAACCAGTAAATCTAAGATCATCCAGCTCTAAGGCATAAAGGCACTGGTTGAACTCATTCATATAATAGGGCCAGCTAGTAATGCCCCCTACCTTTTCATTAGGGAATCTAATGTCATTAAAATTCCCAAGCACAATCCAATGGGATGAGGAGTTAAGATGATGGAGACTAGACCAAAGTGCCTGCCTGGTTAAGTAGTTGTTAGCCCCATACACAAAAGTTGCTAAAAATGGGGTCCCCCCCACACTTGGGTTGTACCTCACAATGCAAAAACTGGTCAGATTGAACTAAAATTTGAACTTGTATCACATTAGGATCCCAACATACTAGAATTCTGCCCAAGGGGGCATGAAGAAAGTTGTTCACAAAATTCTAATGAAGACAAATGTAAATTATTATTCTAGAGGCTGAGGCTTCTTTTATTTTATGCTCTAGCAAACCCAATAGTGATAGCTTATTGTTACTAAAAAACATTTAGCTTCCTTTTGTTTTATTGGATCATTAAGATCCCTAATGTTCCAAAAACCAATATTCAAGGGTTGCATAGACATAAAACATATTCCAAGCAGAACTAGATAAGTAAATGGTAAAATATGGAAGAATAAGTACTGCCCTGACAAAAGGATACAATTTAGATAATTCCCATCCCTGTTCAAGGAACAAGAGGACTGCTCCTTGCTTGCTTCCTCAGTCTCTTCAAGGCAGACTTGGAAAGCCCCTTTCTGGAAGAACTTTTGTCTTAGAAAGGATATTTTCCTTTGGAACCATATCATAATTATGGTCATTCACTGCAGGAGTCAACCCATCCCTTAATGCATCAGTGAGGGTTTCTGTGTTGTTGAATGGGGAAGGTAATGTAAGTGGGTTGGGAGATCCCACTTGAACTAAAGCTACTGCCTTTGATTGCTGAGGCAAAGCATCTAATCCCTGGTTGCTGCTTACTAACCCTTTTAAGCACCTCCATAAGCTCATCTTCTGAATCTGAATCACTGTATTCCTCATTGTTAACAATGGTAACATTTGAAGTGCTTGGATGCTGAGGTATTGGCACATTGAGTTGAGTTCCTGAAATGCTTGGAATGGATACAAAGGGATTAGTCTTCTTTTGATTAGAGAGATCTTGGACAGCCTTTTGCTTTCCATTCCTCACTTGAACCGACTCTTGCTTTGCAGGTTGCTGGGGAAGTGAAGAAATCCTATCCCCTACTAGATTCTCATTCTTTGTTGCAGGCTTGGGAAAGGAGGAGGTTGAGGCTTTCTTTGCACATTGGACTGTGGAGTGCCCAAATACATGAAAAGCATTAGACATGGGAGGGAGAACTTGATATTCAATAGGGACAAGAACAGTTTCCCCTTCCACAATGACTGTGACCTCATCTGGGAGGTCTTGTTCAGCACTGATTTCTATACAAATTCTAGCTTTTGTGGACTTAGTATGTAGGAGACCTGGTTGCTTGGCAGTCTTAGCAGTGGCCTGCCCAATTGTGCTAGCCACTCGACTTAAGCACTCTTGATTCCAGAGTTCAAAAGGTAAGTCATGAAATTTAACCCAGGTAGGAATTCTTATAGGTTGTTCTGGGGCAGGTTTCATCATTCTGTGCCAATCCTTGAGAACTAGATATTTCTGGGAGAAGAAGTAAGGACATCCTTCCAGAACTTTTAACTTAGCCTGTTCATCCTTGAATTCAAAAAGATAGAACCCTGCTACATTCGGTTTGACAGCCACAAATAGATCTTTCCACTGATTCCGTGTTGTGGATACGAGTAAAGGATATGCCATTTTACCATCTAGGAAATGACCTACCAATTAAATATCTATTCCATTTGCGGATTTCAGTCAATTCGATGTCTATTTCAACCAGAGCCTCATTGCCTCTCTGAAGATCTCGAAAATGTTCAAGCTTCATATCCAATGAAGGGCTCTAAGACTGGAGAAGAGAGGCCCAGTTCCTAGGTTTAGGTTTAGCCTGGCCAGGATTTGGTTTAGGATTGACTTGGCGAGTTTGGGTAGAATGAGAGTGATTTCAGAGAGTGGTTTCAGATGGTGGTTTCTGAGGAAGATTAGCAGGTGTTTTATGAGAAGGAAATCGAGGTGTAAGATCCGACTCTGGTTTGGGAGGAGAGGAACCAAAGGCACGACTATAAATCCAAGGTTTAGTGTCCTCAAAGTTGTAGCTTAGATTGGGATCCCCTTCGACATAGGGATTCCCTCTGGCATTGAACATAATCTTAGGGTTAGGGTTAGGAATTTGTACCTTATCCTGTTCATGTTCGAATTGATAGTTGTTGGCATGTAGATGGGCTGCTCTTTCCTCCGCTTCCATCTTTAATGCTTCCTCGAACACTTGCTGAAGTTTCCTAGAAGGGCTAGGATTTTTGAACGATTTAGGGCTGAACGCCCCAAACCCAACTGGAGATGGTTCAGGAATAGCAACTCTGAGGGTGGATCCGAAACTGGAGTCATTAGGGTTTTCAACCTTGATGTTTCCAACTCCACCGGAATCAGATGAGTCTGAGAGGTTTTTGACAGAGTAGAGGTCTGTTGCTTCCTCCGGACTTCATTGGAGTCTAGAGCTTTGAAGCCCAAGCCATCTGCAAGGGAGATCGAACCATCGGCCATGGTGGAACACCGCTCTACCAGACGAGAGAGTAGAGGACACTCAAATCGTCCCTAATCGCCCAAATCGCCATACCAGTCCCCCATTCCAGTCTTTTGACTTAGTCGAAAGTCTTTTATTTGAGTTTGAGTTTGAATGAGTTGAAATCAAAGTATGCTCTGAGTCTAAGACTATTGTTTAATTCTTTTTCCCAAATTATTGTTTATTGATCCAAGCACTAATGTCCACAATCCACATACTTCAATATTTTTTTTTTTTTATTGTTTTTCCTATAATACGTTTAAAATCAATCTTGAATGATTTCGGAGATTTATAAAAATGCTAGGCTATTTTTTTATATAACTTTAAACACATTTTTTTTTGGATATTAATGCATGGTTAATGTTAGAACACATATACTTTTTTTTTTGCTTTTAGTATACTGATTTCTTTTGGGCCACATTCAACTCTAAATCCTAACTCCGACACTACATACATGTATCTTGTTAGGACCGCCAACTGATGCATTATTTGTGCATTTAAAATTTTGAATATCAATAATCATTAGTTTATTGAAATTCAATTCACAAAAATGTTTTCAACATGAATATGTTTATTTAGATATAATATAATAGCTTTTTTTTTTATATCCGCAATATAATAACTATTGGGAAATGATAAAGCCACAAAGCATTTTTATTCTGCCACGGCCAACGGGAAAATCATGGGCAAGCGGTGAAGACCAAGGTTATGCAATCTGATTATAGTACCCTCATGCTCCCCAAAATCTGGTACAACTAAATCGAGTACAAGAGGAGACCCATTTCCTCGGACTCGGATCCTGTCCATTCTCCCTGATTGCATCTCTCTCTGTCTCTCTCCAATATGTCATCATCGTTCATCATCGTCCCACTCAGAAAGGACATGCCATAGTAATTTCTCTTTAGCCACAATAAATGTGTGTGTGTGTGTATATATATATATATATATATATATATAGATTTCTGTATATGAGTCCCCTTCTAATAAGGACTACCTTATTTTAATAAAATGCGGATCTCCCTTTTCCGATCGAATTTCGATGATCCGAGCCGCTCAATGTGTTCAAAACGTGATTTTAAGGGTACACGCGAGAAATCAGCAAAAAAAAAAAGACCAAGAAGGGCTTTATCCGAGTAGTTTTTGTTTATTTTTTTATCTAACGGTTCAAATAAAAACTGCTCAAATCAAGCCCTTCCTGGTCATTTTTTTTGCCGATTTTGCGTGTACCCTTAAAATCACGTTCTGAACACATTGAGCGGCTCGGATCATTGAAATCCGATTGGGAAAGGCAAGAAATGGGAAGGTCAGCATATAAAGTCTTCATTTTAAAGTTCTTACTTAAAGATTTCTGTATATATGTATGTATGGATATCCACCCAATTTTTTCCCTAAAAAATAATTGGCCTCTTCCATTAATAAGATTTCAACAAATCCAAAATCATCACCACTACACATATCTGCCGACTTTTGTCTTTTTTCCTTTGCAAGGTTCCCATTTTCGTGTGAGGGACATCCAGATTCAAAATAAAAGGAGATCGAATGATTAGGTCAGGGATTTTTGTAACATTGATCGTCGTTGTGACGAATATTAGTGACAATTACGTCTTTGTGGAATGAATCTGGCCCTAAGAACAAATTCTGGTCCTTGCCTTTCCTGATAGTCTCCACGAAATGGTTATAGATGAGAGAGAGAGAGCGCGCACTGGAATAGATTATAACAGGAGAAATAAGTAGTTTGTGTCACCAATTTGAGGGGGGGGCGGGTTGGAGGGTTCCGTGAAGAGAGTGGATTGGACAGCCAAAATAAAACCTCACTGTCTGTTTCTCTACAAAATCAATCAATGTCCATTCATACCAACCATCCATTTACTCAACCACACAAAAACCCTCCTACCTCTCCTCTCCATTGTCTATCTACTACTGTAGTACTCTATACTCCGCAGAACCATTTATTCAACGGTTGTGCTTGATGGAAACAAATCTTTTTAAACAGAAAGGCGAAAATTCCTTTGTTCTTGTGTAGTTGCGTGTACTCATTTCTGAATCTTGTATTATGTTCACTTATCTACTGGTTGGTGATCAGTCTAAATTCAAAGTTTGTTATTCTGTGCATAATAAAAAGTTGTGTAATGAAGGAGAGAGTTAGCTTGAATGAAGCCAATTGACATCCCTATCCTATCATGCCCCAGTCATGCTCGACACAATTTCTTTCAAGCGAGTGCTGGCTTGTTACAAGTGAAGCAACTATCAGTACCTCTGCAAAAGGCAGGCCTCTCAACATACGGTCAAAAGGAACTCAATGCACACCAAGCCACCAACAACCTCAAGAAGTCTAAACCATAAGGGATTCAATTACTCCTATGTACCTACATGATTACATATGATGATATGCATACCACCTGCAAGTTGCATAAAAAGACACTAAAATAAAAGCTTCGAAAATTTGGGAGTGCAAAAAGTCTGTCCAAGAAAGCTTCGAAAATTTCAAAAATATGGTCTCAGGCATCATTGTCATTGCACGAATCTTCATGATGTTATTTACAAACATCATTATTATCTGTTCTGAAAATTAAATGCCTTGATTGAGAAGGCAAATATGAACCCAAAGAGCACAGCTATCCCAGCCACAATTATACCAACATAACCCACAAAATCATGCCTAAAATCAAAGTAATTTACCACAAATTGTTTGACTGTTTCACCCGTGTCAAGCCTGTCCTGAATGTCTCCAAACTGTGAAGCAACTAATCCGTACAAAGTCCAAGATACCGGGCAAATGTAGACATACCACCTCCACCACAATGGAATCCTCTGCGACGATAGTAAAACGGAAAAACTAAACTAAGACACTTTTTGAGTGATTATCTCGATCGTGGAATTTGAATTGAATCTATTACAACTTACTGTTTTTGGAATGATGAAGCCGGAGAAAAGGTTCCATACAGCATAGAAGGTAGAAGCAACTATGGCTGCGATGCTGTGGTTGGGAGTTACAGCTACAGTCATCATCCCATAGTATGTGAAGTATAAGAAGGTGCAATACATGAAGAACAAATACCAAAAGAATTTGGCTACTGTCCACTCAAATCCGATCATACTGTAGACTATGACTCCATAAATGACACTTTGAACAAGAATGTATGGGAGCTCAATCACAACCTGCATAATATGACAACTAATGAGAAAAAAATTGAGAACCTTCATGAAAATTAACAAAAACAGTAGTCTCCAATTACACTTGACTATTTTAGAAATTTTTTTTTGTTGCTCAACTTCCAAGTTCCACAGAGCATGGGTTGATCTACCAAGGGTCTTGTTTTGAACTATGGTTGTATGTAGATTTGTTGCTCCTCGATGATTGGCGGCCGTAGAGTGAGGATGATACTCATTTTTTGTTAGATTACAGGTGTATTTGTAATTAGTGTATTATTTGTTCTATTGTGCAAGTGTAACTAGTTTCATTCACCATGGTGCAATTAGTTTATTGTGTTGCATACATATCTCACGTTAATGAGAAAATAACTCTATTCTTTGGTTTCAATTCCACGTCTCTCTCTTCCGTTACAACTTCACATGGTATCAGAGCAGTACGATATACCTAGGGCTTTTCTGATCCTTGTTTTCATCGATCTGCCACTACCCAACATCTCATCGGCCTTGTTGATCATCGTTGTTGAGTTCTGACGCTATACGACCATGTACGCCGTACTTCTGACGCTCCTGGACCCTTTTCCGACGTTGTACAACCCTTTTCTACGTTGTACGTTCACGTATGCTGCTGCCCAACTCCGTACGACTCTTGGCTGGTCACGTACAGGTGCGTTTTTTTAGGGTTTTGTGTTGGTTCAGATCTCCTAGGCTCGCTTTGGGATCACTTTAGGGTCTGGGTACTCTTGGCTGTCTGTGAAATCGACTAGGACATCACTTGTTGCTTCTGAAATCCACTTGGTGAGCACAAAGTTAACTGGGCTCGGTCAGTGGAGAGCTGCGAGGTATTGTTTGGTATTTTTTAGCCCCTTGTTAGTTTTTTTTTAGTCCGCTTGTTTTGTATTGAAATGTCAGAGGAAAAAAAACAAGCTTCCGCTGGTGAAAAGGATGAGTTGAGTTGTGTAGGGACTATAGATAACTATTCTCTAGATATTTGCCACATTAAGTTGGATGATACCAACTACCTAGTTTGGTCTCGCACTTTTACTTTAGCTATTGAGGCCAAAGGGATGTCAGAGTTCATTGAAGGCCCTGTTACTCCACCTGTTGAGGTGGTTGAACTCAAGAAGTTCAAATCTCAGAAATCGTTAGTCATAACCTGGTTGTTTAACTCTATGAGAGCTAATATTCGTCATACTTTCTTGCTCCTTGATACTCCACATCAAATTTGAACTACTGCAGCCCAAACCTATTCTTTGCAAGGAAATGATGCACAGTGTTTTGAGTTGAGGAAGAGACTTCGTACATTGGAACAAAATCATCGATCTGTCGCTGTGTACTTTGCTGACTTGAGTGGAGCATGGCAGGAATTTGATTACTATCAGGGGTTTCAGGCTGTTTGTGCTGTTGATGCTACAAATTGACTAAAAAGGATAGAGAAAGAGCGTGTTTATGACTTTCTTGTTGGTCTTGATAAAGAATATGATCCGATTAGAGTGCAGGTGTTGGGTTGTGTTCCGTTTCCGTCTTCAGGAGAGGCCTATGGCATTGTTCAACAGGAGGAGAGTAGGAGGGGTGCTATAGTGCATACTCCTACTTCTAATTGTTCTGCCTTGGTTGCCATTCCTCAGGGTGGGCTTGTTCCACAAAGTGGTAAATCACAGTCCGGTACAAGCAGTAGGCCTATTGATCGAGAGTCACTCCGGTGTGATCATTGCCACAACACTGGCCATACCAGGGATTTTTGTTAAAAGTTACATGGTCGTCCCTCTCGTGGGCAAGGGGGTGGACGCAGTGGTCGCGGTTGTGGTCCCATGCGTTCTCAGGGCCAGGCCCATGTTTCGGAGTCTACATGGGTTGCTACGTTGCCTGATTCTGGGTTCAGTACTAGGGTTTAGGCGTCTTCTAATCATGTTAGTGGTTTTTCTCAGAGGAAGATGCAAGCTCTCAGGCGCTTAATGGCTCGAGCTGATTCTCCATCTACTATAGCTCCTACTTCTACAGCAGGCCTCACTCCATCCTATTTTGCTCACACAGGTATTCCGGCTAAGTGCATTTACTGCCTCTTCTGCTATTCCTTGAATTATAGATTTTGGTGCTTCAGATCTTATGACAGGTTGTTCCTCTGTATTTGATTCTTACTTTACTTATTCTGGTAAGGATAAGATCAAAATAGCAGACAGATCATTCTCTACTATTTCAACGAAAGATTCTGTTAGTTATTCTCCCTCTATTTCCCTCTCTTCAGTTCTACATATTCCAAACTTTGCCACTAACCTTTTGTCCGTTAGTAGTCTTACTCGTTCTGCAAATTGATCAGTGACCTTTTTTCCTACTCATTGTGTTTTTCAGGAACTGGATACGAGCAAAGTGATTGGCAGTGGTAAAGCACAAGATGACCTCTATTTTTTGGAGTCTGCACCTCGTTCAGCTATGTCATGTAGTCTTGCTCTTCAAGCATATATGAGTTCAGCTCTTTCTATGTTACATCAATGGTACCGTAGATTAGGTCATCACTCTTTTGGGATTTTAGATAAACTTTTCTCTACTTTAATTAAGCATTGTTCTAGGAGTCAGTTTTTTTGTGAAGCTTGTGAGCTTAGAAGACATAAACGTTCATTTTATGCACCTATTAATAAACGGAGTGTCTCTTGTTTTATGGTTATTCATTCTGATGTTTAGGGTCCTTCCCCTGTTACCTCTCTTAAAGGTTTTCGATGGTTTGTCACTTTTATTGACTGTTATTCTTGTGTTACTTGGGTGTATTTACTTAAGTCAAAAAGTGAAGTATTGTCTTATTTTAAATCTTTTCACGCGATGGTGCGTACTCAATTTAACACGAATATCAAAATTGTCTGTAGTGACAATGGCACTGAGTATATCGATAGGAATTTTAGGGCTTTTCTAGATGAAAATGGTATTCTTTTTCAGACAACTTGTGTTGACACTTTACAACAAAATGGAGTTGTTGAATGCAAAAATCGTCATCTTGCTGAGGTTGCTCACTCTCTTTTGTTCACCATGAATGTTCCCAAATATTTATAGGGAGAAATGATTTTAATTGCAACTTATCTTATCAACCGTATGCCATCCAGTGTTCTCCACTTTAAAACTCCTATTGAGTGTCTCCCTAATAGTACTTGTGTCCTGACTCTACCCCCTAGAGTTTTTGGTTGTATGTGTTTTGTTCATGCTTCTCACCCTTCGGGTGGCAAGTTAGGTCCTAAAGCTCATAAATGTATGTTTGTTGGGTATTCTCCTACCCAGAAGGGCTATAAATGTTATGATCCCCACTCTAGGAAGTTTTTTGTTTCTATGGATGTCACTTTTTGGGAGACCACGTCCTTTTACTCAACCTCCCCTCCATCTCTTCAGGGGGAGCAGCATGTTGGTTAGGAAGAGATGAGCGAGGAAGAGATGTTTCAAAATCAAGGGTCATAGTCATTATCATTTCCTTTTCGTAGTGAGGTGGAGAACGAGAAGTCTGGAGTGGAACCAGTGTCTGTTGGTAGTGCAAAACAGGAGGACGAGTGGATGGAAACAAGAGTAGACCTAGTGAATGGCCTGCTACCTTGGCAACATATCAAAAGAAAGGCAAAAGCAAATCTTCATGTGTACTGCCACCTTGCCAATCACCATCCCTTCCTTCAGTTCTGGACTCCTCAACTGACTCATCTGATAATGAATCTTCTCCCATTGAACCTCCTATTATTGATTCTGATAATCTTCCTGTTGCTCTTCGGAAAGGTGTTAGGTCATGTACTCAACATTCCATTTCCCAGTATGTCTCTTATGATCGTCTATCTCCTTCGTACCATGCCTTTGTTTCATCTCTTTCTTCTATATTTATCTCACAAAATTGGTAGGATGCATTCATGATATCTGAGTGGAAAGGAGCTATGGTAGAGGAGATGACGGCTTTGAAAAAGAATAGCACTTGGGAGCCGGTGTCACTCCCATGGGGAAAGAAATCAGTGGGATGCAAGTGGGTTTTCACTGTCAAGCAAAATACTGATGGTACAGTTGGGAGATACAAGGCAAGACTTGTTGCCAAGGGTTTTACTCAAACCTATGGTATTGACTACGAGGAGACATATGCTCCAGTAGCAAAGATGAACAGTGTGCGAGCTCTACTTTCTTGTGCTGCCAATTTGAATCGACATCTTCACCAGTTTGAATTCCTTCATGGGGAGTTAGAGGAGGAGGTGTATATGGATGTACCACCAGGTTTTTCTTCCTCTGAGACTGAGGGAAAGGTGTGCAGATTGAAGAAGGCTCTTTATGGGTTGAAGCAATCACCTAGAGCTTGGTTTGGCAGATTTTCTAAGGTTATGTTGAGGTTTGGTTACAAACAGAGCCATGCAGATCATACTATATTCATCAAGGGAGGTGCTGATAAGATTGATGTCCTTATTGTTTATGTTGATGATATAATAATGACAGGCAATGATGTGACTGAGATTCTCAATCTTAAGTCTAATCTGGCTCTAGAATTTGAGATTAAGGATTTGGGTCCACTGAGATACTTTCTTGGAATGGAAGTGGCAAGGTCTCATAGACATATTTTTATCTCCCAACGGAAGTATATACTTGACCTTTTAGAAGAAACATGTATGTTGGGTTGTAGACTTGCAATATCTCCTATTGAGGCGAATCGTCATCTTAGTTGAGATGGGGGGAGCGCATTGATAAGGAGAGGTATCAACGACTTGTAGATCGACTGATATACTTAGCTCACACCCGACCGGATGTTACTTATGCAGTGGGTGTTGTTAGTCAGTTTATGCATGACCCTCGTACTTCACATCTGGATGCAGTTTATCGTATCTTGAGGTATCACAAATCAGCTCCAAGGAAAGGAATTCTGTTCTCCAATCATGGTCACCTACGGTTAAAGGCATTTACAGATGCCGACTAGGCTGGTTTTGTGGCTGATAAACGCTTTACTTCTGGCTACTGTACTTTCCTTGGAGGCAATTTGGTTACTTGGCAAAGTAAGAAGCAATCTGTGGTCGCCAGGTCTAATGCAGAAGTTGAGTATAGAGCTATGGCACATGGTGTTTGTGAGCTCTCATGGCTCCAAACCTTATTACGTGATTTGGGAATTTCTGATAATAGTCCTATGAAACTCTACTGTGATAATAAAGCTACCATTAACATTACTCATAATCCTGTTCAACATGATAGAACGAAGCATATAGAGATTGAAAGACACTTCATCAAGGAGAAGCTTAATGAGGGTTTGATATGTATGCCGTTTGCGAGGTCTGAAGATCAATTAGCTGACATTCACAAAAGGGCTTGGTAGCAAGAGTTTTCACCCTATTGTGTTCAAGTTGGGCTTAATCGATATTTTTGCACCAACTCGAGGGGAGTGTTAGATTACGGGTGTATTTGTAATTAGTGTATTATTTGTTCTATTGTGTAACTAGTTTCATTCTCTAGGACCATAGTGCAATTAGTTTACTGTGTTGTATACATATCTCATGTTAATGAGAAAATAACTCTATTCTTTGGTTTCAATTCCATGTCTCTCTCTTCCGTTACAACTTCACATTTTTATATTTTCTAGGATTCTTAAGGTTCATAGTACATAAGGGTGATTCGGTCCGGTTTTCACCGATTTTTGGGACCGAAACGGTTATCTGGTTTGGAGAATTTGGAAACCGGAACCAGTTAAAACAAGACCGGCCCGGTTTCAATCAGTTCGACCGGTTTCTCTGGTTTGGCCAGTTTCTTGCTCTACCACAACAAAACCACCATGCACGGCCACCACCACCATCAGGCCATCCTTGCCGCTGCCACCATCATGCCCAAACCACCACGTAAGGGTTTCGCCGATTTAAGGGGTTTTGAAGTGAAAAATCTGTGGATCCGAAGGGTTTTCAGTTGATTCAATCGGAGATGATGGACGAAGGGAGTGAGAATGAGAGGGATGACAGGTTTTGTTGATCTCCTACTATTAGATCTGTGGGGTGTGTGTGTGTGTGAGAGAGAGAGTCACTGTTGACTTCCATCGCCGTGAGGAGAGGTGTAGAGAGTCTAGAGACCTGTATTTTATTTTAATAATTTTAATGCGAGATTATACAATCAAATGCGAAATATGATGTGAATAGGAGATTTGGGGTCAATGTGGTAAGGTTGTTAGTGGAGGGGTGTGAGTGTGATTGGTGTTGGTGCTAGTATATATAGGTGGGGTGGGGTGTAGAGAAGTAAAATTCTTTTTTTTTTCTTTCTTTCTCTCTCTCTCTACTCTCCCGGCCGACTCTCTTTCTCTCCCTCTCACCTCTCCTCCAAACTTCTCTCTTCGATTTCATCGCCTTAGAATGAGATTTCGGAAAAATCCCAATTACTAAAGTTGTTCTATGCGACGAGATCTTCCTATCGATCCAAGAAGAATCATGATCCGAGCACTTTGAGGTTTCCTCCATGTTCGGCTTGCTTCTAGCCTTCGAGGTAGGGATCTCTTGCCTTCTTTACATGTTTAAGTGTTAGTTGGATGTACAAGAATCAAGCTTGATAACCTATTTTGAGTCTTGAACAAATCTAATGAATGCTGAAAATTTCGTGGGTTCTGGTAATCTGTCTTTTTGGAGCCCTTCTGCTAGGAATAAATTTTTGGTGTCTTCATAACTGTTAAAGTACGTTTCAATACGAAGATTTCGGTACCAAGATCATGCAAAACCGATAATCACACAATTAGTTATGAATTTCTGAATACCGGCTGTTTCCTGGATATGCGAATCTGTGCGTGGCTGCCTTCTTTTAACGTCCTGGGCATGTTGAACACCTTGGGTGGCTTTGGGTCTTTTACAGGAGCTAGACGTTTAAGTTAAGAAGGGATTGGAGTTGGAACCAAGTAATTTGGTTAGGTATACAATTTTTTGTGAATTTCTAAAGCAGGGTTTGTTGACTGGTGCGAAAATGGTTGCGAAACTGTTTTTCTTTTGATTGTTGGGTTAATCTCCTCTCGTTTCTGAACCTGGGATTTTTACTGAGTGTAGGGCTTGTCGTGGTGCAACTTTTGGCTTTGGTTTCTCTATTTTTGGGTTTAAGATGAGAGAGCTATGATTTTTCAAACAATTTTACTTATTTCCGTGTAGGATCTGACAGCACCAGCGGGCTTTGGTAGAATGGCCATAACTCCTAGCTCAGGACTCGAAATGACGCACCGTTTGTTTTGTTAGAAACTAGACACATAGAGCTTTCCAACGATACATCCCATGCATCATGGGTATGTCCGAGCGATAACAGATTCGCATCCAAAGTTGACCCAAATCTGCCTTTGCACTAGTTTCACTGTTATGTTGAATTATAATCACGGGGCCGAAGTAAGGTTACTTGAACTCTATTTTTGACATACGACCTATCAACTCGAAGAAGAAGAAGTCTACTTTTCAATGGTTTAAATGTCGTTCTTAAATTTATGTTATTTGATCGGATATGGTCAGAACTTGAAGTGTGAAAGATTAATTTCACCTATTGGATATGTGGGGATATGATGAGTTGATCTAGGTGATTAATTATTGGGATATGAGAACTAGTGAGCATAAGGGTTAAATACTTATAAACGATTGGAATAGAAAATGGATTAGATGGATAATATGATCGATGATAAATTAAGTTGTGGAATGTTTGACGCGATGTGTAAATTATTCGATGCCTTTCCATGAGATTGAGTCTTTGGGCTTGCGGGATACTTGCAGTGAGTTAAACAGGATTTGGTGAATCATTTGGCATGAGTGCATGGTTGTTAAGCATTGATGGGTACTACATAGATGCGGATCTTTATAGGTATTTGCAATTAGACTCTTAATGGAGATGTCACAAAGAGGGGATCCATTAGGTGGTAAAATGAGATAGGAAATAAAGGGTCGATTTACTATGTGAAGGATGTGGGTTTTTGTGCTTTCTTTATTGAAATGATGAAGATGAGATTATTTACGTGTAACTGAATCTAAGTATTGGTGTGAGAGATATGTTTTGCTAGGCGTGGGGATTAGAGAAAACGGTGGATAAAGAGATTGCTTGCTCAATGACAATATGTGACACTAATGGAATGAACATAGGACGTACGGGGGTCCCTAAAGCCCGGAAGTGCACAAGAAAGAACATAGGACGTACGGGGGTCCCTAATGCCCGGAAGTGCACAAGAAAGAACATAGGACGTACGGGGGTCCCTAAAGCCCGGAAGTGCACAAGAATGAACACAGGACGTACGGGGGTCCCTAAAGCCCGGAAGTGCACAAGAATGAACACAGGACGTACGGGGGTCCCTAATGCTCGGAAGTGCACAAGAATGCCACGGATCCACTGAAAGGTGTGATGCCGGAATGAACATAGGATGCACGGGGTCCTTAATGCCCGGAAATGAAATCGAAACAGGTGACATAGTGAAAACGGAGAATCTTGTTATTATTTAGCACCATACTAAGACTGAAATGTCAGTTAGAATTGGTAACTGAGATTGTGTAAGATGTCGATACTAACTTGTTTTTCTTCTCATAGACTTCCCAAATCATTGGAACTCGTCCTAATATCGGTTTGAGTAAAAGACGTGCGTGTGAGTGGGAACATCAGCATTTGATAAATGGAGTGAAATATTTTCTAGCATAAGTATGGTATTTTGAGTTTCACTTTTGATAAAATAAATATGCTTTTGGAAAATGTTTTTCCTTGATATCTGTCTTCACTTATCTATATAATTTAGGTATGGACATCTCTACGAGCTAGTGTAGCTCACCCTATCCTTTCAGGTACTCATCATGACACTTAGCTTGGATTGCATGGAGTGCACATTGAGACGTCTCTTGAGAGATTCATTGGTAACATTAAGGAGGTGTTTATCATTTAGTTTAATTCATGTCATGTACTTTACTTGCAATTGAAGGTTGTACCTTTTGATTAGATCATATGTAAAGCTATGTATAAACTCCTCTCCTTGATTATTATGAAACCCATTTAATTGTAGACGTTTGGGAGACTTTATGGAAAAAAAAAATTTAGAGAGAAGAAGAAGAAGCAACTTGATTTGCTGTTTGGATTTACATGACAATTCAGGGCAAGTATAGTTGAGAGAAAGACTTTTGTTTGTAGAAAATATATTATTATTTTAGTTGAAAATTGAGGGCATGACAAGAGGGAGACTGAAGTCAGCTGGAATGACGGATGGAAATTTGAGGGAGTGGATCTTAGGTTATGTAGTTAATAGTCATAAAACTCACATATGTATGTAATAAATATAATATAAATATTCGACGTAAAAAACTCAACAACTCTGGTGGCCAAGTGGTAAGGTGAGGCAAAATTGTGCGTGAGGTCTCAAGTTTGAGACCCCCTACTTACAATCTTTACATAGAGGTATAGAACCGGTCTGGTCCCGGGTCTGGTTTGTAACTCTCCAAAACCGGAAACCGAACCAGAATAAAAAATTTAACTTATTTCAAACCGGACCAGACCGGTTTTAAATGAAAACCGGAAAAAACAACTGGTTTGGTCCGGTTTGGCCTGTTTTTTTAACACCTCTAATAGTACATCTTAGTTTTGATGGTTCGTACATAACTAGTATGATGGTCCGTATTAAAGTTATTTATGTATTTCTACTTCTTTCATATACAGTACAACGTTCTCTTTTTACCCGAAAAAGCAAAACCAAAGTTGTCGTCACTATTATCTTAGACTACATAATGGTTTCACCTATACGTAATAGTTTCTCTTTCCAATTACCTAAAAAGGTTTTCCCAAAGCATATCTATCCTTATTTCTCCTGTCATTCAGATTTCTATCCACAACCCTTCAATTTTCCCTCAAAATTTTCTTCAGCTCTCTCTCTCTCTCCCTCTCTCTCTCTCTCTCTCTCTCTCTCTCTCTCTCTCTCTCTCGTTACCACCGCCTATTAACTAGGTTCTCTAACATCGCTTTCAACCTTATGCGTGGTTTCTAGGTCAGATTCAACCCCACCATGTACAAATTCTGACTATGCCCGTTCATGTACATTATAGAATATGGCAACAAGCTCCCACTGTTACAGTCAGTTGGATGAATGGTTTGTCAACTTTTGTACTATAGAACTTCAGTGCATTCCAAGTTGCTACTTCCCAAATACTATTTGTTAGTTCTAGGTGTTGAAATTAGATTAAATTAGGATCTGCTACTCACAGTTCAGATGACTTCAATTTCGGCCTACTTGTTTTGGTCTTTGATTTGTTTTCTTATTTTTTTTCCTTATCTTTGCACGTTGGCAGTATAGATATATATGACAAATCCCACTTGGAAGGTAAGCCAATAATACAGAACATCATTAGTTTTCTTTGTAGGAAGGTACTTAATTAAAGCTTGCAGTTTTCTATGATAGGCTCAACAGAAGAATACAGCCAATACCTGTCCAAAAGCATAAGGCAAAGCTGAGTACATTCCTGCTGCTTTTTCCCTGTAAAAGACTGTTCTCTCAACAGCTACGACTGGCTGCACTGACATGGCATTTTGTACACCAACAAAAATGACAGCACTGTACATAGATCCCATTGCATTGAATATATCTTCTTGTGTTCCCCTGAAATCCAACACAAATGCACGGATTTAGAAACTATGAAATGGATAGAGAAATTAGAGAGTGGGGGCTCCATGGCTTGTGGATTACCTTTTGGAGCCAGTATGCCAGAAGATTGTCCCAAACAGCAAAGCTATAATAGTTGTGAACAAGAATCTCATTGCAGTGTATGGTGGGTTTCGCCAGTACGATAGGTGTTGTTTCCATAGGCATGCCATACATTGGGTGAAGAAAGACTGCGAGTACTGAGTGGCAAAGCATAGATCTTTTGATCCCCAAGGGGGTGTACTCAGTTCTGTGATTGTTTCTTTGTTTCTCCTGATTCAATCACCATGTAGAGTTAATGTAATAACCTACCATATATTGGAAATAATTGCACAACTTGAAATGGTAAAGAGACAAATTAAGGGGTTCCGTGCAGTATCGCCACTTGACTTACTTGAGGTGGTGTAGAGACCCGTGTCTAACTTTATATTTATTAAATATTTTCTTGACCTGTTGTGTGTTATTTTAAATGCTTATGAATTTTACGAACCATGGATTTTTTTTTTGGATATAGCTGCGCAATATACATGTGTAGACATTTACTTGACCATGTTCGAATTCATGGGTCTTCGATCGAGTGTGTTCAGAGATCCTCATATATTGTGTAAGGGTATCCACTATGCCATAATAAAAAATGGATAGCCAAAAGTTGCCACATCAGCTTTTGATTATCCATTTAAGAGTTTGCTAAGGTTAGTAATGTAGAGGTCCACAATGACATAATCAAAATTGAATAATCAAAACTTGCCATATCACTTTTTCAAACTACAAAAAACTAAAAATTGTGAACATATAAAATAGTTTTTCTAAAAATAGTTTTTGTGTAACTACGCTTTTTTCTCTTTGCAACTTAAAAAGAATTTTTCAAAAAATTCTCCCTAGATTCTCTCTACTTTCAACATTTCTCTCTCTATCTCTCTCCACTTATTATCCCTACTATTTTTCAAAAAAAAATTTAAATTCCAATCCAAACAAAGCATACAGTTTTTGAAAAAATAGTTTTCATATAAGAAAAGGTTTTGAAAAAAACATTTTTAAAAACAAAACAGCTTTTCAAAAAAAGAACAGTTTCTTTTTTGTATAAAAACTGATTTTGAAAAACACCTAATAAAACAATTTTAAAAAAAACAGTTTTTTTTTAGTTTTTAGTTTTTTTTTTTGAAAACATTGTTGAGAGAGGGGGGTGGGTGGGTGGGTGGAAGAAGGGAAGATAGAGAATATTTGTGTGTAATGATGGATGTAGGGGGATGAAAACAATTGGTGCACTGAACGATACCAAACTGTAACGGCTTCACGCTCCTTTACACCGGAACCCTAATTCTTCGTCGGATCCCTAATCTGCAAAACAGACAATGGGTGAGTGCACCTTTGCCTCTCGTGGCAAAGGCCCTCTGATGCCTAAGTTAGTCTCACGTACTAGTAAACAACCCCTAATTATCAGTAGGAAATCAATAAGAGATAGCCAAATATTGTGTACCTTTCTCCTCCAGGTTTACCTCGTATTTATAGACTCATAGATGCTTGCTCACCAAGCATCCCTATTATCCTAGGGTTCTCATCACGTATAGGAATCCAGGATATTTTGGGCACTTCCTTCGTTATCAGTTCACCAAAAGAGTCATTTCAGGACTCTCTTCCATAACTGGCCAAACCTCCCACTCACGTTGGGTATCTATCCAAGATCCTACATACTCGGGATCTCATCCCTTTACAGAATATTACCATTCTGGAACATTCCTGTTACCCCACACTTTAGGGCAACTAGTTCCCCTGTTCGGCTATCACGTTGCCGAACAGTCCACATGGACCAATGACATCCAAATGCAACTGGTCCATGTCTTTACATTTGGACAAATGACTTCATATGTCTTTTGTCTTTATTAGCCGAACAGACTGCTGGATCAATGACTTCTCATGTCACTGATCCACATCGCCGTTCATCCCATTGCGCGGTGATAAGCTCGTTACGCCTACCACGTGTCCCCGTGCATCACGTGCTCGGCTACTAAATGTACCTGTTCGGGAATACCTCCCTACAATTGCTCCCCAGCTTTACTTGTGACCTCTGTTTCGGGGGTTACAAGTGAAGTTTTCAAGAACAAAGGTTGGGTCGAACTCTTCTGACCCCATATGGTCATAGTACCCATGCTCATTTATGCTTTTGGCGGCTTAATCATTACACCTTTTCGGGGTAATGACTACACGTGGCATATTTCGTATGCCTTTCATTAATTCTGAATCAACGTTGTAAGAAACGGCGTCAGATCAGTATCTGCTTTCCGTTACTTTATCTTGTAACGGCGTGAGTGGAGACGTTTCGTCTCCGTCTCTCGCCCTTTAACCCCGGAAAGGGTTCTTTTTGGGTTTTCACCCAAATCATTTAAACCTCAGTTTTTCTCAAAAGCCTCCTCCACCATTTCCGCCATAGCCGTCGCTTCGAAGCTCTCATCCGTACTTCCTTCCGACGCTGCTGCAACATCGTAAGACTTCTCAAATCCCTTTCTGTATCTCGTACTAGGATTTCATTGTTTTGAGTCATCCACCCCCTTAGGGCTTCATTCGTACGTTTGTTTGGTTTTTCCCTTATAAATTGGGTATAGCGATGGCGGATGATGGTGAAAACCCTTTGAAACCCGGTAAGTTTAGGAAGCTGTGTGAAACCCCTGCTGCCATGACGACATTTAAGACAGAATATGGCATTCCTGACAATGTTGGCCTTGAACTTGCCCCTTTGGGCGCAGACAGGGACGGAGGTTCGTGGGATAGAATGTGTATCCCAATAGTTGCCATCGTTGAAGGAGGAGTTCGATTCCCCCTTCACCCACTACTCCGTCAAATCCTGAGCTGGTATCGACGCACACCGATGCAGGTTTCGACTAACTTTTTTAGGTTAGTGATGGGAGTAGTGGCATTAAATAGAATCTTAGGGACCCAACTGGGGATTTGGGACATCCAATGGTGGTATAGCATTGTGCTAAACCCCGAGTACAACACGTACTATCTCAAGGTTAGGAAAGCGGACAAGCGTTTCGTGCTCAACTTGCCAGACTCTGCTCGTGACCACGAGGTCGATTTCCTCTACGTAACGGGAGCTTTCGAGCCGATAGGGGAGGATGGCCAAGTGGTGGGCTTGCATTGCCCCCACATATGGGGTTACCCACGTATGCCTCTAATTTGCTTCGTGATTTTCGTTTATTGCCTCCTATTAGCTCTTTTTATGCTCCTGACTCTTGTCTGTGCTTTGTTCGTGCAGCGGAACAACGCTAACAGACGTCCAAGACGAGAACCCAGCCACATCCGATCAGCCGATATTAACAGGGTCCTTAAGTACACAGGAGTGCCTGGTACTCGTACTGCTGGACGTGGTCGAGACGCTCACGTCCTGATGGGCTACGATCCCGCCTACAGGGGGTTTATCGATAGGAGGTTAGCTAACCCGAGCACCAGCGGTGCCTCGACCTCTACTGCTCGCCAGCCCCTCAATTCGAGATTGCAAGCTGGAGTTACGCTTGCCGGACAATCAGGTGAGGTAGCAATCCCTGAAGGCGTGCCCCAAACACGCGTGGTACTTAGGAGATCTGCGCGAAGACAAATTGCTTTCGAACAACAAGCCGAACAACCCGCTCCTTTTTGTGGTACAAGCCAGTCATCATCTTCAGGTTATTCCCAATCCCCGACAAACCCAGGTACAATGACTCGTCAGCCTTTAAATTTGAGTTCCCTCTTGACTGTTGCCACACGCGGCCACGGCACTGGCCGAGCAGCATCAACCGGGCATGCCCCACCACCACCTCGTCGTAACAGAGGTGGTTCAAACCGTTCCTCATCATCGCCTCGGGAACACGATAGTTCCCTTGAAGTTGATGATGCTCATCGGGACAAACGTCCCCGGAATCAAGTAGGCGAGGATACTGAAGGTCCAGCTGCTTCAGTACTGCTGGAAACCCCACCCCCGAGTAGTCAAATCACCCCTGAGGTCTGGGCCCCTCAACTCATGAGGGGGGATCGTCCTGTAAACGTTGGTGATAGTGCTAGTTCCTCAGAAACTGCACTAGCCCTAGCTCAAATCCTTGCACTCCCTGTGGACATGCAAAAGGAGTCGTCATCGTCTGCAGAAAGACTTGTGTCCACTGGTCTCGTCAGTGGAATCAAGGTAATTCAAACCTCTCATTCAAATTCGATATTGATTGTAGTAGCTGAAGAATGTTTTAATCGTATATCTGGTTCGTGTATAGATTATCCATAAAATGATGACATTGGGTCAAAAATATCAAGAGGCTGATGCTGAGAGAGTTAGGCTCCTGAATGACAACACGAGGCTGCTACGTACAGTCTCAAGACTGGAGAGGGAGAGAGACAAAGCCAAAGCGGAAGTTACGGAAACTAAAAACAAACTCGAGACTGCGGAGGACAGTCTTAGACAAGTCTTGACAGAGATTGACAACGCCAAGACAGCTATGTGGAGCAGATACCAGGCCTGCAAGACCAAGTATGGGTTGCTTGCTGGGAAGCCTGTCTGACCACGGTTGGTGTGGCAGATGATTCCCCATTGTGGACTGCGTTTGAACTTCCCAGCAGCCGGGCAGCTGCAGCTCAGGAGCAGGATGAAGACCCAGCTGATGACGTCGAACGACAGATAGACGATTTTGCTGATGCTGATGAAGAGATTCAAATGGAATCTCAGGATACTGTGGGGGAACACACAACAGTTCAAGAGATGACCAACGAAGCCACTGCCGTGGAGGAGAGTGCGGCTGCTAACATTAGCACAGAGATTGCAGATGACATCCCCCCAGAGATCCAAAACTTGGATTAAAACAGCTGGTATTCCCGAGATTAACTCCTCCGAATTGTTTGTAGGTCCTGCGTGACCGTAGATTCTGCAGCCCTGCGTGGCATTAATACAACTTATTTTCTAATGCATGTTTTCAAATGCATAATGTAGTACTTCGTACGTTGTTTTCAGCTTCTCGTGCTTCTATGCATCGTAGCTAACATATGTTCGTTACATTAGCTTTTAAGCCAAATGTTTCATATTAGCTTATAAGTGTCTCGTACTTTACTGTCTGTGCACATTCGTACGCATCTTTGAGTTTGCTCATATACTCAGTAATCGTCCAATCAGATGACATCATAAGTATAGAATCCAAGTATTTCGTACTTGATGTTACTGTTTGTTTATCCGAACAAACTGCATATATTCGTATGCAACCCAGGTTCACGAAACAGACCTAAGCCTCTCGTACTTAGATGAAATCATACATAACCGTTATGTCTATTGTCCAAGTATTTCATACTTGGATTTTACTAAGTGTATTCGTACTTAGGCTTCGTACTGATGATTTTTGTTTTTTTAAGCACAATTACTTGCTTTAAATGATTGTACCCGAACAGCTGCATGCTTTCGTATGCATCTCAAGCGTTTCGTACTTGGGAAGTGTTTGTTTACAAACGTGGACGTATTCGTATACGGCGTTCATGCCAATCCCAAGCTCCCCAATATGAATAAGGAAAAGAAAACCACTATTCCATATTTCATATTTTCAAAAAGCTGAATATACTGTAAGGAAAAGGATGTCTTTATTCATAGACTGAACTCAAGGGGGCATTATTCGTATCCCTTGCAACTAAGAAACAATGATAAAACCAGGCGAGGGAATTATACTTGTAACTCCCACACAAACACATAGTGCATTAAAACTTAAGGTGGCATTATTCGTACCCCTTGTTACCAGAGAAAAAAAAAAAACAAAGGAGCTTTGTTCGTAGCTCCCACACAATCACGTAGTGCAATCTATAATAAAACTTGATTCTTCTAAACAAAGAATTTTCTCAGATTATGGACATTCCATGGCCTCGGAATTGGGTTGCCGTCCAGATCAGCCAATCTGGAGGCCCCTATGCCCACAATTTCAGTTACTCGATATGGGCCTTCCCAATTGGCCCCTAGCTTGCCTTCGTTGGCCACCTTGGTATTGCCGAGCACCTTTCGTAGTACAAGGTCCCCAACACCAAACTCTCGAGGGTGTACGTGCTTATTGTAGCTTTTCATCAACTGTTCCGGGTAAGAAGCTAGATGTACCAGGGCCCTTTCCCTCCTCTCCTCGGCGAGATCAAGTTCAATTTCAAGGGCCCTGTCATTGGCCCCACTTTCGACCAATGCAGTTCTATTGGTTGGGAGACCAACCTCCAATGGAATTACAGCCTCTGTCCCGTACGTCAATGAATAGGGGGTCTCTCCCGTAGACCTCCTTGGCGTTGTTCGGTGAGCCCACAATACCAGTGGTAATTCATCAGGCCACTTCCCTTTTGCTTTGTCCAGTCTTTTCTTAATCCCATCAAGAATAGTCTTATTAGACGCCTCTGCCTGCCCATTACTCTGAGGGTAAGCTGGGGTTGAATAATAGTTTCGTATTCCATATTGGGCACAAAATGACTTGAATTTCTTCTGAAACTGGGACCCGTTATCTGTAATCAAAGAATAGGGGACCCCAAATCGAGTAATAATGTTTTTCCACACGAACCTTTCTATCATAGGTTCTGTGATTTTTGCCAGTGGCTCTGCTTCTATCCACTTGGTAAAATAATCCGTTGCAACTAACAAGAATTTTCGGTTCCCAGTTGCTTTGTGGAGGGGACCCACGATGTCCATTCCCCACTGGGCGAACGGCCAAGGGCTTGTCAAAGGTACCAGGTCTTCGGCTGGCGTTCGAATCATTGGTGAGAACTTCTGGCATTTCTCACAAATTTTAACATACACCTTGGCATCTTCCTGCATATGTGGCCACCTATAGCCTTGGGTAATTGCTCGGTGGGCAATGGACCTGCCTCCAGCATGACTTCCACATGCTCCCTCGTGGATTTTGTGAAGAAATTTTTGCACCATCTCGGGGTGCACACAAAGCAAATATGGTCCTGTAAAGGACTTTCTATAAAGTTTTCCTTCTGGGGACAGCCAAACCTTGCAGACTTGGTTTTGATCTTATGAGCTTCCTTTTTATCAGCGGGGAGTATTTCATCTCATAAAAACTCCATAATTGAATCCATCCAACTTGGTCCCTGGTTCACATCCAAGACCAACTCAATACTCCTTCCAATGCTCGGCTCTGTCAGGTACTCAACTGCCACCCTTCGCTTGAGTTCAGTTGGAACGGCTGCTGCCAACCATGCCAGAGAATCGGCATGGGCATTTTGTCCAGAATTTATCTGTTCAATATGAACCCTCTCGAAGGTATCAAGTAGATCTTTGGTTGCTTCCACATATGCTGCCATCTTTTCGTTCCGGGCCTGATATTCGCCGGACAGTTGATTAACTACGAGCTGTGAATCACAGTGCACCCTGACTCGTTTTGCCTTTAAGGTTTTTGCACTTCTCAATCCGGCTAAGAGTGCCTCGTACTCTGCCACATTATTTGATGCACTGAAACCTAGCTGAACAGACAGCTCGATCATTACACCTCCTGGAGGAAATATTACCACCCCAATTCCTGAACCAGTATTACATGCTGATCCGTCAACGAATAACTTCCATTCCGTGGGATCCTGTTCGGCTGACAGCTGATTCTTCATAGGTGCTGGCTTGGATGCTTGCTCCTTTCTCGTAGGAGGCAGGGGTGCTACCGTAGGGGAAAACTCCGCCACAAAATCTGCCAATACTTGGCCTTTAATTGCCGTACGTGGCTGATAATCAATGTCATACTGGCTTAACTCAACAGACCACGTTGAGATTCTTCCTGAAAAATCTGCTTTTCGTAGCAGTGATTTCAACGGGAACTCAGTGTAAACCACAACCTTGTGGCTTTGAAAGTAATGTGGCAACTTCCTCGTGGCCGTTCTAAGTGCCAAGACAAGCTTTTCTAGGGGCAGATATCTCGTCTCCGCATCCAGCAGTGTCTTGCTAACATAATAAATTGGGATTTGCTCGATTCCCAAATCCCTTAACAGGACTGCACTAACAGCATGTTCAGAAACAGCTAAGTACAAAACTAAAGACTCACCTTGCTGTGGAGTTGACAAAAGAGGAGGCTTAGCCAGGTACTTCTTCAGGTCCTGGAAGGCCTGTTCACACTCTGCTCCCCATTCGAATCCCTCCCTTTTTTTCAATAACTGGAAAAAGGGTCTGCACTTGTCACTTGACCTGCTTATGAATCTGTTCAGTGCTGCTGCCATTCCAGTCAACCGTTGGACTTCCTTCGTAGTCTTGGGACTTTGCAGCTTCTGTAGGGCTCCAATCTGGTCTGGGTTGGCCTCAATCCCCCTCATAGTTACTAAGTGGCCTAGGAACTTCCCAGAACCAACTCCAAACGCGCATTTCGAGGCGTTGAGTTTTAATTTGTACTTTCTCAGGATCTCGAAAGCCTCCTTTAAGTCTGCTATGCGTCCCTAATTAGAAAATATCTTTCAGGATCAGTCTTGATGATCTGAAATTTCTCCAGGCCTTCGACCACCTTTTCCGCCGGACTCCTCCCAACATCTTCGATAGTTGGTTGATCTGGCGCTTCCAGTGTGTGCACGTGGTGGGCCTTTGGAGCTTTCTTGACAATGGAGATCAAACACTGTTGGGCCACTTTCTGATTACCCCTAATTACTTCGATCCCATTGGATCCTGGGAATTTCACCATCTGGTGGTAAGTTGAGGAGACAGCCCTCATCTTGTGCAACCATGTCCTACCTATAATCGCGTTATAGGAAGAAGGAACATCTACGACAAGAAAATCTGTCCTCAAGACAACTGTTCTTGCCCGAACAGGGAGGGTTACTTTGCCGAGGGGCCAGACTGCTCCTGCACCAAACCCAATCAGGGGTGTTGTGGATCGCTCCAAATCTATTTGGGCCAGCCCCAGTTTTTTGAATGCATCGTAGTACATCACCTCTGTACAACTCCCTGAATCCACCAGAATTCTCTCAATGTCATACTCCCCAACTCGTAGGGTTATCACCAAAGCATCGTTGTGGGGTACCTGGACCTCTCCTAAATCATCGTCTGTGAATGCTATTCTTCCATTGCATACTCCACTTTCTCGCCCTCTCTTATTTCCCAATCGCATCACATGTTGATCGTGCTTAACCTGTCTTTGTAGCAGCCTAACCTCATTTCTCGTATAAGGTGCGGCCAACCCATGTATCATATGGATTATTCCTTTAGGATTCTGCTCGTAATCCAACTCCATGGCTTTCCCTTTTTCCTTTGGGTCCTCCTGGATAAATTCCTTGAGATAGCCACGAGAAACCAGATTGTCGAGATGCCTTTTGTACATCTCACAATCCTCAGTCATATGGCCCCAATCTCTATGGTAGCTGCAGTGCTGGTTCGTGGCACGTTTGGCGTCCTTGTCTCCGCCTAGACTTGGGGGCCTCTTAAAGTAAGGCTGATTCTTTATTCGATAAAGAATCCTGTAGATTGGTTCCTTCCAAACCGTCGTGACAGAAAAGAAAGATTTGGGGTCAGGTGCTTGCTTATCCTTGTATGGCTCTTTCTTAGCCTGCCCATATTCCTTCCTCTCTTTGTAGGTTTTGGGCTCTGGCTTGTCCACCTTTTTGGTAGGTGCCTTTGGCTGCTCGGCATCGATCCTGCCATCCTCGCGGAGTATGTCGTCCTCCATTCTGGCATGTTGCTCTATTCGCTCCATTAGTTTGGCCAACGTAGCCACCAGATGTTTATTCAATGAGCGGCACAGCTCTCCCCGAACAGGCAAACCAGTTTTGAAGGTTGCTATGGCATACTCCTCACTACAGCTTTCAATCTCGTTGAAAGTTTCCCAGTACTTTTTTGCGTAGTCTCTGATCGGCTCGCTCTCCGCCTGCTTCATGGTGGACAGACTCTCAAACGTCTTTGGGGCCTTCCTGCTTGTCAGGAACCGAGCAGTGAATTCCTCGGCCAACTGCCTCCATCCTCTTATGGATCGTGGTGCCAATTTATGAAACCAACTCAAGGCCACCTTGCCTAGACTTGACGGGAACATTTTGCACAGAATGGCATCGTCGCCATCGTGCATGAACATGGCCTGCTGATAATGCTGTATGTGAGCCACAGGGTCCGTGTTTGTCTCGTAAAGTACGAACGCTCCGTGCTTCACTCTGTTCGGCAACCTTGCCTCTTGCAGTCTCCTTGCAAAAGGGGAGGCTGCGATGTTACTCAGGGCTTTACGTGCCGCCTCTCGTGCAGATACTGCCCCCTCCTCATTTTCCTTCGTTTTGTGAGCCGTAGCTTTGGCCCAATCAGCATCAGGTCTCTCGTACCTGTCACGGTGATGCTTCCTTGTTTCTTCCTCGGGTGAAGAACTCCGTTCCCTACTCCTCCTTTTCCGTGAAAAAGCCCTTCGCCTTTCTGGTGTTCGGCTTCTGCTTCTGTCTCTCCTTTTTCGTGGAGAAACCTTATGTCGCCCTAGAGTAGGACTTCTGCTCCTTATTTCTCGTGAACGAGCCTGCCTTTGGACTACTAAAGTCCGTCTATCTTTCTCAGAATTCCTCCTCGAGAGTCCAGAATCTTCTGGGTGTTCTCGTACCCGCTGCAATTCTTGTATCTCATACTCTCGTTTTTTAATCAAACGAGCGTACTCCTCTATTTCCTTCCTCTTTCGATCAAGTACATCTTCACTGTTATGTATACTTCTTGACTGCTCTACAGACGCCTCTCTTCGGTGAGACTTGCTCCTTCTCGTGGAGCCCGTAGCTGTCTTATCCTGTCTTCCAGTGGGCTTTCTCGGAGCACCCGGTGGAGATTTATCCCCTCCACCACTAAACTGATTTTTTGGATTGAACGGTGTTGCTGGATCTTCTTCCATCGTTATTGTTTTTCAAGGAAAATTGGTTCGTTTCCCACAGACGGCGCCAATTGTAGGGGGATGAAAACAATTGGTGCACTGAACGATACCAAACTGTAACGGCTTCACGCTCCTTTACACCGGAACCCTAATTCTTCGTCGGATCCCTAATCTGCAAAACAGACAAGGGGTGAGTGCACCTTTGCCTCTCGTGGCAAAGGCCCTCCGATGCCTAAGTTAGTCTCACGTACTAGTAAACAACCCCTAATTATCAGTAGGAAATCAATAAGAGATAGCCAAATATTGTGTACCTTTCTCCTCCAGGTTTACCTCATATTTATAGACTCATAGATGCTTGCTCACCAAGCATCCCTATTATCCTAGGGTTCTCATCACGTACAGGAATCCAGGATATTTTGGGCACTTCCTTCGTTATCAGTTCACCAAAAGAGTCATTTCAGGACTCTCTTCCATAACTGGCCAAACCTCCCACTCACGTTGGGTACCTATCCAAGATCCTACATACTCGGGATCTCATCCCTTTACAGAATATTACCATTCTGGAACATTCCTGTTACCCCACACTTTAGGACAACTAGTTCCCCTGTTCGGCTATCACGTTGCCGAACAGTCCACATGGACCAATGACATCCAAATGCAACTGGTCCATGTCGTTACATTTGGACAAATGACTTCATATGTCTTTTGTCTTTATTAGCCGAACAGACTGCTGGATCAATGACTTCTCATGTCACTGATCCACATCGCCGTTCATCCCATTGCCCGGTGATAAGCTCGTTACGCCTACCACGTGTCCCCGTGCATCACGTGCTCGGCTACTAAATGTACCTGTTCGGGAATACCTCCCTACAATGGATGTATTTAATTGAGAATATATGAGGTCCACTAAATTTGGTTATTGGCAAAAAGTTGCTAATTTTGGTTATCTAAAGCCTAAAATTTGATTATTTCTAAGGAGGTTGCTAAGTTTGACTATATCATTGTGAGCCATATTTTGCACCAACATTGTTAACTTTAGAAACCTATTACTTTTAATTATGCCATTGTGGATACCCTAATTAGTGTTAGAAACTTTTAGAGCTAATTACTTGTTTAAGTGTTAGTTTGAGGGCCATTGTGCAATAAATTATGACAAACTAGGAAGAGGATTGATAACTAGAAACTTGGGGGGTGATAAGTGTATTTTTGTTACACTTGGATCACATTTTATCATTTCCATTTCCCCTCTCTCTCTCTCTCTCTCTCACACACACACACACCCATACCTCAAATCCCCATCCAATCTTCATTTTACTTGGGTATTTTGTCTCTACATCAAGAAAACTTGGAGGGACAAAGGGATTCTCTCAAGCTTGTGGGCTCTCAAACATCATCTCACTCATCTCTCTTGTTGTGCTAAACATTTGAGGTAGGGTTTTCTGCTAGCTACCTCACAAAAGCAAGTAGTATGTTTGGAAATTACCCTTTTTTTTTTTTTTAATGTTTTTGAGTAGTATGTTGATCTATGGGAAAAAAAAAACCTAATTTGAGTAATATGGTGTAAACTTGGAAATGTTGCTTGTGGATTGAAATTGATGGAACTAATGTTTGATTGGGTGTAGTAGGAACATTATACCTCAAGATATTTGTTCTTCCTAAGGTTGGGGTATGTTTATTTGGTTGATAATGGATACTACATACTAGTTTTGGGTACATTAATGATTTGTTTGTATTGTGTGAAGAGAGCGCGCGCGCGCACGCGCACATATATATATATATATATATATTGCATTGATATGGATTTATCTCTTGTTGACATAATTGATAAGTTGTTAAGAGTGGGGTTGATAAAGTAGACATTTGTCTATCTATAGTTAATGCTACTTGGATTTGAAAAGAAGGGTCAAGATTTATGTTGATTCTAGTCGTTTATACACATTGAAATTGACTTGGGAATTGATGCTTGTTATTTGGACTAGTGAGCCTATATTAGAGGCCGGTTTGGCCATTTTATACTTGTTGTGTAGCTGGAAACATATGGATAATGAGGTTATCCGTAGGTGTATAGTCTGTAAATCAGCGCAGGATAAGGTGCCTCATAGGCCTTTGGGTTAGTGGCCCATAAATTTGGATGATTTAGGATCTGATTAGTCGCCAAGGATTGGTACACTTTGATAACTTGGACCTCGGTCTTATGTGCCCTTATTTTCTAGTACGTGAGTTTAATATTTGACTTGTTTAATGTTTGAATAATTTTGGTTTCACCTTTTTGGACTTGATTATATTCAATATGAACTGTGTTGAGTTAATAAAATTTCAAGTTTAGTAGAAAGGGGTATAGGAGTACAACCATTCATATTTTTAGACATGTTACTTGCATCTTTTTGTTTCTAGTAGATTATGTGTGGATGGTAGTGCTCACCCCTACCTTACAGGTTCGAAATCATCCAAATTGATAAGCTTTGATGGACACGGCGGTGGAGATATCTTGTGTTTTGACGAGTTTATCTTAGTGTTCTTTTGTTGGGCCTTGAAGGCTATCTTTTGACTACATGTATTTTTTATTTTTTTTTACTTCGGGCATGTAATGATAAATGTTAAACTCTACTCTAGAAATGTGTTGCTTTGTTTTTTGGCAAATGGAAAGAAAAACTTGTACCTTCTTTCGTGGATTTTGGTGCCTTGGTGGCGAATTGAAAACTTTGAAAGATTTGGAAGTGGATCATACGTTGCTATTCTTTTAATTTTGGTTAGACTCATAGTTCAATGCATGATGGAATGAAAAGAAATTGGTAGTGTTTGGTTGAGAGTTTAGTTTAGTTTTCGTAGTGGGTGGAGAGAGAAATAGAGTAATGATTGAAGATAGGGGTAATGATTGGAGAGAGATAGAGAGAGATGAGAAAGTAATAATTGGAAAAATATAGTAATGATTGGAGAAAGAAGTAGGGTAATAATTGGAAACAAAATTAAAACTAAAACTAAGTGGGGTACCGAACAAAGCCATTGTTTTTATAGATTTGGTGATAATATTTCTTTTATTGAGCTTAAAATCATATTACTGGATTATATTAAATGTGGGGCGTGACAGGTGGCCATTTGCTGCTGAGGAAGGACAAGGGAGCAAAGAAAATAAAAACAAACTAAATTAGGCTTTGATAAGTGCATGAGTCATGCAACACATCACTTCCGGTTTTTTTTTATTTTATTGGCATGCAATACATCACTTTGGTGAAGAGTCACCACGTGCCATATATGGAAAGAGACAAGAGCTGAAAGGGAGAAAAAAGGACACACATACAGAGGGGAAAAAACTAGGAGGTATAAAGCTGGCCTTATTCTTGGGAAGGAGGGGTGAATTTCCACAGAAAAGCTTGATGGTGCATCCATGGTGGGGTAGTAGTCTGAGCCATATTTCTATGGACCACTTCTGATTGCTTTGGAGTTAACCATGCATGGGTTTGGTGGTGGTTTATAGGAGAGCAACGAGAGAGAAGTGAGGTGGCGGTGGTATGATTGGCTATTTTGTGACGTCGTTTTTGGTTGGGACAGGTTGTTACAGTTAACAGCTACTCAGCTAGTATATGCAACAATAAGTAGGTTTGGAAGTATTTATGCCGTTGCGTTTTTCCTTCAGACCTAAGGATCACAAATATGCTGACACAAGAAGTATCAAATAATGTGGACACCACATGTGTTGCAGTTGGCATGTTTATCTTTTTGTTTTGTGTAATCTGTTCGATATGACATTATCATGCCATTTATGTGAATATGCTGGTTGAAGGCATTACCAAATCTAATGTAACACTAATTTCTCAAGTCTTAAGGAGGAGGCACGAGTTAATATCGTATTACTGCATAAACGAAAGAAGTGTTCCCCAAGTGGCGAAAGTAAGTCCGAGCCAGGAAATATTTATACGTGTAATAAAGCATTTTTGGATATGTGTCCAAGAGATGTCGAGCATTGTCTGATGAAGGTTGTGTTGACCCGACGTACGAAACACATCCTCAGAAATGCCCATGCTTCTTAGCTTAGGTATTGACCTTCGTAGATTACATGTTGACCATTTTAAGAAGATGTTGAAACCAAAATTTTCATTTTGATAATTCAAGTTATCCCATACCTGTATAGTTCTGAGTTCTTGTAAACTTGAGCAAAGTCAACCCCAAGAGCTGCTTCTTGTGCTACTGAAGTCACCTCTAACATCCAAGTAGCTGGATTATAACCATCTTTTATTTTACTGACTCCATTGATACCCTTAAAGAAACATTACTTGAATATGTTAGCTGCTAACCGAAGATAGGGAAATTTGAATAGTCTTGTGCATTCATCAATTTTACCTCAAAGTACGCGATGAGATGTAAAGAGTGGTGGCCTAATGGACCTACGTATATTTCTTCACCTCCTCGTTTCAATAGAAATAGCTGAAATCCCAAAAAGGTTTTTCCTCAGTAACTTATAGAATTTGAAATTATAAATCATAGGATCCATAAGCGTTTGAAAGAATTCATACCTCATCGAATGCATCAAAGATGTCGATGCTTGGTTGATGCATGGTGCACACCACAGTTCTTCCGGTATCTACTGTGTTTCTCACCATTCTCATCACTATTGCTGCAGCCCTAGCATCAAGTCCCGACGTTGGTTCATCCATAAAAATTATTGATGGGTTGGCTACAAGCTCAACTGCAATTGTAAGTCTCTTGCGTTGCTCGGTCGAAAGACCACTTACGCCTGGCAACCCAACAAGTGCTTCCCTCAATGGTGTTAGCTCAACAAGCTCCATTATCTCGTCAACAAACATCTGCAATTCCTCATTTAGGTTCCAGTTATTAACAAGGCTAAAACGAATTTTTAGTATGGATATCTCGGTTTTTAGGCCTATATTTTTGCAGAACTCTTTCCAAAGAATATTACTAAACGGAAAAATACATTATTTTTAGAAGCTTTGTTACTTTTGTGCATAAGCCCAAATCAGTAATGCAGAATAGTTATTAAAAAAGCAGTTCGCGAAAATAAAAAACACTGATGATTTCTTACGTAAGTTGTTTATTTATGAGCAGTGTTGCTCCTGAGGAAGTGAGGATATACAAACATCTTTTTGGTGTTCTTGAAAAGTTGTAATCTCGAAAAAATTCTAGGGGACAAAAGCTCTAGAAACCATCAACCTAAAAAACAATTTTGTGTTCTCCAATAAAATAAATCAGAAAAACAGAATCCAAAAACTGCAACACCAAAGGACCTTCTTAACTACGTTTATAACTGATAACTCACCTTTCTGGTGGCAGAATCAACTTCATGAGGCAACCGAAGCCACGCAGAGTAATTCAAAGACTCGTAAACTGTGACATGAGGAGAATGAACATCAGTTTGCTCACAATATCCAGCTACACGAGCAAATGTTTCTTGCTTCTTTGGGTATCCTGATACCAAGATCCTCCCTTCAATATATCCACCAGTTTTTCTACCAGCCAAGACATCCATCAAAGTGGTCTTACCGGCCCCACTAACACCCATTAGCGCTGTAAGGACTCCTGGTCTAAAAGCACCACCCACTCCTTTCAGGAGTTCTAGCCGGTCCTCTGGTATACCTCGTGCTTTCATTTCCTGCCATTGCCATACCAACTTCAGCACTTTGTACAGAGAAAATTGAAGCATCACGATAAGCTTTTTGAAGCATATAGTTTCGAATTTCATAAGGAATGCAAAATTCATAAACCAGGGTCTTCATTTCCATCACTTGAAATCAAACATGGTATTGATTTTCCTACCGTTGACTAACAGATCACATCAATATTCCATTTAAACGGTAAAACCAAGCAGAAGTGTACATAGCTTTTTTTAGCATATAAAGCCCAAATAACATTGTAATTGGTTCAAGTTTAAGACTCGAGTTCAAACAAGCCTCTTGAAGTTCCTACCCTTAAAAGTAGAAGATACCTGTGGCATGTCTACAGAATACTTGATATCATCAAAAGAGATGGAAAGGGGCTCAAATGGTAGAACCATTCCCCGCTCCCTGTTTTGGTTAGCCTCACTAATGCTCCCCATTCTTGAAAAGCTTGATTTCAGTGATACACTTCTTTGAACTTCATCTCTCCTTCCTTCATAAGTATGCATGAGACAAGTATATTATAACTTGAAACTCGCAAACTGGAAAAGGACAGTTGAAAGTTAAATGACCCACCGAAGGAGCTCTTATCTCTCAAGGGGAGCTCAAAAACTTCTCCTGCTTTACAAGCTTTTCTCTCAGCTAAGGTTTCATCAGAAAGAACTGCCTGAGGCTTCTCAAATGCTGCATCATGCAGATAAATTAATTAAGGGAAGTTGAACATGTGTTGAGCCCAAGGTTTTAAGTAATGGTATCAGGACACGTAATGATAGTGGTTGCAGTGTAACGGTATCGGAAGTATCAAACAATACGTAGCGGGAATCGGTTGCAGTGGTTTTGAACGTTTAGAAATTAATTAGAATAAAAAAGAAACTTGTAAAGTGCCTAAATAACCCATAAAGGTAGAGTATCGGCCGTGAACCTGTCCGTGGATAGGAAGAAGACCAATACGTGAGGGGAACCTGCCAAAACACATGTGCTTATCCATCCCACCCGTATATCCCAGTGTAACAGTATTGGAAGATGCTAATATCGTTATGTAATGACTGATATTTAAAACCTTGATTGAACCACATAAGCTTGCTAGGTTTTGCTAAAAGTTGAAAAAAAATACATACTGCAAAATAGATAAATAAGTTACTTACGGCTGAGATATGCGAGAGCCAAAGTGAACAAGGCATTGAACAGAAAAACATATCCAACTAAAGCTCCTACTCCAATCCAATACCAATGGGCTTCTGGAAATATTCCACGAGACTTCAAAACCAATACTCCTAATGATTCTGTAGAATTAGGAGGCACCTATAACACAAAATTTCCCGATTCCAGATGATCATAATTAAAATTCTAATTGTTTAATACATTTTAGTTTCGTTTAGGCCAAATTATAGGGGGGAAAAAAGTAAAGAAAAGATGCTTACGTGTCTCCAACTGTCCCCAAGAAATTCATTCACCGCTATAGCATTCTGCCCATACATCAGAGGTGAGGCCCAATAACCCCATATCCACCACTTCTTTATATCATCTGAGGCAAAGAAAGTATTGATCCTTACATTTGACACAAAAGATGTATGTATTCATGTATATGCACATTTGTTAAACTTTTGTGGCACTTTTTGTATTTTGTTTTTTGTTTTCCTTACCACTTGACAATATAAATCCTCCCAACACCAGAATTGCAAGTAATGCAAATGAGCCAAACGTGTTTGCCACAATCATGTTTCGTCCTAATGCAGCAATAAGTCGGAACAGTCCAGATGCTGTCTGATTAACACAAAGGAGCAGAAGGTACATTTTGAACAACCTGCCATTGTGGAACTTATTAGGTTTTGAAATGAAATTGAAAACCCAAAGCATAAATAATAGTTACACAATTTACCTTCCGACGTTTGGATCAAAACCTATGACATAATAAGTGGTGAACACCCAAATACCAACTTCTATAAATGTTATTGGGATCTTGAGGATCCATGCGGGCAAAGCAAATGCCCACGCAGGGAAAAAATGAAGATCCCTTTGCTTGTAAAAGGAAGGAAGTTTCATGATGGTCATGGCTAGCTCCGCGAACCCATTGAACATAGTTGTAAGGAGAGTAAAGAAGAGAGCACCCATGAAAATCACACCATCTTCTATTGTTTTCTTGCTCATCTCACTTCGTAAAAATATCATCATCACAACGAATGCCATTATAATAAGCTGAAAAAAAAGAGAGAAAAACATGATCTCCTCTTTGTTTTTTGTTTAGGAATTACTATTTTCAAAACATTTTCCTAAGTCTTGCTGGGTTATCGGATTTTAAAACTTGTTTTTCATGATTATTGGAAAAAGAACCAATTTGCAATAAACATCAAAAACGTTTTTTGCTGGAAACCATTAAGACTAATATAAATATGAGAACGAGTGCTTGTGCTGTCAAAATCAAATTTTTAAGAAGTCTTGTGGAAACTGATGTGTTCAACATGTAAACCACTCAACTTGAGTCATCTTGAATATGTAGACAAATGAATTCCTCTTCATGAGCAAGTACTCCCTGGACATGAGAGCTTTCAGCAGTTCTTTCTTACTGACACCATATTTATTAGTTGCTAAGGCCGCCGGGTGGCTCTTGGCTTTGTCAAACGGGATGGAAAGCTCGTCCTCTAGCTTCCGACCAACATGAAAGGACTGAAATATCTCTGCAAATTCCCTGGCAGTAACAAAACCATAAGGCTCATGTCTCCTTGTCCAGTACTGCTCTTGATCTTTCCTCGACGTCACCTGTGCTTCACGCCAACAAACTTATTAGGAATTTGCTGAACCCTAACACGGGATCTAGCTAGGGGTTACAAGCGCAAAATCTCAAAGAGATCAGAAGTGTAAACACATACACACAAGAGAGAACTGCTATATCTACCGTAGTTGCAGCTGTTTTGCTCTGATGAAGAATAATACAAGAGATCATGCTATAATTAGGACTTTTAAAGCATCCAATTCCAAAATCAAATGGCAACGAGAGAGGTTACTCAGACTCATATACTAGTTTTGGAGGTCGCAATTAACCAATGTGGGACAAGCTCTAACACATCCCCACAAGTGCGACACCTGACTCGCATGTGGAGAGTTAAAGAAAAGATCCATATCATAGGGATCATAACAAAATACGGTGCACTTAGGCACAAACGACGAGGCAATCAATCAAGAGTGTATTGTCCAAGAGCCTCCGGAAGCCTAGCATTCATACTATGTGTAGTGGACAGTGGGCCAAATCCGACTGGTCATGGGACCTCACGTCACAGGTGACCCATTTCACAGGGGACTGCTTGGGCCGAACACACTTGGGCTGCACACTTGGCCCGACCATCTCCCGAGGCTTGTCTGGCAAATCCAGTTGGGAAACCCATGGTCCAGGCCGAGAGGTTCGTGACCAGACCGTGTGGACAACTCATCAACCAATCGGATTCTACGTGGCGCCTCAGTCACACATTCTAGCCACGTGTGATCAGCCACGTGCACACCGAGCGTCACGCATGACATCACCTACCCAAACAATTACAGGTGAGATTACAGGGTTCATGCCTAGCACGGACTTACTTAGGGAGCAAGTACAATTTTCTGATAAAAGCCCAAGGATGAAACCCTAAAAAGGTATGCCTTTTCCAGATCTGAGATCTAATGTACTTTCCTTGCACTCTTCTCTCCCAGTGTCTAACTTAGGCATCGAAGTGCCCTTCGACTGAGTCCAGCCAGGTGACGCTAACCGGTTCCTGTTTTGTAGGCCTGCTCAAAGGAGGAGGAACACTTGGAAGATCTGACCCGTCTTTACACCGAGCGAATCACCATCCCACATTATTTGCAAAAGCATCCAACTTATAACCAACTGGCAATTAGTGGAAAGGCCACCCAAGATCATACATTAGTTTTAGAGGTGATAATTAATCAATGTGGGACAAGCTCTAACAAGGGCTATTCATGCTACTTGAGAGTGTTTGGGTACTAATTAAGTCGACCATAAATAACTAGTTCAAACACCAGGAGACCATGCTACAAACCATAGCACTATTGATACCTATGATCACAAGTATGTGCATACTAACATCAAAGTTGTATCCGACACGCGTATAGCTTCATGAACACTGCATTGGCACTGGAATTTTCTTTTGCTTTTTGTCCCTGGGACTACTGTTACAACTTAACTTTTACACATTTTTTAATGCATAGCAAGTTGATAATACCGAAGTAGGAACTTTTACTAGCAAATTCATCAACGAGGGATCGTTGATGCAAAAGGCTAACCAAATATTGGTACTAGCTTCTATGTATGCGTAAAAAGGATATAAAAGTGAGACAAAAGTATCTGGGACATTGTGAAACATGCATTGAGAAGCTTTTTGTGGCTTTATGTACACCTCAGCTACAACCATTAGGCCTTGATTAGTGAAATTCAACGTTGTTGAGTGAAGTTTTCTTTATCATGAAATTGGTTTTCCCCCGCTAAAATTAATGTGTGGCTCCGCCAATGGTGTACAGTAGTATCGGTTTTCACAATCCATATCGAAACATTAGTGTCCTAGAGAATATCAGTACAATATGAGAAGTATTCAGGGAACATTTGAGTTCAAGAATTTACTTCTTGTAAGAAGTCAGCCACCCCTTTCCTGTCTGGACACTTGAAGCCTATGCGTTCAAAGAACTCAAGCACATTCTCACAGGGCCCTTGGTATACAATTTGACCATCTGAGAGAAGAATTATGTCATCGAATAAGTCGTAAGTTTCTGGTGCTGGCTGGAGGAGGGAGATAACACAAGTTCCTTGAAGGATATGGATGTACTGCTTGATTGAGTTCACAATCTGAAAAGTTGTAGAACTGTCCAAGCCAGTTGATATCTCATCCATGAAGAGCACTCTAGCTGGTCCAACCAGCATCTCCCCTGCAGTATATTTTCAGAGGTAGCGAAGAAGAAACGATTCAAAACCAGGAGCATTCATGCTAACTCATTAGGTTCGTCCAACATGTTTTGCTCTAAATGTTGAATGCCTTTACCTGTCGTGACTCGTTTTTTCTGGCCACCGGAAATTCCTCTCAGCATTTCATCACCCACCAGAGTGTCAGCACAAACTTCGAGACCCAAAATCTGTGAATACACAATAAGAGAAAGGGAGGAATATAAATCCAATTTCTCACAAATTCTTACAATGCTATTGTTAATTTTTGGGATTTGAATCAAACACCTTAAGTACATATTCTGTGACCGCATTGGCCTTCTGGCCTTGTAGCGATGCTGACTGCATTATACAAGGGTAAAGCTATATTAGCATACAACGAAAGCACAACTGATTCAAACCAATCATAGACAAACCAAAAAAGTAAGAACTGTATTTCTAGCAGAAGAAAATGTATATTTCAGAATTGGAAGTGTTCATAACTTGTTTTTTCGGAAATATTCCAAAAGTTCTTGAGAAAATGTCGTAAAGGTGTTTCTGAAGTCTCAAAACAACTTCATCTCAAAATTGAATAAGATAGGAAAATGCTGAGTTGTTTGTTTTTAAAGATAAAATGCTCAGCCCCGGAACTAATTAAGCATGGAAATTAGCTATCATCTATTCACTTATCTTCATGTAAATATCAAGATCAGGGTCTGGCTTAATGTTGGCTTCTTTTTCCCTTCGGCACAATTCGGTTAGCATTTCTACAAAAAGAAAAAAGCCAAAACTCAAACGAAATGATTGAGACCAACTATCATTCTAGAAGAAAACAGCATGCTATTATGAAGTCATCTATTAAATCTGAGTAATCACTAACCATAACGAGGCCCAACCCCTTGGCATCGAGCTGAAAAAGCTAGTGTTTCTCTCACTGTCAGCTCTCCTATATGCAGGTCATGCTGGCTTGTATAGGCTGATGTCCTTTGGGGGACAAACTCATCCATTCCATGACCGTTGTAGGTTACTATCCCTGAAACCTGTAATAGAAAATTGGTCCATCAAATTCATGTAAGATCACAAGATGAACCACGTACCTAAAACCTTTTACTTTTTGCAAAGTAATTCTTATGTAAGTATATCCCAAAATAAGAGGCCAAGCCACCAAGGTAATAACCTTTAGAGCCAAAACAACAATACAAGAGGAAAACCTGGACTATGCTATAGCCAGCTACAGACAATCAAAAAACAAAGCAAATAGAGAAAGCCAGTGAAGGAAATCACAAAAACAAACTCAACAATCGATAAATCCCTCAGGCATGTCCCAGTCTTCATTCATGCTTCTATTCTCATCTTGTGTTGGAAAATTCCATAGTGGCTGAGAAAAGAGCCTAAGCACTTTGCTTTTATTAGATTTACCACTTCCCCAATTGGACACCCAACCAAACATATTTAGGGGATATTTGAAAGCCACATTTATGCAGCAGGTGCCACCAAAACTTATATGAAAATCTGCATTCATAAAACAAGTGGTTCTGGGACTCAAGTCCAATACAGCATTCCACTCTGATAGCATCCCAGGAAATCTAGTATGGCAATCTCCATTCTCTGGAAGGACCCAAATTACTGGGTCGTCTTTATCCTCAAGCAGCACCAAGTGTGCTGGGGAGTTAGTTGCATTCCTGTCCCTAGGTCAATTCCAACCTGTATCAAAAATTATAGAAGAAACCTTCTTGTGAGAGACCTACTCATGTGATACACCACACTGTCATCATTATGTGGGAATAAAGGCCCAATTGGGGTCCAATTACCCAGTCAGACCAAACTGCCACAACGCTTGAACCACTCAAATATTTTGTCTTCTGCTACTAGCCTAGTACTGGTACAAAAACCTTCACCTTTGCGCCAAGTCCAGTGTGGTGGTGTCTAGCACAATAGATTACTTACGCCAGAAGGCTCAGAACATATATATGATCCCAGAGCCAAAACTACTGAGGAATCTAATCAAAACACTTGGTGCAAAAAACGACCGATACAGTAACCCATCACTTAAATTTCTCCCAATGAACACACCAGGAACAAAAACCCACAAAACAAGTGTAATCGACAACAACAATCATCTATCTTTATGACATTCTGCAATTTCAGTTTTAACTTCCTCAGTCTTTAATCTTACTCTTCTCCATCGAAACCTAGTGACTTTCCACCTTACCGTACCACTTGAGTTTCATCTAGCACAGTGGTGTTGAGAGTCCAAATCAACAAACGTACAACGGCAAAGAATAAGCAATAAAAATAATAAAGAACGCTAAGACACCGTTGATTTATACGTGGTTCCACAGCGGCTCTGCCGGCTCACAATAGTTTTCGGGCGCCGCTATTCGCAACCCTTCATTTTCTCCCATAACCCGTTAAAAATTTTCAAAAATATTAGACAGTTAGTTACCGAAATTGAGATACATTTTCAGCATCCAGTTACCGAAATATAATATTTGTTTCAACAACTATTTACCAAAATGCATGTTTAGCAGTTGTTTACCGAAAGTTGAACATATTTTCGACATGTAGTTACCGAAATATAATCTTATTTTCAACAGCTATTTACCAAAATGTTATTTATGATTTTCAATAAACACTTACTGAAATGTGGTGGGCTATGGGAGAAAATCGAGGTTTGCGAATAGCCGCGCCCTAGTTTTCAAGAGTATAAGACATCCGCATTAGTCTATCTATATTTTGGACAAAATTGCCTCTTAAAAATTCACTTTATTATTTTAGCTACTCACTTTTAGGCCCCGTTCCGGAACGCATAGTAAGTACTTATATTTAAGAAAGCAATTTCAAGCTCAACAATAATGGACACACTGAAATCTAAAAATATGCAATATGGATCATGATTGAAAGATCTCATTGAGATCTTTAATACGGTGCAAAAAAATTTAAAAGTTATTTTTCATTTACATTATTTTTGAGTTTGAAAATGTGAAATAAGTACTTATTTTTTAAGGACGTGTTCTGGAACGGACTCTTAAAATGTCTCCTACATCAGGCTCTCTATATTAAAATTATCATATTAAAAATATTATTTCTTTATTCTTAAAAAAAATAGAGAAACAAAACAAAACAAAACAAAACATCAACAGCGGCAACAATCAATCTCCCTCTCTCTCTCCTCTCTCTCTTTCTCTCTCTAACTTTACTCTCTCATTTATCAAATCCAATCCCAGAAGATCGGCAAACAAAACCCCAAATCAGTCTCAACCAAATATCAACAACACAAACCCCCTCCCCTGCATCTCCCACCTCACCTCACACTGGCAACCAACGATCAACCCCTCCGATCACCACCCCACTTCTCCCTCCAAACCCATCTAAACTACGGCATGCATAATTTCTTCATGGGCCGACCTCAAAAGCCATGGGAGCAGGTGAATAGTAAGAAGGCCAAGCTCAAAGCCAGTGGATCTGCAGCAAAAAAAGAGGACTCCAAGCAGGAGCAGCCTGCTCCACGTAGGTAATTAATAAAATAAGGGCTAACTTATGAACAGTGCCTCGTGAGAAGAAACGAGGTACTATAGCAAAGCTACACCAATTGCAAAATAGAGAGGGAAGTAGTGAGCCTGATGTAGGAGAGTTTTGGGGATTTTGCTCTTTATTATGGTTTGGTGGAGGAAGTACCGAGAGAGATGTGGATGCTCGAACATGGAGTATATATAACCTAGGATCTACATAACCAATAACCACGACACCCTTGTCTAGGTTTTTGAATGACTCGGCGGGGTTCTGTCTCGGGGTAATTTGGTGAGGAGATGCCAATTGTTGTAAGGTTTTCAACTCGGATCCTTTATCCCCGACCAAAAGTGCTAACACACAACGGTGGTGTAAAACACAACACACAACCAATTTCTAACTGTCTATTGCCAGGATTTGCTCAAATTCTTTCCCGGAAGAGTTTTTTTTTTTTAAATCTAGACAGTCCAAATACATATGGACGGTCAGAATTACATGCACAACCAACTCAACAATTATGCGCATATCATTTTTGTCCCCAACTCCCTCTCACTCTCTCCGTCCCACCCTTCTTTGGCCGCCACATGACCCTATTCCACAACCACATTAATTCTGTTACTTACGAGAGGTGTTAGGAGCACATCACCTCAACCACACCCCTCTCACATACAGGTAAGACCCATTCCATTGGGACCCACCTGTATGTGAGAGGGTGTGGTTGAGGCGCGATTAAGGTGATATGTCTCTAGCATTTTTTGTTACTTAACCAATAAATATGCACATATTCTGTGCACAGATCCGGTGTATGTTTCACATAAATGATATGAGCCGTTCATTAGATGTAAAATATTTTCTCGATGGTCTCCGCGAAAATTTAGCTCAATCCAATATTTATAAATGCTCAATCCAATCATCTAACTTTTCATTCAAATTTCAGGAGAAAAGTTAGATGATTGAATCGAGCATCTATAGGTAGCAAATTGAGTTGATTTTCCGCAGGGCCCTTGAAAAAATGTTTAACTATATTTAATGAACCATTTGAATCGTTTATGTGAGATCCATAGCCGTGATTAGTGCACGATATGTTGTCAAAAAGTGACTTATGAAACAATTGGTTGTGGTTGAAAATTGCAAAGGGATTTCGTCAATATATGTTCTCTTTGCAATTGCTTCCATATGCTTAATTTACTATTAATTTGTCAAATTTTGGTATTGTTAAATCTAGTCCATATGCTTAATTGGTTGTGGTCATCATGATCTTTCCCTTTTCCATGGTATAGTTGTGATCAGTTCCTAAGCTTATTTTGTAGGATGGCGATAATACCACGACCTTATTTTTTAGTTCCATGACATTTTTAGACTGTTCACTTTTTTACCTTTTCTTTTGCTGACCGACCAACGAAGTTACAGCTGCACTTCTTTCTCTCACTGCACAAACTTTCCTCAAGAACTCACTTCACTCTCCCATCCCCTGCTCCTTTCTCCCATTTGTGCCTCTTTCTCCTCTCTCAATCCGATTGTTCTAATTTCTAGATTGCTCGCTGACAAATTGAATTTGTTGTTTTTATAACTTTGGATATGGATGCTCTGCTACCATTCTAGGTATAGACTCAAGTTGTATGCGGTTGAATCGATGCCACCATCCTTTTCACTTGATTTCTTGATCTAAATGACTAAACATGACAACATCAAATGAGAACGTTGGAGAAAGAGAACTGATAAATTGCGATTTTTGTTTTTTTCAAAATTGATATCGTCGAATTGAGGATAGGGGTTTTCCATACTCGCTTTATCTGGAGCTGTGGTGGGGAGTGGGAACCGAGCCACGTGAATATGGAGGTGGGGTGGGCGAAGGAGACGAACTAGAGCAGATGAGTGACAAGCAAAGCCATTGACTTTTCTTTTTTCCGGCGAGTAAGAACTGGGTTTGTTCTGTCCTCTGCGGTGGAGTATAGAATAGAAGAGGAGTAGAATATGAGAGTGAGAGAGAGAGAGAGAGAGAGAGCCGGGGGGGGGGGGGGGGGGGGGGGGGGGGGGGGGCGGGCGCACTAGTCACAACGTAACAAATGTCGTGGCACTAAACAAAAGAATCCTGGCTTTACCATTAACCTATTTTGTAATATGAAGAAAAGCTAGTTGTTTAAGTGGTGAGTTTCAATCTCGCCGTAAATTGGACTTCGAAGATGACGGTGACTTACTTGAGATAAATACTGTCTCTGGAGATGAAGGTGGGAAGAACGAGTTTGGTGTTGCGCATACCCATATATGTTATGCACTCCTAGCATGTTCCACTTACTTAGGTCGCATATATAGGAATTTTGCTCCAGCTCAAGCCCCTCGGAGCAGATATGGCTAACTATTTAGGTATAGCACTGAAAGCAATAATGGAGTTTATGGCTAAGCAAGTAGAGGTTTTTCATGAAGAATGGAACTAAAGACCGCTGTGTTAAGTGCCACAGCAGCCGCTGTTGTGCTTAACTCAGCCAGGGTGCAGAGGTTGATGCAAAGATTCTCTAAGTTGAAAAATCTTTCTCCAGGTTAGGGTCAGTTCTGAACCTTTACTCAAGGGAGCTATGCTAACTGCATAGATTCTATGCACAGATTTTGTGCACAAATCACAGTGTGACAGGGCCAGCCCTGAGATGAAGCTTGAGGTGCGGCTGCTTTAGGCCTCCGGATTTTATGCAAAAATCAGGGCCCGTTGTCCATAAAATGCGGACCGGACAAACATTATGAGACGGATGTAGTATAATTTATTTTCTTCTGTCAATGCAAGAGAGGTGCTGGCTGGGTTGTGCAGTGTAATTAAACCAGGAGCTTTGTTTTGGCTTTTTTTCCGTTCTTGTTTTCTTGTTGACACCTCTTAGAGCATCTTCAACCCTACTCTTTACTTTACCTAACAAAAAGTAAAAGAAAATTACAATCTTTTTTGTCAATTCACTTTTTCACTATGTATTCCAATCTTACTCTCTATCCAAATAAATATTTATTTTTTGAACATCTCCCATAGAATTAAGTAGCAAAAATGTAAATATAATGAGAGAAAAAGAGAGTAGAGAGTCTCCTTCTCTAGCTACTAGTAGATAGTGAAAATTATAGAAGGCAAAGAGTCTAGTGAAGTAACCCTTGGATTACTCAAAATGGATTTTGGGTAGCTACTATAGCCAAGAGATCTCAAATAGAGAGCCAGTTGGAGATGCTATTATATTGTAAACTACTTATGCTTTAATAATTGTAGATGTGACTCAAGACCAAGGTTTAAAGATTTTGTACACCATAAATGTTTTGAGAAATTTTTTTTTGTTTTTTTTAACTTTACTTTTAACGTTGAATATCAAATTCAGAATTAAAACACAAATTTATTTAAAATATATATATAAATTTATTTTCACTCAACAAACATTGATAGATAAAAAAAAAAGAAAAGAAAAGAAATTACTGCAGTGCAGTTGGTTGTCTCATTTGTCCTTCCCAGTGGAGGCATGCATTTGCGTGCTTCACTTCACAATTACCATCAAATAGTACATATTAATTATCATATTAGGAGTTGTTTGATAGCACAATTCAACACTTTAAACTAAATGTATTAACTAATAAGTTATTAAGTTGGTTTGATAACTATATTTCATCATACTTAGAGCATGCACAGTGGAATAATCAAAAGTGGATAATTAAAATTGTCACATCATCTTTTGATTATCCATTTAAAGGGTTGCTAAGGTTAGCAATGTTGAGATCCACAATGATACAATCAAAATTAAATAACCAAAACTTGCCACATCACCTTTCTAACTTATAAAAATCTAGAAATTGTGACATGGAGAACAAATTTTTTAAAATAGTTTTCATACTAATAAAAATAGGTTATTAGAAAAGGAGAAAATAGTTTTTTAAAAATTTTGATTAAAAAAAAACAATTTTCAGGACAAAGTTAAAAAAATCGTTTTTGAATAGAAAAAGATTTTTTTTTTCAAAAGAACAGTTTTTTGAAAAAAAAAGTTTTAATAAAAAAACTGTTTCGAAAAAACTGTTTAAATTTTTTTTGAGAAAAACAGTTTTAATTAAAAAACGTGTAAAAAAACTGTTTTAAAAGTATTTTTGTTATAAACATGTTGAAAATGGAAGAAAGAAGGTTTTTGTGTAATGATAGTGTACTTGATTGAGAAAATATGAAAGACAATTAAATTTGATTATTGGCAAAAGGTTGGTAATTTTGATTATCCAAAAGCCAAAATTTGATGACTTACTAAGATATTTCTAAGTTTGGTTATTTCAATGTGAGCTATTTTTGAGCAAATGTTGCTAATCTTATAAACCTTTTTGTTTTGATTATACCATTGTTGATGCTCTTAGGTGTCGTATTCGTTCTCCTTAGGTTTTTGTTTTTTGGGCGTTTTGTTTTTATTCAAAAAAATTTGTGTTTATTAATTATGCGCCAAACTTTTGTAGATTATTGATTCGTCTCAACGAGAGGAATCGGATATTTTCAAAAATATCCAAAAGCCGTCTTTTTGGGTGTTATCTTGAATATTTCCAAAAATATGAGGGTAAAAGTCATAATCTTTACTTTTTCAATTCATCTCATCGAGACAAACCAATAATCCACAAAAGTTTGACACAAGCCTAACAAATGAAATTTTTTTTTTGAATAAAGACAAAACTCAAAAAGTCCAAAAAGCTCCCCAAAAAACTAAGAAGAACAACACCTATATTTTAATTGCCTCTTAAAATTGTAGGCTTAAAAAGTTACAAAAATAAGTAGCTTAGCATCTACTTAAGTCTGATTGAATTTGTTAGTACTTGTATGTCATTCATTCTTTTACCACCACCACTCTCCACCACCACTACCCTCCATCGCCACCACAACCACTACCTTCCGTCGCCACCACAACCACTATTCCACCTTCGCCATCACCATTCCACTGTCGTTCAAACACTACCACTATGCCACCGCGGTCACCATTATTCCATTGTTGCCATCATAATCACTACTCCACCGTCGAACCACCACTAAAATTATTGCTGGTATGCCACGATTGCCACTACCACCATAACCATGCCACAGTCATCACCACTACTACTCCATCGTTGCGGCCCCCATGCCACCGTCAGTTACCTTTACCACCACCACCACCATTTCTCCATTGTTGCCACCAGCCACTTCATGATCACTATTATTACTATAATTGTCATCACTACTACCATTGTCGTCGCCTCTACCACTATCACTATCACCACCACTGTCATCTCTACAATGCCACTACCACCATCCTTTCAGCCATCACTCTCCCTTCATCATGTTCCACCGCTACATTCACCACAAACTTTTTCACCACCACGACTACACTAGTGCTTGCTATTGCTATTGCTATCACTTGCACTGCTCTCCACCACTGTCGTCTCTCCACCACCACTACCACCCTCGCCATGCTTCCACCATACCACCTTGAATGCAACCACCACCACACCACATTTGCTACTACCATCACCGCCACACTACCTATTGCCGCTACCACCACCACAAATAATTTAAGCTAAGATCATTTATTTTTATATATCCAAATAATGATTTTAATTCAGCTTTTGATATTTTTATCAAACAACTTCTCGAGTTAAAAAATTCAGCATTCAGTGCTTAATTTTTCAACTTTCAGCTTCAGTTTTCAATTTTATCAAACAAACACCTAAGATGCTAATACTATTAAAATGACAGAATAACTAGTAAACCGCTATTATTCATCTCCAATTTAATGTGATCGATAGAGGAAGAGATAGTTGGGCTTCACTAATTGTTGAATTTGAAAGCCATAAATAAATTTCCATAAAATTCATAATTCAGCTCTATGTCTATGTCGACCAACAAATTAGGCATGTTCCATTTCTCCCATATTCCCTCTACTAAACTCCCACATTGAACAACTCATCAGGCAAACAATGTTTGCAAGTGTTGGTTTAAAAAATGCAACTTAATTTTCTTACTTTTAGATTAGGATCAAGTTTTCCGGCCAAAGCTAGCAGCAATGTTGTTTTTCCAGAGCTTGGTGGACCTAAAAGCAATGTCATTCTGCAAAATATAGATATTAATAAAATGAGAACTAATGAGTTAATAAATAATGTCGTTTGGTAGAGTTTGTACTAGACTATGTAGCTGCTTTTTTCTTCTCACCTGCTAGGCTGGATGATTCCACTAACATTATGGAGAATTGTCAAAGGCATCTTCTTACTTGGAATAATCTGGAGATTATTCAAGAATTCCTGGAGGGATAGAGATTCCAAGATTAGAATTTAGTTTGTAAATAAAGATAATGCTATCATATATATGAGATGATACAACCGCGGAGACATCATTTTGAATTGGGAAAATTTCAAGATACCCTTCAAATTTTGACTTCCAGTCCGTATCTAGTGAGGGATCCCATACGGTTTTATCATGCGGATCTCGCTTTTTCAATTAAATTTTGATGATCCGAGCTGCTCAAAGTGATCAAAACGTGATTTTAAAGGTACCCTCGAGAAATCGGCAAAAAAAAAAAAAAACCGGAAAGGACTTGATCGAAGCAGTTTTCATTGAACGGTTTAATAAAAAACTGCTCAAATCAAGCTCTTCCCGGTCATTTTTTTTGCTCATTCTCGCTAATTCCCTTAAAATCACGTTTTGCACACTTTGAGCGGCTCGGATCATCGAAATTTGCTCGGAAAATTAGAGGTCCGCACGGTAGAACCGTACGGAATCCCTCACTAGATAATTTGCTCAATGTCTAATAGCTAGACATCTAAACTTTGTCAATCTTCAATTGAACACCTAAATTATTAAGCGGTTAATCAATTAGGGCCCTGCGGCTAAGAGCATCAACACCAGCACAGACAAAATACAAAATTAGCTATTTTGACTAGGAAAAGGTCTAAAAGAGAGCTGCACGAGATTCTCTAAAAGGGGCGGTAAAATAAATTCATGAACAGTTTGTCGGTACTTTTACCGTGGCACTGTGCATTAGGTTTCCAATTTTCTATTCTTTTTCCTCCCCTTTTCTCTCTCTCTCTCTCTCTCTCTCTCTCTCTCTCCCTATTTGCAATTTGGGTTTTGGTGAAAGGAGGGAAAAAATATATATTTTAATTGGTGTTAGGTAAAATAAATCGTATTGGTGTAGTTGTGAAAGAAAAAATTGATAGGTAAAATAGAATTGTAAACTGTTCATGAGATAGTATAGCTAGATAAACTTGCTTTAAGGGCATCCACATCTCCCTCTTTACTTTCCTCTTTAAATTAAATTAAAGAGCCAAAATAAGAAAAAACGTCCAAAACCCCCCTTTATCAGCCTCTCTTTCTTCCTCTCTATTTTGAAGAAATTTAGTTTTGCTATAGTAGCTCGTCTATAAAAACGAGCAACTGTTCACTTGCCACTGATTTTTATATTATTTCTCTCTCTCTCTCTCTCGTACCAGCGCCTGTCAGAGGCAAGGAAGACTGGGAGAGTTATTTTTCTTTATCAGAAGGAAGAGTTAAATAGAGTATTTAATTGAGGTGGGTTTGATTATTTATTGAAAGGAGAATGAGAGTAAAGAATCTGATGCAGTATTTTTTTTAAAAGTAGATAGCTAAAGTAATCAAGTGACTTTTTGAGGTGTAAATTAGTCTAAAATGTAGAGAGTCTGGTGCGGATGCTCTAAGTCTCTCAAATTGGCGACAGCTTTTAGGAGCAAGTATGGCTAATTTACTCTCTCTCTCTCATAAATTCCAAACCCTATTTTCTTCTTCTTTCTCACCGCCCCCACTTCCCTCCCCAAATCTGAACCCTAATTTCTCCAATTCCCTAATACTTACTACCTTCACTGATCACCACACCCAAATTTCCTCTACTACAAATAATCCCCGCTATTCCCACCCACTATCGATCACAATCACCATAGTAAAACCGTTGATAAGACCAATCCAATTCCATCAATCCTCTACTTAACACACAAATCTTCAATTTTAAGAGCTTAGACAAAAACGGAAGCAGCCGGAGGTTTTAGGTTGTGTGCATGGGTGACAAATTGAGGGAAGAAAACCCAAAAGCAAGCTTCAATCAAACGAATCGACTGAACACCACTTAAAATTGAACTTGTACCCATCGTCTCATATAATTTGCATTGTTTCAGGACTCTGAATTGGGGTTTTAAGTAGTTCCCCCCTTCTCTCTGCATATAGATAGAGATAGAGATATGTCTAATTTTTGTGGGTTTGGAATTGATTTGTGTGTGATTCTTGTAGATATGGTCCAATGTACATAAAATTGTGCAAAAAAATTGGCACCGAAGTGAACTATTTTTTGCTTTGGGGAGTGTGGAGGGAGAAGAGATCAAGGGGCTTTTGACTATCAAGGATGCAAATTGAAGTGTCTGTAGGTGTTTCAATTGCCGTGTGTGGGCGATTGGGGGGCGGGGGGGCTTGGTGGAGGTGTGTGCCACAAAAGGAGAGGACAAGAGAATGGGGCCACATGTTTTTTGATTTAACGAAGCGGTAGTCGTTAGCAAAATTCGTTACCAATTTGATACATTAGACAACAGTGGGCTAATTAATTATTGACTCAATAGTTTAGGTGGTCAATTGAAGTTTAACAAAGTTTAGGTGTCTACTAAACATTGAGGTCAAAGTTTACTGAATATTTTGAAAATTTCCCTTTCAAATTGGGATAGAAACAAAAAGCCAAACAAGTCTCAGCAAAATTCCCTAAACTCGACCGAAAGCAACTTTTAGCTCATGGTAAACACTAAACTGGCCAAATCTTGGCCAATAATACCACTCCAGTATATATGAATTTGATTTGCAAACACGATCCGACAACATATGTTTTCCGTAAAACCATTAACTTATAGGAGAGCATAAATCAATAGAGACTCCAGAAACGTTTATCTGTGGAGTTTAGTCATAATATTGAATTATAATAGTTCCATTACAAAATAGGAAAATTTTCAAAAAAGCCCTTGAACTTTTAAGAACTTTAAAAAAAAAAGTCTAAACTTTAACTAATAACAAAAATACACATGAACTTATCATTCTTTTAACAATTAGGCCCCCACCGTTCCATTCCATCAATTTGTAACGGATGGAGCTAACAGAAGGCTACCTTCCTTTTTTTTTAGTTTTTACTTCCAAATTTTATTTTTTAACTCTTTTTTTTAATACTAAATAAGTATGCAATAATTTTTTTTCTACAGTACTATTTTCGAAAAATTACTTTTACCCCCTTTTTAAAACTATTTACTAAAATTGCTTAAACCCCCCTTTTAATTTCATATTTTACCTTTCCCCCTCTCTTTCCCTCTTTTTTTTCTTAGAAATTCGACCCCACACCACCAATCAGTCCCAAAACCAAACGATAAGGGAATTTTTCATTTCCCCATAATCCAAATCCTAAATCATGTAAAGGAGAAATAGAGTTTCAGTTGAGAGAGAGAGAGAGAGAGAGAGAGAGAGAGAGAGAGAGAGAGAGAGAGAGAGAGAGAGAGAGAGAGGTAATTTGAAAGTAAAAAAAGGGGGTTAAAGTTATTTTTGTAAATAGTAAAAATGGAGTTATAGTAATTTTTGATAGATAGTAAGAAAAAAAAAGAGTTTTATTACATATTTATTTACTACTAAAAAAATAAAGAGTTAAAGTAATTTTTGGAAGTAAAAACTAAAAAAAAAAAAAGAAGGTTCGAAAAAAGGAGGTTAAAAGTAATTTTGAATTTCTGAAATTGGGGCTAGGGTTTTGGTGGTTGGTTGTAGGATTGATTGGTGGTGTGGGGGCGAATTTCTAAAAAAAAAAAAAAAAAAAGAGAGGAAGAGAGAGAGCAAAAGGTAAAATTTTAAAGTTATTTTTGTAAATAATAAAAAATGAGGTCAAAGTAACTTTTGATTTATGTTTTGAAAACCGGACCGGTGAGTGAATCGAAAAAAGGAACGGGTGAATGGGTCACTAGTTCAACCGTAGTCAAATCAGAATCGAACTGTAATGTCACAAATATATTTTATTTTAAAAAATATATATAATCAATTAAAAAAAGCATATATAAAAATACACCGCATGGTTAAAGCTTACAAATATAAATTTTAGTACTATCATTTTTAGTCTAGTCGAGGTAAAAAGAGGAGGAGTTGGCTACTTTCTTTCAATCCCACATTAGTGGGAATAAGAATTGCTGGAACCACTTAGATTTATATATAGGTTTATGATGCTTTAATGCTTTTGCAGTGTGTGGTCGAAAAAGTGGTCTCACCTGCTCTATGCCGGTTATCACGGGTTGACGGTTCGGCCGTTATTTTCAAGTGCTTTTCACGTTAGAAGTCGATTTTGGAAATATAACGGTTCTGAGGTTAGAGTTAGAAGTCGATTTTGGAAATATAACGGTTCTGAGGTTAGACCGGATGGATCGGTTGAGGGTTTAGGATGGTCCGAATTTAAAAATATTACTTTTGAAACCAGCCCTGATTTAAAAATATTACTTTTGATAAATAGTAGTAAGAAATTATGTTTTTATCCTGAAATTTAAATAATACCCATCTAACACTTAATACTTTTTTACATTTTAATAGAACCGTTGCGCCGTTCAAGTTAAATAAGAGCATTCTTTTATTTAATTTGGTCCACAAACGGCAATCATGACAAAATCATTCGAAATTACGATAAAATCATCCGGGATGTAAAATTAATTTAAAAAATAGTTTAAGGTTTTAAAATTCTTTACTATATAGGTGAAGAAATTCAGGATGTAAAACTAACATAAAAAGTAAGTTACTTTTACTTTTTATGATGTAAAACTAATCTAAAAAATAGTTTAAGGTCCTAAAATGTTTTACCATATAGGTGAAGAAATTCGGGATGTAAAACTAACATAAAAAATAAGTTTTACTTTTTACTTTTTATGTTAGTTTTATATCCCGGATGGTCTTGTCATGATTCTGGATGACTTTGCCATAATTTTTGTATTTGTTATGATTTCTGTATTTGTCATGATTAAGGGTGTTTTAGGTATTATTTAAATTTCAGGATGTCGACTTTAAGTATTTAAACCTAGTAGGATGGACATCTAAATAAGTCTACGAAACAGGATGGCTATTTAACTTCTAAAAAAAGAGAGTTAAAAGTAATTTTTGGAAGTAAAATATATATTAAAAAAAAAAAACAAGTAAGGTAAGCTCCATCCGTTACAAATTGACGGAATTGGAATTGAATTGTGGGGGTTTAATTGTTAACGGAATGATAGTTTAGGTGACTTTTTGTTAATAGTTAAAGTTCAAGTGTTTTTTTGTCAAGTTCCTAAATGTTTAGGGGCTTTTTTGAAATTTACGATAGAAAATACTGTATGTTTAATGTTAATCAACACTTAATCGTTTATTTCCGCATAAAACAATTAAATTAAATTTCCGACGAGTACGAGACACTATATATATAGATATACACACGACGTTTAACAAAATAACGTGATGATCTATTTGCAATCACATTGGATAAGGTTTCATATGATATTTGTTGACATCGTTGTTTTTATAGTATCAAAAAATACTACATCATTTTCAATGCATGTGATTGAGAAATCTATTAAACCACATTTACTTAGTTTAAACTTTGAAAAAGCTCTTTCCACATGATGGAGGTTGCTTGTACGTGTGTAAGAGTGAGCAGATTTTTGGGAGAATTACTGGACAAAGGTGTATGGAAGGCTTAATTGCCACTTTCATGGGCTACACTTTCAAAATGACTCATACATGGTAGGAAGCCTTTTAACGACAAATACATGGTAACCATAATCCCGGTGGAACAGTTGGGACAATTTTGCCCCTGAATATAAAACGGCACAGTTTGTTGTCAGAAGCCCCAACCTTATTTGGGCCAAAAAAGGGTAAGTCAATACATGAAACAGACGTTTTATTATATTGAAATAGACCAAAATTTTTATTGATAAAGACGAAGTCATATCATGTTCAATGAATGTTATCTCTCATTGAAACTCAACCAACCTTATTTGGGCCAAAAGAGGGCAAGCCAATATATGAAACGGACTTTTTATTATATTGAAACAGACCATCATTTTTATTGATAAAGACCAAGTCATATATTGTTCAATGAATGCCATCTCCCATTCAATTAAGCTCAACCAACCTTCTTTGGGCAAAAAAGGGGCAAGTTAATATATGAAACAGACTTTTTATTATATTGAAACAGACCATCATTTTTATTGATAAAGACCAAGTCATATCTTGTTCAATGAATGTCATTTCCCATTGAAGTTCAACCAACCTTATTCATTCAGAAAAGGGCAAGTCAATATATGAAACAGACATTTTATTATATTGAAATAGACTATCATTTTTATTGTTAAAGACCAAGTCATTTTTATTGAAATATGTCATCTCGTCTTCTCCTGTTCCTCTTCACCGCTACCAAGCCCACCACCATCACACCATTTTCGGCAATACCGACACCCCTCAATTTCCATAGCAACCACCACCCCCAGCCATACCCACCTCTCTCTCTCTCTCTCTCTCTCTCAATCAATCAATCAATCAATTTGAAAACCCCTAATTCTCTGTCATCCACAAACCACAAAATCCCTTAATCTCTTTAGCGCCACCACCATCCCCCATCTCCAGCACCATCACCCCTTAACCCCCATAGCAACTTCCACCAAATTTTTTTGAAAGGCAAACCCAAATTAGTTTCGATTTTTTCCAAATCAAACCCAAATTAGTATCATTGTTTCCTAACCAAAACCTAAATCAGTGGAGGTAACACAAATTCACATATTTTGATTGAAATTACAAGACCCACGATTCAATTCATATAAATCAAACCCACAGTCAATACTCACGATTTTCAAATATCAATTCTTGCCTTCTTGGAGATGTGTTTTTGACTGTTTCCATTACAGAACTCATAAAGTTTGGCTGATTTAAGAACACAAAGGCCCCGTTCAGTTGCCAGGAAAGTACAGGAAAGGATGGGAAAATTAATTTTCCGATAACTTTCCTAGTGTTCAGTTGGCAGGAAAATTCTAGGACTTACCAATTTAAGTTTTCCTGCAGGAATTACTTTCATGCAAAAGTGATCCTGCAAAAAACACAGGATTTTGCGTCACGGGAAAATGAAAATGAGTAAACACTCACAAAATTTTCCCGAAAGTTTCTTTTTCCTGGCAAATGAACAACTAAACCTTAATTTTTCTTGCAAAATTCTTTTGTTAAATGAACACTCACAGGAAAATAATTTTCTTTTTCTTTTACTTCACCTCACTTCACTTTTTCTGGGAACCAATTTTTCACACAACTTTCTCGACAACTGAACGGAGCGAAAGATGGATGGCTCCGTTGGATATATACGATTGGAATAGATGGATTTCCATCCGAACTGGAAATGGGGTAGAGAAAAAGAGAGGTGGGTGCAGTTGGTGAGAAAGGGAGAAAATGCTGATTGTGGGAGAAAATTTGGGGCTAAGGCTTGGAAGTGATATATAAAGGAGGGTATAATTGACATTTTAACTTGGCACACCATGTCTTTGTGAATATTTTACCCCTTGTCATAAGATGAGTGATTTCAAGAGTGAAGACCATGAATTGGGAATATGACCTTGTCCACACCTTTGTCAGATAATTCTCCCATTCCAGATTTTTACTCCCCGACGTCCCCGTTCACCGTGTAGTACGGACTTTCACTAAACTAACGACACCTCACCAAAATTTGTCCCTACAGAAATCTGTTCACTCTTACACATGCAACCTCCATCGTGTGATCACAGCTCCCTCTCCTTCTGTCTCCTCCTCCATCCTCTCGTCCAACGGCAACCACCGAGCAATGCTGTCGATAGCCAACGCCTCTGCTGAAAACCAGTCATCTTAATTTCATCTGCTTTCTGTTTCTCAACGCGTGCCAATAAATTGGAAAAAGAAGCTCTTAATTTCTATTAAATTGTTGGGATGACCGCAGATATGGGATCTATTAAGAATTTTACCTGCACGAATTCTCAGTAAACATCGAACTCACCCCTGAGTTGGGATCTATTTCTCCTAACATATATATTGTACATCCAATGTGTTTGAGATTACCTATATTCTGGGCTATCAACAAAGGTCGCAACTCTTTTACCACCAAACTCCGGTACGTAATTTTAAAAAATAATAATAATCCTCCATTTTTAAGTGAAACTCGCCCAAGGTGAATGAAGAAACATAGTTTTGAGATTTCCCTTGTTATTGTCATATGAAAGAGGAAATTTACCTGGAAAATATTAACAAAGAAGTTTAAAATTGTTGGCAGTGATCTGCCACCAACATAGGCCTCCACATCAACATTCAAATGCTCAAACCTCACTTCAATAGTCGGAAGATTAATCCCAACTCTGCATCAAGTTTTTTTAAGAAACATAAAAACAGAGAAAAAACCAAAACAATCAAATTACTATTAAAAGATCTCACCAATCAAATTTTTTGGGAAAATAAAACATATAGTATTTATTAGCAGAAACAGTAAATTACTCCTCGAATAAAGTAATGAAAACACGGTGAGTAACAAAAATCAATCAAAGATCATAAAATACGTTAGTAGGTGTAACATCCCTAATTTCTGGGGGAAAATTTTTCTTTTTTTAAAGAAGAAAAAAATAAAAAATTTATAAATTCTTTTAGTTAACTCTTGATTTTGCTCGATAAATTTATAAATTCTTTTAGTTAACTATTGAATGGTCTCTTCAATATAAGCTATCATCACTTCCTTTCTCCTTTCTACAAGTAACCTTGGCATGCATATATATCACACTAAAATTTCCTAGAAAGGCTACTTTAAAACCTTATTCATTCTTTTTGCATCGACAAGTCATTTTCAAAAGCCAAAGCTTACTTTAACCATATATATATACACACACAGAGAGACTTTCTAGGAAAGTCTTAACTATTTCTACATTGTGTTGTCACTTTCAAGGGGAAGACTTACCATTTCATTATTTCTAAAATCTTGCCTTTAATCATTCTAGATTTTACTTACAATCTATACCTATTATTGACTAAACATGGAAAAGACTATTTCTTTTAGCCTAACTATCATTTTGTTTTACTTGTAAGATTTATTAACTAGGATATACTTGCCTAGGATTTTCCTTTAAAACCTTAAAAATCCTTCATGATCACATAGTCTTGCACCTAGGATGGAATGACAAGAGAGGGGAAGGTTTTAGCATGCTTAAAGTTGGATTGGACATGACCATAGAGCAAATAAACCATAGAAAGGAGAGAGGTCCTCACTTTCCTGTAAATAGGACCCGTTGTCAAGCCATTCAACTCACACCTTCAATCTTTCAACGTCTTTCTCTAGAAATCTTGTGTTTGTTCTTAATTTTTTCTTGGTGTTCTTGAATTCTTCAAGAAACTCAACCCAAGGCCGCCACCAAACCACCACTCGACCACCCCTCGATCCAAAAAAAGTTTAGTTGATAGGTGGAAACTTTGTTTCTAGGAACAAGAAGGTCTTTCATTTCTTTTTCGAAGCTACCTTAAGTTTACCGTAAGAAGTCACTTCGTTTGATAGCCACAAGCCGACGCATTTTCTTTTCCATAGCCATACCATCCGCCAAGAAGAACAGTAAAATATTTCTACTCACTTTCTCTAGTAAAAAAAATGTTATATATTTTTGTGTTTAAAAATTACATGTTAAGTTAAAGTATTAAAAATAGCTAGAACTTGTTTTACCAAAATTTTGAAATGAAATATGATTATGTTGAATATCTCGACTTTTATTCCGAAAAATACATGTTGTTTTGAACTTCCCAAAAATGAAGAAAGAACCGATTTTTGAAATGTAAGAAATAATAGTTTGATTGGTAGCATGATTGCTTAAATTTTTTTTTGAAGGAGGTTATGAGCATGTATACATGTTTTTAGTTCTTAATTTACTTGTCTTGATGTTGAGTTATGTGCATATTTTGTTGGATTTATAGACTAGTTGATGGATTAAGTATGAAAAATACCATAGAGTTGGATGATCTTGTTATCTTAATTATTCTAGTTTAGTTTCAAGATTTCGATCAATAATGTATGTTTACGAGACACCGTATAGAGTGTTCTTATATGAAAAGTCCGACTGCGGAGTCCTTGTATGAACGCGAAACACGAAAATCAAGGAAGTCTAGAAACATGACACGTATGGTGTCGATAATGAAAAGACGTATTTTAAAAAGCAAAATATTTTTGAAACAGTAATGTGGTCAGACTTGGTAGTCCATTGTGTGTGTGTGTTTTTGGACTTGGTAGCCCATTGTGTATGTGTGTTGTCAATGGGACCGAATTTGGTAGTCTCATTGGAGGTATAACTTGGTTGTTCGTGGAGATGAGCTAATGTGATTGTGTGCCAATGGGAGCCCGGAATAGCAAAACCATTGTGAGGATACTCAGAAGCCCGGGACAGTGGAGCCGTTGAGTGTGTAAATAATATTGGAAATGTTGATTTGGAAAAATAAAAAGGCATGTTTTTCAAGAAAGAAAATGTCTTTTTTTTACAACCGTAATGTGGCCAGACTTGGTAGTCTCATTGGAGGTGTGACTTAGTTATCCACAGAGAGGAGCCAATGTGATTGTGTGCCAATGTGAGCCCGGAACAGCGAAACCATTGTGAGGATACTCGGGAGGCCGGGACATCGGAACCGAGGTTGGGTATGTAAATGATTTTGAAAATGTTAATTTGGAAAATGAAAAGTCAAAATCGTTAAAAAAAAATTTGAAAATGATGACACGGTCTACGAAAATATTGCGTAGGAGAAACTCTGATTACACGGACACTGACACCAGTTGAATAGTAAATGTGCATGTGTTATTATGAACTGCTTATTCGAAAGTTGTTGAATATTGTTGAATATGCATGTGCTATTTAGAAATCGCTAAATTTACATACGCTAAGATACTACTTCTATGCCATATTGTTTATAATTATGGGTTAGCGGATATAAGATTATTCTTCTGAGTTTTGTAGCTCACGGTGTTATTGTTGTAACCCTGACATATTATACTGGGGGCAATGCTGGTATAATGTGTCAGACTTTATAGAGGAGTAGAGTGAGCTCGACACTTTAAAGGCTTTCAGAGCCGAGAAGCTGGCTAGGATGGAAGAGCAAGTGAAGCAGTAGATAGGAATCCTAATTTCTCTCCCTTTGTTGAATAAATGTACTCTTGCGAGAATTATGCTGTAATAATGAGTCAGAGTCTATTTAAGTTTTCAATAAAAATGTATATTTAACGTTCCCAAAATTCGGGGCGTCTTTGTCTCAACTTTTATGTGCTTTTGTTAAGGGTTCATCTCAACTTTTAGCTTAATTAACTAGTGAAAACGTCACATTTTATCTCACATTGCTTATCTAAGTTATCCAAACTTGATTAATAATAATGTAAAGGCTACTCCACCTAGGACTAATTGATTTTAGATCGAAACCCTCAAAAAAATCTAACATTTTGTTCAACATTATTTTAGCTGCCTACCAATCGAAAAAGTACTACAGACTGAATTTTAAAGAATACAAAATAATAAGCTAAAGTTTGATTTGTTTATTTTTATCTTTAGTGCAGTTAATTTTTTTTAATCTTAATTTATTGTTTCTTTTGTTTACCTAAGTTCATCTCTTTTCTTATTTCTCTGGTCGAAATAAATCAGATAAAAAAAAAAAATGATCCAAAATTAATAGTTAGTTATAGGAAACTAACTTGAAAAATAAGCTAGAGTTTAACAGAAATTGAACATAAGACAATATTAGTTCACAAATTAACATAAACAAATGATCATCTCTTTTATTTTCAGAGAGATTACCTGTCAATTCTTTCCTTGATCTTCAACAAGAACTTCTCATTATCTTCCTCAGCAGTTTTCACAAGCCTTTCCACCAAATTCCTTCTCTCTATCACACCAAGTTTCTTGACATCAATTTCTCTAAATTGTCCCTCATCTTCACTCAGAATTCCTGTCCTGATCCTCACAAATGTTGGTAGTTTTTCCAGAGCTGCCCATTTCAGTGCTTCTCCGTCGTCTTCTTCATTGGAAGAGAGAGAAAAAACCTCTCTCCCACTGTTCCTCCAGACATTGGAAATCGCTCTAGTTAAGTTCTTCTCTCCTCCCTCCATTATCGACCCAATCGGTAATCTCAAGTTTCAAAATATCCAGTGGAGCATGTTTCCTAATTTCCAGAGCTGATGAGTAAATGGGGTTGTGCTCTGTTTCTCTCCCGCGAGTGTTGTTGTAAGAGAGTGATAGCTGAATCACCAGAAGAAAATTGGGTCTCTCTTTCTCTCTCTGTCTGTTGGTGTAGAGAGAGACAGAGATCCCACTTATTTTGTTCTATTTACTACGGTTCTTCTGTAGTGCCCGCTGCCCATGTTCCTTAATTTTTGGGGTGTTAATAATTTGTATACCCGTATTTTATCCATAGCATTGTAAAATACTAAAAAGGGTCAAATGATCAATTACTTTAACAATATTGCTACATAAACAACAATCCTAACACAACATCATCCACAACCCCTCATATATATGTGGAGCTCATGCACACTAGTCTGTGTGGGGTTTCACATACATGTGAGGAGTTGTGGATGGTGTTGTATTTGAGTTTTTCTGTGCATAGACTTTTTTTAACAAATTTTCTTTTGTTCTATTTATGTTTCTCTGTAGTGTCTGCTGCCCACGTTCCTTAAAAATTATTGAACGACTTCGATTATTTGTGTGAGACTTCAGAATGGGCTCTCACAACTTCCATAAAGCTAAGAGAGAGCAAGAGAGGAGAAAAGGCTACAAGGGTTTGCCTAACTTGCTGACAAAACAGGATCGTTTTCTGGTGCTACAAATTGCAGCAAGTTGCCCTCGTCACAGGTCCCGTGGTGGTCCTATTCGGTTTGAGTTTTAAGAGAGATTTTTAAAAGTAATGAGCGGAGAGAGATAGATAGATAAAATTTATTGAAAACCGTACGCAAAGGTTTTGAGACCCCTAAACGAACAGATTTACAAGGGTTTTTTTTTTTATATGTTAGGTCTCAAGTATGAGGTTTGAGAGAGTAAGACTTAAAATGTTATGAATTTTTTTTTGGGTAAGTAATATTGCAACCGAAAGAATCTTGCTTCTCTTCAATTAGACTGCAGTCACATTTCGTCTCAAACTATCTTTCTCGCGAAGAGTCTTTTAAAAAAATCTAACCATTAAAAACACTTTTGGACGGCTGAAATAACCCGAACTGCTCTCTATAGTCCACACACAAATTGCAAAGAAGCCTTTTTTTTTTTTGATAGGACCCAACCGAAAAGCCAGGAGGCCAAACAAAGACAACTATTTATGGATTCTTGGGGAGGAAATTTATCCCAAACTTTATTCTGATTTTAAATTGGTTCTTTACTAGTAGACGATGTGGTTACTCTTTCAATAAATAGTTGATATGCACGTAAGTTTGTCTCAACATTGAGTTAAAAGAAAAAAAAAGGGAGAATTATACAATGGCAGGGGGTGATGAGGCAGTAGCCAGTAGGGATGATGAAATGTCCATTCACCAAAAAAAGAAAAAGGCTCAAATTATTTGAAAGTGGGGTGATGCAAAGAGATGTCTCCCTTAACTTGGGACAATCTCTATTTCAATACCCCTCCACTAACTTTAAAGATTCTACTGTACACTTCTTTTGTTTTTTCTTTGGAAATTGACAACCAATTTGCTTTAAATTTGAATGCCAACTACAATATGGCTAAAGTTTCATGGTATGATGGGGACACTGAGGAGGTTTTTTCTTTTTCTTGGAATTGTATCTTCAGTGCAGTTCTTCAATTTTTTGGGGGTTTTGTTTTGCATACATTTTAAAACGAGTGGTGCTACTGGTACAGATTTTAAATCTGTACCAGCGAGTACAAATGATATTTTGGGCCTTTTTTGGGTCTCAAAAAACTGATCGGAGTCGTTCATTTTGTTTAGAATACTTTGTTTATGATCCTTGCAAAAAATAAGCTCAATCCGGTACCGGCAAGGATGTTTACAAAACATCCAACTTTGCTTTAGAATTTAGGCCTAATTCTAAAGCAAAGTTGGATGTTTTGTAAACGTCCTTGCCGGTACCGGATTGAGTTTATTTTTTGCAAGGACCATAAACAAAGTATTCTAAACAAAATGAGCGGTTCCGATCATTTTTTTGTAACCCAAAACATGCCCAAAAAGGCGTTTGTACGCACTGGTACAGACTTAAATCTGTACCGGTATCATTTCTGTTTTAAAACTGTGATCAGGAGATTATTAGGGTTCCGAATCCTCTAAAACAAGAAAATTGAAAAATTAGAAAAACTATAACCACACAAATTTTAAAAAAGATCATTGAAGATGAGAGCAAATTATGTTGTTGTATTTGGTGTGTTTTTGAATATGTTCTTTTTCGTTTACTTTTTCAAAAAAAAAAAAAAACAATTGGCCGATACAAGTAGGAAAATAAATTTCCTATATTATTTTTGTGGTATTTTCGTTCTGTTTATCTAATTTCCTGTTAGATTTTCGTCAAACTTGTGGTTTTCTTATCCGTCTTGACGAAATGAGTCTAATAAAAATTACTCCACCACAAAAAGCGGGAAAAAAATTTCACTATTGACATAAAAAGTTTTTTTTTTTTTGAAAATGCCAATTTCATTCCATGACAAGCCCGAAGGCAATACAGATTCCATTAAAGATACAGGAATGAACCAAAACTACCAAGACTTCGACGCAGGCACCCTCTGCAGAAGCAAGACGACGAAACGCCTAGATTAGGAACCAATCTAGGTTCAGGTAGTAGAGAATCCCAATGGACCCCAGCTCAAACCCGAGAAAGCGCAAATGAAATCCGAACGGCAACACGGCCGTGGACAACAATTCAAACTCGCATAAAGCTTTGCACAGCTAAAAAAGAAGCCCAAAACAACGGAAACAAACTAAAAAGAAAAAAAACAGCTAGGAGAGAAGCTCAATACAATAAGCTACCCACTGATTCGGCCCGCTAAGTTGCCCCTCTGAGTCGCACCATCGAGTTGCCAAGTGAGACTGCTTAGCTCCAAAAACCTCGCCTTCGAATAAGGTTGAGAAAACCCCAAGCATAGGGCTAAATTGTCGGTAGCATAATAAACCGGTAAGACCGGGATCGTACCACAGGGAATTCGATGATAGCTTAAACGGATTGTAGGTGGAAAAGGTAGAATGCGGCGTTCAAGACGGCCAACTAGGTTTTGCTTTTAAACGGAGAAAGATGCCAAGGCAAAAGACTAGGAAAACGCTTAATTAACTTAAAGAGGCAAATCTAAGGATCTTCTAACCCTTGACAAAGGATGTTACCGGTTCTCAATATAACTCAGGCGAGAGTCACGACCGCAAGCTCACGCCCGGAGAATTTGACTTTAATAACTACGTTTAATGAAAGATGTGATTAAACGGAGGCGAACCAACTTGTTTGACAAATTTATCGAAAACATAGGAGGCCACGAGCCCTCGGTGAGCCGTTTGCCAAGACCGCTTGACAAACGCCTTACCAAGTAGTTAACACCCCTTGCTTAGACCAAAAATGCAAGTTAAGCCCTATTCCGAGAATCATGATTTTTAAGCCCTAAAATTTGAGAACCAAATAACACCTAAGTCTTTGGGAAAGATTATCCCGAGACTTAGCCAATTGACTACTCACACATCCTTAAAGCATAAACCAAAGCATAAAAATAAGACATAAATTTTAACCGATAGAAATGAAAATAAACTTTATTTTATAAAGGATCTAGTCCGCGGCTACAACATTAATAAACGAGAAAACATTAAACGAGAATTGCTTACTTGAGTTCTTGAGGGAAATAACTAAGAAAGCTTGAAGCTTTAATGGAGTTCTTTGGAAAAAGAAAGACTTAAAGTGATAAAGACAAGGATCATCAAGAAGAGAGAGAGAGAGAGAGAGAGAGAGAGAGAGAGAGAGAGACCCTATTTATACAAGGTAGTCTTTCTCTCTCAAAATATCCCACAAAATATCCTAAAAGTAGCCAAAAGTGGAAAATATCTCAAAAGTAGAAAGTTAGAAAAGCAGCAAAAACATGGCTGTGTTCTGCAGCATGAACCGGTACTGGCCAATTCCCAGTACCGGTTCATATCTTCAAAAATACTGAAAAAACACCAACTCTGGACAGCATGAACTGGTACTGGCCAATTCCCAGTACCGGTTCATAGGAGGCAGAACTTTAATTTTTTGCTCCACTTTGGTCCAAGCAACCCGACGACGACCCGACACCCTCTTTGCACTTGATTAATCACCCGACGGCCTTGGTGGGATGTTGCCTCACTGCCTCGAAACCTTGGATGCTTCCGAATACGATCCTTGGCGTTAAGAACCGCTTTAGCACCACGTATTGTCTGAAACAACCGAAACAAAACCTTACGTGCAAAATGAGATAAAAAGATATCTAAGGGAATCAAGACGCTACAAATTAGGGAACTAAGGCACCAAGATTATACAATCTTGGTTGCTCATCACGCCCCCCAACTTGAATGTTGCTAGCCCGTAGCAATGATACGGCACAATATAAGGGAAAACTAAACAATCCTTCTGGCAAAACAACTAAGGCACATACTTCAATAACTAATGCACCAGAGTTCAAAAACAAATCGTTTACCCCACAACAACTCACAGTTGGAAATCAGATGAGCAACTAAATACTAAGAAGGTAAATAACAAGCATCCAACGGGAGTATCCAAAACAAAAAGGTGGATACGAAATTTCTAACAACCTTTTAAAAACAAAAGTAGCCATATCCCACGCAAAAGGTGCTCGGAAAAAAGCATGGTGAACAAAAATGCCAAGCCATATAAGTGGAGAGCACCGTTAAGAAGAAAATGTAACTATGCAGCCAAGAATTTACAGAAAAGAAACATGCCATAAACTAAACATGCCAACATTCAACCATTGAATCAAAATGAAATCAAAACATACTAAAGATCAACTAAGGTCTGTTAAGCTTGTAATGACCTTGGTTTAGCAAAAGAACGGTTAACACAATGGGTGGTGGCCATATACTAGCTTGGTTTATCTACCCTTGGCCATCACCGACACCAAACTACCAAGTCAAAGGCCACATGCCGGCCTCAACAAAAACTTCCTAAAACTATTATTTACGACTTCAGCTAATAAAATGAAAAACAAGATAGGATCGGAGGACTGTCAACCCCCATGTACCCCGACCAAGTAGAGGGATTTGCCAAAAACTAAACCATCGACACTAATCATCCTCCTCATCATCCGAGTCATCTGTGTCATCATGCTCAACCGCATGCTCCTTGCCCTTCCTTCGAGTACTCGACTCACCACCACTGGTTCCAACTCCATGAACAATCTTAGGTTCCTCGGGAGTAGATTCCCTCATATCTGTTTCGGTGGGAACATACACATCACCTTCTTTCCCGCATCGAGCTGCTATCCATAACATCCCCCTCTTTATAGCCGAGACATCCCTCATTGTACGACGCATTTGAGTCTCAAGCTTTTTCTGTTTCATTTGCACGGATTGCAGCTGAGTAGCCATAATTCTCGTATATTCCTCAATCCTCCCAGACTGAGTCCTAGCAGTAGGCGTGGGGAAAGCGAAGCTGTCGGGCAAAGGTGGCTGAGATAACAACTTACTTTTCTCCAAGGAGCCACCCGTAATAGGGCCTGGAGTTCCGGGAAGAAGTCTTTCTGTAACTAACCCCTTGAGCCTCGCAAAGGGTGGTCACCATAGCCGGGAAAGGGATATTAGGCTTTGATGGTGCCATCCGCTTCCTAAACCTCACCATCGAATTCCATATTAGCAAAGCCCAATCAACCACCTCCTCACTGGAACCAAACACGAAGATAACCTCTCCATCCTCCCTGCGTGGAAGCTTCTCCGAGCCGTGGGGACATAGGTTGTAATGCACCACCTTGTTGATCACCCGGTACTTCTCAAATAACCTACCATGGACAAACCGATCTTGCTTCAACGGTTTATCGGTTAAAGCATTCTGAATTTCCTTCTCTGGTTTAGACCATCCGTGTTTAGGATAAGTGGTAGAACGGTAGGGGGGACGTTGGTAGTTCTTCAGTTATTTGGCTATGACAGTTGGGGTTATGAGCACCGTTTTCTTCCCCAAACGAGACGTTATTTTCTCTTCCTTCTCATCCACCTCCGTATTAGCATAAAAATCAAGCACCAACTTGGGTTTGAAACCTTGGATTGGATTGAAAAAGAATTGTAACCCTCGTTGGTTGATGATATCGATGATTGAGTGAGTACCCATCTTCGTGCGGTCCACTTGATGCTCACAAATATACTTCCGCCCTTTCAACTCCTTCTCCCATTTCCTTTTCTCCTCATCTTTTTTCTCTCTTTTCCTCTTCCTATTCTCCTCCTCATCCCTATCGGCTCTTTCAGCCATTTTCTTCGGAACCGCGCGTTTCATGTAAGACGTTTTACCGGAAGGATCCACTGACTTGATTGCATCTCCCAAAAATTTCTTGGTTCACCCATTTCAAAATAATAATTCTCACAAAACAGAGCAAACCACCCCCCCCCCCCCCCCCCCCCCCCACTTCAGTCAATCCACGAAACAGAGTAATCAACAAAACAACTCCAAAATTCAGATAAGAACCGGCAACAATACACTGAGATCTTTTTCCTTTGAAAAATGCAATCCACTACAAAACCAGTAGCAGCAACACAATAACCCTCCCATAACTAATCCATAACTGCAACAACAAAGACAGCCAGCCCCAGAAATCTATTGAACTCAGATTTAGCTACACAAAGTCAGCCCATAAAACTCAGCAAAAACTAGGGTGAGTTTCGGATCTGTGGTGGTTGGGGGACGAAAAAGAAATGGTTCAAAATGTTGAGAGGGCAGAGGAAATGTAGGGAACTATGGGAGAATTTGAAATATGGGATGGAGAGAGAGAAAATTTCGGATTTCTTGTGATTTGGGGATCTAGGGTTCAATGCTCGAAAAATTCCTCATAAATCATGAAAATCCAACAACTTGTGGGATAAACACGATTAAAGATGGATGAATTTCATGGGAGAGAGGAAAATTTCGGGTTTACCTTGGCTATGGAGATTTTCGGACCTTGAGAGTGAGAACCCACCCTTGAAACTTTTGAAATCCTCTTTGAAACTTGAAGATTAAGTGTTTTTGTGAAGTTTGATGAAGGTTTGAGAGAGATTTAGGGTGATTTGGGAGGGATTTTGAAAGGAACAGGGTCGTGGGGGTGGGGCTGCCGCTTTCTGGGTTGAAGAATGGGAATAGAATAGGGTTTTGGGTTTTTATAGTGGGTAGGAGAGAGAAGAGAAAAAGGGAACCGACCCCCTTTTGTTTTTCAAATTCTGTAGAGTATGAACCGGTACTGGCCAAATCCCAGTACCGGTACAAGCCTTCTGCATTTCTGGTTTGAACTCTGCCCTGTATGAACCGGTACTAGCCAATTCACAGTATCGGTTCATGCCTGCTGAAATTCTGATTTTTAACCCACTTCACCGTTTTGACCTCGCTCATTCAAAACACCTTCCAACCATCCTTCGAACACTTCTCAGTAGTAAAATAGCATTCCAAACCACCCTCCAAACCTCCGGTTCCCTATGTTATTGAACAAATGGAAAGACATGGACTAGGTAGAAGACTTAAGCCCGAACTACCTACTAAGAGCCAAATGACATTAGAACCGCCCGGCTCGTGTTATTCGGGCGCCAACACACAGATATATACAAAGAAAACATAAAGGAACACCACCCGATTTTCACGCAATCTTACGAGTCATACTTTTCTCCCCGTGTCGCACCAAGTAGGCAGGGACACGGGTGGCTATACTAGACAGTCAATTTTGTTACAACATGCCCGAAGCAAAATTCACCGCTTAACCTCGCCAAACAATCAAGCCCAGCGTTCCCTATGATCGAAACAAAGCGAGACAAAAGCAGAGCCTAGCGCCAAAGCACGGGAATACTAAGTCTCACCCAAAGACCTAAATTGCCCCCGATAGGGACATATCTGGTTAGCATGGATCATTATCGGCAAACTACTATAGAGAAGGACTAACAAAAGCCCGATACAATGATGCATTGGTGAAATCTCATGATTTGAAAAGCCCAAAACAATCAAACACGCAAATATGTACAAGAAACAAACATTGCCCTTACGAACCGGAGCTGGGCATACGATCCTTTTTTTAGTAGCGGCGTGCGGAGCTACATATTCCCAAGTCAATGGTGGGTACCCCCTACCCGGGGGCTGGGTCCAACAAACAGTTAAATTCAGCGGTTACGCTTTCGCTCCCCGTGCAAATTAAAAAAACAACAACTATACCGCCGGGCCATCCGTGTAAACTGGATCGGCCAACACTTCATCGGGTTCGCCAGCTTCAAAGCCGCCAAGGAAAGGCTTAAGCCGTTGACCATTAACTTTGAAAGAGGAACCATTACTCATGTTTTCTGCTTCTATTGCCCCGTGAGGGAAAACAGTTTTGACAACATAAGACCCCGCCCAACTTGAGCGCAGCTTACCGGGATGCAAATGCAATTGAGAATTATACAATAACACTTTTTGACCGGGCTCAAAGTTTTTAATCACAATTTTATTATCATGCTTGGCTTTGAGTTTAGATTTGTAAGCACTAGAATGGTCATAAGCATTGTACCTCAACTCCTCGAGTTCCGTCAATTGGAGCTTGCGGCGGGCACCGGCTTTGGCCATATTAAAATTCAGCTTTTTGATCGCCCAATACGCTTTATGCTCAAACTCTACCGGTAAGTGGCACGCTTTCCCGTAGACCAGCTGATACGGTGACATCCCCAAGATAGTCTTGTACGCAGTACGGTAAGCCCACAAAGCATCGACCAAACGAGTTGACCAATCTTTACGGGTAGGATTAACCGTCTTCTCCAAGATGTTCTTGATCTCCCGATTTGCCAATTCCGCTTGGCCATTCGTTTGCGGGTGGTAAGCCGTTGAAACTTTGTGAATGATGGCATATTTCTTCATTAGGGCGGCAATGGACCAATTGCAGAAATGAGACCCCTGGTCACTGATGATAGCCCGCGGCATCCCAAATCTTGCTAAAATGTACTCCCGAAGAAACTCGACTACAACTTGGGCATCATTGGTACGAGTAGGCATGGCCTCTACCTATTTTGAGACATAATCAACGGCCAACAACATGTAGAGGTACCCGAAAGATGTAGGAAATGGCCCCATGAAGTCAATACCTCAGCAGTCAAACACTTCAATAATCAAGATGGGCGTAAGCAGCATCTCATTCCTTCGCGTCACACACCCCAAAAGTTGACACCGAGCACAACCTCGACAAATAGCAAACGTATCCTTGTACAATAGTGGCCAATAGAAACCGCACTGCAAAATCTTGGCGGCGGTCTTTTTGAATGAAAATGGCCGCCACATGCCTCCGTGTGGCAAAACTTGATAACACTTTGTTGCTCCGACTCGGGCACACAACGGCAGACAAGTTGGTCGGCGCAATACTTAAACAAATAGGGGTCGTCATAGGAAAATCGTTTCACCTCCGCTAAAAATCGATGCTGCTCTTGCAAATTCCAATGGGCAGGCATCAGACCGGTAACCAAGTAATTTATAATATCCGCATACCATGGAGCTATGGAGATTCCAAATAACTGCTCATCGGGAAAAGAGTCACCGATAGGAATGTGCGATGTATGATCTTCAAATTCTAGCCGAGGTAGATGATTGGCCACCACATTCTCAACACCCTTCTTGTCCTTAATAGTGAGGTCAAACTCTTGTAAGAGTAAAATCCATCGAATCAATCTCGCCTTGGCATCCTGCTTCGTAAAAAGGTACTTGAGAGCGGAATGATCGGTGTACACGGTGATCGGAGCTCCCACTAGATAAGACCGAAACTTGTCCAACGCAAAGACTATGGCAAGCAACTCCTTCTCTGTAGTTGAATAGTTCATTGAGCCTCGTTGAGCATCTTGCTCGCATAATAGATGACGTATGGCTCTTTCCCTTTTCGTTGGCCCAAAACGGCCCCGACGGCATAATCACTTGCGTCACACATAAGCTCAAATGGCAACTCCCAATCCGGAGATCGCACAATAGGTGGAGAAGTGAGACTTGACTTTAACTTGGCGAAAGCGGCCTCGCAAGCCGGTGTCCACTCAAACGGCACATCCTTGGCGAGCAAATGACACAATGGCCGGGTGATGGCACTGAAATCTTTGATAAAACACCGATAGAAACCGGCATGCCCCAAGAAAGATCCGATATCCTTTAAACATTTAGGAGTCCGAAGATTCCCAATCAAGTCAATTTTTGCCCGATCCACTTCGATGCCTTTTGAAGAAACAATGTGGCCAAGTACAATGCCTTCGGTCACCATAAAGTGACACTTCTCCCAATTAAGCACTAGGTTCTTTTCCTTGCACCGGGCTAGCACGAGCTCCAAATTGGTAAGACAAGCTTCAAAAGAATCACCGAAAACAGAAAAGTCATCCATGAAATCCTCCATTATTTTCTCCACCATATCGCTGAACAGACCCATAATACACCTCGAAAAAGTACCGGGGGCGTTGCAAAGCCCAAACGGCATACGACAATACGCAAAGGTCCCAAATGGGCATGTGAATGTAGTCTTCTCCTGGTCTTCCAATGCCACCTCAATCTGATTATATCCGGAGTACCCGTCCAGAAAACAATAAAACTTGTGGTCCGCCACCCTTTCCAAGATTTGATCGATAAACGGAAGAGGGAAATGGTCCTTTCTTGTGCTTGCATTTAACTTCCGATAGTCTATGCACACCCTCCAACCGGTTTGAACACGCGTTGGGATCAGCTCATCTTTGTCGTTCCGCACCACTGTCACCCCGGACTTCTTGGGAACCACTTGAATCGGGCTCACCCACTTGGAATCTGCTATCGAATAGATAATGCCAACGTCTAACAATTTAAGCACCTCCGCTCGCACGACATCCTTCATAATTGGGTTCAAATGCGGTTGAGGTTGGCAAGATGGCTTGACATCCTCTTCAAGATATATGTGGTGGGAGCAAAGGTAAGCATCAATGCCTTTAATATGGGCTATAGACCACCCAATGGCCTTGGGATACTTCCGCAGCTTGGCTAGCAATTGAAACTCTTGAAGTTTGGTAAGGGCGGAGGAGATCACCACCGGGTATGTTTGGCCATCGCCAAGATAGGCGTACTTGAGTGTATCCGGTAGTGGTTTCAACTTGAGCGCTGGGGTTTCCACGCTATCGACATGGTCCTGGACAAGCGAGTCAATCATGCTAACTCCACATACGTCATCGTCATCCCCCAATTGGCTACCGATATGGAACATGTTGACTTGCATCTTCATGTTACCAAAACTCATGTTAAGTCGTCCATCCCGGCAATGAATCACAGCATTCGATGTTGCTAAAAACGGCCGGCCAAGGATAATTGGAACGGATGATTGAGCCGCCGGCACTAGACATGTGTCTAAAACCACGAAGTCAACCGGGTATACGAATTGGTCAACTTGAACAAGCACGTCCTCGACCATCCCTTTTGGAACTCGGATACTCCGATCCGCCAATTGTAAGGTCACCCGAGTCGACTTCATTTCCCCCAACCCAAGTTGTTGATACACTGAGAACGGTAGGAGATTCACGCTTGCGCCCAAATCAAGGAGAGCTTTCTCAACAACCTTTCCCCCAATTGTGATGGATATCGTAGGACACCTGAGATCGTTGTACTTGGGCGGGAGGGTTGATTGGAAGAGCGAGCTCACTTGCTCGGTCAAGAACACCTTCTTTTGCACTTGGAGCTGCCGTTTGTGAGTACATAGATCCTTCAAAAATTTGGCGTAAGAAGGAATCTGTTTAATAGCATCAAGCAAAGGAAGGTTAACTGTCACTTTTTTGAGCACTTCATAGATATCCGTATTCAGATTGGGCTTTGCCGGCGTCCTTAGGCGATTAGGGTACGGAGCGGGAACAGTGAAAGCTGGCGGGACGGTGCTTTCCTTGGCCTTTCCTTTCTCCTCTTCCATAAGAGCCGGCTTGGGAGATTCCCCATCTAATAATGTCGGCTTTGATGGAATTGGAAATGGTAGCAAGATTGGGGTAACTGGAGGTTCCACTTGGGCATTGTCAACCGTTTTACCGCTTCTCAACGAGATAATGGCCTTTGCTTGCTCAGGGAAAGTCACCGAAAAGCTTTGCGCAAAATGTTGGCCTTGAGGGTTTGGTTGAGGTTGAGTAGGGAGTTTCCCTTTCTCTTGTTGCAGTACACCAATAGCCGTTGTCAATTTACCCACTTGATTACGGATGTCGTTCATAGCTTGAGCAGTTTGCTCGTTGGTGGTAGTTTGCATCTGACAAAAGGCATTCAAAGTATCCTCCAAAGAACGGCGCGGAGGTGGTGCTTGATGTTGCGGAAATTGATTTTGCCCTTGAAATTGACCCAGTGGTACGAATCCTGGCGGGCCTTGGATTGCTGGGAAGCGGGGTGGACCTTGAAATTGAGATTGCCTCCAAGTTTGATTCTGAGGGGGAGGAGGAGCTTGAGAGGTTGATAAAGTTCCCATCTCATTCTGATTGCTCCAGCGGAAAGCCGGGTTAGACCGCAACCCCGGATTGTAAGTATTGGAATACGGATCCCATCTTTGATTCAGTGCACACACTTCCTCTTGAGGGAGTTGATTATAGTGCTGTCGGAGGGTAGGGATGGTATGACAATTGTCGGTAGAATGACCCGTAGTCTCGCAAATAACGCACACCTCCTCTACTTGCCGAATCTCCTTTACTTCCTTCACTTGGGCTGAGTCTAGCTTCATTTTATCCAACTTCAGGGATAGCTCATCCAACCTTGTCTCAAGTCCATTATGCTCACTCACTGAAAACTTTTCAGAACCTCCCGGACCTTGATTTCTCATTGCTTGCTCACCCGGATTTATGTATTGCCACGTTTGAACCCGTTCTGCCAAGGCGTCCTAGAACTCCCAAGCTGCATCAGGATCTTTCCCCATAAAATCTCCACTCCCCATAGTATCAGAAGCTGCTTGGAATCCCGATCACATCCCAAATAGAAATAGTTGATCACTTGGTACATGGGAAAATTATGGTGTGGAACCGCGGCAAGTAGATCCTTATATCGCCCCCAAAGCTTGTAAAAGACCTCCCCCTCCTTTTGCTTAAAGTTCTAAATTTGGTCCATGAGAAGCTTAGTAAGGGGAAAGAACTTTGTGGTGAACACGTCTTGCACTTCCCCCCATGTGAGCAAAGATCAAGGCTTCAAGGAATGGAACCACTGCTTGGCCTTGTCTTTGAGCGAAAAGGGGAATAACTTCAAGCGAGCTTGATCTAGCTGTCTCGGCCTGGTCACGAAGGTGCTAACAATAGTCTCAAATTCTTGAATGTGAGCATAAGGGTCCTCCAATTCACGCCCCGAAACTCGGGTATAACCCGATGATACTCTGGCTTGAAAGCAAACGCATTGGCGGCAATGCAAGTGGGAATGGCTATGGGGGAGACATGTGGGCCTCTTTCTAGCGTTAAATAACCGCGCAAAGTACGAGCTGCCGGTTGATCTGCCATTGGCCTTAATGGAGGTGATAACTCACGAGATGCAGATCGATGTAGCCGATTCGATAAAGGGCTACGATAAATATTGAGCATACAACCTGCACAAGCCAATTAAGCAGATTAAAGGGGCTATGCCGCCGCCTCGTTCACAAACAGTCTCGTGGGGTTATGCCACCACCACGGCTATATAAGCAATAATAAATAGAAAGCGAAAAGGCAATTGATGCTCGATTAGCTTCATTAAATCTCAAGTCGAATTGGTGGCTCAGTTAGAGGTATCCGCTAAGTCGAGTTCAAAGTTCACAAAGGAAAGATAAACGGAGTACTTACAATGGTTTGTCGATCCTCCATATAAGCTATATAAAGAAAATCCCAGCAACGGCGCCAAAAATGCTTAGCTCCGAAAACCTCACCTTCTAATAAGGTTGAGAAAACCCCAAGCGTAGGGCTAAATTGTCGATAGCATAATAAACCGGTAAGACCGGAATCGTACCACAGGGAATTCGATGATAGCTTAAACGGATTGTAAGTGGAAAAGGTAGAATGCGGCGTTCAAGACGGCCAACTAGGTTTTGCTTTTAAACGGAGAAAGATGCCAAGGCAAAAGACTAAGAAAACGCTTAATTAACTTAAAGAGGCAAGTCTAAGGATCTTCTAACCCTTGACAAAAGATGTTACCGGTTCTCAATATAACTCAGGCGAGAGTCACGACCGCGTGCTCACCGGAGAATTTGACTTTAATGACTATGTTTAATGCAAGATGTGATTAAACGGAGGCGAACCAACTTGTTTGAAAAATTTATCGAAAACATAGGAGGCCACGAGCCCTCGGTAAGCCGCTTGCCAAGACCACTTGACAAACGCCTTACCAAGTAGTTAACACCCCAGTGCTTAGACCAAAAATGCAAGTTAAGCCCTATTCCGAGAATCATGATTTTTAAGCCCTAAAATTTGAGAACCAAATAACACCTAAGTCTTCGGGAAAGATTATCCCGAGACTTAGCCAATTGACTACTCACACATCCTTAAAGCATAAAGCAAAGCATAAAAATAAGACATAAATTTTAACCGATAGAAATGAAAATAAACTTGATTTTATAAAGGATCTAATCCACGGCTACAACATTAATAAACGAGAAAACATTAAACGAGAATTGCTTACTTGAGTTCTTGAAGGAAATAACTAAGAAAGCTTGAAGCTTTAATGGAGTTCTTAGGAAAAAGAAAAAGACTTAAAGTGATAAAGACAAGGATCATCAAGAAGAGAGAGAGAGAGACCCTATTTATACAAGGTGGTCTTTCTCTCTCAAAATATCCTAAAAGTAGCCAAAAGTGGAAAATATTCCAAAAGTAGAAAGTTGGAAAAGCAGCAAAAATGTGGCTGTGTTTTGCAGCATGAAACAGTACTGGCCAATTCCCAGTACCGGTTCATATCTTCAAAAATACTGAAAAACACCAACTCTGGACAGCATGAACCGGTACTGGCCAATTCCCAGTACCGGTTATAGGAGGCAGAACTTTAATTTTTTGCTCCGCTTTGGTCCAAGCAGCCCGACGACGACCCGACACCCTCTTTGCACTTGATTAATCACCCGACGGCCTTGGTGGGATGTTGCCTCACTGCCTTGAAACCTTGGATGTGTAACGACCCTGATTTTCGGTCAGTGAAAATTTCGTTAAATATTTGAATTTTATTTTAATACTATTGTGGTTTGTCAAAATTACGTTTTTGCCCTTCAAATTTGATTTCTTGCGCTTTAGCCCACTTGGTAAGCCTAGTTAGTTTCTAACCGACTTGTTGGAGAAACTAAACTAGGAAATCATTTGGTTACTTTCTCCTAACCTCAAATGGACTGTTTTGCCCCTCGTGAACCTTTTGAACCCTAGACTAAAGTATTGAATATTCTTTTTCTTTTAATTATTTTGGTTTTATTCTTTGTCCATTGGACAAAGATTGTTAGGGAAACTATTATCCATTGGATAATAGAACCCCAATTGTTTATATTAAAAGTCTACTTGGTCAAAGTACTAAGAATATTAAGAAAAATACTTTTTAATTACTTTAAAGTACTTTTGGGATTATTTTAGTATATAAGTTGCCTAATATCTATTATCCATTGGATAATAGAAGTTAGGGTGGTTATTATCCATTGGGTAAAAGATTAGTCTTTCACCAAAGTACATGGGCTGGCTAATTTAATATTTTCTTTTAACCCATGTGTGAAAGTACTTAGTAATTTATTAAATAAGTACTTGGTAGCCTTTAAACCCTAAGATTCCTAAAGTACCCTTTATTTATTTTCTATTGGGATTTTGTTCTTCCTAGTGTACAATAGTACCCTAGTTTATTGTTTTAGTCCAACATGTGCTTAATTGTTAGTTTAATGGGAATCTTAGTCTTTAAGTTTCTTGTTCAAAGTACAAAAGTACCTATTATTTTCTTTCTTGCATTATATATATATATATGTGTGTGTGTGTGTGTGTGTATGCTTGTACTATGCAAGAGAGGAGGGAGAGAGAGAGAGAGAGAGAGAGAGAGGAGAGAGGCCGAAAGGGAGAGGGAGAGAGAGAGAGAGGAAGGAAGAAAGAAGAGAAGATTGGGTTGTACTTTCTTGATCTTCCATTGTACATCAAATCCATGGGAAACTTCCTTCCTAGCTAAGACTTAATCTCCATTGTCCTCCCATGATTTGTTTCACACTAGAATCTTGTACAATTATTCTTGTTCACACCTCTTTTCTTCCAAGAATCAAATCCTAGCCATGCAAGCCTAGGGTTATTCCTTGATCTTCCAAGATTGCTTGCCATGTGTCAAAATTTGAGGTGGAGAGAGAGAGAGGGGGGGGGGGGGGGGGGGGGGGGGGGGGGCGGCCTTAGAGAGAGAGAGGGAGCTCAAGGTTTGCCTATAAATAGAGGCCATTCCATGCCATTCAACTCACCCCTTCACTTCTTGCTCCAACTTCTCTCTAGAAAACATTGTTGTTTTTCTGGGCAGCCTACTGTCCCTTAAAAAATCCCCAGTTTTCTCTTGTTTAGACTAGTTTTTAGAACTAACTTCCTTCGGGAAAGTTGTAGAGCACTTCGAGATCTTGAAGTTAGACCCAAGAACCACCCCAATCGGTTAAGAAATGACAAAGATATTGTCATCCAAAGTTCAGTGAAATTCTCGGATTTCCATTTCCAGACAGCTTACTGTCTCTTCCTTTATCGCCATTTTTCTCCTACCTAAAGTCATTTCTAGGATCAACTTTCTTCATGAAAGTTGTAGAGAATTTCTTGAGCTTCAATTTGGACCCAAGAAAAAGCATATTCGGCCAAAGATTGACCGAGTTACTGCCGTCCAAAGTTTGGGCCAGATTCGTGAGTTTCATCACCCGTGGATTTTCCAAATAGCTTACTCGGCCCCGACTAGTTTCGGATCGAGGTAGATTATCCCTATCTACTACTCCGAATTATACGCAGTGTATCTTTACCTATTTACTTCCCGTCTCAAGTATTCGTATTTTGATCTTTAAAATGATTGTGAGCATGCATATATGAATTGCTTGTATTACTTGTGGCGTGGTAAAGCATAAGTGATTATCACTCCAAGGGCGTCCGAACATGTGGTGTTATGCTTTAAGCGTTGATTTGAGTTTGATTGTCTATGTGAAAAGTCCTGCCTCGGAGTCTATGCATGATAACGAGACACGAGAACCAAGAAAGTAGAAACATGACACCTAGGGTGTGGTTGACAAGGAGAATATGTTTTCCGAGGAAAAAGATATTTTAGAAACTACATAATGACCATTTCGAGGGTATTATGTGTGTGTGTGTGTGTGTGTGTGTGTTCCAATGGGAATCCGGAATAGCGGAATCATTGTGAGGTTGTGTGCGTTCCCATGGGATCCCGGACCGGCGGAACTGTCACGACCTCGATTTTTGACATCAATAAATAATACATTTCATTACAAGAGTCTCGCGTATCATAAGTATTATCCAAAAGAGTTCCCAACCTGTTTAATTTACAAACGAGTCCCCAAGTTTAAAGAACTACAACATTGGCACCACGGCCCAAATTAACTTAATTACAAGTACTTATCTGTTTAGAATATTACAAACTTTAGTCAAAACATAATTCAAGAATTGTTAGTTACAAACTCATCTTTACCAAAAAGGAATTGAATTACAAAAGATGATTAAGTAACTAAAGCATGGTTAGTTTCCAAAAGTCTTCATGTCCACGCACGTCATAGCATGCAGTCTATTGCCCGACATTCGAACCTGAAAAGAAGGATTTTGTTGAGCTACACTAGCCCAGTAGGAAAATCTTTACCAAAGTTATATGCAAATATGATGACAAGTGCGAACAAGAGAGGATAAGGAAATACAGTTCGGCAGACGATAACCAATCAATTCGCAAATGAAACCCTATTGAAATCGAATGCATAGGCCATACAATACTAACCCCTTCTAATAATCCCAACCCGACTTTCTAACCCAAACTTCCACCATCGGTATTTCCACCACTTGCGTTACCGGAAAGTACCATAAGGATTACCGTGTTACCACCACTTGCGTCACGGTGATCCCTAACGACTCGGGTTACCGTATTACCACCACTTGCGTTACGAAACCCTTTAAGTCTCCGTATTACCACCACTTGCGTTACGGGACTTCTTAAATCAACTTCCGACCTAAAATATCAGCTATCTTCTTACTCGACATGCAAACTAGGACCTTCTCATAACCACTTTCATGCAAGGATCGTCATACTATGTGCCATTAATACTACCAAGCAACCAATCAATCAATAAGTCACATTTTAACACGGTTTGAATCAAATGAGTTCTTATTCATTTCGTACTAACGGAATGCCAACGGACCAAGGATAACCTCAATGAATCAAAGGAAGTCAATTAGGCATGCTTGGAATGGGTTTGGAAGTGTCCAAAAAGGTTTAGAAATGATCGGGGGTCAAAACGGTCGAATCGGAGCAATATGGCAAAACTGCCCAGAAAGCCATGGAGTATCGATACTCCAAAACCGTATCGATACTCCAGACTCTGGAGTATCGATACTCCAAAAACTGTATCGATACGGAAACACTACGACAAATTTCTGAAGCTACTGGAATGCAGATCCTTTCAGCGTATCGATACGCAATAAATTGTATCGATACGGAAACACTACGACAAATTTCTGAAGCTACTGGAATGCAGATCCTTTCAGCGTATCGATACGCAATAAATTGTATCGATACGGGGACGTTACGAGCGGCAATTTTGTGCAGAAAACTCAAAGGCCAAAACAACAAAACATCCAACGATTCAAGGCACGATTTCTACACTTATTCAGCATATAAACACATAAAAGTGGCAAGAAATCCCTACCTCGAGTTAAGGAGCGAAACCCAAGCAATTCGTACGAGCCCTAGCCCCAAACTCTTTGAAATCAACCGAAATACTCTCCTCCGAGCTTGACCCACGAAATTTTGAGCTCGACAATGAGATTGAAGGGCTTGAGGGGAGTTGATTCTTGAAGTTTTGGAGGAGTTTTTGAGTGGGAGTAGAGGAGAGAGAGAGAAAGACGGTAGAGAGAGGGAGAGAGAGAAGGAAAATGATTTCCTACACACACACCACCACTATTTATACCCTTATATCTTTAAATCACACACTCACTCCCCCAATCTTCTATTCTATCACTTTAATCCTCAATTCAAATATTCACCACAAAATCTCTATTTTCTCATTTAGACATTTAATAATCTTTTTAAATAAAAATAAAATATTCGGGTCTCTACAATCTACCCTCCTTAAAGAAATTTCGTCCCGAAATTTACAAAGCAAGCCAACTAAAATCATGCATCAAGTACTCATACTCATGCAACAATACATATTACCAAACAATCAATTAACAATCATAACGTCGAAATTTATAACTCACATTGATCAATTCGGAAATAAATGCGGGTACTTTTCCCTCACTTCGTCTTCCCTTTCCCACGTTGACTCTTCTTTCCCAAGATGACTCCATAAGACTCGCACTAATGGAATAGTCTTACCCCTCAAGCGTTGCTCACGCGAATCTAGGATATGTATCGGCTCTTCCCCATAAGATGCATCGGCTTCCAACTCGAGTTCAGACCACTCTAGAACATGTGACGGATCCGGTTCATACTTTCGCAACATCGATACATGAAACACATCGTGAACATTTGATAATCTTGGTGGTAAGGCCAATCGATACGCAACTTCCCCAATCTTCTCGATAATATCGAACGGTCCGATATAACGTGGTGAAAGCTTGCCCTTTTGTCCAAAACGAGATAGTCCCCGACGTGGCGATACCTTAAGAAACACGTGATCTCCCACTTCAAACGATAACGGTCTGCGACGACGATCGGCGTAATTCTTTTGTCTACTTTGTGCGGTTAACAATCGTTGGCGAATCACTTTCACTTGCTCGGTGGTTCTCTTTTGCGCTTCAAGAAGACGTTTATGAATCGCTTTCATGCTCTCGGAAGTTTCTTGGATCAATTCCGGCCCAACTAATGTAGCCTCGCCCAACTCGGTCCAACAGACGGGTGACCGACATGGTCTCCCATACAAAGCTTCATATGGCGCCATCTCGATGCTAGATTGGTAACTATTGTTGTACGCGAATTCAACTAACGGTAGGTGATCTTCCCAACTACCCCGAAAGTCCATAACACAAGCCCGAAGCATATCTTCTAGAATTTGGATCGTTCTCTCGGATTGCCCATCCGTTTGAGGGTGATACGCGGTGCTAAACAAGAGATTAGTGCCAAGAGCGGCCTGCAGACTCTGCCAAAAGCGCGCGGTAAACCTTGGATCTCGATCCGACACGATAGAAACGGGTATCCCATGGAGACGAATAATTTCGCGGATGTACAAACGACTAAGCGTATCAATCGAATCGGTAACCTGAATTGGTAAGAAATGCGCTGACTTAGTCAATCGATCAACTATCACCCAAATGGCATCGTGCCCCCTCGGCGATCTCGGTAAACCGGTAACGAAATCCATTGTCACATTCTCCCACTTCCACTCAGCCACGGGCAATGGTTGCAACTCCCCCGCGGGTCGTTGGTGCTCGGCTTTGACTTGTTGACACGTGAGACATTTGGACACGAAGACGACGACATCTCTCTTCATTCCTGGCCACCAAAACTGTCTACGCAAGTCATGGTACATTTTCGTTCCTCCCGGATGCACGGCTAATAGTGAATGGTGAAATTCTCTCAAGATTTCCTCCCGACACGAAATGGGTACGAACAATTTTCCTTGGTATCGCAAACCTTGATCGGCGTGAATCATCCACCCCTCTCGAGCTTTACCACTAAGAAACTTAGTACGAAACTCATCCGCCTCTTCATCTTGCTGTTGGGCCTCAACCACTCGAGTCGACAAAGTTGATCGGACGGTCAAGTTGCACAAAGTAACTCCATCACGGACTTCTTCAAAATATAGCGCATACGAGCCTAAGTCGTTCATCGTTTTCCACTCGAGAATGGCTAAGTTCGCAAGTTGTGTTGACTTCCTACTCAAAGCGTCCGCTACCACATTCGCCTTACCCGGATGATATTGCAATTCAAAGTCGTAGTCTTCTAAATGTTCCATCCAACGGCGTTGCCGTAAGTTAAGCTCCTTTTGAGAGAACAAGTATTTGAGGCTCTTGTGATCGGAAAAGACTTCAAACCTTTCACCGTAAAGGTAATGACGCCAACTTTTCAAAGCGAAAACGACGGCCGCAAGCTCTAAGTCATGAGTTGGGTAGTTTCGCTCGTGAGTCTTCAATTGCCGCGATCCATATGCTACCACTCGTCCCAACTGCATCAACACGCACCCTAATCCCTCTTTCGAAGCGTCACAATACACAGAATAACCGACTCCTCGTTCGGGCACAACCAAAACCGGCGCACTAGTCAATCTTCTCTTCAATTCCTGAAAGGCCATCTCACACGCGGGCAATTTCTAGCAAAATGACCGGGCTTCCCACAAGTAAAGCAAGTGTTCAACAATCGCGGGCATTGGGCGCGAATGTGCCCCGTCTGACCACACTCGTGACATACAATCGAAGATCTGTTAGAAATTCCCCGAGTCCCGAACGAAGAAGAAGGTGGAGGCCTAAAGTTTGATGGACCCTGCAAAGTCGACATTTGATCTCGTTGTCTCTTTCTCCCTTGACTTCCGAAACTCCCCGAAGAAGAGCTCACACCTCCCATTGATTGTCTTGGTTCCCAAACCTTAGGATTTTTGGGTGTCTCCCTCGGTGTCTCGATACTCCTTGCACACTCAACAACCTCAGAAAATCTCCCTTTGCGTTGTGCCATAACAAACTTTTTCACGTTCTCATGTAAACCCCTCTCAAATCGCCTACATTTCCTCTCTTCGGTAGCTACTAACTCTGGCGCAAAACGGGACAAGGATTGAAATTTCAATGCATATTCTGACACGGTCATATTTCCTTGCTCTAGCCTTTCGAACTCATCTCTCAATTGGTCACGACTCGTTTCCGGAAAGTATTGCTCCTCGAAGAGCACCTCAAATTCGGCCCAGGTTAGGTTCTCGACATCAAGCTCGTTTGCTTGAGCCGCGGTCCTCGCCGCTCTCCTCGCATCCTTTCGTGATTCTAGTACCGATTCCCACCACTCATTCGCTTCTCCGATGAGTTGAACCGCCACTATGTTGACCCGCAAGTCATCCTCTGTAATCCCAAGGGCCCTGAAGAGTTTTCGAATTTGGGCTAGCCAATGATCGGCCACAAGAGGGTCACTGCTCGACCCGTCGAACGTAGGTGGATTTCGTCGGCTGAATTCCCTCATTGCTATCATAGCACGACTATCGGTGTTTTCCCTTGGAGCAGGATTCAAAAGGTTTGCAGCCGCAAGAGCCGCAACGAAGTCCCTAGCAAAAGGGTTTTGGACGACCGGAACTTCTTCCTCCCGACCGTGTTCGGTCCTTTCCCCCGGATTCCCACTCGGATTTTCCCCATGATAGCTAACCTCATCCTCAATCGGTGCTTCTCGGCCACGACCACGACCACCCCTACTTTCGGCCTCGCCCGCCCTAGCACGCGTTCTCGGAGGCATCTAGCTACAAGTTATAAGAAAATAAGGTTTATCAATCACAGTAATATCGAATGAGGTCAAAACCTCCAGCTATCCCAACACGGGTCAAAGCCACTCTACGCCACTCTACGGTATTCAAACGTGACGTCATATAAACCAAGTAATGTCAATGCACACAAGCACACATGTGGTATTTTAAGAGGCGTGACATTTTGAACCCATGAGACAAAAAGTCTCCCCACGGTCTCAAAGTATTCAAACCTAGATGCTCTGATACCAATTTGTCACGACCTCGATTTTTGACATCAATAAATAATACATTTCATTACAAGAGTCTCGCGTATCATAAGTATTATCCAAAAGAGTTCCCAACCTGTTTAATTTACAAACGAGTCCCCAAGTTTAAAGAACTACAACATTGGCACCACGGCCCAAATTAACTTAATTACAAGTACTTATCTGTTTAGAATATTACAAACTTTAGTCAAAACATAATTCAAGAATTGTTAGTTACAAACTCATCTTTACCAAAAAGGAATTGAATTACAAAAGATGATTAAGTAACTAAAGCATGGTTAGTTTCCAAAAGTCTTCATGTCCACGCACGTCATAGCATGCAGTCTATTGCCCGACATTCGAACCTGAAAAGAAGGATTTTGTTGAGCTACACTAGCCCAGTAGGAAAATCTTTACCAAAGTTATATGCAAATATGATGACAAGTGCGAACAAGAGAGGATAAGGAAATACAGTTCGGCAGACGATAACCAATCAATTCGCAAATGAAACCCTATTGAAATCGAATGCATAGGCCATACAATACTAACCCCTTCTAATAATCCCAACCCGACTTTCTAACCCAAACTTCCACCATCGGTATTTCCACCACTTGCGTTACCGGAAAGTACCATAAGGATTACCGTGTTACCACCACTTGCGTCACGGTGATCCCTAACGACTCGGGTTACCGTATTACCACCACTTGCGTTACGAAACCCTTTAAGTCTCCGTATTACCACCACTTGCGTTACGGGACTTCTTAAATCAACTTCCGACCTAAAATATCAGCTATCTTCTTACTCGACATGCAAACTAGGACCTTCTCATAACCACTTTCATGCAAGGATCGTCATACTATGTGCCATTAATACTACCAAGCAACCAATCAATCAATAAGTCACATTTTAACACGGTTTGAATCAAATGAGTTCTTATTCATTTCGTACTAACGGAATGCCAACGGACCAAGGATAACCTCAATGAATCAAAGGAAGTCAATTAGGCATGCTTGGAATGGGTTTGGAAGTGTCCAAAAAGGTTTAGAAATGATCGGGGGTCAAAACGGTCGAATCGGAGCAATATGGCAAAACTGCCCAGAAAGCCATGGAGTATCGATACTCCAAAACCGTATCGATACTCCAGACTCTGGAGTATCGATACTCCAAAAACTGTATCGATACGGAAACACTACGACAAATTTCTGAAGCTACTGGAATGCAGATCCTTTCAGCGTATCGATACGCAATAAATTGTATCGATACGGAAACACTACGACAAATTTCTGAAGCTACTGGAATGCAGATCCTTTCAGCGTATCGATACGCAATAAATTGTATCGATACGGGGACGTTACGAGCGGCAATTTTGTGCAGAAAACTCAAAGGCCAAAACAACAAAACATCCAACGATTCAAGGCACGATTTCTACACTTATTCAGCATATAAACACATAAAAGTGGCAAGAAATCCCTACCTCGAGTTAAGGAGCGAAACCCAAGCAATTCGTACGAGCCCTAGCCCCAAACTCTTTGAAATCAACCGAAATACTCTCCTCCGAGCTTGACCCACGAAATTTTGAGCTCGACAATGAGATTGAAGGGCTTGAGGGGAGTTGATTCTTGAAGTTTTGGAGGAGTTTTTGAGTGGGAGTAGAGGAGAGAGAGAGAAAGACGGTAGAGAGAGGGAGAGAGAGAAGGAAAATGATTTCCTACACACACACCACCACTATTTATACCCTTATATCTTTAAATCACACACTCACTCCCCCAATCTTCTATTCTATCACTTTAATCCTCAATTCAAATATTCACCACAAAATCTCTATTTTCTCATTTAGACATTTAATAATCTTTTTAAATAAAAATAAAATATTCGGGTCTCTACAGGAACCATGGTGAGGTATAGCTTGGTTATCCACGGAGAGGAGCCAATGCAATTGTGTGCCAATGGGAACCCGGCGCGGCGGAACCATTGTGAGGATACTCGGGAACCCGGCGCGGCGGAACCGAGGTTGGGTGTGTGGCTTGGTTATCCGCAGTACGGAGCCAATGTCAAATGATTTTGAAAGGATGGGTGTGTAGCTTGGTTATCCGCGGTACGGAGCCAATGCAAAAGATTTTGAAAGGCTTGGTTATCCGCGGTACGGAGCCAATGCAAATGATTTGAAAAGGATGTTTTGTAAGTGAAAATGATTGACACGGTCTACGACAAGTTGCGTAGGAGAAACACGAGAAATCTTGGACACCAACGATAGTTAAATATCGATTGTGGATGTGTAATGGTTATTGTTTGTTTTTTTGCGATCTATTGTTCGTAAGTTATGGGTTAGTGGGTAGGGTTACTCTATTGAGCTTTCGTAGCTCACGGTGTTACCTTTTGGTGACCCTGGCATATTATATGGGTGGTGACGCCGATATAATGTGTCAGATCTCTTAGACGAACAGGGCGAGATCTGCACCTTGGAGGCCTTTGGAGCTGAAAGGCTGGCTAGGATGGAAGGAGCGGAGCAGTAGTTAGGAGCCTTAGTTTCTCCTTTGTTGATTATATGTACCCTTTTGAAGTATTTATGATGTAATAAACTCTCTTTATTATGTAATAAATGCTTCATTAACGTACCCAAAATTCGGGGCGTTACAGGATGCTTCCGGATACGATCCTTGGCGTTAAGAACCGCCTTAGCACCACGTATTGTCTGAAACAACCGAAACAAAACCTTACGTGCAAAATGAGATAAAAAGATATCTAAGGGAATCAAGACGCTACAAATTAGAGAACTAAGGCACCAAGATTATACAATCTTGGTTGCTCATCAGAGACCAAGTTTGCTGTCAAGCTGCTTCCCCTGTGGAAGAACCAAGTGCCATAGCCGCCGTCGTTGGCCTCAGGAGTCACTATTCGCCGGAGGGGGCACAAGCCACCCAACCTCAACCCACGGTCAGATTTGACCAAAAAACGAACCCATGGTGAGGGGAGAAGCGGGGGTCAAGAATGGTGGAGATGAGGGTGGGAGGTGATGGAGGTTAAGAGGTGAGGAAGGAGTGGTAAGGGAGACCGGCGGCGGTGAAACGAGGAAGGCGGTGGAAGAGGTTGAGGGAACAAGATCCGATTTGGAGGCCGGCCTGGGGATGAGGGTGGGTGGCTGGCAAGACAGAGTGGGGGGGAGGTGGGCAATGGAGGGCGGCGGCCCCACCTCCCCGAAACGGAGGTCGAGGGCGGAGGCAAGAGTGGGAGAAGACAAGAGAACTGGATTGAGTCTGAGAAAACGGGTGAGGATAATAGGACCAAAAGTCCTAACTAGGTAGGGAGAAGGTTGGGATGAAACCCTACGAAGAGAGGGATGAAACCCTCAAACACTCCAAAAAATGGTAGAGAGAGGTCAAACCCTGACATAAAAAGTTTGAAACAACTGTTTTGTTTATTTTTCTTGCTGTCTTATCTGAACATTTTTCAATTTTGATCCAATTTTTTGTGGTTTTCTGATTCATCTTGTTGAGACAACTCATTGGTCTTAAAAAGTTTAACCAAAAATTTGGGAAGAACAAGTACTGCTAGATCTAACCTTTAAATAAAAAATTAAAAAAAAAAAACTATGACAAAAGCATATCTTAGGAGTATTATCTAATCCACATTTTTGGCCTTTTGATCAGGGGTGGCTCTAGGATTCTGATTCAGCAATGCCAAAACTGCGGGAAAAAAAATGTATACAAATCTCTGTATAATAAAATGATATTTATTTTGATCAAAAATTTTGTAGGCCTAGTTTGGTTTTTTTTTTTTTTTTTTGAGCTATATTACTCTGATTACTCATAAATTTAAGTGATTTTCATTTACTTTTGGTATGAATGAATTATTTAGTGCCAATAATATCGAAAGAAAATCTAATTATATGTTAAAAATTATGGAGTAGTGTATTTTTTAAACCCATGGGGTACTCTTAAACCCTCTCTCTCAACTCTATCTATCACAAATCCTCGATCTTCTCCCTTTCTTCCCGTGGATTCCATACTCGTGTGCGGCGGTGAGAGGGGGAGGCTATGGTACTACCGACTTCCTTTCATCGTTTTTTTTCCTTTCGTCTCTCCAGATCTATGACTTGTCGTCTGATCTGTGAAAGTTTTGTCTTTCGTTCAACGAGAGTTATTAGTGCATCTGATCGTCTGGATATTTGGTGTATTTTGTCCTTAAATTTGCACTTTTTCTTGTTTGAGACTCTTAATTAGATATTAGGCAGTTTAAAAGTGTCTCTATTGCGTCAGGTTATGTCTGGATTAGGATGAAAATACATCGATTGTCTTGTGATTTACTTGTTTTGTATTTGTTAGACGATTCGTTTGGCTTTGTCTAAGTTCTTTGTAATGATTTTCGTTTTGTAAGTGCCACTGGATATTTATCAATACAATCTTCTCATTTTTGAAAAAAAAAAAAAAACCCTCCCAACACATGGCGTAGCCGCCCTTGCCTTTGATTCTGATCCTTTCAATCACAGCACGATTGTACATGTATGATGAAAAGACTGTTTTACTCTATTGTTGAGTGGATTGTCATTATCGTTGTCATTGTGAACGTCTTTTTCAGTTCGGATTGTAAGTGTGCTCAGACTTTTACTTGCCTTCTACGTGTTTGATCGATAGAATGTGACATAGACTTCTTGTTTCGAGTACACGCATTCATGTTTTATTTTCTGGTGGTTTTTTTGGCTCTCGCAACCATGCCCCAAAGTGGTTTTGGGGCATCATGCCTCCTTTTTGTTTTTATCCTTGGATCTCATCTTTTAATCACAGCCCTAGGATCTATTACACTTTCTCTTCTACTCACCAACTTCTGTCTCATGTTAATCTACTACCACCGGTAAAAAAAAAATTTGAAGGTATCATTTTTTATTAAAAAAAATATTCACCTGACGAAGTTATCCTCAACTAGTGATCATTCATCCTAATTTTAATCCTAAAAAATGAGCATAAAATCTGACAAAAAAAAAAAAAAGGGCAGAAAACCGTTAAGTTATTTATAAAAAAAGGGTTAAAAGGTCGTCCTTTTACAATCTGCTTCGCGAAAAATCAGTTCAATCCGATAAATCAAGTGCTTAATCCAATTTACTACTAATTTTTTATATTAATTTTTTTTATGGATTATTGGTTTGGTTCTTAGTTTTCTGTGAAATTAGACCAATCTCTTCCTTGTTCACGGTTACTTAATTTACCAAAAAGAAACAAAACAGTGTTACAGAGATAGATGTCTCGACATGGATCTAGATACAAGTGTATTCATAACTGATGCGGTATCCATAGGCATAAATAAGGACTGTGAACACATCTATGCCCTTTTATTTTTCGGATACTTTTTTTTTTTTAACTCTAGTTTATTGTATTTTTACAAAAAAAGAAAAGAAAAAAAGGGGGAATTGCATTTCAGTGGAAAGAGGGGTATTTTATTCCCAACTCATGGAAAAGTTATCATAAAATTCATCTAAATATGAAAAGGATGAAAGTAATTCGTTATACATGGAAAGGGCCACATAAAATGACGAATACACCCCTAAGTGAAACTGGGCATATTTACCTTACAGTGGTATAGTCTAGAGGTACTTACCATGTCAATGAGCATACTTACCACGAACAGTGGTATAGTTACTTAAAACTAGACATATTTACCACTAACATTGGAGAAATTATTGCTTATGAAAGACTCGACACAAACCTATTACTTACCAAGACAAAGGACACAATTACATATGGCCGTCATCATCGCTACGTCCGCGGGTCATCATCACTAGAGTCATCGCTAATATCTATCACTACATTCTTACCTTTCAAGCTGTCACCCTTCTCTCCGAATTTGGTATATTGGTATATATATATATATATATATATACATATATATATATATACACATATATATATATATACACACATATATATATATACACACATATATATATATACACATATATATATACAGGGCCCTTCTAATGCGGGCGCCCGCATTTAAGTAAGTTGCGGACTTTGCCTTTCCCGATCGAATTTCGATGATCCGAGCCGCTCAATGTGTTCAGAACATGATCTCAAGGGTACTCGCAAGAAATCAGCAAAAAAAAAAGACCGGGAAGGGCTTCATCCGAGCCATTTTTGTTTATTTTTTATTGAACGGTTCAAATAAAAACTGCTCAAATCAAGCCCTTTCCGGTCATTTTTTTTCCGATTTCATGCGGGTACCCTTAAAATCACGTTCTGAACACATTGAGCGGCTCGGATCATCGAAATTCAATTGGGAAAGGGGAGAAATGGTGTGGTCCGCAACTTGCTTGAATGCGGGCATCCGCATTAGAAGGGCCCTGCATATATATATATATATATATATATATATATATATATATATATATATATTGGGGCAGTTCCGGAGACCTTTAAAAAAAACCTCGAAAAAACCCCTCCAAATCTTAATCTCATAGTTCCCGATCAAACTTTGATGATCCGAGCTGCTCAATGTGTTCAGAATGTGATTTAAGGGTGCCCGCAAGAAATTGGCAAAAAAAATAATCGGGAAGGACTTTGATTTTAGCAATTTTTTACTGAACCGTTCATTAAAGTTTAATAAAAAAAACTGTTCGGATGAAGTCATTCCCAGTCATTATTTTTCCTGATTTCTCACGGGTACCCTTAAAATCACGTTTTGATTACATTGAGCAGCTCGGATTATCAAAATTCGATAAAAAACTTGGGGTTTTTTTTAAGGGTATAAAATGCAAAACATGAAGGTCGGTGTGGTCTAACGTAAAAGGTAATCATGGAGATAATTCTAAATCTGGTCAAATACGACCATAGTATGTGGTAAGTATTTTCATATATCGTGGTAATTAAGTATTTTCATATATTCTGAATCTAGTCAACACATTATGGTCACTATTATCTAAACAAACCAAAAATATAGGTAGTGTTTGGTTGGCAGTTTAGTTTAGTTTTGGTAGTGGGTGGAGAGAGAAATAGAGTAATGATTGAAAATATGGGTAATGATTGGAGAGAGATAGAGAGAGATAAAAAAGTAATAATTGGAGAAATATGATAATGATTGAAGAAAAAATAGGGTAATAATTGGAAACAAAACCAAAACTAAAACTAAATCCTTAACCGAACAAAGCCTAATCATTGACCTTTTGCTCAAAAAAATAAATTATGTTTAAGATCTAAGAACAAAACTAGTACATTTAATGGCACAATGTGGGGTAGGTAAGAAAGACTTCAGACTTGTTGCGCCTGCGAAGTTGGCAAAAAAATTTGAATATGTAGTAAGTGTATCCTTTCCAAGAGGTAAGTACTAGTCGTATAAACAGTGGCATGTTCACATGCATTAGGTAACTCGATTTTTTTTACTCTCTGCATGGCCTTATCTCCTCCGGCTAACATGCCCCAAAGTGGTTTTGGGGCATCATGCCCCCTTTTTGTTTTTGACCCTTGGATCTCATCTTTTAATCACAACCCTAGGATCTATTACACTTCTACCCACCAAATTCTGTCTCATGTTAACCTACAACCACCGGTTAAAAGAAATATGAAGGTATCATTTTTTATTAAAAAAAACTTTCACCTGACGAAGTTATCCTCAACTAGTGATCATTCATCCTAATTTTATTCTTAAAAAATGAACAAAAAATTTGACAAAAAAAAAAAGAAAAGAAAACCGTTAAGTTACTTATAAAAAAAAAAAGGGTTAAAATGTGGTCTTTAACAATCTAAAGCTCCGTAAAAAATTAGTTCAATCCGATAAATCAAGTGCTTAATCCAATTTATACTAATTTTTTATATTAATTTTTTTTAATGGATTATTGGTTTGGTTCTTAGTTTTCTGTGAAATCAGACCAATCTCTTCCTTGTTCACGGTTACTTAATTTACCAAAAAGAAACAGAACAGTGTTACAGAGATAGATGTCTCGACATGGATCTAGATACAAGTGTATTCATAACTGCTGTGGTATCCACAGGCATAAATAAGGACAGTGAACACATCTATGCCCTTTTTTTTTTTCCGGATACTTTTTTTAAAAAAAATTCTTGTTTAATGTATTTTTCCAAAAAAGAAAAGAAAAAAGGGGGAATTGCATTTCAGTGGAAAGAGGGGTATTTTATTCCCAACCCATGGACAAGTTATCATAAAATTCATCTAAATGTGAAAAGGATGAAAGTAATTCGTTATACATGGAAAGGGCCACGTAAAATGACAAACACGCCCCTAAGTGAAACTGGACATATTTTCCACGAACAGTGGTACAGTCTGGAGGTACTTACCATGTCAATGAACAAACTTACCATGAATAGTGGTATAGTTACTTAAAACTAGACATATTTACCACAAACATTGGAGAAATTATTGCTTATGAAAGACTCGACACAAACCTATTACTTATTTCGACAAAGGAAACAATTACATATGTCCGTCATCATTGCTACGTCCGCGCGTCATCATCGCTAGAGTCATCGATAATATCTATTACTACATTCTTCCCTTTCAAGCTGTCATCTTTCTCTCTGAATCTGGTCAAATACGACCATAACCAATGGTAAGTGTTTTCATATATATATATATAGTGGTATAAAACGCAACATTAGGGTCGGTGTGGTCTAACGTAAAAGGTAATCATGGAGATAATTCTAAATTTGGTCAAATAGGACCATAGTATGTGGTAAGTATTTTCATATATCATGGTAATTAAGTATTTTCATATATTTTGAATATAGTCAACACATTATGGTCACTATTATCTAAACAAACCAAAAATAACTCCACAATATTAACTTTCTATTTTGTCAATTTTATCTTTACCTAATCTCCACTCTATATATTTAGCCTCAAATTAACACTTCATATTGATTCCTAGAGAGGAAGAGAGAGATGGGTTCTCAATTGTTTTCATCCACTTCTATGGCCACTCTTCTTGTTGTTTGTGTTCTATTTCTAATGCCACAATTTGCATTGTGCATAACTAGGCATTACATTACACATTCAATGTACTCTACTACTAATTTGTTTATCTCCTTAACAGTAATTTATTTTATTGAGACATTTCAGGATTCTTCTTTCATATTGATCATCAGATAATAGCGCTGATCTTTTGCTCAAAAAAATAAATTATGTTTAAGATTTAAGAACACAACTAGTACAATTAATGGCACAATGTGGGGTAGGTAAGAAAGACTTCAGACTTGCTGCGCCTGCGAAGTTGGCAAAAAAGTTTAACCCCACCCCTCGTGGAGCTCGAACATTGGCCTCCATAGAGGGGGGCAAGAACTTACCACTAGGACTAAGTATGTAGTCAGTAAATCCTTTCAAAATGGTAAGTAGTAGCAAAAATCGTGGTATGATCGCATCAAGAGATAATAGCCGAAATTTTATTGTTTCGAAATATGAGTACGACTCTTCGAAATATTGATATAACTAGAGGTTAATACTATCCCAAGCCACAATATATTTTTCCAATTTATATTGGTAAGTATTGTTGCTAACTGGTAAGTTTGATCATGTTTTGTGGTAAGTGTAGCCTTATACTATGGTAAATACTAGCATAAACCGTGGGATGTTCACATCATGAATCGCCGAATGTCATGGTGGTAACAATTATCTGGTATTGTGGTATGCGTAGCCTTGTTCTATGGTAAGTATGGCATTAATGATGTATAGGTATGCATTTATATAACGTAACTAATGCATCATAATAAGGGTAGTTAAAAAGATAATTACCATAATAAATTTAATGCCACTTAATTCTACTTAATTTGTATTATATTGTAATTAAAGTATAATACCTTAATGATTAATAAAAACTAAATAATTTATTGAATGGCCATTAGGGATCAATAGTTAGTGTTGCTCCTACATTAGCTAATTGAAGCATTCACTCATTGATCGCAACCAACACTACGTTAACTACTACATCTACTAATGACGTGATCACTATCAACCTACATTAACCAATTCATTTTAGTCAATTGTATTAATGTTCAACCATCACTATAGCATTAATACAATTGACCAATGACTTTGGCTACTATAGTCAATTATCACTCATTGAATATGACATGATAGTGATCATGTCGTGATCACTATCAATCTATATTAACTAATTCATTTTAGCCAATTGTATTAATGCTCAACCATCACTATAGCATTAATATGATTGGCCAATAACTCTGACTATTATAGTCAATCATCCCTCATTGAATATGATCAATCAATTAAGCTCTTTGTCAAATAACTATATCTACTATAGTCAATTATAGTGATTAATCATCACTCTACCAGAATAACCTAATATCAATTATAGTTACTAATCGTTACAATATCACGTCAATCGATTGCAGAAACTATTTCAATTACTTTCTTATTTTCTAATAGATACTAATTGAATACTCTAATTGTATAATTATTTTCCCGGGCATCATAAATTTATAGTTATTTACAAATAATTTATTTATATTATTTAAATATAATTTGGGAGATTATTACAATTAGATAGTTTATATTTTTTATTTTCAAGAATTTGTTATAAGAATCATATATACACAAAGTAAAATTTTAATGAAATATATTAACAACATTAATTGTAAGTTATTCAAAACAATAAATAAATAATTATTTTTATAAAAATATTTGTCTATTACTTTTTACTTAGAAAATAATTTAATGAAATATATTAAAAATATTATTTTAAAAGTAAGGCAATTTTTTGGCTTATATATTTAGTTTCAAATTCATTTTAATAAAAATTTGGATTATTAATTAATTTTTTTAATTATATTTATATTTTCACTCAATATTTGGTAGTCTATTACACAAATGATTAGGAAAATGACAAAAAGTATGGTGAATAGAATAAAAAGTGGTGTGAATTTATAAATTTTTAAGAACTAAAAAAATTTCTGAAAAAAGTAATATTTTCCCTCCAAGAAAGTTCATTTTCGCGCCCAAACCGAGTACCTGGAGAACAAGTTAGAGAGAGAAAGGGCAAAAAAACGTTGAAGTACAACCTTTAGTTGTGGTAAGTATGCCTTATTTTGTGGTAAGTATTAGCATAAAACATAGTAAGAAGAGCCAGTATTCATGGTAAGTATAATGACTTTTTTGGCTAAACGAATGCAAAACCACCTTATTTTTTGGTGGTAGTTTTGATCCAAGGGTCCAAATTAATTTGAAACCTGATCTAATGGCCCATATTAAATGGGGGCATCATGCCCCAATACCACATTGGGGTATCATAGAAAAATTGGGTTTTTTTGTCCAGAACTCAAAAGAAAAGAGTCGGACATAGAGGCGACGCTAGCATATAAATATAGTGGGATGGGCCAACCAAACAAAAATTTAGTATAACTGATGATACTCGTAAGTACTATCTAATCTTTTCATGGAACTGATTCAATTGACACCGTTAAAATGAGTTATGACACCAACCCATGAGCGATATTAGCATCAAATAATTTCTCCAGAAACTCTGCACTTTCGTGTTCGAACAGGCATTGATTGGGAATTCAATTTGAAACTCTTTTATGGGATCAGTTCCAATATTTGATTTAAAAGTAAAGAACTAAAGATTTTTAGGTTTATACTGTATTAATTTGGAGAAACAGCGATCCCGTAAACTATATATTCCGATCTAAGTTGGCGTAATATGTAAACCTTGAGGGTTGTTGGTAATTAATTAGGATTCGATTAAGTTAAAACCTATGGTTCTTAGTTTTGAATTAGGGAGATTGCTCTAAACTCAGAGTGTGTGTATACACTACACCACAGATCCTATAAGGGATCCTTTATTTTAATAAAATGCGAATCTCTCCTTTCCCGATCAAAGTTCGATGATTCGAACCACTCAATGTATGTAGATTGTGATTTTAAGAATTCCTGTGAGAAATCAGCAAAAAAAGAGTCCGGGAAATACTTTATCTGAGCAATTTTTATTAAACGGTTCAATGAAAAACTGCTCGAACGAAGTACTTCCCGGTTTTGTTTTTTGTTGATTTCTCGCGGAGACTCTTAATCATGTTCAGAACACATTGAATGGTTCGGATCATCGAAATTTGATCTGTAAAGGAGAGGTCCACATTTTAGTAAAATAAGGGATCCCTCATAAGATATGGACTAATATATAGGTGAAATTACACGAACACCCCCTCATCTATCTGGTTTGGACATGGACACTCTCTAACCTTTAAAAACACCCATGTACACCCCCCTCATCTACTGAAAAGGAAAAAAAACCTCAACGCCGTTAACGGAATAAAAGAAATGTCAAATATACCCTTGGTGAAATTACACGGACACCCCCTCATCTATCTGGTTTGGACATGGATACCCCCTAACCTTTAAAAACGCCCATACACACCCCCTCATCTACTAAAAAGGAAAAAAAACCTCAATGCCGTTAACGGAATGAACAAAATGTCAAATATATCATTTGTTATGAAATGGAGCAACAAGCATATGCCACACTTCACTCGATCAGAAATTTCCCTCCACCCTACTCGATCATGGTGCCTCTGTCTCTCTTCCTCTCACTCTTCAACTTGCATTGTAGATCATGGCGAACCCTAGATCGTGAAGAAAACCTAAGTTTCGAAGAACATTAGATCGTGTATACCGTAGAAAAGCTATAGATCGTGGCCAACCCTAGATCGTGGCAAACCCTAGATCATGGCAAACCCTACTTTGGAAGGTATATTTTATATATAAAAAAATCCTAGATTTTCTTATCAAATGGCACAAATGTAGATTTATATGCTCATATTATATGATAAATGAATACATTAGGTTTTTGTTTGGGAATAGTAAGGTTTTTTGAAAGGTGATGTACAATGGTGACTTCGATAACCTTTAACAATTAGGGCTTTTGTTGTTTTGCATTTGCTTGTCATCCATTTTGTATTTGAAGTCTTCAAGGGGGACATTTTCTCCACAATGGCAGTAGGAATCAACCAAGTTTTGGGTTTGGTTGGAGTTATAGCTCTAACTGCAAATATTAGATCTGTTGTTGGTGTGGCTATAATGGCTACTATAGCTATTGTTGCCACTTGCCACCTTCCATGGTTGCCGTAGGAGAGAGAGAGAGAGAGAGAGAGAGAGAGAGAGATTTGATACAGAGTGAGAGAGGGAATCTCTGATATAGAGTGAGAAAGGGAATCTCTGATATAAAGTGAGAATGAGGAATGAGGTATGAAAGGCAACTAGGTATATGTTGCCGTTAAAGGGCATTTTTGTCTAAAATTTGGCAAAAGTATTGACATGTGCCTTGCAACAAACGATACTCAAACGGAAGGGTGCTCCTTGGGTAACGGTAGAAGATGAGAGGGTGTGTATGGGCGTTTTTAAAGGTTAGGGGGTGTCCGTGTCTAAACCGAATAGATGAGGGGGTGTTCGTGTATTTTCACCATATATATCTCAATCCGTTTCACATGAGGGGTCATCATTTTACTTAAAATACAGACCTCCCTATTTCTCCTATTTTCCGATTGAATTTCGATAATCCGAGTCGCTCAATGTGATTGGAATGTGATTTTAAGGGTACCCGCTAGAAATTAGTAAAAAAAAATGACCGAAAAAAGCTTCATCCGAATTGTTTTTTATTAAACGGTGCAACAAAAAATTGCTCAAATCAAGCCCTTCCCAATCAATTTTTTTGCCGATTTCTCGCGAGGATCCTTAAAATCATGTTCTGAACACATTGAGTGGCTCGGATCATTGAAATTCGATCGGAAAAGGGGTCCACATTTTAAGAGGTCCTCATTTTAAAATGAGGACCTCTCAATTTCTCACATTTTTCGATCGAATTTTGATGATCCGAGTCGCTCAATGTGTTCAGAATGTGATTTTAAAAGTATGCGCTAGAAATCAACAAAAACAATGATTGGAAAGGGCTTGATTTGAGCAGTTCAATAAAAAACTGCTCAAATCAAGCCCTTTCTAGTCATTATTTTTGCCGATTTCTTGCATGTACCCTTAAAATCACGTTCTGAACACATTGAGCGGCTCAGATCATCAAAATTCAAAAATACCTTGGTCAACCTGGACCAATTCAAAAGCTACCTTTTCCCTGAGAGAAGCTCGTTGGACTGAAAACCCCAAGGGTGGGCAGTTCTAAGCAAAAGTTAGAGCAGCCTGCTAGACCGAGAACCTATGAAGGAGGTCTAGGCAAAAATAAATAGGCAAAATTTGAAAGCTCGCTAAACCGAAAACCCGAATGGGCTATACTAGGCAAAAGTTAGAGCGTAAAGGTGAGGTAAAGCACACGAGTTAACCTTGGCTGGAACTACGTTTTGACCTGATTCCCAAAATGGGATACGTAGGCAGTCTCTCTTCGAGACTCGGTCACAAACTATTGATCCAAGGCTTTGGTGCATTGCCATGGTCGAGAAGAAGTCAAGCTTTCGTTGGAGCATCAGAAGGGGGAAACCTTTCGTCTTTCACCTATTTGAGCATCAGAAGAAGTCAAGCTCTTCCCAGTTTTATTTGATTTGTACAGGTCATTGTACATCTGTTTGACCTTATGCAAATGTCAGTTTCACCTATTTGAGTTTTGGCAAGTTAATGCCCAAAATTTTATTATTTTCCATGTGTCTAAAGGTCTGCATAATATCCTGGGGATCTTTCTCCCTTTTTGTTCGAGCTAGGCGAGTTTGTGCATGTGCGCATGTCTGTGTATTGGCTCAGTTCACTTGTCAATGCAAATTAGATATTAGCGCATGGTGTATATGTCAAAAAAATTGAAAAAATGCAAGCTTTGTTTGATTGTGAGTTTAGTTTAGTTTAGTTTTGGTAGTGAGTGAAGAGAGAAATAGGATGATGATTGAAGAGAGATAGAGAGAAATGAGAAAGTAATAATTGGAAAAATAGGGTAATGATTGGAGAAAGAAGTAGGGTAATGATTGGAAAACAAAACTAAAACTAAAATAAAATGATAACCGAACACTTCCGCAATTTTTATATTGTTACCCTAGCATCTGTAACCCACAAGAAGTGGAATCTTGTGAAGCAGCAAGGGCATGTCGACCCAAGGCCAAGCAAAACATATCCATGGGGCTTGTCCGCCCAAGCATCAAAGAAAGGGCACGCAGGCCCAATGCCACCGCTAAATGTCAATCGGGGCATGCCGGCCCGCTCAAGCGTCTATCTGTTTAGGTGAGCATCTCCAAGGCAAAAGACAGTAAAGTAATGGGGCTCAGTGTAGGGATGGCAATCTCGGCCGACCCGTTCGAACTCGCCCCGTTCCCTGCCCCGAAAATACCCGAACTTCGGGGATTCGTTTGGGGATTGGATAGGGTATGGGGAATTTTTTTTTAAAAATTCGGGGATGGGGTAGGAGACGGGGATAGGTCTCTCCCCGCCACGAACCCTACCCGTCCCCGTTCCCCGTTCCCCGTTCGTTACCCTCCCCGCCACGTCCCCGAATCCCTGAAATATATATATTTATATTTATAAATAAATAAATATATACTATATTATATATACCCCTTCAATAGTATGTTTTTTTAGGGTTCTCATTCTTTTCCCTTCATTTCCGCCGCACTAGTGGTGACTCTTCTCTTATCTTCAGACAGACTTCAGTCTTCTCCTCTCCTAGTCTCCTGACTCCTGAGACCTCACAAGTCACAACGAGTCAACGATGACTCCTCCTCTGTCTCTCTAGTCTCCTCAACAACGACAATGATGAGGTAGATTTCCGTGTCTCCTCTTTCCATCTCCTCTCCTCTCTCTCTTTTTTTCTCTCTCTCTCTCTCCCTCATCACTTCTTCGTCTTCACAAAAACCAAATCCCGATCCAAATCCTAGTTTTTATTCCTTCTGTAAAAGCCTTATTAATTTCGCGCACCCAAATCCCTTAACATCACAGATCCTTGATTTTCAGGCAATTCCAGCGCTGGGGAGCCCTAAAAATTCGTTATTTGAGGGCTCTGGAAGACGGGGTTCGTTTTAACAACTTTCACTATTTCTAGGGTTTCAAAGGTAAGACCTTTTATTCTTCAGCAAAGAAAGATCGTATTTGCCATTTATATTAGTTGTTGACCTAAATTTTGAATTCCGTTTTGCCTACGGTGAGTTTTGATGTTCTTGCCGTTTAGGATTGAGTCGTGTTTTGTTTGTGCATCTGGACTTGGTTTGACTTCCGACTTGCTCATTTTGTGGTTTATTCGTCTAGTCTCGACTGTCTCATTGTTTTGAAGGTTTCGTATTTTTGTCTGTTGTTTTTATAACTAGAATGGTTTAATGTGCGATGTATATTCATGTAGTTGGAATGATTTAATGAGATATGATTTTGAGTTTGATTTAAATACGAGTATTGGCAGTAACTTGAATAACATTATTTTTAGTTGTTTTGCGTTCGTGAAAAATGGAAATGAGATCCCCTGGCTCAAGATCCCCACGCTCGTCAAGGTAATCTCTTTCCGTCTCTCTAATGTGCTATGTATATTCATATGGCTTGTGATTTTTTCTTTTTAATGGCTCTTATAGAATGTTTTTTTTTTGAACAATCAGTTTGCCGACTCGGGATGGTCGCTCTGTGTCAACTAAAGTGTCAACTCAAGTTGAATCGAATGAAATATCAGAATCACAAATGAACTCAAATCCCCCTATATGTGATGATGTAACCAAGGAGTACACTTTTGAAGGTGATGAAATTGTAGACACAAGTTCTTTAAGGAGTGATGTATGGTCGCATTTTCAGAAGATAAAACTTAAGTTAATGGGTGAGCCAAAAGCTAGGTGCTTGTACTGTAAAAAGAAGTTGTCTGCGTTGCCTAAGAGTAGGACAACACATTTGAAAGATCATAGAGACTCTTGTCCCTGAAAAAAAATGTTTGATAGAAAACAAAAGATTTTAACACCTAGTCTTATGATGGGGGAGGGCAAAAAAGTCAAGCTTCAAACTTATAGCTTTGACCCAGAATTTGCTAGGTAACAACTAGCTTATATGATCATAATGTATGAATACCCTCTACACATGGTGGAACATGTTTGGTTTAGGAAATTTTGCTATGCTCTTCAACCGGCCTTTAAAGTTGTTTCTCGAAATACAATGAAGAGGGATATTTTCAAGATATATGATGTTGAAATGGGGAGGACAATGCGGCTTATGGAAAGGAATACAAGTAAAATTTCCTTGACTACCGATATGCGGACATCTAGCTGTGGGCAGCGTGCCCTTTTCTTTTAGGGAAAGGATTCCGTTCCCTTCCTAAAGAGAAAATGCCGGTTCGCGGTAGTGCTTAAGCTGGACGACAAGCGCTCGCAAGAATACAGAGTCACCACTCGAGTTTGAAGGTTCGACACCCAAGGAACTATATTTCGAAGCACTTGCCGCACTGTTTGTTTTGAAAAAGTTAAAGGAACCAGTCCGTCATAACCATAGCTGGGTTCAGGAGCCAGGTTACGAGAGGGGAAGGGTTTTATGGCACCCCTCTCGCCCAATCCGGAGATCGGTCTGTACTTAGGCATTTGCAAAATATGTTAGTTTGCAATTCTGTTTGATTAATCAATTTTTAGCCATTTAGGGCGGGGGAACAGTTAATAGGGATTTAGAACTGTAACATGTTTGCAGGATGTGAATGATAGCATGGATAAACAGTTAGTATAGGATGAGAACAGACTGCTGTGGAAGTTTAAACAAACTGGGAGGCCCCTGTTTTGGAGTGATGTGCGCAGGAAGAAACCTAGCATGCACTGAACAAGTCACTGCATGTTGTTTACTCCTGCGCGCACAACTCCAAGACACGCGCACGCCTGTGAGCTTACCCACAACTCTTATTCTCAAACCCTCTAGGCTCTGGAAGGACCAGTGCACACCCAAGACAAACCACGCAGTTATAAGCAACATAATATAAAATTTAAATGCTGTAAAGCCTTACGAATTAATAAAACACCCCATAAACAGTGTGAGGACAAAATAATGGCCTAAGGCCGAGCTACCCGTGCAAAGCCACTCACTGGTTAGAGGCAGACTATCGCGCAACAGAGCCATTCTGGCCCGCGAGGGTGCGCCCTAGCGCTCTGTCGCACAATGGAGGCAGTCTGGCGCGCGATGGTGCACCCTGGCGCAACCATACCAGTGCTTGGTTACACATTTCTGGGTTCTGGGACAGGTCCAGAATGATCCCAGGGTTACTCCAAAATAGCAGAAACACAAACTAACTACAAACTAGCAGTTTCTAACAAAAGAAAGCAATAAATTGGATTTTAACATGCTTAACAGTGGTCTATATTCAAAGTAATGCATAAAACAATAAGACACCAATCCCCACGAGGACCATCGCGCGATGATTGGAATCGTCGCGCGCGTGACTGGGTCTATCGTGCATTGGTTCTTACCACAACGATTTTTGAAACCTTACCAGCTTTAGGACCAGGACTAGTATGGATTACCAGCCTTGGCCCTGCCAGACCCCCTCAGGGATCAGAACAGAAAACAGAATAAAGGTAAGCTATACCTTTGATTTTGGGTTTTAAAGGGCTTAAGCTTTGATGTTTGATGCTTGATGCTTGATTGAGTGGTTGAATGCTTAATAATTGAAGAACAAAGTGATTGTGCTTGATTGGGGTGTGAAAATGGTTGTGGGATGTTTTTCACCCTTTTACCTTTTGTAACCCCTTGAAAGAGAAACAAAGGCGGATATATATAGGAGGAGATGGAGTTGAATCTGGTTGAAAACAGAGGGGTTCAGCCAGTCCACGAGGCCTAGCTGAGGTTGCATTGGTGGCCAACTGTCCTCCTTCAGAAAGGTTGGTGGTAGGTTGGACCGTCGCACGACGGAGTCAGTCTGTCGCGTGATGGTGCGCCCTGGCGCTCTGTCGCGCGATGGAGTGAGTCGGGCGCACGATGGTGCGTCCCGGCGCGGGATGGTTGCGCCCTGGCGCGCATCAGTAGGGTTTTTGGTTTTTGAAGTGGCTTAGGTTAAGTTAGGTTCAAGGGTTTTGCAAACACTCAAAGCTCAAACACGCTATCATTCCCAGGGTGTTCTTGATCCATTTCATCATCGGAAAATCAAAAACCGTAAGTAAACTAATCTGGAAGCCCAGATTGGGGTGTCTACACTAGCAATAAAAAGATAGGGTTTATGGTGATCACGACACATTTCATTGACAATTCTTGGAAATTACATAGCCGCATTCTAAGGTGAATTTTTAATTCCTAATGTTAATGTTTCAATTATATGCTAGTTTTTTAGCCTTATTATTGTTCACTGAGTGTAACAAGTGTTTTATGTAGGTTTGTTTATGTCCCATGTCCGCTCACATCGGAAGTATTAGGTGAGATGTTGATGGAGACGTTTTTGGAGTGGAATATTGATAGGAAATTGTCTACTTTGACAGTAGACAATTGTACTACCAATAATGCAATGATTAATATTTTGTTGGACAAATTTGGAGGTGATCATATTTGGTTTAAGGGTTTCTTCTATGTACAATGCGCTGCCCACATTCTTAACTTGATTGTGAAGGATGGTTTAGATGTTATTAAATCGTCGATTGAAAATGTTAGAGATAGTGTTGCATATTGGACAGCAAGTTCAAAGAGAGAGGAGAAATTTGAAGATGCAACGCGTCAATCGGGAATTACATATGATAGAAAGTTGTCTTTTGATTGTCCTACAAGGTGGAACTCCACCTTTTTGATGCTTCAAAATGCCATAGAATATAAGAGCGTTTTTGGTAAATTAAACTCAAGGATTCCCAATATAAATGTTGCCCAAATGATGATGATTGGGAGTTGGCTCAAGATATATGTGAGAGGTTGGAAATATTCTACAAGGTCACTTTGTTGTTTAGTGGAACTAGTTATCCTACTTCCAATCTATTTTTTTCAGATGTGTGTGATATTAAAGTTACATTGTCTGAGTGGGCTATTTGTGGGATTGATCATGTGGAGGAAATGGCCAACAACATGATTGAGAAATATGACAAGTATTGGGATAATACACATGGATTTTTGGGAGTTGCTGTGGTGTTGGACCCAAGGTTCAAGATGTCCTTGATTGGTTTCTACTATAAACAAATATATGGGGAGGTGCTTGGTAAAGAGATGACGGAGGACATTCGGGCACGTTGTTATGACTTGCTTACATTGTACCAAGGAAAAGCCAACAAGAATCGTGGTGAATCGACAACTTCAACTTCAAGCCTCTCAACCAACTCAAGCAAGCCTCCCACTACCTCTTTCAAGTGTATAAGTAGCATATCTCAATATGATTCCTATAGAGACAACTAGAAGAAAGCTATAACTATACATGTGAAGTCTGAATTGGAATATTATTTAGAGGAGGAAGAGTTACCGAGAGGTGAGGGTGAGGACTTTGATATATTGGCATGATGGAAATCTAACGACTTAAAGTACCCTACTTTGCAAGCTATAGCTAGGGATGTGTTGGCTGTCCCGGTGTCCGCGGTTGCATCAGAGTCCGCTTTTAGCACTAGTGGTAGAGTGGTGTCTTCGAGTAGAAATAGACTTCACCCTAAGACTTTGGAAGCATTGATGTGTGCTCAAAGTTGGCTGAAGGCCTTCGAGGATGGAGGTAATTTTTTAATTAATCTCTTATTTTCACACATATTTTTGTCTTTGCTAATATGGTATATAACAATTATTGGGTTTAATTATGTCTAATTTTTCTTCAAAGTAGAGGTTCCAACTATCAATGATGAGGATATGGACATTGATGATTGTATTTTCGGTGTAACATTTGTTGATGATTGATTGAGTAAGAGTTATTTTAATTTATAATCATCTCAATTGAAGATATTTATTAGAGAATAGAAGTGATGATACATTTTTGTTTTAGAGGTTGCACTACTTTGGTCCTTGAAATTGGGAAGGATCATGGATGCTTTGGATGATGTGTTTTTTGTCCATGACTGTTTTGGTTGCACTACTTTGGTCCATGACTGTTATTTGTTTGGAACTATGGAATTGTGCACTATTTTTTTATTTGCTTAATATTTGCTCCGGTTATGAGCTGTTTAGAACTATGGAACTATGAAATTAGTGCTGGAATTAACTTAGTGGTGGAAAAACAGTGCTGCAGATTAACTTATTTGCTAGAATTAGTTATTATGTGCTGAAAATTGATAGTACTTGCTGAAATAGTGAATAACAGGTTCTGTTATGTGCTGAAAATTGGTAGTATATGCTGTTAGGTGCTGAAATTGTGAAATACAGGTGCCCAAATTCCAAATCCCCGAATTCCCAATTTTGGATCGCCGTTCCCCGTTTGGGTTGGGGATGGAGGAAAAAAACAAATCCCCATTGGGGATCAAGTTGGGGGTGGGGATGGGGTAGGGGGTGGAAGTAGTACCCCCTGTCCCCTACCCGTCCCCATTGCCATCCCTAGCTCAGTGGTAGTCCTCAAGCATCGTTGTCCTCCTAGGAGCCGCCTTTAGCTAGGGTCTACATTTTCAGTTTGTGCATTCATAGTGTATACATCTTTACATATTGTGTATATCAATTGTTGAAAGCAGGAAGGTGGCCAGTTTATGGGAGTTTATGCCCGAATGCTTGCCATCATGTCTTGGTTTACCGAAGGATTCGATGCAATCTCATGCGGTTTTGGTTATCATTGGTTAGCGGAGGTAATGGAAATCTCCCTAACTGTCAATTTGTTTATAGATGGATGCGATGCAATCTCCTACGGTTTTATTCTCGTCGATCAGCGGATGCGAAGAAATCTCCCTAATCCTTGACTTATTTCCTAACGGATGCGATTGAAAATCTCTTGCGGTATTGTTCTCATAGCAGGATGCAATAAAATCTTCTACGGAACAAATCAACGACAGCCGGTCCTGTCTAATCCACAACGGCATGATCTGTGCGTCCCTCTCAGCGATGATCAGCCATATCATCAACGACGATCAGCCATATCATTCGTCTCCATCATTCAGTGATGATCAGCCATGTTTTCAACGACGATCAGCCATATCGTCTGTCTCGGTCATTCAGCGATGATCAGCCATATCATCAACGACGATCAGCCATATCGTCCGTCTCCATCATTCAACGAAGATCAATCATCTCGTTTGTCTCAATCCATTCAGCGACAATCAGTCATATCTCCCTTTTAGTCTGACAACGACAATCAGAATATCGTCCGCGTTCACTACATCAAACAACGATCAGAATATCATCCGATGGTCCACCCGTCCGCAACTTATTGTTCCCCAATAATGACGGCCTGCCCCATCCACATCTGCAACGATAGCCTATGCTGTCCAAATTTGATCAACAAGCGGCGATCCACTCATCCACTTCTACTTCCATCCCCGGCAATGGACCGCCCGTCCATTCCTCCAAACAGGTTCCTTCAAGTTTACTTGTCTACTTTGCTAGTATATTCTACTCTAGATTGCCTTGAGGGTTGTCTAGAAATCTTTGACGTTACTTGTTCCAAGTCGATGGTGCTTCAAATGCCATCAGAGAGGGGCTACTGTAGACACCCCAATTTGGGCTTCAAGATTAGTTTACTTACGGTATTTGATTCCCCGATGATGAAATAGATCAAGAACACTTCAGGAATGTCAAGTGTTTGAGCTTTGAGTGTTTGCAAAACCCTTGAACTTAACCTAATCCTAAGTCACTTCAAAAAGCCAAAAACCCTACTGGCACGCGTTGGTTGAGAACTAACGTGTGCGGGTCAAATTGACAAGTGTTGGTCAACACCAAAAGCTTGGCCTTTGACCAACACGTGTGTTGGTTTGACTCGCGCGCGGGGGTTTAAAACCTGCGCGCGCGGGTCAAACTAGTTGGCGTGGTCAACAATCAAAGGTTGACCGTTGACCCACGCGCAGGTTGGTATGACTCGCTCGCGCCAGTCCAAGCCCGTCCCCATCGCCTTTATGGGTTGCGAAGCTTAAGAACCAAGTAACCAAAGCCAGCCTCGTGGACTGGTTGAGGTCCTCTCTTTGCAGCTCCATACGTACCACCTCTCTCCCTATAAATACCCCATTGGTTCTTCCATTAAAAGGGTTACAAGCTTTTTAAAAGGTTACAAAAATACACACTTTGGGTGACATACATACCCTAATCCCAAGAGCATGGCTTGTTCTTCCTCCTCTAAACACTCAGCCATCACTCAAACAAACACCTCAATCAAGTCTCAAACCTCAAAGCTCAAGTACTTTTTCAAACTCAATCTAGGTATAACATAACTACTGTTTACTGTTCTGATCCATGAGGGGGGGCTGACAGGGTCAAGGCTGGTAATTAATACCAGTCTTGACCCTAAAGCTGACAAGGTTTCAAAAACTGTTGTGGTAAGAACCAGCGCGCGTTGGTCCATAGCACGTGTGCGCCACTTTGTGGCTGCGCGAGGAGGTCCGCGTGGGGATTAGTGTCTTGCTATTTTGTGTATTTACTTACATATAGGCCACTGCAAGCTTGTAAATAACTAGTTTACTGCTTTCCTTTGTTAGAAATTCTAGCTGTATTTCAATATGCATATCTATTGCAGTGGAGTACCCATGGGATCATTCTAGATATGTTGCAGAACCCAGAAACATGTAAAACCAAACACTGGTTTGAGAGCTCAAACAAACGCACGCCTGTGGTGTATCCGCATGCGTAGGTTGTCCTTCGACTAGTGAGTGACCTTTGAATGGGTAACTTGGCCTTAGGCCTCTATTTTGTCCCCACACTGTTTATGGGGTGTTTTGTTAATTTATAGGGCTTTTTCAGCCTTTAAACTGACTAGAACTGTATAGTAACTGCCTATAATTGCTTGGTTTGTCTTGGGTAAGCACTGGTCCTTCCAGTGCCCAGAAGAGGATAAAAACAGAGACTATGAGTAGAGCAAACAAGCGCGTGCATGTATGGGATTCGCGCACACAGGTTTGAATCACATGCAGTCATCCTTGTGAACTGGATCAGTGCATGTAGATTCTTTCTTGTGCACGTCAATTCAATACAGTGCTTTGGGTATGCTCTGTTAAACAAAACCTGGCCTTTACCCTATTTACTGCTATCACATCCATGCTATCAATCACATCCTGCAAATCGTGTTACAGCTTTAATCCCTATTAAACTATTCCCCCGCCCTAAATGGCTAAAGAATTAATTAATCAAACCGAATCGCAAATGTTTTCGTAAATACCTAAGTAGAGACCGATCTCCGGATTGGGCAAGAGGGGTGCCTCCCCTTTTATAACCTGGCTCCTGAACCCAGATATGGTTTTGACGGACTGGCGCTTTCACTTTTTTAAATCAAACAGCACACAAGGTGTTTCGAATTCGGTTCCTTGGTTGTCAGACCTTCAAAAAAACCCGAGTGGCGACTCTGTATTTCGAGTGCTTGCCTTCCGCGCTCGCGCTCCATCAATTATGGGCCCTGCTTTGGAAAGGAACGGAATCCTTTCTGAGGGCATGCTACCCACACAATTACGTGAAACCTTGGAATGCATACGAGAACATACACAATTCTGCCAAATATGAATACATTTGGGCATTTGTCTAAGTACGAGAAACTTAAGAGTATAACCTAAGTACGAATACACCTAGGAATTGGCCCAAGTACGTGAAAACTTGGGGAGCATACGAGAATATACAGGTTTATCTAAGTACGAATACACTTAGAAATTTTTTCGAGAACAAAATACTTAGGGTTGCATAAGTGAACATGCAACATTATCTAAGTACGCATATACTTAGAAGTTGATCCAAGAACGTGACCACTTGGGTGCATACAACAAACAGCTAAGTACGAGCAATACTTAGATGGTTATCGAAGTACGAACACACTTGAAGAGCAATCGAACAAGTTAAGTACGAAATACTTAACAGTGTACGAAAAAACACACAAGTCTGCCAAGTATGAAACACTAGGGCAAGCAAGCATAGTACAAAAAGTGTGTATGAATGAACGCACGAAATTGGCCAGGCATGAAGGGCCTAGGTCTGTAAATAAATCTAGTAAGGATTGAGTACGGTTGAGGTATACAAAGAGACACACAAACCCGACTAAGTATGAATGCTTAGATGTGTATGAATAAACACATGAAACTAGGGTGTGTGCATGTAAGCACAACAATACTACGTATAAGAAACTTAAGAAGCACGTGTTTGGTCCTAGCAAGAATAAGCTAAGGATACTTGTTCTCCATGCTGGGGAGCAAAGAGCATTCGTCAGAAATATTCGTTGGGTACGATCAAACTCCGAATTTGGCTAAGCATGAATAAACTTAGGCCATGACCATGAACGGTGTCGAAATTTGATTGAGTATGATCGAACTCGAATATACCTAAGTACGGATAAACTTGGGCAGTCTGCCGAGCATGGTTGAGGTTGGGCAATACAAAGCACGAAAACTTGGGTGACTACGAGCTAAATTTAACATAGGTACGAATAAACCTGAACTATGACAATGAAGAATGTCAAAAGTAGACCCCAGTACGGCAAGATTTGAGGCTCGAGCAGCAAACATTGCTTGAATCAAGACAAGCGAAGATTGTCAAACAAAGGCCCAAGCATGAAAAAGTTTGGGGCCCGAGCAACGAACATTACTTTGATGCGAGCTGAGCCCGAGATAGGCTAGGTGTGGAGGAAACCTAGGCCTTGACAACGGATGAGATCTAAATCAAATCCTGATGCCCTTAGGACTTGGCATTGAGTAATACTCGAAACGGCCATGATTGGCCAAGAATTGGGGATGAGTACGAATATTCCTAGGGTACTGAACATTGTTGGGAATTTGCTAAGTACAAGAAAACTTTGGGCCAAAGCAATGATTAAATACCGAGAAAATTGCGAAAGTGCGGAATAACCTAGGGTCATTGCTAAGTACGAACAAACTTAGCAAGAGTGCAGGTAATACGAAGAGTGCCACATGTAAAAGTAAGGGCAGGAAAAGCCTGTCCAGCCCAAACAATGAGACGTTTTGCCTGGACTAATGATGAAAGTTGCACCAATTTTGTGATATAAGGTGCAGGAACAAAATGAATTTGCTCGGTTCTTGGGAGTTTTGCTCGTCATTTGAGTAAAAATAATGAGTAAAGTTGGGGAGCAATTGTAGGGAGGTATTCCCAAACAGGCTCAAAGAGGGTCCGAACACGTGGTACGTGGGACCATGGTATAGATACGATAGAGACGGTCGCCGTGCAATACGGTGGTCGGTGACAGGGACCAGTGACATGAGAAGTCAATAGTCCAGGAAGTCTGTGCAGGGCCTTGGACCAGTGAACATGAGAAGTTATTGGTCCAAAGGTTAGATGAAAAAACCAGTGACATATGAAGTCACTGGTCCAAGTAGCCTGTTCAGTAATGAGAAGGCCAAACAGGAGGAGAAATCTAGGGAAAGCAGCCTTAGGTGCAAGAAACACTCTGAAAGGGTCCAGAAACAGTGGTGTTCCGTTTAGGAATGAGATATCGAGAATGTAAGATCTGGGAAAGATACACAAAGACAATGGGATGTTCAGTCAGTTATGGAAAAGAGTCCTAAAAGGACTAAGGTAATGAACTGATAAGGGAACGAGAATCCAAGATATCTTGGATTTCCTATATGAGATAGGAATCCTAGGGCAACAGGGATGCTTGGGCAGTAAGCATCTATGAATCTATAAATACGAGGTAAACCTAGAGGTAAAAGATACGCAATAACAGCACTTTGCATTATACGAGTTTCCTACTGATAATTAGGGTTTATTGCTAGTACGTGATACTAACTTAGGCATCGGAGGGCCTTTGCCACGAGAGGCAAAGGTGCGCTCACCTCTTCTCTGTTTTGCAGATTAGGTTCCCGACAACGTGCTAAGGTTCCGGTGAAGAGGCACAACAAGCCGTTACAATCTTATGCTGTTTCAAAGCCTCTTTCATTTTTCTCCACTTACAGTTATGGCCTGATGAAGAGTCGTGCATCTTGATGGTGCACGTTATCAATTTTCAAAGTCCTTAGATCAGCAAGACTTTGGGAAATAAAAGCTTTCTAAACCCTTGTCTACCCGATTAAGGTTTTAAACATAAAACGAGGAACAATGGAGAGAATGTCGTGATGTTTACACCATTTAGATAATAAGTGCCTCATCACTTACACTGCCCGGCTAATAGCACTGTGCCACTCACGCCGTTTTGGTTACAGTATCACGTCATCTACACCGAGTTGTTCCGACTTCAAAAGTTGAAACTTCGAGAATAGATTAGTCAAAGGTTTAGACTATTTTGACATCCCTTTGTGTTGTTCAATTCAATAAGGATACATTATCAAAAAGATTTTTAAGGAGTTTAGGAGCGTCCGAACATATTGAGACAAACTCGTCTTTTAGTTATAGAGTCTAGGGAGTACACTGACGACGATGAGTGCATTCGTACTTTATTCTTCTATTTAGATAAAGTTGCTGCAGGACCACTATTGAGCCTTCTTGTAGAGACCCGTATTTATTTTAATAAATTTAATGCGAGATTATACTATGAAATGTGAAATATGAGGTAGATATGAGTTGGGTCAATGTGAGATGACTTGTAAGTTGTGGGAGTTGACGTAATACAATATGATTGAAGGGGTGCAAGTGTTATTTGACCTATATAAGTCAAAAATCAGGAGCAGGAGATCCATTTTTCTTTTTCCCTTTCTTTCTTCTTCCGGCGTCTCTCTCGGCTCTCTCCTCCCTCACCTTCTCTCTTTGATCTCATCTACTACGAGTGAGATTTCGGAAAAATCCCAAGTACTAAAGTTGTTCTACGCGACGAGAGCTTCCTATCCATCCAAGAAAATTCAAGATCGGAGCACTTCGAAGTTTCCTCCATGTTCGGGCATGCTTCTAACCTTCGAGGTAGGGATCTCCTACCTTCTTTACATGTTTAAGTGTTAGTTGGATGTACAAGAATCAAGTTTGATCATCTATTTTGAGTCTTGAATAAATCTTGAGTATGCTGAAAATTTCGTGGGTTTTGGTATTCTGTCTTTTGGGAGCTCTTCTGCTAGGAATCAATATTTGGTGTCTTCATAAAAGTTGAAGTACGTTTCGATACGAAGATTTCGGTACCAAGATCATGAAAAACCGATAATCACACAATTAGTTATGAATTTTTGAATACTGGCTGTTTTCTGGATGCGTGAATCCGTGCGTGGCTGTCTTCTTTTAACTTTCTGGGCATGATGAACATTTTGGGTGGCTTTGGGTCTTTTACAGGAGCTGCATATTTAAGTTAAGAAGAGATTGGCGTTGGAATCAAGTAATTTGGTTAAGTATACAATTTTTGGTGAATTTCTAAAGTAGGGTTGGTTGACTGGTGCGAAAATGGTTGCGAGTCGGTTTTTCTTTTAATTGTTGGGTTAACCTCCTCTCGTTTCTGAACCTGGAATTTTTACTGAGCGTAGGGCTTGTAGTGGTGCAACTTTGGGCATTGGTTTCAATATTTTTGGGTTTAAGATGAAAGAGTTATGATTTTTCAATCAATTTTACTCAACTCCCGCGTAGAATCTGACAGCACCAGCGGACTTTGGTAAAATGGACATAACTCCTAGCTCGGGACTCGAAACGATACACCGTTTGTTTTGTTAGAAACTAGACACATAGAGCTTTCCAACGATACATCACATGCATCATGGGTAGGTCCGAGCAATAACAGATTTGCAACCAAAGTTGACCCAAATTCTGCCTTTGCACCTGTTTCATTGTTACGTTGAGCTATAATTGCATGGCTGTAATAAGGCTACCCGAATTCCGTGTTTGATGTATAACCTATGGATCGAAGAAAAAGAAGTATGCTTTTCAATGGTTTAAGTTTCGTGCTTGAATTCATGTTGTTTAATTGGATATGGGCTAATGTAAATGATTAACTTCGCCAATTGGACATGTGGGGATACGATGGGTTGATCTAGATGACTTGGTATTGGATTAAAGGGTTATGCATTGTTGGTGTATTGACATTGATGTTGTTTGATACTTAGAGAAAAATAAATAGTTTTTCCTCTTTATGTATTGTATCCATGGGTTGGTTTAGTATGCGTGTTTTGATATGTGGGTGTTGCCCTCTTAATGGTTTTAGTATATTAGACCCTGTTATGAAGTCGTATTGGCAAGTTTACATCATCAGTGTATATTGATTATGGGAATAGACCCGGGTCAAGCCGTGGTGACCCAAGTGCCCTGTGAATGCGGGAATAGACCCGGGTAAAGCTGTGGTGACCCTGTTACTTTGTGAAAGTGGGAATAGACCCGGGTAAAGCCGTGGTGACCTACTGCTCTGCGGATTTGAGAATAGACCTGGGTAAAGCCATGGTGACTCTTTTCCGGATCGACTTAGGGAAAAGACCCGGGGAAAGCCGTGGTGACTCTAAGGGCGATGCTGGTTGTGTTGAACTAATAATGTGAATGATGCGGTAGTTCTGGTGACTAGTGGGTGAACGGGGTCCCCATGCCTAGAAACATGGTTATAAGATTTGACGCAAAGAAAGTGAATGAATGAGATTAATCACATGACATAAGAGATTGGGAATTTGTCGTTTATTTGTTACGTTATGCATTGAATCCTTCTGCATCAAGATGTTAAGTTTTAATGTGTATGGCATTTTGCAAATTTCAATCTGAAGGCAAATTATGGTTCTGCGTTGGTGGTATGTTTCTAATGGCTGAGCTATTGATGTTTTCAAAAAGAAAAAGAAAAGAAAGGGAAATTGGTTTTTTTTTGAAAATCGATGATGTGAATTTGAGACAAAGTGGAATATGCGTATGAGAAACACAAAACTTGAACTTGAGTTGCCACCTTGGATCGTCTAGTATGTCAATACGTGTTTTATATTTCTTCTTTTAGACCTCCAAATCATTGTGGCTTGTTCTCCTGATATGCGGTGGGCAACTTATTCTGTGTGAGTGTATATTTGGTACGTTGTGGTGTGATGCATTGTGAAAGTTACATATAGGGTATGTGCACGTTAGACTTGTAAAGGAAATCTTAAGGTGAAAGGTTTTTGGCTTGAAGTTAACTTGAAATTTGGAATTTGATTTGGGGTTTATGGGTGAGTCTCCTTATTGTCGAGGTGTGGTATTGTTCGATGTGTCATTGTTATTTCATATTCTGACTCTACATGCGTAGTGTGTATATTTTGGTGAGAGGTTGGCTAGTTATGTGAGACAAGAAAAATGAGGGTTTTCATTAAAGAACTTAGATTAATCTTTGGGTCTTTGAAATGGAAATGAAAGAGCAGGGATTGATTTGGGTAACGCCGTAACGGTAAACTGAGATTTTTAAGAATATTGGTATGTGTGGGTGAAAGTGTCAGTGTTTGAGAAATGGAGTTAAATATTTTCCAGCGTGGGTATAGTATTTTGAGTTTCATATTTTGACAAAACAAATATGCTTTTGGAAAATGTTTTTCCTTGGGATCTGTCTTCACTTCTGCATATAATTTAGGTATGGATATCTCTACGAGCTAGTGTAGCTCACCCTATCCTTTCAGGTACTCGTCATGACACATAGCTTGGATTGCATGGAGTGCACATTGCGACGTCTCTTGAGAGCTTCATTGGTATCGTTAAGGAAGTGTTTATCATTTAGTCTAATTCATGTTATGTATTTTACTCGCAATTGAGGGTTGTACCATTTGATTAGATCATATGTAAAGCTATGTATAGACTCATCTCCTTGATTATTGTGAATCTCTTTAAATGGAAGACATTTGGGAGACTTTATGTAAGAAAAAAAAAAAATTGGAGCGAAGAAGAAGAAGCGACTTGATTTGCTATTTGGATTTACATGACATTTAAAGGTAAATATAGTTGAGAGAAAGACTTTTGTTTGTAGAAAATATATTATTATTTAGTTAAAAATCGGGGGCGTGACACTTCTCTTACTTTGCTGCAAGTTCTAAATCATTGCATCAAGGAGGAAAGCACTGAAGCAAAAGGGCAAACCTGCTTGGGAACGTTTGCATCAGAATTCGATTCAAAGGCTTGTCAAGCTTGAATCCCAATCAGTCAAAACAAAAGCTTCTCTGATGTAGGGAGGTATTTCCGAACAGATACATTTAGTAGCCGAACAAGTGGTATATATGAGATCATGTGGTAAATACGAGAGAACTTACCGTCGGCCAACACGGTGAGCGGCGACGAGGGCCAATAACATGAGAAGTCATTGGTCTATACAATCTGTTCGACATGTTTAGATAAAAAGACACGTGAAGTCATTTATCAAAAGCATAAGAGTGTGGACCAGTAACATGAGGGGTCATTGGTCCAAATATACTGTACAGCAATGAGATGGCCGAACAGAGAAAGAGTTATTAAGTAAGCGACCTTGCATGTTAAGGCGGTAGGAATGCTCTAGAAGATTCTAGAACGGTCTTATCCTCTGAAGAATAAGATCCCGAGTATATAGGAAAGAGACCCAACGTGAATGGGATGTTCGGCTTATTATGGAAAAGAGTCCTAAAAGGACTGAGGTAATGAAATGATAAGGGAACGAGAGTCCCAGATATCATGGGTTCCTATATGAGATAGGATTCTTGGAGCGAGTGGAATGCTTGGGCAGTAAGCCTCTATGAATCTATAAATATAAGGAAAACCTAGAGGAAACACTACTACAATAATCGTAAAAGATGACAGTTTAAAAGTGTCATTAAACGTGAAAGATGACAGTTTTGAAACTGTCATCTATGGAGCTGTCATTAAAAGTCAAGATTTGTTATGACAATAAAAAACTGTCATTAAACATATAAGATGACAGTTTGAAACTGTCATCTTTGTGATAAAAGATGATAGTCTTAATCTGTCATCTTTAATCGCAAAGATGACGGATTTAAACTGTCATCTTATCTGTTCTCCATTCAAGAAAAAAAAAAACCAATTCTCTTTCGAATGCGTGGCCGCCCACGTGGCACCCACGTGCCTCTCGCATGGCCGCCCAGTGGCACTTGTGTGTCGCCTACTTAGCACTTGTGTGGCCAGCAAATATTTGCTTGCCCCAGGACTTGAACTCAAGAACTTCAGTTCCTCGTGCGCGTGTTACCATCTGAGCTGGCACGCTTATTGTTAACAAAAGACAAACAAAAACATGTATAGTATATTTTCGAAAATTTTAAGATGAGCACTTTTAATGTCAGTTTTCGATGAAACTGTCATCGTAGACATTGAAAGTATGAGATGACAGTTTTAAACTATCATCTTATATGTTTTTATGACACTTTCTGACTGTCATCTTTTATGATCAACTGCAATGTCAGTTCTAACTAAAACTGTCATTAAAAGGGCTTAGTTTCAATGTCGCTTTTAAGGACAACTGTCATTAAAAGGTTTCCCATATGGGCTTCCGGAAGCGCATATTTTAATGTCAGTTTTAAGCAAAAACTGACATTAAAGAAAAAGATAATAATGTCACTTTTATTCTAAACCGTCATCTTATATCGCAAAGATGACAGTTTGTAAGATAGACTGTCATCAAAAGTCTACCATCATATTTTCGATGACAGTTTTACAAAAACTGTCATTGTTTCTATTTTTTGAGTGTCATCTTTTAAGGTTTTTGTAGTAGTGAAAAGGTACGCAATACGTTGCACTCTTACTATTTTCCTATTGATAATTAGGGTTTGTTACCAGTATGTGATACTAATTTAGGCATCGGAGGGCCTTTGCCATGAGAGGCAAAGGTGCACTCACCCTTTGTCTGTTTTGCAGATTAGGGTTCCAACGACGAACTAGGGTTCCGGTGAAGAGGCACGAGTAGCCGTTGCATATTGGTGTTGTTCTGAGCATCAATTGTTTTCATCCCCCTACAATTGGCGCCGTCTGTGGGAAACGAACCAAATTTTCTGGAAAATAATCATGGTGGAAGAAAATCCAGTCACGCCATTTAGTCAAAAGGACCAGTTGGATGGGGGAAGAGATAAATCCCCACCAGGTGCTCCGAGAAAGCCCACTGGTAGACATGACAGAGATAACTCCAAAGAAAAAGGAGACAAAATTGCCACTGGCTCCACGAGAAGGAGTAAGTCTCACCGAATAAAGGAATCAGTCACCCATTCAAGAAGTATACACAATGATGACGATGTCCTCGATAAAAAGAGAAGGGAAATCGAGGAATACTCTCGTTTGATTCGAAAACGAGAGTACGAGATACAAGAATTACAGTGGGTACGAGAGCACCCAGAAGATTCCGAACTTTCACGAAGGAATTCCCAGAGAGACAGACAGACTCTGGTAGTCCATAAGCAGGCTCATTCACGAGGGAGAAGGAGCAGGAGTCCTATTATAGGGAGATACGAAGCTTCTCCACGAAAGAGGAGAAATAGAAGTAAAAGCCGAACACCCGAAAAACGAAGGGCTTCTTCACGAAAAAGGAGGAGCAGAGACCGAAGTTCCACCCCAAAAGAGGAGGAAACAAGGAAGCACCACCGGGACAGGTACGAGAGGCCTGATGCTGATTGGGACAAAGCTATGGCCCACAAGTTGAAGGAACTCGAGGATGGGACAGTGACTGCACGAGAGGCAGCACAGAAAGCTCTGAGTAACATTGCAGCCTCCCCCTTTGCAAGGAGGCTACAAGAGGCTAGGTTGCCGAGCAGAGTGAAGCACGGTACGTTCATACTTTACGAGACAAATGCGGACCCGTAGCTCACATACAGCACTATCAGCAGGCTATGTTCATGCACGAGGGGGATGATGCCATCTTATGCAAAATGTTCCCTTCAAGTCTTGGCAAGGTGGCTTTGTCTTGGTTTCACAAACTGGCCCCACGATCCATACGAGGATGGAGGCAATTAGCTGAGGAATTCACTGCTCGGTTCTTGACGAGGAGAAAAGCCCCAAAAACGTTGAAAGTCTTTCCACCATGAAACAGGTGGAAAATGAGCCGATCAGGGATTATGCAAAGAAGTACTGGGAAACTTTCAACGAGATTGAAAGCTACAGTGAGGAGTATGCCATTGCAACCTTCAAGACTAGTTTGCCTGTTCGGGGAGAGTTGCGTCGCTCATTGAATAAACATCCGGTAGCCACGCTGGCTAAACTGATGGAACGGACAACATGCCAGAATGGAGGATGACATACTCCGCGAGGATGGCAGGATTGTTGCCAAACAGCCAAAGGCACCTGTCAAAAAGGTGGATAAGCCAAAGCCCAAAACTTACAGAGAGAGAAAGGAGTATGGGCAGGCTAAGAAAGAGCCATACAAGGATAAGCAAGCTCCTGACCCCAAATCTTTCTTTTCTATCACTACGGTTCGGAAGGAACCAATTTATAGGATTCTTTATCGAATAAAGAATCAGCCATACTTTAAGTGGCCCCCAAGTCTATGCGGAGATAAGGACACAAAACGTGTTACGAATCAACACTGCAGCTACCATAAAGATTGGGGCCATATGATTGAGGATTGTGAGATGTACAAAAGACACCTTGACGATTTGGTCTCTCGGGGCTATCTCAAGGAATTTATCCTGGAGGATCCAAAGGAGAAAGGGAAAGCCATGGAACTGGATTACGAGCAGAATCCTAAAGGGGCAATCCACATGATACATGGGTTGGCCACACCTTATACAAGAAATGAGGTTAGGCTACTCTAAAGGCAAGTTAAGCACGATCAACATGTAATGCGATTGGGAAACAAGAGAGGGCGAGAGAATGATGTGTGCAATGAAAGCATAGCATTCACAGATGATGATCTGGGAGAAGTCCAAATACCCCACAACGATGCTTTGGTCATAACCCTACAAGTTGGGGAATATGACATCGAGAGGATTCTAGTGGACTCAGGGAGTTGTACAGAGGTGATGTACTATGATGCGTTCAAGAAACTGGGGCTGGCCCAAACGGACTTAGAGCAATCTATAACACCCCTGATTGGGTTCGGTGCAGGAGCAGTCTGGCCTCTTGGAAAAGTAATGCTACCTATTCGGGCTGGATCGGTGGTGTTGAAGACAGATTTCTTAGTTGTTGATGTTCCTTCTTCCTATAACGTGATTATAGGGAGGACATGGCTGCACAAGATGAGAGTTGTCTCCTCGACTTACCACCAGATGGTGAAATTCCCAGGATCGAATGGGGTTGAAGTAATTAGAGGCAATCAGAAAGTGGCCCAACAGTGTCTAATCTCCATCATTAAAAGAGCTCCAAAGGCCCACCACGTTCATACATTAGAAGTACCAGATCAACCAACTATTGAGGATGTTGAGAGAAGTCCGGCAGAAAAGGTGGTCAAAGGCTTGGAGAAAATTCAGATCAACGAGATTGATCCTGAAAGATATTTCTTAATTGGAGAATCATTGCCAGCAGACAAAAAGGCTGAACTGATAAGATTTTTGAAGGAATATATCGATGTATTTGCATGGGTGCCGGAGGAAATGCCCGGAGTAGATGCAGGTGTATTCTGTCACCATTTAAATGTTGATCCTCAACATAAACCGATCATTAAGAAAAAACGGAGGGCAGTCATGCAGCATGTGGATGCAGTAATTGAAGAGGTCGATCGTTTGCTGGAGGCCAAAGCAATACGTGAAGTTTACTATCCAGAGTGGTTATCCAACACCGTGGTGGTAAAGAAAAAGAATGGGAAGTGGCGTGTCTGCGTAGATTTCACAGACCTAAACAAGGCATGTCCAAAGGATAGCTTCCCTCTTCCAAGGATAGACCAGTTGGTTGACGCAACTGCTGGGTACGAGCGAATGAGCTTCCTCGACGCATATCGGGGATATCATCAGATTGCTATGTTCGGGCCTGATCAAGAGAAAACTTCTTTTATTACACCACGAGGGTTGTATTGCTATAGCGTCATGCCATTTGGGCTAAGAAACGCTGGAGCAACGTACCAACGACTTGCGACCATCATGTTCAAAAAGTTTCTTGGCAAGACTATGGAGGTTTACATAGATGATATGGTGGTAAAGAGTCAAGCTAGAAAGGGACACATAGCAGATTAGAAAGAAGCTTTCGATATCCTGAGAGAATACAAACTGAAGCTCAACGCCTTGAAATGTGCATTTGGAGTTGGTTCAGGAAAGTTCCTAGGCCATTTGGTGACCATGAGAGGGATTGAGGCCAATCCTGATTAAATTGCAGCCCTACAAAGGCTACAAAGTCCCAAAACTACTAAGGAAGTCCAAAGGTTGATTGGAATGGCTGCAGCACTTAATAGATTTATCAGCAGGTCAAGTGACAAATGTAGACCCTTTTTCAGTTATTGAAAAAAAGGGAGGGATTCGAATGGGGAGCAGAGTGCGAACAGGTCTTCCAGGACCTGAAGAAGTATCTGGCGGAGCCTCCACTTCTGTCAACTCCACAGCCAGGTGAGTCTTTAGTTTTGTACTTAGCTATTTCTGCACATGCTGTTAGTGCAGTCCTGTTAAGGGATTTGGGAATCGAGCAAATCCCAATTTATTATATTAGCAAGACACTACTGGATGCAGAGACGAGGTATCTGCCCCTAAAGAAACTTGTCCTGGCACTTAGAACAGCCACATGGAAATTGCGACACTACTTCCAAAGCCACAAGGTTGTGGTTTATATTGAGTTCCCACTGAAATCACTGCTACGAAAAGCAAATTTCTCAGGAAGGATCTCGACGTGGTCCGTCGAGTTAAGCCAATACGATATCGATTATCAGCCACGTACGGCAATCAAAGGCTAAGTGTTGGTTGATTTTGTGGCGGAGTTTTCTCATATGGTAGCTCCCCTGCCTCCCACGAGAAAGGAACAGGTGATTAAGACATCATCCATGAAGAGCCAACTCTCAGCCGAACAGGACCCCGTGGAATGGAAGTTATTCGTTGACGGATCCGCATGTAATATTGGTTCAGGAATTGGGGTTGTCCTCTTTCCTCCTAAAGGAGTAATGATCGAGTTATCTGTTCGGCTTGGTTTCAGTGCATCAAATGTGGCAGAGTATGAGGCACTCTTAGCTGGATTGAGAAGTGCAAAGACTCTGAAAGTAAAACGAGTCAAGGTGTATTGTGACTCACAGCTCGTAGTTAATCAATTGTCCGGGGAATACCAAGCCCGAAATGAGAAGATGATAGCATATGTGGAAGCGGCCAAGGATTTACTTGATACCTCCGAAAGGGTTCACATTGAATAGATAAGTTCAGGACAAAATGCACATGCCGATTCTTTAGCGTGGTTAACCGCAGCTGTTCCAACTGAATTCAAACGGAGGGTAGCAGTTAAGTATCTGACAGAGCTTAGCATTGGGAGGAGTGTTGAGCTGGTCTTGGACGTGAACCAAGGACCAAGCTGGATGGACCCAATCGTGGAGTTTTTACGTGATGAAATACTCCCCACTGATAAAAAGGAAGCTCACAAGATTAAAACCAAGTCTGCAAGATTTTGGCTCTCCCCAGAAGAGAAGCTTTACAGGAAGTCCTTTATAGGTCCGTATTTACTCTGTGTGCACCCTGAGATGGTGCAAAAATTTCTACACGAAATTCACGAAGGGACTTGTGGAAGCCATGCTGGAGGTAGATCCATAGCCCACCGAGCAATTACTCAAGGCTATTGGTGGCCACATATGTAAGAGGACGCCAAGGTGTATGTAAAAATTTGTGAAAAGTGTCAGAAATTCTCACCAATGATTCGAACACCCGTCGAGGATCTGGTGCCTTTGACAAGTCCTTGACCGTTTGCTCAGTGGGGAATGGACATCGTGGGTCCACTCCACAAAGCAACTGGGAATTGAAAATTCCTACTCATAGCAACAGACTTCACTAAGTGGATTGAGGCAGAACCATTGGCTAAAATTACCGAACCAATGATAGAAAGGTTCGTGTGGAAGAGTATTATCACCCGATTTGGGGTCCCCTATTCCTTAATCACAGACAATGGATCCCAATTTCAGAAGAAATTCAAGGCTTTTTGTGCTCAGTACAGAATATGGAATTATTATTCGACCCCAGCTTACCCTCAGAGTAATGGGCAGGCAGAGGCATCTACTAAGTCTATCCTTGACGGGATCAAGAAGAGGCTGGACAAAGCTAAAGGGAAGTGGCCTGACGAGTTACCACTAGTGTTGTGGGCTCACCGAACAATGCCTAGGAGGTCTACGGGAGAGACCCCCTACTCTTTGGCATATGGAACAGAGGCAGTAATTCCTTTGGAGGTTGGTTTGCCAACCAATAGGACTGCATTGGTTCAGAGTGGGGGCAATGACAGGGCCCTCGAAATTGAGCTTGATCTCGCCGAGGAAAGGAAGGAAAGGGCCCTGGTACATCTAGCTTCTTACCAGGAACAACTGATGAAGAGCTATAACAAGCACGTTCACCCTCGAAAATTTGGTGTTGGGGACCTTGTACTACGAAAGGTGCTCGGCAACACCAAGGTAGCCAGTGAAGGCAAGCTGGGGGCCAATTGGGAAGGCCCGTATCGAGGAACTGAGGTCGTCGGTAAAGGGGCCTATAGGCTGGTTGATTTGGACAGCAATCCAGTACCGAGACCTTGGAACGTTCATAACTTGAGAAAATTCTTTGTTTAAGTTTAATTTTAAGTACACTACGTGATTGTGTGGAAGTTACGAATAAAGCTCCTTTGTTTTTCTAAAATATTTATTAGTTGCAAGGGGTACGAGTAACGCCCCCTTGAGTTTTATCTATCTTGCTTCAGAGTACACTACATATGGAACTCCTCTGTTATCTGTTAGTTGCTTGGGGTACGAATAATGCCCCCTTGAGTTCAAATTTATGAATAAAGTCATTTCTTTCCAGTATGTCAAGCTTTTTTCGCTTTGGAAATATGAAATACGGAGTTTTGCATTATTTTCCTTTTTCATATTGGGGAGCAAGGGATTAGCACGAATGCCATGTACGAATATACTTATCCTTACCAAAAGTAAACAGATAGCTTGATAAGTATGAAAAAACTTGGGATACTAAAAGTACGAGATACTACAAGTACGAAAGGCTTAAATCTGTTTATTGATCAAAGTACGAGGGACTTAGATCCATTTTTTAAAGTATGAGACACTTAAGTACGAGTGACTTACAGATATCTAAGTACGAACATACTTAATGAAATCTGAGTACGAACAAATTACGGGGCTGCATACGAGAACATGCAGAAATCAAGTACGAAATACTTGGGCAATAGACATAACGAGATACGTCTAAAATACTTTTGAATAAGTACGAGAGACTTAGATCTATTTGTTGAAAGTACGAGAGGCTTCAATCAAATACTAATATCCTGCATACGAGGACATGCATGAAACCTGCCACTTGAATAAACGAGGTGTTCAAAATAAACAGTTTAAGGACAGCATACGAACGAGCGTAATGCTAAGTATGAGAAACCTAAATGAGTATAAGAATTAGGGATGCATACGAAAGCATGCAGTCTGTTCGGATACGATTACTTGAAGCAAACACGTCTGGTTGAAGTTTAAAGCAACAAAAGACCACTAAAAACCAAGAGTTATACCACAAGGGGCCGAATACCTGTATCATCAAAGGAGAAAAGATACAAAATCACGGTCACACAGGACCTGTAGATTGTGCTAGGAGTCAGAGGAGATACTTGAAATTACCAAAGTTAGTCCAATTCTTGGACCTCTGGAATAGGCATATTTGGAATCTCTATACCTAGCTCCGTTTGAGAACCATCACCGCCAGTGTCTCCTTCCACAACAATGGGATCATTGGTCCCGTCCCGAACAGATGAATCATCAGCACCATTTCCTAGGAATTCATTGGGTCTGTTCTCTTCAGCATCAGTGAAATCTTCAATTTGTGCCCCTACGCCCACTATTTCAGTGGTGTACTGAGAAAGTATGAGGCATTTTGCCGAAAATACCATATTCCCGATGACGTGCTTCTTCACAGGGTGAAGAGCACGGAAATCAAAGATCAAAGAAAAGATCGCCCCGAACACTTCGCCGTGCCTCTCATGGAAATTTGCGAGGCCGATCTTCGGTTCCCACTCCATCCCTTCCTAAGGGAGATCTTGTGGAAGTTTTGTCTAGCCCCACATCAGCTTGCGATCAACAGTTATCGCATCATCATGTCGATAATTGCTCTAGTTGAGAGCCAAAACCTCGACTTTACGCCGACGGATCTATTTTTCACGTACACCATGTTGCGTCACGCAAAGTCTGGCCGTCGATACCTCACGACGCGCCCAAAAAAGACTCCCTTGATCGAAGGCCTGTCTGACACGGACAAGTGGGCCGACTTCTACCTTGAGGTTCATGGGAATTTTGAGTTCGGCGAGGGGCCTCGTCGATTCACTATCCCCAAGATCAAAGATAAGAGAGGTAACACGTCCGAACGAACACGTTCCTTCTTTGGTTAAATGCTCTTTCACACTTTCCTTGACGAGGGATTTATCTGACCGTTGCTTTCTGATTGCAGAGCTTGGCCCAATATCGAAGGTATTGAACACCAACTCCCGCGAGAAGGCTTGCGAGACACTTCTGGCCCAGGTTTGCCGACACGCTCCGACTCTTCTCGAGTACAAACCATCGTACAAGGGAGTGCTTAGAGGGAGGAAGAAGAACGAAGAAGGAGAGCCGAGCAGAATTGCACAGAAGGATAAACCGAACGACAAAAACGTTCGGAAGAAGAAGAAGGCCCCGGCGCACACCGACGAACCCGGTCCCAAGCGGTAGCGAGGAGTGAGGCTGCCAAAAATAGGGTACACAGCGGAGGAGTGGCTCACACCACTTATTGCCGACGAAAACTCCATTCCCCTCGAAGTTGTTAAATCGTCAGCTGAGGAGATGCATCGCAGGAATATACCAAGGCCGGTAATCCCTACAAAGTCTGCTCACCCTGGTCGGACAAGGGGTCCAACGGGGGACCAAGGGCAACATAAGGAGAAGAGACAAAAGACAGACGCCGACGCCCTTCCATACGGCTCAGTCCAGCAGCCACCAGTCGAAAAGGCCCGAGCGTCTCCGTCGAAGGAGAAGGAAGCGGGCATACCGACCGAGCCTCACATTGACCTCACTGACCCTGAAACCGAGGCCGCTGTCCTTCGTCAGTTCAGCCCTTCTTACACTATGCCGGACGGTCGAGTGCTACTTTTCAAAGACTCGGTGAAGGAGGAGCCGAACCTCGCTGTCACGCTTCTCAGGGGGTTGGCTCTTCCGAGGGACTACGATCAAGTCCCTACCGACCTGATGCCAGGTCTCGGCGAAATGTGCTCCCACCTTGTGCAGGTAAAATCTTTTATCTTATAACTTTGTAGCTTCGTACTTTAAATATTTCCTGTTGCTAACTTGTTCCTTTTAATCAGGCCGGGCAGGCTGCATTAAAGGCGTATGACAAAGCCTCCAAGGTCTCCGCCGAGCGTGAGAGGTACCGATCTGACAGGGACTCCTTCCGTGCGAAATGGAGGATTTCTGACAACCAAGTCAAAGAGACTGTTGCCTTGGTGGAGAAGCTAGAGAAAGAGTTGGCTGAAGCCAAATTAGCCGCAGCTTCTGCGGAGGATAAATTGAAGAAGGCTCAAGAGGAGGCAAAGGAGAAGCTGATGGACGTCGACGCAAAGGGGTATGAAGCTGGAATTAAGAGGGCTGCTTTAGAATACACCCAAGTCGCGCAAAACATGGTAAACGAGGAACTGGAGGCTCGTCTGCCAGATTTCTTCAGGCTCAGATTTGAGGAGGGCGCCAAGGCGATGGCCGGGGTAATGGCTATCGAGCCCCAATTTGGTTTTCTCAAACAGCTTCCCGAGCCAGTCATTCCGAGCCTCGACCTTCCGTATTCCGAGGAAGAATGCCAACCACTGCCTCCGGAAGGAAACGATGAAGAAACGGTTGTTCTGCATTCCGCCGAGCCTCAAAGTAACGTTGACGGAGCGGCTGAGAATGCTCCAGCGGACGAACAAACCGAAGTCTAAGTTGATGAGAAACCACCGCAGGCGTCGAGGCTGGTCGATCGGTTGCCATAGATGAAGACCTTTAACCTTTCAGTCTATTTCAAGTCCTTTTTTTTTTTACAAGAACTTGTGGTTGAATTTCTTTATGGAACACTTGAACTAAGGAATTCTGCTGAACAATCCTTATGTTTTTGCTTGTTTGTGCGACTTTGAATGGAATCAGTCAACTTTTAGTTCGCTTCAGATAGCTTTTCCACTATGTTGTTGTGTTTTGAATGAGTTAGACATTTCTCCAAACCTTAGAAATATTTTGACTGATTTGCCGAGGGTCAAAAAACCTTGACGTGTTTCCATGTTATTTACTCTCAATAGCCCCTGCATTGTCATAAGGCTCGGCTCAAACACCAATCTTATGGCAAGGCAATAATGCTAAGTAAATGCTATAAGTGGCCAATTTGTCCAAGTAAAAAATATGAACGTTGGCGAACCAAGAACAAACAAATAAGTTTGTTGATCTTTGACATGGTCGAACATCAAGTCGCTTGGAGCCACGTTTTGTTTGTGGATTATGAATCCGAACGTACGCATGATAATCTGGATACCGAGCTTGAAATGACGTATGCTAAAGCAGGCGTATTGAACAACAATATGATAAGTTGTAAAAAGGGAAGGAATTTCTCATTAAGTAATAAGTTGATGAACACAAGATGTTGCTAAGAAATGATGGCTGAAACATCCATCTTGAAAACCAGGCAGAAAATTTCAAAGGTAGGCCTTCCTAAGGTTTAGAGCATTCCAAGGGTTTTCAATTTGCCAACCGTCCTTGTCTTCTAGCTTGTAGGACCCATTGCCGACTTCTTTGACAACCCTGTAAGGGCCTTCCCAGTTTGGTCTGAACTTTGTCTTCTGATTGGCTCGGAGCACCTTCCTCCAAACCCAATCGTCGATTCTTAACCTTTTCAGCCGAACATTTCGGTTGTAACCCTGGCGACCTCTTACTGGTAATTGGCAAGTTTGAGCTGGGCATCGTCTCTCTTCTCTTTGGCTAAGACAAGGTCCTTAGCCACGGCTTCATCATTGGTTTGTGGATCAAAGGTCTCAGTGCGAAGTGTTGGGAATCTGGATTCCAGCGGGATGACTGCCTCCATTCCGAAGGCCATGGCAAAGGGGGTTTGGCCAGTGGAGAGTCGTGGTGTGGAACGGTAAGCCCAGAGGACTCGAGGTAATTCTTTGGCCCATCGTCCTCTTTTGGAGTCGTGTCGGCGCTTGATGCCGGCGCATACTGTCTTGTTTAAGGCTTCGGCCTGACCGTTCCCCTGAGGATAGGATGGAATAGAGTTGAAGAAACGGATACCAAATTCAGCACAAAGACCAGTGAGCTCTTTGCTGACGAACTGAGAACCGTTGTCGGAGACGATCGCGTAGGGAACGCCAAATCGAGTCACAATGTTCTTCCAAACAAACCGCCGAACGTCTGCCTCGGTTGTAGTCACGAGAGGTTTGGCTTCCACCCATTTCGAAAAATAATCTGTGGCTGTGATTAGGAACTTGAAACCCCCAGGAGCTGTTGGGAGTTTACCGATGATGTCCAAGCCCCATTGGGCAAAAGGCCAAGGACTGGTGATAGGTTTGAGGTGCTGAGCGGGCTGCTTTGGGATTGGAGAGAAAAGTTGGCAAGGCTTACATTTCCGAACGATTTCTTCACAATCCTTCTTCATTCCTTTCCAAAAGTAGCCTTGGCTCAAGGCTCGTTGGCAAAGCGAGCGGCCGCCAAAGTGACATACACAGCTTCCAGAATGAAGCTCATTGAGAACGGAAGAGACTTCGACAGGGTGGACGACTCGTAGGTATGGTCCTGTAAAACTTCGTCGGTAAAGTTGGCCACTATCGGAGAGCCAGTAGAATGCTGCCTTGCTTCGGACACGATGGGCTTCCTTTTTGTCCGTAGGGAGTGTATTGTTTGTTAGAAAAGCGATTATCTCGTCCATCCAGCTGGGACCGAGGGTTACGGTGAGTACTGCTTCGGGTATATTAAAGCTCGGTTCAGATATTTCGCCCAAGTTAACTGTTCGATAATCTAAGGCTTTGCTTGCCGAAGCTAGGCTTGCTAGGGCATCGGCCTGGGCATTCTTCTCCCTGCTGATCTGCTCGATTTGGAATCCTTTGAATTTTCTAATCAGTTCCAGATCGGTAGCTTGATACTTGAGCATTCTTGGATCCCGAGCTTCATAGTCCCCTGTCACCTGGTTGACGATGAGTTGTGAATCGCAAAAAACATGTAGGTCCTCTACCTGCAAACGAGCAGCGGTTCGCAGCCCTGCAAGTAGAGCTTCGTATTCGGCCTCGTTGTTTGTGGCTGGGAAAGTAAGTGTGATAGCACTCTCGTGGATGACACCGCAGGGGGTGACAAGGACGACACCGGCTCCCGAACCGTTACTATTTAAAGCTCCATCGACGTGCAGTTTCCAAACATCGCCACTAAATAGATTCCAAGTTTTGCGAGCTTCGTGTTGTTCTAACATACCGTACTCTGGCCGAACAAGGGCTTCGTCGTCAGGATTACCATGGGTGAACTCAGCAATGAAGTCGGCCAAGACCTGGGCCTTGATGGCAGTTCTCGGCTCGAAATGGATGTCAAAATTGGCGAGCTCAACGGCCCACTGGGAGACTCAGCTTGAGAGGTCGGCCTTGCGAAGAAGGTTCTTCAAAGGGAATTCGGTCAGAACGGTGACGGGATGCTCCTGGAAATATGGGAGGAGTTTCCGAGCAGTAGCGACCAGAGCAAGGAGAAGTTTTTCCAAAGGGAGATATCGCATCTGTGCAGGGAGCAATGTTCAGCTTGTAAAATAGATGGGCTGGTCGTCGGCTCCTTCTCGCCGCACTAGTGCTGAACTGATAGCATGTGGTGAGATGGCAAGATAAAGATACATCATCTCAAAGGAGTGGGGCTTGACAAGAAGTGGCGAGGAGCCGAGATAATCCTTTAGCTCGGCAAGCGCCATGTCACAATCCGAGGTCCACTTGAAGCTTCGTCGGCTTTGCTTTTTGAGGGTTTGGAAGAACACATGGCATTTGTCCGACGAGCGACTGATAAATCGATTGAGGGCCGCGGCCATGCCTGTCAGCTTTTGGATCTCCCGAGGGGTGGATGGGGCTTTGAGCTGCTGGATGGCTGCAATCTGGTTAGGGTCCGCCTCGATGCCTCTCCTTGTCACCAAGTAGCCGAGGAATTTTCCGGAGCTAACGCCGAACGCACACTTTTCGGCATTGAGGCGCAACTTGTACTTTTTTAATATCGCAAACACTTCGGCAAGGTGGGAGAGGTGATTTTCTGTCTTGAGACTTTTGACAACCATATCATCGATATATGCCTCCATGATCTCTCCGATGAGAAGGCCGAATAAGATGTAAATCATCCTCTGAAATGTAGCACCAGCATTCTTAAGGCCGAATGGCATGACGAGATAACAAAAAAGACCCCGGGCTGTAATGAAGGACGTCTTTTCCATATCGTCAGGGTTCATTTCTATCTGGTGGTAGCCCCGATAAGAATCTAAGAAGCTAAGCCGAGCATGACCCGCCATTGCATCGACTAACTGATCTATCTTTGGCAGTGGAAGACAATCTTTCGGGCAAGCATCATTGAGATTGGTATAGTCAACGCAGACGCGTAATTTTCCATTCTTCTTCTTTACCACCACAGGGTTCGCGAGCCATGTAGGGTATTGAACTTCTTTGATGGCCCCGGCCTCAAGTAGCCTCTCAACCTCTTCGTTTACTGCGTCGGCATGGAAAGCTGCCGATCTTCTGGGCCTTTGAATCACCGGTTTCGCAGACTTTGAAACGTTGAGGGAGTGCTGTATGATTTGTGGATCGATGCTTGGCATGTCATACGGCGATCATGCAAAGACTTCGATGTGCCTTTGTAAAAATTCGAATGTTTCTTTTCGTTCTTCCTCGGGCAGCTAGGATCCGAGCAAGAAGTACCGGGACGCATCGTCGTTGATGGGTATCTTCTCGAGGTCTTCAATTGATTTTTGTTCGGCGGGACAGCCAACGTCTTCAAGGACGGGTTTGTCAGGGACCTCGACCCAATGAACACGGGATGGGCTCGGCGCTTTGCCGATGGCCGACACGAAACATTGCTTGGCCTGCAACTGATCGCCCAGAAGGTCTTCCTGGCGGCCATCAGCGCCAATGTAACATACCACCTGATGGAAGGTCGAGGCAACTGCTTTGATGGAATGGAGCCAATTGCGTCCGACGATGGCGTTATACGGGCTTGGGGCGTCGACGACCACAAATTCCATGGTTGAGCAAACCGAGCCTGTAATCACAGGAAGGGTGATTTTGCCGACTGGCCAAACTGGTGCTCCACTGAAGCCGATTAGTGGGACCTCGGCCGGGATGAGGGAAGATTCTGGGAGATTAAGCTCTTTGAATAGAGGTAAATACATTACTTCTGCTGAGCTTCCTTGGTCGATAAGTACCCGTTTAACCGAATGGGTCGAGATTTGGATCGTGACTACCAGGGCGTCGTTATGAGGTTGTTGGACGCGCTGGAGGTCTCGTTCCGTGAACATGATTGACCAAGGACGCTCAAGTGTCTTTAGTCTCTTGGGGGCATTACTGACAGAGAAAATTTGGGAAGAGCCTTTTGTGACGTCCAGTTCATGCCGAAGCTTTTTGACGGCTTCCTTCGTAGCCGGTCCGTGAATAACATTGATTACTCCAACTGGCCGAGGAATTGGATTTTGCCCACCAGCATTTTGCTGTCGCCTCGGCGTTTTAGTCCAATCAATGTGATCATCTAGGAGCCCTTGGGCTGCTAAGTTCTCCAGCAGCGCTTTATAAGGGGCGCAAGCAGTCGTGTAATGGCCGAGCTCATTGTGGTACGAACATCGCTTCCGACTGTTGTCATTGCCGTCATTAGTGTTCAACTTGGGGGGGTTCGGCCAGACAAAGAAGGGTTCTCGCTCCAAAGTTCGAAGGAGGAAATAGATTGGCTCTTTGAAAACCGTTGTCTCGGCAATGTAGTCGTGAGCCTTAGGAGCCTTCTTGTTTGCAACCTTGACGGTATTCACTTGCTTCTTCGACTGCGACGAAACCACCGGCTTCGGAACAGCCAACTGGGGTGTAGCAACATGAAGGCTCGGAGAAACAGTGGTTGACTGTCCTCCCTGTAGCTCTCGTTCGGCTAAGAACTCTTCATAAGAACAGAATTGTTCAACCGTCCGCATGAGCTCGTTCATTCCGTGGGGTGGCCGTATCGCCAATTCGTCTAGGATCTTACTCCCAATCTCCAGTCCGTTTTTGAAGTTTCTAGCAGCCCAATATTGATCGACACCCGGTATCTCATTGAATAGCTGCCAATAACGCTCGGCATACTTTCGAAGCGTTTCGCCCGGTCGCTTCTTCATTTGTGCCAGGGCATCCTCCTCTTTTGCTTGCTTGTTGCTCGTGATGAACCGATAGTTAAAGGCTCGCTCAAGCTCTTTGAAACTATGGATTGATCCTGCTTCCAACTGGTTGAACCATAGCAAACCGAGGTGTCCCAAGCTTGAAGGGAAAGCCTTACACATAATGGCGTCGTCGTCGGTTACGCAGGAGATGGTACTGCGATAGCTGATGAGATGCGTATAAGCCTCGGTCGTGCTTGGATCGAACTTCTGGAACTTTGGGAGATGCATACCGGCCTTTGGAAGGGTTGCTTGAATTGTGGCCGAAAACGGAGATTCGGTAAGCTTTTTCAACTGATACTCATGAGTCGGTCTATGAGGGCGGCCATCACGATCACTGCGTGATCTCTTTGAGGCTCGATAGTCCCTTTCTCTATCGGTCATATCTTCGTACCGACGCCCAACTGATTCTCGTCTTCTCGACTCAGGTGGTTTTTGCCGAACGTCTTCTGGAAGATGTCCGGTTCGATAAACTTGTCAGCGATATAGACTGTCGTTGTTCCGAAGGACCACGCTCACACTTTTTTCCCAAGGGGGTTTCTCAACGCTTCGAGGATCGACGGATCGTCTATCAGTGTCGTTTTTGGGATGAACCCCTTCGGCGTCCCTGGCATCGCGCAGAGGGTCTTTCCCGTTCCTACGAGACGTTCGGCTTTTTCGCCGTCCTGAGTTGTATGGAACCAACGCCTGTTGATTGTCAAGGAGCTCGACCGTATCGTAGCTTTGAGAGCCTCGAGAGTATTCATCCCTTGCCGTAGAGCTTGAGTACACAGTATGGAGACTGCCCTCTTGCCTACCGTCGTCCTCGCCTCTACCGATTCCACCACTAAGGCGTTTGTGGATCGAAGAACGTTGCTGCCCTAAGCGAGCGACGCTGTCGACCCGATTGGCCATGGGTGGGGGATCCAGACGGTCATGAAGGGAGATACGACGCGGCTTGTCACTTTCTCCGCGCGGAGGAGGAGGCGGTATGTTTCTCCGCCTGCGTCTTCCCTGTGAGTCGGAGTGAGAGGCTGCCGGACGATTACCCGCTTTGATACGAGCTATCTCCATTTTGAGGATAGCGACATCGGCGTTGGTTTGTTCCTGCTGCTGTTCTAGCATTTGGACGTAGGCCAGAGCATCTTCACTTAGACCTGCTGGACGAAGGATGGAGGTGCTTGCAACAGGAGGAGTGAAGCCAGGAGGGTGAGAAGGAGAGAGTGTGTTTACTCCTGTTTCGGCTTGTAGTTGTAGAGGGGGGTGAGGAGGCTGGAAAGGAGGTGGTGGACCGCCCATTTCGGAGGTGAAGAGGCGGTGACGAAGGTTCTAGGAAATATGGAGAGGAGGAACCACGGAGGAGCCGCCGTGTGGTTGAGGGACGAGGGAAAGGGTTCACGTCGGGTTCATCACATTGTGGGGACTCCGATCCGATTGGTTCGCGAATTGATCTTGATCCCGCTCTTCGCCTTGCAAAACAAAGCACGACTATAGACCACACCGGAGGTCCTCCGGAATGGCCCTCCACTGCAAGGATCAGTACTGCTTCAGAGAGGCAAAAAGCCAAGAGCTAGGGTTTTTGGCTCTACAGTCAGGTTCTTCGTCAATCTTGCAAGATGCAACCCCGCCGACTTCTCCATTTTCAACCTCTACATCAAACACCTCGGAAAAACTTGTCATGGCAAATCAACTGCTCAATCTTGAAGCTGTCCTCACTAATCTCCAGAACAGCCTCACTACTATGCAACCGAGGGCTACCCAGACAGATGCTAACATCACTCGTCTGAATGATCTTATCAATGTAGACACCCTAATTTGGACGTTTTCTAAATTAGTTTACTTACGGTATTTGATTCCCCGATGATGAAAAAGATCAAGAACACCCCGAGAATGTTAGTGCGTTTGGGCTTTGAGCATTTTGAACCTCATTCGAACCATTTTCAAATTCTTCAAGCCAGAACAAAAAGGCCTCAGCAAAACCCTGTTCGCATATGCTGGTACATAATTGGCATGCGCTGGTAAACTGTCACGTGTCAGTCATCCACCGTTGACCAGGTTCTCACCGGCGCACGCAATTTTCTAACTAGCGTACGCCAGTCAAATCACCTTTATTCAACCACGTGCACAAGACTTTTGAGCCACCCAGAACCCTGTAGATTCGTCTAGTGGGTGGATATATGCAGGGAATATTCCCCCCTTCTCTCCTACAACTTCCATCATCTTGTCCCATGCATTTAATGCATGGAAGACTCTCCCTTCAAATCCAACCAGCCATTTTCAGTTGGTTATAACCCCCCTATCCTTCATTCATTGCCCTATATATACCCCCCCTTGCATTCATGTGCAAGGGGTTACCAACATAAAAGCTCCCAAACCTTTCTTCTCTTTTATTCCTTGGCTTCTTGTTTGCTCTTCTTCCATCCATTGAAAGAGTAAGCACGCAGCCTCCATTTTATACACTTATCACACCCAACACTTATCATCCATCCCTTAAACCCTTAAGTTCAAGGTTTAAACACACCACCAAACTCAATACCAAAGGTATACCACCTTTGTAAAGCTTTCTGTTCTAACCCTTGAGGAGGGCTAGCAGGGTCAATGCTGGTGATCAAGACCAGTCTTGGCCCTAAATCTAGCAAGGTTTCAAAAATCGTGCATGGCTAGAACTGGCGCATGCACATTCAAAGTACGCGTACACCAGTAATGGCTGTACGTGCAGTACTGGCATGGGGATCAGTGTCTAGTTGTTTTATTTCTTTCTTTTCATTTCTACCACCTTTGAGCATGTTAAAACCAGTTTACTGCTTTCCATAGGTAAATCTGCTAGTTTGACTTTTCGATATTTATATTTGTTGCTTTGGAATGCCTCTGAGGTCTTTCTAAACATGTCTTAGAACCCAGAAAGTGCAAAGCCAAGCACTGGACAAGAGATTATAAATGGCGTACATTAGCCTACTACCCGCGTGCGCCGGTCTATTTTAGTCCGGTGGCTGGCTATTGCATGGCAACTAGGCCCTAGCCTCTGCTTTTCTACCCTCACTGTTTAAGGGGTGTTCTATTCTTTTGGAGGTCTCAAAGCCCATTTAAAATGTATAATAATGTGTATATCTGCCTACAGAACTACTTGGTTTGTCTTGGGTGTGCACTGGTCATTTCTAGAGCCCAGAGGATTGAAAATAAAAACTATGGGCTTGAGCTTATTGGTGCACGCATGTCCGATAGTTGCGTGCACAGGTGGGATCAACATGCAGTGACTCGATCAGTGCGTGCTGGTTTCTTCCTGCTCACGCCACTCCAGGTCGATGTATTCCAGTCTGTTTAAACTCTCCTGTTTTCAATCTATACTAATTGTTTCAATAAAGCAAGCATGCCATTTTTATCACATCCTGCTAACAGGTTACAATTTCAATCCCCTTTAACTGTTCCCTCGCCCTAAATGGCTAAAAAATTGATTAATAAGAGTGAATCAAATGTTTTATAAGATGACCGAGTAGAGACTGATCTCCGGATTGCGCTAGAGGGGTTGCCTTAAAACTCTTCCTCTCTCATAACCTGGCTCCCGAACCTCAGATATTGAAGGTGACAACGGACCAATCTATGCCTTTTCTCAATCAAACAAATGTAGCAAACGTTTCAAGTTTGGTTCCTTGGGTGTATTCCGCTAAAACCCGAGTGGCAACTCTGAATTGTAGTGTTTCGTCACGCTTTTCAAAAAAGGGCGCACCCAATTTTCAAACAGATTTCAAGGGCGTGTGCCCACAATCAATATTCGCCTTCTACCACTGCTCGAAGACGAGGGCGAGGACGATAAGGATGTTCATGGAGAGCTTGTTTTCATCCCAAATCCAAACCATGAGGGGCGTCTCATTGTTCAGCCTAGCCGTAGAGAGGCTTGTGCGCCTGCTCCAAACCCGAACCTTGTTGGTGTTAGACCTATTCAAAAGCCTGAAATGGCTGCTCTTATGGCCAAGATGGCTAAACTAGAGGAGGTTGTCTCAAAGTCCAAGAAGATCAGTGTAGGGGGAATAGACTTGGATCGTCTATGCACGTACCCTAATGCTAGGCTCCGTGACAGATTCAAGATGCCTGACTTGGTTAAGTTCGACGGGAGTGGTGATCCCAAGACTCATCTCTTTGGCTACCATGCTGCCATGAAACTGCTGGGTGTGGAAAGTGAGGCTACGTTTCAGCTGTTCCCTCAAACTCTCTCCGGGCCTGCCTTTCATTGGTTTTTGTCGCTTGAAATCTTCAAAAGAAGGACTTGGGAAGACATAGGGGCTTCATTTATTTCGCAGTACAACTACAATTCTCAGCTCAAGATGACTACTCAGGAATTGGAAACCACCAAAATGGAGGCTAAGGAGTCCTTCGCGGATTTCGTTAAAAGGTGGAGAGCTAAAGCCACTCTAATGACTGAGCGCCCAAGTGAGAGGGATCAACTCTGCATCATCTCCCGCAATCTTCAACCTGATTACGCTAAGTACCTGGTGCTTGTTCAAGCATCTGCCAACTTTGAGATCTTCTTCAAATCTGGCATGGCCATCGAAGATGCACTGCAAAGTGGGATTCTACCAAGGGGGGAGGTTTCCAATCCTCCGAAATCAAAGCTTTGGGCTTACTTTGGTAACACCAATGTGCTCTTTCGGGCAGTACTTATGCCAATGCAGCATCAAGTAGCAACAACGTTTCATTTACCAATGCTACCAACCACATTGCAGATGTCAACCAGGTGCAAATGCCGCAGAACAACCTGCCTCGCACTCAACCTCGCAGTTTCTCCGCTTTTGAGGCACCACTGTCCTCTGTTATGGAGAAGTTGATCAAATCAGGGCACCTCAAATCTCTCATTCCAACTTCACTTCCCAAAAATCCACCCGCCAACTTCAAACCTAACCTCTATTGCGCCTACCATCAGGGGGCTGGCCATCTCACTGACTCTTGTTATTGCCTCCGTCATGCGATTCAAGACCTCATTGACAAGGGCACGCTTGAAGCTCCACCTCCACCACCTCAATCGCCAAACATCCTTTCCAACTTCATGCCTCAACATAAATCCAACCCATAAGTTGGCCAAATATCCCTTAGCTCCACTCATATTGACCCTAGCTCCACTATATTCAACCCTATCAACCGTATAATCCCAGTGAATCAACCCAAGCCGGTCGTATCCATCCCTCTCGAGCTTGAAGTCGAGGTCTCGTACATACATCCAGATGAGGGATAGTCATCCAATTCCAGTACAGCCCCGGAGCGTGTGCGAAGGTGTTTGGCAGATTTCAACATGCACTTCGTCGCCTTTCAAACTGACCAAGCTTTCTCTTCTCAACTCAACTTTACCTCCACCACAAATATTCCATATATCTCCATGATCGATTCTAACCCCTCTCAATCCCTAGCAAGATCATTTAGGTCTGTTATACCTACTCCGCCCACGCCAAAGGTTAGCATGCAAGCCATGGGTTTGGGAATAGGCGACACTGAGGACTACACTACTCCCATAATCATTGAGTGGTATCAGCTCGAGCTAGATGGGCTCCCACAGGACCCAGAGTATGTCCCATTTGATCATGCCTGATATGAGGAATGGTTGGCAGGGTATCACGAGGCGATGCTCGATCCCTTGGATGGCATCTCCTTGTACATGCTTTTTCTACAACCCTAGCCTATCGCCCCGAAGAAGAGTACTATTGGGACCCCGAGCTCGCTTGGCAGGACGCAATGGATCTGAATCCCAATCTCCTCCAAGACTATCCTGTGTCGGTTTATGAGGCATATTACACGGAGGAAGATCTTGTTTAGGAGGAGCCTCATATTCTAGGGGAATGCTTTTTCCCTACCACCTTTAATTTGCTTGTCGACTCAGTGTCTGATGCTAAGTACGACCCAAGTTCCTACATTACAGATGAGGGACTTCCATGCCCTGATGTTTCTTATCCCAATGATGGGAATTGCTGCATTATGGTTACGGATTTGTTTCAGCCTACCGATCTTTGGGGAGTCGACGAGATAGTCAACGTTATAATGGAGGCTGAGGTTTAGGCCGATAATTGTTCTTTGGTGGATAGTGGTCTTTGGGATGTTCCCTTTGTTGCAAATCTAGGCCTGGTTGTGGAAGAAGTGACTGTCAAGGATCTTGGCTTTGGGACTCGTTGCTGATGCAAGACTTGGCCAGTGATTTGGGCTTAGACAGTCAGGTGTCCGTGGTAGCTCCAGCTATGGATAAAGGAAAACGAAATTGGGGTAGGTTCCTGCCGAACTCTGGGATGTGAATGAAGACCCTCAAGTGGTGCCTGTCTCTGGGAACGTTCATAACGTTACGAGGAGTGGACGGATCTTTCAGCTTGCTAATCTGCAAGCCGGAAGTTTGTCCAACCCTTCTAACCAAAGGAACAAACCTTCTGTAAACACTACACCGCTTGACGTATCGACTGGCTCTCCGGATGTAGACTTAATTCAAAAGCAACTTGATCAGATTCCCGCTCCTATTTCTATCTGGGGTCTTATCTATTCTTCTTATGAACATCTTCAGAAGCTATGCCGTACACTTTATCACCTGAAAGTGCTTGCTGATGTCACTCTTGAGGCCATGATATCCCATATCTTACCTCTTAAATCTAAACACACCGTCGTCTTCACTGACAAGGACTTGCTAGTCAAGGGGTTTGATCATAACTGCCTCTGCATATCACAGTTAAATGCCAAGGACTCTAGGTTCCGGCCATTCTCATCGACAACGGTTCAACAATCAGCATTTACCCTCTTAGGGTGGCTTATCGCTTGGGACTTACTAAGAAGGACCTCGTGCCTTCAAACCTGGCTGTCAAGGCATACGATAGCACTCACCATGTTGTCTAAGGGACTTTGCTTCTCAAACTCAATGCTAAGGGTTTTGAGATGGATGTGGAGTTTTATGTCGTCGACATCCTCGCTACATTGAACCTGCTGCTAGGCAGGCCTTGGCTCCATAGATCAGACATCATGGCTGTGCCTTCTACTCTACATCAAAAAGTCATGCTAGGACTTCCTTCCGGCACACTTACTATCTGCAGGGGCTCCGGTATTCGTCCGCACAAGAAGGATGGTTCACCTATCTTGGGAATCATGCTCAGCGAAGAAGACGTCGACCTTAGGGGTTTCTCCTTTGACACATCTGGCTCAGTACTGGCCATCAACATGGATGACGACTTCATTATCAGCTCTGCTACACTCAACATAATGAGAAGGATGTGACACATACCTAGCTTAGGACTCGGAATCAACTAGCAAGGGATCACTGAGTCCCCTACTTTTCCCTTCAACGATGGCCGATTTGGTTTGGGGTATGTTGCCCCTACCAAGGATGCTAAAAAGGGGAAAGGTACGGGAAAACCTTGAACCCTTCATGGTGATGCCAATAGCTACTTCATGCGTGAATGAGGTGATACTGCTTATATAGGACAGGTTGAATCGTTTGTGGATCTAGAAATCGGGGAGCTGCTACCTGGTTTTGAGGTTTTCACTGTTGACACCTGGTCGGACAGTGATGAGGAGCCGGCAAAGGCGGAATTTAAGAGGAAACTTGGCCAAGTTAAGGTGAAGACTGACTGGATGGGATCTTTTGATCAGGGGAGCTTGGAGATGTTGTTTCAAGAGTTCTCCCAAGTGGGTTTTGCCGAAGTGCTTATGCTGGGGCATGACGCTCTCCAGGATCCTACCACTCTCATCATGGAAGCCAAAGGTAGTCTTAAAAATTGCATTTTCAATCCGCGCCTAACTTGCATTGATGACACATCTGAGTCTAACACAGAGTTTGTTAAGTCGTCTGAGTCTAGCTCTGAGTCAAAGATTGTGCCTCTCAACCCTCCACGTCATAGCTTTTACTTTGAGTTTGATTCTGCTGTTCTTGGCAACCCTGAAGGGTTTATGAAATGAAGGAATCCTCTTCTGACTACTTTGCAGACTTATATATAAACTGTGTCAACCCTGATGATGAAGGGATAGATTTTGATAGGGATATTCCCTAGGAAATTCGTGCCCTCATTGAAGGGGAAGATGAAAGGTAGTTTCCATAAATTCGTGCCCTCATTGAAGGGAAATTCGTTCCCTCTGTTGTGGACCAAAAATCCAAAGAATTTGCCTCCGAAAACTCCGAAGGCACACTTTAAGGGGTTTACTTTCAAATCAAATTGTTGCATTCTCAAGAACGACCTCCTCAAGTGTTCCAAATGTTCATCATAGAATTGAGACTTGACTACGATATCATCAATGTAGATCTCCATGAAATGGCCAATGAAATCATGAAATATGGCGTTCATTGCTCGCTGGAATGAAGCACCTGCATTCTTTAGATTGAAGGGCATTACGACCCACTCAAAGGTTCCTAGGGCTCTATGAAACCTAAAAGCAGTCTTAACCATATCAGTCTCATCAATAAAAATCTTATTGTAGCCAGAATGTCCATCCATGAAGGATAAAACCGTGTGACTAGAAGCTCAATCCACTATTGATCTACAATTGGCATTGGATACTCATCTTTTGGGGATGCCAAATTCAAGTTTCTGAAGTTCACACACCCTCTAACCTTGCCATTCTTCTTAAGGACTGGCACAATGTTAGAGAGCCAAATAACATACCTGGCTGTGCGTATGAACCCAGCATTAAAGAGGCGTTCGATCTCCTCTTTGACATGCAAATAGATCTCATTGGACATCCTCCTTAGTGGTTGTTTGAAAGGTCTGAATTCCGGTTGAATAGGTAGCTTGTGCTCCACTATGTCTCTGGACAGACCTGGGACCTCTTCGTAAGTCCAAGCAAAATAGGACTTGAATTCCTTTAAGAGTTGGATGAGCTTTTCCTTCACGTCCTCTGGTAAAAGTTGGCTAATATATACAGGTTTGGGATTCTCTAAGCCTCCCAAATTAACTTCTTCCAAATGATCTTGCACGTCAGCCTTTAGATCATCCAACTTGGCTGGGGCTGCTTCAAGGTCTTCTAAGCAGATTTCGTCCAAATCTTCAACCAGGTTTTCTTCCTCGTTGATTACTTCGGCCACACAAGCCGAAAAATCTTCCTCTGATTCTTGACTTTCCATCAGTCTCCTCTCTAGTAAATAAGCTTCAAACTTTGATAATGTGGTTTGAAGGGCCACATGTTTCTCTGTTTCGGAAGGGCTTACTTACATTGAGAAGGGCATTTGAATGAAACTATAATCGGCCTGCTTGACTCCGTGATCATTGGACTGATTAACTCTTGAAAAAGTGCCTTCACTTCTTCAGCTGACTTGTTATGAATAGAGGCTATTTTGTGGCGGCCATACTTGTCAATGCCTGCTACCTTCATTGGACCAACCCCTGCATCATATAAATGGGCCTCAGCATGGTTAGTAAAGGCCTGGAAGGGTTTGCAGTCAGCCCATATCACCTCCATGTCGTCTTGATTCCAGAAGATAAGACATTGGTGAAGGGTTGAGGTAACTACTAAACATGAGTGAATCCTATCTCTCCCCAATAGGATGTTGAAGGAAGAGTGTGAATTAACAATAAAGAAAGGTGTTGTTAAGGTTTTGGAGGAGTGACTGGAGGTCTCACAGCCCTTGGCTTGTCCTTAGAAAGAGCAGATATCCTCAAGTTGACGAGCTCATCTTCAATTTCAACCAATTCCCGCTGAATTCGGTTGAACACAGATTCATGTACAACCCTTCTCCCCTTAGACTTGTATGGCTCCTTGGGACTTGATTCAGCCCTTCCGCGATAATGCTCTTCAGGACTGGCATGATGTTCACATTCTGCGCATACCATGGAGCAAGTTGGTTTCTCTGGTTTCTTCACTCCTGTAGGTCTGGACCACCATGAGTTCTATTTTTCAAACCTTCTAACTCACTCAATCCTGACATCCGCCTCATCATAATAAGGATCCTAGTACCTGACTAGGCTGGACTTGTAGACTGCTCTGGAAGGGGCTCCCAAACTTATCTTCTGCCTAGGAACAATCCTAGGCATGTCTCTCATGTTGACAGAGACCATATTTGTACTCAGCCCTGAAGGAAAGGGATTGCCATCCACTCCCATGGGCTGTTTGTCTTTCTCAGGAAATTTGAACTCTCCCCGCTCAATTTTGTCTTAGATATCATTTCTAAATACTATGCAGTTATTAGTAGTATGACTCCAAGACTTGTGATACTTACAATACTCTTTGCCCTTCAGTTTTTCCGGAGTTGGAACGTTGTGACCAAAGGGCAGCTTGAGCAATTTGTCAGCAAGGAGTTGATTGAAAATAGCTTCAGCCCTACCCACGTCAAAAGTATAGGTACTAGTTGACTTATTAAAAGTGCTTTGGACTGGCTGCTTTGTGGGCTCCATCTTGACAAAGGTCTTGCAAACATATGGCTTTTTTTTATGATTTCAGTCATTGCCACGTCTGGATCTGCCTCTGCTTTCACTGCAGCAACCTCATAATTAGGGTCATGGTAATACGTTCCCCTTGGATGCTGTCTTCCTGTCCTGCTCTTCTGCCAAGAACTTTTCATAATGAGAAGCCTTAAAGGATAATTCAAACAAGTCTCTGAATTCTATCCCATAAAACTTCTTCTTCATTTCAAAGCCCAAGCCGTTTAATGCCATACGCACGTATTCGGCCTCTTGAAGGACTATCTTACATTTGAATCGAGCAGTCTTGAAACGTAAGATGTAGGACTCCACGGATTCTAGATAGGTTTGACGATAGCATGACAGGTCTGCCAAAGTCACTTCTGGTTCTACCCTGTAGAACTGCTGGTGGAACATTTCCTCCAACTATGCCCAGGTTTGTACCGAGTTAGGTGGCAAGTTGATGTACCAAGTGAAGGCTATCCCAGTAAAATAATTGGGAAAAAGCCTCAACTTTAGTGCATCAAAATGTACCAAGTGAAGGCTATCCCAGTAAAATAATTGGGAAAAAGCCTCAACTTTAGTGCATCAATGGTTCCAGCCTCTCCACATGGAACTTGAAACCTGGCAATGTGCTCCATTGTTGACTGCTTGCTTTAACCATTGAAGGTCTGTAATTCTGGGACTCTATAGACCTTTGGGAAAGTTGTATTGTCTACCTCCTTGGTATGAGGCTTCCTATACATAAGCCTTCCTAAAGGTCTAAAACCAGGCCCTAACTGCTCCTGAAGCAAGTTCAAGACTTGATCCCTTCCCATAACTAGGTCTGGCTCAGGAGGCGGCTATGGGTGTGCCTTTTGTGCTTGTTGGTTCTAGGCTGGACTTGCCCCTCGAGTATCAGAGTTTTAAAGAGTGTGGGCAACTCCTTTGTCCTTTCCAGAGCCCTGGCCTCCTTGCAAAGGCCTTTTATCCGTCTTGTCAAATTTATCAGGTTTGCTCAGGTCTTCAACCAGAACAAATCTTTTATCGTTATTTGCTAGAGGCGTCTGGGCTCCTCCAATCACAACTCCCTTCCCTTTTTGCCCCCCGAATGCAGGGCTGTTAGACAAAGTAGCATGATAAAATGTTTGAGGAGGGGGAGGTACCCCAAATAAGCCAGCTTGGTCACCATTGCCATAAACACCAAACTGTGGAAAGCCCTGCTGCTGAAGAGCGAGCGGTAGCCTCTTTGTGAGCGTAGCAACCATTTTGTTGACTGCTATGGTCAGAGGTTCTAAGGACTGATGAACGATTGCAAAATTGACTGCGTAACATTGTGGGAAATCTCGCATCCTGCCATAAACATATAATTTTTGACGTTGGGACTCTGTGGTGGATCCGGGATGGGTGGATCCGGTTGCTGCTGTTGTTGCGCCTTCTTGACCATGATAAAACCCTTAAACGATTAGGGTCCCACTGGGCATGCCAAAAAGATGTTTGGCTCCGAAATGGCTCAAGGGCTGAGCGAGTGCGTGGCAAGACTTATCGAGTCTAACTTAAGGGTTGAGCGTCCCTTTTCTAACTTCTTAACCATGAGGGCGAAAGTGTTGCAAACCTAAGGGCTGGATTGCAGTGTTGGTTCGTGATTTTGCCTCCACGACCGACGAATTAATAATTTCCTAACCGTGAAGGAAAAGAAGTAACAATGTAGAATAACTTTATTATATCGTAATAACAAAGTTGGGGATACAAGAGAGATATTAATACCTTTATTATGTCGTAACAATAAAGTTGGGTTACAAGAGATATAGAAAACCCAAATTACTTGAAGAAGTAATTGAGTAAATGAGAGAGAAGTGAGATAATTGCTTCACTGGGAAGGCTTTGGTTTTTTAAGCGTGAGCTTGATTGGTGTGTGAACCCTTTTTTCTTCTTGAGTTCTTCTATTTATAGGTAAGGGTCTCCACGGTTTTGCTGAGCTTCGGAAATCAACTGCCTCCTTTGAATTGGACAAGTGTCCCATGACCCATGCACGTTGTAGCAGTTAATTGAGATCATGGGTGGTTTATTAGAAGTTATCAAGGGTAATGGGCCACCTCATGCCCCTTTTTTCGTGGCCATCAGAGAAACTCAAATCCTTTGACCTTGTTAAATAGCCTTGCACTCTAAGAAACTGCCAACCCACTTCCTTATTTCATGGTGATCATGGATAATGGCCCATTTAAATAAATTAGATAGTGTTTACACCCCGTTTTTGGCACCAATTATTGAGCTAGCACTGGAGGGCTATTTAATTAATGATTAATTAAATTGGGCCAAAAAATAGAGATGTGTTGATTTAAAATTATCAAGCCAAGACAATATTGATTGGGCCTGATTAATTTTAATTTATTTCGGCCATGGGCTACAGATATTTTAGGCCTTAAATATAAAGGCACATGATTAAATATGGTTATTTGAAATATTCTGGAAGCATCCCATACAAATAGGAGAGTGGGTTCAAGGAGGCTAAGCATTGCTCGGCCATTTGACTATTTGACCAAGTCAAACTGGCCCATTGCTCTTTGATTGTCACTAGAAAAGATCATGGAAAGGGCCCACTATCTTTAGTAACTTCCATTAACCACCCACGATTGAGAAAGAGCATGTGAGTAAATTTTATTTACTTCTGGTAACTACCCATGACCCCATGATCCCATGAATGGTGTGTGGCCCGTGGTCCTCGTTCCGCTTCCTTCCTCCGTTGGTCCGGCGGTTGCCTAGCCTTCTCCGCCTAGCCTGCACAATGAACGCACGACTAAGACCTGGCCGGGGGTTGCCCGGCAAGGCCCTCCGGTGAGAGGATGAGTATGTGCAGGGAGAGAGGGAAGAGACTAGGGTTTTTAGTGAGTATTTGCGTGTATCAGTGCGTACCGTCCTGAAGGCGCTATCCCTTGGTATTTATAGAGCCTCCCTGACTTGCTCTCCAAGCACGGACACGTGCCTTGCACGGGCTGGGCGGCGTCACTGTGACGTCACCGTCCAGATCTGGTAACCGCTTTTAGGGGTGAGCTGGCATGACCCATGTGCGCTCACGATTATCTGGCACAACCGCCTCCGCACGTGGGCAGGCGCGCGGCCACGCACGCGGCCGAGCCCAATAGATGAAGAGGTGAGCCGAGCACAGAGGAGAGGCCGAGCCCAGATGGAATCGGGCTAAGTGAGTGTCGCCTAGTGGAGCCACCCGCGGATGGTGGCCGAACACAGGTGGCACAGGCCATCTGCCCCTACGGTAGCCGAAGGTGGCAAAGGAGTGGAGGTGGTCGATTGTGGAATCACAGTTGAGCTCGGACTGCTACAATAGCCCCTCAATTTCTGCCGTCGCCGCGCGCACGGCTGATATTGATGTTAAGCTTTGGCCGAGCGTCCCTCACGTCGAACATACATGTGATTGCTTGGATGAATTTGGTAAAGTATCCTGAATGCCGAACGTGAACCGCAACCGTTGAACAAAACTTTGCCGAACATCTTCAACGCCGGACATGCGATACAGTCGATGGGTAGGATTCTGCCGAGCCCCAGCGCTTTTCAACAAACCGTCATAGAAGTCCAATGGAGGTGCGCCAGGTGTTCCTCTGGCTGCGTACGGTTGTCAGAGCGACGGCTGGCACGCGTACGGCCCTGCAAGCTTAACCTGCCACTGCCACGTGTCGAGCTCCTATTGGCCACCTGTTCGGCGGTGTAATGATTTGGGCGGGAAACTTGCCCCCAAACCCTAGCTCTATAAAAAGAGTTGGAGGTAGAGAGAGAAGCCACGATCGCTTTCTCTCTCTAAACCTCCATTGCCAGAGCTTCATCGCACGCCTGTTCATTGTCCATCCTTGGTTCCAAGCAGATTCTTCAGCAAACCTCGTCAAAATTTCCAGGTAAGCGTTCGAACCTTGCTTCTCTTCACATTTCTACAGTTATCGTGTCCTTCTCGCCATTATTTATGGGTTTTTGGGGCATTTTCTGTTCTGTGTGAACAGTACGAAGATGGAGATGGACGACTGTTCATCTTCGTCTTCAACCTGTTCTTCCGAGCCCCAGCAAAGATGCTGGTTGGTTTGGAAGGTGTTGGGATGTGCCGAACATGTCACGTGCCGAGCCCGACCCTACAGTTGGTAGGGTTTGGCCGATGCCGAACCCGGTAGCTAAAGTCTCAGATTTCTCCCGAGCTTGAGTCTCTGTAGAATGAAGATAGGGTGGGCCAATAGGGTAGCCGAGCATAGGGAGATCCTAATCCGTCGCCGACGATAAGGTTTCTCACAATTTGTTTGTGTTTGATAGGTCTGGCTCACCCAATTATAGTCATCTCTTCCGACTCTGAAAGCTCGGGGGACGATTCTGCAGCCTCGCTAATCCGCGAGTGCGTGGAGAGATACAGAAGCCGACACCAGAACTCTTCCATTGCTTCAAATATGTCCGACACCAGTGATTCAAACGCCGAGCACGTATATGAATATGGGGATGATGAGTTTATTACCGAGCCTGAGATCTCTCTGACGCCGTCGACCCATTCTGATGCCGAGCCCAAACTTGGGCCAAAGGCCGAGTCTAGGTTGCACCCTCCTGCCGTCGGTACTTCCGCCGAGCACAGTGAGGCTCAATCCGGGAACAACGAGGTCGCTGACCTTTATGAGAAGGGACAAGTTTGCCCACACGCCCACTACTTCAGCGGAGACCCTAGGGAGTACCAGAAGTTTTGTCGAGACTATAATATTCCCGACGACGTTGTTGTTAGTCAAGTGGCTAGCAACAGAATAAAGGACAAGAGGAAGCACCATCCCGAGCATATCACCGTCCCCCTGATGGCGATATGTGAGGCTGGGTTCAGGTTCCCCTCCATCCATTCTTGAGGGAGCTCCTTGCTCGGTTCAGCATCGTCCCTCACTACTTTGCTGTCAACAGCTATCGAATAGTAATGTCGGTGATAAAGCTGAAGGAGCTCCACGACTTGGAGTTTTCCATCGCCAACCTCTTCCATACATACATAATGTCTAGGCACGGCCAGACCGAGCGTAGATACCTGTCGACACGTGGCAAGAAACAGCCCCTGGTGGACGGCCAGCCCGATACCGACAAATGGGCCAACTTTTACGTTGAAGTGAGTGGCGACTTTGAGTTCGGCAACCAATCTAATCGTAGATTCAGCGTCCCAAAGATCAAGGATTTCAGAGGTAGCTTTGACAGCTTCATTGTGGCCGAACACTAGACACTTGTACAATTTTCTCTTGACGTTGAGCGTTTTCTTCCTTGCAGATCACCGAGCCATAACAAAGACTCAACAGTCTTTGTCTGTTGAAGCGCACGTTGACATTCTCCTCTCCCAAGCTTGTAGGGATGCGCCAACTTTGCTTGGTTACGAGCCGTCTTACAAGGGGAAACTGAGGAGAAGAGGGAAAGAGGTTGGGCCAAGCACAGAGGGCCAGAGCCGAGGAAAGAAGGCGCCAACGAGCAGAGGGAGTAAGCGGCCGAGGGTGAAGCTACCAACCTTCAGGAAACCTGCCGAGTTCTGGTTCGGAGAAGGTGATCAGACCGAGCACCCAGGTATTGACATTCCCCTACGGACACTCGTTCCCGAGCACACCAGCGACATAGGCCGACGCAACGTCGTTCGGGTCAACATCAGGGATGGAAAGCCGTCCAAAAAGAGTCGGTGTTGGCCGAGCCTACTGAGAAGAGGCAGAAGGTCACACACGAACTCTTCCCGACAAAGCCGCCGACTGCGCGCCCGGGACAACTTGAGCGGACTGAATCGTCGGCCGCTGGTGGCTCCAGATTTGCACCCATGTCTTTGGGTTTGGCTGACGCCGTCGCGACTCAGGAGTTTGCTCCTTCGTTTGCCCTTACCGACGGCAGGGTGGTCACCGTCGAGGATTCCGTCAAGGTTGAGCCTCAGTTGGCTACTGCAATGCTCCAGGGCCTCGCCTTGCCGAAGGACATGCAAAAGATTCCTGAGGGGCTGCAGCCGAGCCTAATCCACGCTGCTGCTCACCTTGTTCATGTACAATCCGTCCCCAAATGGTTTTTCCCTTATCATCGTTTGAAAATTGCATGCTGATGCTCTCTCTGCTCAATAGGCTGGACAGGCTTTGCTTCGCTCCTCCAAAGATGCCGAGCTCGTTGTAGCCGAGCGCGCTCGCTTCCATGAGGACCTAAAGGTGGAGCGGGAGAAGGTAAGAAGCTACAGAGGTAGCTTGAAGATGGCCAAGGCTCAGATCGCCGAGCTCGAGAAGGAGAGGGATGAAATGGAGGACAAGCTGAAGAAGGCCGAGCAGGAGGTTGCCAAGGTGCTGAGGAGGGAGAAGAGGAAGATGAAGGAGGTCGACGGGGCGGCGTACCAAGCTGGATTTGACCGAGCGGGTGCCGAGTACATACGCGACGCTCGGTCGATGGTCAATGATGCCATACGGATGAGGGTCCCCATCGCCTACCGAACGGGGTATAAAGACGGCGTGAGAGCCGCCTATGGGGTTCTGCAGCCCGGGGCCGACGCTGACTTGGTGAACTCGATTCCAGCCCCAGTGACACCCGAGCTGGTCCTTCCGTATACCAAAGAAGAGTGCGCCCCACTACCTCCCGAGGAGTTTCCCGAGAGTGAGGATGAAGTGGAAGACCTCACCGTAGGCGACGCCGAAGACAATGCTGGAGGGGGCAAAGATGCTGAAAAGGCTGCTGGAGGTGCCGACCCCAAGTCTACTCAGGTCGAGGGCAATCCGATGAGTGTCGACAAAGGTGCCGAGGCCAATGCTGAGGCGATTGGAGCTGACTCTGCTGCTGCCGAGGCTGATGTTAATCCTGGTGGGGCAGCACAAGGCTGAGTGGCAAGCTTTGCAGGTGCCGGCTTTGGGGTGGCCGGTCGCCGTAGTTATCAACCCTTTACTCGTATTTCTTCATTTTTGTTTTTCATGTATTTGGACTTTTGGACTAGACGGATCCGAGCTCGGATTTTGCCGTGCCAGATGTAAATGCTGTTGGATGTAAATGTTTTGACGAACTTATATTGCCGAGCTTGAATGCACTATGTTTTCTTTTTGATGGATACTCCACTTTTGCACTGTTCTTTCCTTTACCGTTTGTTTGCATCATTCCATTGCCTGGCCGAGCCCGACAATTTGCTTGGTATTGTTTGAAGTAGATATCTGTAGCCCCCACTTTGGTTTAGGGTCGACTAAGTAGCGGGATTGTGGCTGAGCCTTTACCAAAGTAGAGTAGGAAAAGTCAGTGTGACATGCCGAGCGTGTTGATGGGCTCGGTTCAGTGGCCATCTTAGTTTGAGACGCCTATTTGCAACGCCAAGAATTGTTTACTGCTTGGAACTGTAACATGGGCTCAGCAAAATGTCGGCCCCTAGGCGTGGTTTAGGTGATGTGATGTTTGTGGGTGGCTTGCTCACCAAAATGTGAGTGTAACCGGGCTGTGGCCGACCTTACTGTCTTGCCAAGCCGAACTGGAGCCCAAAGTCCAGCCAAATGTTGTTTCTTTGGGCTCGGTGGACCTGACGTCCAGTTTGCTTCTTAGGGCGGTAAAAATGGCCGAAGCGGGTGGCTTAAGAGCCGTTTGTGGGTGTGACCGAAGTCATCGTTTGTGGTTGGCATAGTTAGCCGAAGGAAAAATGTAAATGAACATAAAATTGAGTTGCCAAATATAGGGTTTCCTTTCATTCAACGAACAGGAACTACAAGTGGATAAGGAAAAACATAGGCCGAAGCCAACAAAGAAAGCAAAATAGGCAGTGGCCGACGCCTGAACATGAGGCGCTTTGTTGGGGTCCTCTACATGTACGCCTTCTTGAGGTTCTGTGCATTCCAAGGGTTAGTGAGAACCTTTCCATTCATGTCCTCAAGTACGTAGGCACCTTCACCAGCAATTTTGACAATACGAAAAGGCCCCTCCCAATTGGGTTTGAATTTCGTTTTCTTGCTAGCTTGCACAACTTTTCGCCAGACCAAATCGTCTGGCTTGAACTTCTTGACCCTCACGCTTCTGTTGTACCCCTTGGCCACTTGTTGCTGGTACTCGGCGAGTTTCAGACGAGCGTCATTACGCTTTTCTTCAGCCAAGATCAGCTCTTGTGCCACAGCATCATCATTTGTGGTGGGTTCAAATGTCTCCGTCCTGAGAGTAGGGAACTTGGATTCCAATGGGATCACAGCTTCCATGCCAAATGCCATTGAGAATGGTGTCTGGCCAGTGGAACGCCTGGGCGTGGAACGGTAGGCCCATAGGATGCGGGGCAACTCTTCAGCCCATTTCCCTCTTTTGGAATTCAACCGACGCTTGATGCCGGCGCAAACAGTCTTATTCGTGGCTTCGGCCTGGCCGTTTCCCTGGGGGTATGCGGGTGTGGAATTGAAGAAGCGTATGCCAAACTCCGCAGAAAGGCTGGTGAGGTCTTTTCCGACGAACTGAGTGCCGTTGTCAGAGACGATGGCATAAGGTACACCGAACCTGGTAACAATGTTGCGCCAAACGAATCGTCGGACGTCTGCCTCAGTTGTAGTTACGAGAGGTTCAGCTTCAACCCATTTTGAGAAGTAATCCGTCGCAGTGATCAGAAACTTGAAGCCCCCGGGAGCCGTCGGCAGCTTGCCCACGATATCGAGCCCCCATTGGGCGAAAGGCCAGGGACTGGTGATTGGAGAGAGATTCTGGGCCGGCTGTATCGGGATGGGGGAAAAAAGTTGGCACGGTCGGCATCGGCGGACGACCTCTTCGCAATCTTTCTTCATGTTCTTCCAGAAGTAGCCTTGGCTTATTGCGCGTTGGCAAAGGGAGAGGCCGCCAGAGTGGCAGCCGCAGCTGCCGGAGTGGAGTTCGGCAACGATTTCAGGTACTTGAGTGGGATGGACGACGAGTAGATAGGGCCCAGAGATGGATTTCCTGTAGAGTTGGCCGCTGTCAGAAAGCCAGTAGTAGGTGGCCTTGTTTCGCACACGGAAAGCCTCCTTCTTGTCTTTGGGCAGGACGTCGTGCCGGAGGAACGCAACGATTTCATCCATCTAGCTGGGGCCGAGTTCAACATTGAGGACCGCTGGGGTGGGCTCGAAAGATGGTTGGTCAATGCTGCCGAAGTTGATGGTTCGGAATTCTGAGGCTGTAGATGCCGAGGCGAGCCCAGCAAGTGCGTCAGCGTGGGCATTGTGCTCGCGATTAATTTGTTCGATATTGAAGTTGTTGAAGTTGGAGATGAGCTCGGCTGCGGCTGCTTGGTACTTCGACATTCGAGGGTCCCGAGCTTCGTAGTCGCCGAGTGCTTGATTAACGATGAGTTGGGAGTCACAAAAGACAACAACACTGGTGGCCTTCATTGCGATGGCTGAGCGGAGGCCGGCGAGTAGGGCTTCATATTCAACTTCATTGTTGGTGGCGGGGAAGCCGATGATGATACAGCTTTCGTGAAGTGTTCCACAAGGGGAAACCAAGGCGCGGGCTCCATTGCTGTTGGAAGCCCCGTCGACGTTAAGTCGCCAGGTGTCACCTTGAAACAGGTGCCATGGCTTTTCGTCGGAGCTCTGCTCGGGTATGGCTGTTGGCGGTGTATTGAGCACCGCAGTGTCCTCTGGGGTGAGCTCGGCAATGAAGTCTGCCAAAATCTGGCCTTTGATTGCCGTCCGTGGCTCAAAGCGAATGTCAAAGTTCGCCAGTTCGACGGCCCACTTGGAGACACGGTTGGAGAGATCCGCCTTCCGGAAGAGAGCTTTGAGAGGGTGTTCGGTGAGCACGGTGATCGTATGGGCCTGGAAGTATGGCAGCAGTTTGCGGGCGGCTGAAACAAGGGCTAGAGCAAGTTTCTCTAGAGGGAGGTAGCGTGTCTGTGCTGGGAGAAGTGTTTTGCTGGTGAAGTAAATGGGCATGTCGTCTGCCGCTTCCCGCCGAACGAGTGCAGAGCTGACGGCGTGGGCGGAGACGGCAAGATACAAATAGAGATTCTCGAATTCTTTTGGTTTCACCAGCAGCGGAGCCGAGCTTAAGTATTCTTTGAGTTCGGTAAAAGCGACATCGCAGTCTAGTGTCCACTCGAAACTGCGGCGGCTTTTGCCCTTTAATGCGTGGAAAAATGCATGGCATTTGTCGGAGGATTTGCTGATGAACCGGTTGAGAGCAGCCGCCATCCCTATAAGTCGTTGAACTTCTTTGATCGTATTGGGAGGCCGGAGGTCATTGACAGCTTTAATTTGGGTGGGGTCGGCCTCTATGCCTCGCCTGGTGACTAGGTGCCCGAGAAACTTTCCTGTGCTCACGCCGAGCGCACACTTTTCGGGGTTCAGGCGGAGCTTGTGGAACTTAAGAATGTCAAACACCTCCTTCAATTCTTGGAGGTGATTGGACTCCCTTTGGCTTTTGACAACGAGGTCGTCGATGTATGCTTCCACGGTGTGGCCGATTTGTTCGCTCAGCATCTTGAATAAGGTGCGGTTGAACGTGGCTCCAGAATTCTTGAGGCCGAACGGCATGACTCGGTAGCAGAAAATACCATAAGGGGTGATGAAAGCCGTTTTCTCCATGTCGTCTGGGTCCATGGCTATCTGGTGGTAGCCGCGGTAACCATCAAGGAAGCTCAGCCGGGCGTGCCCTGCCGTTGCGTCGACCAGTTGGTCGATTTTTGGAAGCGGGAACCAATCCTTTGGACAAGCGTCGTTGAGGTTGGTATAGTCCACGCAGACTCGCCACTTGCCATTCTTTTTCTTTACGGCCACTGTGTTGGACAGCTAGGTTGGGTATTGAACTTCTTGGATGGCATTGGCCTCCAGCAACCGTTTTACTTCTTCGACGACGGCGTCGGCATGGTCTGTTGCTGAACGCCGCGCTCTCTGGACTACAGGCTTCGCATCCTTCTTGACGTTGAGGGAGTGGCAGATGAAGTTGGGGTCGACCCCTGGCATTTCGTTGGGTGTCCATGAAAAGACTTCCACGTTGTTCTTCAGGTACTCGAACATTTCTGTTCGGTCGATGTCGCTGAGGGAGGAACTGAGCAAGAAGAAGCAGGAGCCATCCTTATTGATGGCCATGGGGATGAGCTCCTCTTCGGCTTTGTCCTCAGCTCTCTGGCCGACGTCGTCAATCACGGCCATGTCTGGGACTTCAACCCATTGCACTTGTTTTGCCTTTGTGGAATTGTGGACAGCTGAAACATAGCACTTCTTAGACGCCACCTGGTCGCCGCGCAGGTCCTCCTGTCGGCCACTGGCGTCGATGAAGCGGACGACCTGGTGGTACGTTGACGCAATCGCTTGCATGCTATGCAGCCAAGTTCGACCGAGAATGGCATTGTACGGGCTCGACACGTTGACGACGATGAACTCAACGCTCACCGTTCTTGATCTGACAACGACTGGCAAGAAGATTCGACCGAGTGGCCAGACTGGTGCGCCATTGAATCCGACTAGTGGTACTTCAGTGGGTTGGAGGGCAGACTCTGGGAGGTCGAGCTTCTTGAACTAGTCATAATACATGACCTCCGCGGAGCTTCCTTGATCAATAAGGACCCGTTTAACGTCATGAATACCAATTTGCACGGTGACGACCAGAGCGTCGGAATGTGGGGTTTGAACGAACTCAAGATCGCGCTCGGTGAATGTTATGGTCCACTTGGGCAGTTCGTCTGGGCGCTGGCGTCTGGAGGCGCGATCGAGGTCCGCTCGGAGGTGTGTTTCGGATTCTCTTGTCACTGGGCCGTGGATAACGTGCATCATCGGCCTTGGTTCGTTGGGGTTGGGATTTCCAGCAGGCAGACGGGCGGACGTTTTTGCGTGGTCGATGTACTGATCGAGATGGCCTTGGGCCGCCAGACGTTCCAACAGTGCCTTGTAGAGAGCACACGCCGTCGTGTAGTGGCCGAGCTCGTTATGATACGAGCACTTTTTCCTTGGGTTCTGGTCTGCTTGGCCGTTGTCCGTGCCAAGCTTGCCTTGCGGCCACACGAACCACGGTTGCCGCATGATCTCTTTCAGAAAAGACCAAATAGGTTCCTTGAAGTGGGTGGTTTCGGCCACGTAGTCGTGCTCTTTTGGCTGGCGTTTCTTCCCTTCTTTGATGTTGTGGACTTGCTTCCTTGGCTGGGGTTGTTGAGTTGCAATTGGCGTCGGCAGCTGAGAGGCTGTTGTTGGCAGAAAGGTCGTTGAATTGGGAATCCCCTGAGCAGCTCTGTCCGCGTAGAATTCTTCAAGCGCACAAAACCGTTCGACGACACGCATCAATTCTCCCATGCCGTGCGGAGGTCGAATAGCCAGTTCGTCGAGAATCTTACTGCCGGACTCCAACCCATTCTTGAAAGTGCGCGCGGCCCAATACTCGTCTATCCCAGGAATTTCATTGAAAAGTTGCCAGTACCGCTCGGCGTATTGCCTTAGTGTTTCGTTTGGGAGCTTCCTCATCTGGGACATGGACTCAGGCTCTTTTGCCGCTCGGTTGTTGGTGATAAAGTGGGTGTTGAAGGCACGTTCGAGGTCGGCTAGGTTCCGTATGGATCCAGTGGGCAACTTGTTGAACCACTAGAGTCCAAGGGAGCCGAGGCTGGACGGGAACGCCTTACATTTGATTTCGTCTTTGGTGGTGCATAGCTCGATTGTCTGGCGAAAGTGAATCGGGTGGGTGTACGCCTCGCAGGTGGCTGGGTCGAACTTCGTGAATTTTGGCAAGTGGAAATGGGGCTCGGCTATGGTGTTGACGATGTGGGAGGTGAAGGGTGAGATGCCAAGATCTTTCAGCTGCCCCTCAAATCCTGGACGCGGTGGTTTGCCGAGCTCATCCGTCCGCGTCCGCTTGGTGTCTTTTTCTCTCTCCGAGGTTTTCTCGGGTACTCGGCTGCGGAGCTTGTCCCGCAAATCCATTGGTGCCCGATGGGGGTGGTCGACCGATTTTACCCTGTCGCCACAAGTCTTGTTATCATTCTCCACCCCGTCGATTCGTACGCCTTCCCATTTCGCCGATCACAGATTTCATCATCCAAGTTTTCTGGTGGGATACCCCCAAGTCGTTCAGAGACGTGACGTCTGGTCTCGACGGAGTCTCGGCTTTGGCGTGAAGCCGTTGAGCGAGAGAACTCCGCACAACCAGTCGAGTACGTGCTCGTGAAAGATTCGGTGTCCCTTGTGTGGGTCCGCTCGCGGTGGGACTTTGAGTGGTGCCTTCCGGACGTGGTAGGTCGTTTGTAGAGGATAAGCTCCCTGGCGTCGCCTGTCTCTGGTGCAAACCCAAGGCGGACTTTGGCGGAGACACGATGACCCGCCTCGTTGGGTTGCTCCCTAAGCAGTGGTGGTGAAGGTGGAGGAGGTAGATGAGGAGAGTTTCTTCGCCTCCGCCTTCCTCCTCCAGTGGATCTGGAGGCAGCCGGCATCGCGTCCTGCATATGTTGTTTCATCTGGGCGATCTCCACCCTCAGCGCCGCCAGTTCGTTATCTCTTTCGTCGTCCCGTCGCTGCAGAAGGCGGATGTATGCCGCCGTTACGTCCTCCACGGCCGGAGAGAGCCCGGAACTGAGGGGGAGCGAGATGGACATGTGCCTTTCCGAAAACGGTGGTAGAATTACGTTTCCACTGGCGTCTTTGGCCCCCGAAACGGTAACGCCTGGTGGATCTCCACCCATCACGGTTGAGTTTTCGTCTGTTGTTGAAGAGGAAGGTGGTTTGGAGGAGGGTCTGAGCCGTCTGGATCAGAGGCTGAGAAGTTTCACGTCGGGTTCACCAATTGTGTGGCCCGTGGTCCTCATTCCGCTTCCTTCCTCCGTTGGTCCGGCGGTTGCCTATCCTTCTCCGCCTAGCCTGCACAATGAACGCACGACTAAGACCTGGCCGGGGGTTGCCCGGCAAGGCCCTCCGGCGAGAGGATGAGTATGTGCAGGGAGAGAGGGAAAAGACTAGGGTTTTTAGTGAGTATTTGCGTGTATCAGTGCGTACCGTCCCGAAGGCGCTATCCCTTGGTATTTATAGAGCCTCCCTGACTTGCTCTCCAAGCACGGACACGTGCCTTGCACGGGCTGGGCGGCGTCACTGTGACGTCACCGTCCAGATCTGGTAACCGCTTTTAGGGGTGAGCTGGCATGACCCATGTGCGCTCACGATTATCTGGCACAACCGCCTCCGCACGTGGGCAGGCGCCCGGCCACGCACGCGGCCGAGCCCAGTAGATGAAGAGGTGAGCCGAGCACAGAGGAGAGGCCGAGCCCGGATGGAATCGGGCTAAGTGAGTGTCGCCTAGTGGAGCCACCCGCGGATGGTGGCCGTGCACAGGTGGCACGGGCCATCTGCCCCTACGGTAGCCGAAGGTGGCAAAGGAGTGGAGGTGGTCGGTTGTGGAATCACAGTTGAGCTCGGACTGCTACAAATGGGAAGTTACAAAGGACACATGGCGCCATGAGATGAAGCCAACAAAGCCTCTTGCATGCAGAAAATTGAAGACCCATGGCCTATAAATACTAGTTCTCAAGAAAGAAAAAATGTCCACACACCAATCAAGGTCAACACTTAAAAACCAAAGTCTTCCCAGTGAAGCAATTATCTCACTTCTCTCCCATTTACTCAATTACTTCTCCAAGTAATTCGGGTTTCTATCTCTCTTGTACCCCCAACTTTGTTATTAAAACATAATAAAGTTATTCCGTCTCTCTTGTATCCCCAACTTTATTATTACGATATAATAAAGTTACTTCTATGATGTTCTCTACTTTTTTTCACACGGTTCGAAAAATTTAAGTCCAAGTTCGTTGTGGCAAAACCACGAACCTCTTTGTGGCCTCACCCTTTGGGTCACACGCAATCGCTCTCACATACGAAGTCAGATCGAGGCGCACTCACACCTTCCATATGTTGGACATAGACAACTCCTGGCACGCCCGCGCTCACACCGCACACGCCATTGGATTTTCCACTCACGCCTACCCCGACGGAAAAGTGGGAAATAGATAGCCTTATTATATGTTTTACCCTTAAAGATCCTTCCAGAACCTCAATTATTTTCCATGAGCTTTGGGCCTCTTAGAACTTCATCCGAATAATTAAGCTCAAAAGGGCCGAGTCTCATATCCCAGTCAAATAAAAATTAATTGGGCATTTTGATACGTAGCCCATTAATTTTAACCTATTAAAACTCTTAATTCATGGACCAATTTAATCGAATTTCAATTAAATGGCCCTCCAGCACTAGCCCAAGATTTGGTGCCAAAAACGGGTGTAAACACATACTCTCGCTCGGGTCACAAAAAGCTGTAGACACCTCCCAAGTGGGGCATCGCCATACAGATTGATCATGCCTGTTTGGTTCCACTTCATAAACCAAGATTGTGGATATTCCCATGTCTAAAAATATCGCCACATGATAACGTTATCATCAAAATAGAGTCACCACCTAATTTATTAAAACTAGAAAAAATAGATAGAGATTCCGGGTACGGGAGCCAAGAGTACAATAAGGGGAATGTGTTAGGCACCCCTCTTTGCCCAGTCGTGCGACTGGCCCATAATCATTTGACATACAATGTATATTTGCTTTATTTAATTCTAACACATAATCTGGTTTTTAGCCTTTAACATTTGATAAGTTGAGCCAGTACGATAATTGAAAGCATGCATCAGAATAAGCAAAAAACAAATATGTCCCAGCAAATAGATCCCTCTGCCGATGAATTGATGTCATAGCTGAGGAATCCTACTGGATCGATGTATCGGCCAAAGGATTGATTCTCCAGCCGATGTTCTTCCTCAAACCAGAACAAGGAGTTAATCAGGAATTAAAATACTACGATTAAAGTATAAAAAACAGAAGATGAATCAAACCATAGGCCTCTGGGCCTCACCACCTTGATCCCTCAGTGCTTGATTGCTTCGAATTGAGGGTGATTGGCTGATCTTCTTCTCGAAACCCAAGGATTAGGGTTTGTACTTCGGGGTTTGATCGCTTGGGATGCGGCTCCTCACAAAGGTTTAGGGCTTTTGTAGAGAGGATATGAAAGATAATTTCTATAGAGCTTGGAGCTATGAAATGAAGGAATTGAATGTTAATTTCAGAACCCTAAGGCCTTTTTATATAGGCAATTGGTGACTCACTCCGGCCAATCAAATGGCGTGAATCAATAAGGTAGTTTAGGGTAACAAGATCTCTAAAAGAATTGGAAAAAGGCCGCTAGGGTTTTAGTGCGTCGATCAAACGACTGACAGAACATTCCATAATTCTGGAAAAAGACGATCTGGCGGCCGAGGAATGGATTTAACGGCCGAGGAGTGGATCTGGTGGCCGAAGAATGGATTTGGTGGTCGAGGAATTGATCTTACGGCTGATAGATGTATTTTCCTAGGATGCTGTATTTTGTCTGAAAGGCTATTTGGCTCTTAATTAGGTCCTCTAAATGGCTAAAAGTACTCACCAAAAGTCCTAAGGTTCACGATAAGTCAATCAGCAATCATTGTATCCATTCATCATCGGGATGGTCCTCAAGGTGGGACTTGAAATAATCATTAGGCTAAATTGGGGTGTCTACAGAAGCGCGTCAGGTCAGTGGCTGGCCTTGTGAACTCCTCCTGTTCAGCCTGCATGTACTTGCCAGTGTGTGAAGCACAGGGTGGAAGTGGCCCCGGGACCAGGAACTCTGACAAACCATGCAATTGTCGTGTCACTCGGTCTCCCAAGTACCACTGCCAACTAAAAGCCGACTCTAGCAGCACCCGGCTCGCTGTAACAACCATGCTCCTAGTCAAGTACTTAGGCTCTGGCTCTACTCCTCTCTAGGGATCCCACACAGCCTGTGTTCAAAATAGCAATCAAGGCAATAATTGATTAGCAATAGCATTAAAGTATTTGAGCATATATAATTACTAGTGGAGTTTTATGATATACCTGCGAAGCTCGGAGGTCGTCCAAGTATAGCCGGAAGGCATTGAGATCCCCTCTCCCCTTTTTCTCTCCCATATAATCTTTACTCCAAACAAGCACATGACGGAGAGTCCTCAGGTCTGGACACCTGGTCTGTGGAGGGTACATCTTCAGCACCTCATAGGCCCAAAGCTGCAGATTTTCAAATAAGCAGAGCATTAGACACAGTTTATGCAATTATACAGTCAAGCAGGCTATGCAATCAAAAAGGGTACAAGTATGTTTTAAAATTGAACTTTACAAAATTGAAGTCATACCTCACATACTCTCTAGTAGCCAACCACTGCTTTCTCTTTCCTTAAGGCATCTCCTAAAAAACTGTAGAGTGCGCCAAGTGCTGCTCTACCCCAGTCAAAGCTCGAGCCCATCCTCAAGTCTCTCAGTGCTGGAAAGTACGACAAGTGCACCCTACTGCACCTGCTCGGGTACAAGGAAACACCAAACAGGTATAGTAAGTAGGCCCTAGCCATCTGCTCAACCTCCTACTTCGTGGTCTGGATCTTCTTCAGATTCTCCTTAAACTGCTCATACTTTACCATCTCCTCGTCTAGGAGTGGTACCTCACCCAGAAACCACTCAAGTGCCGCCTCGTCTTTATGAATGCTCGTATCAAACAGGATGGCCTCTCCTCCGACTTTGAGACCTGTGATTGCTGCAAAGTCGCTGGGCGTCACTGTCATCTCCCCGGGCGGCAGGTGGAAGGTATTGGTAGTGTCTCTCCACCTCTCTGCAAGCGCAACAAGGACGGCATGGTCATTTTTTACCGGCGTCAAGATCTGCACGAATTGGCCGAACCCCGCTTCGTCCACCAATTGCCTCACCCTCTCCGGTAGCCCCTCATACAGTGCTAAGGAGTCACTTGCACCACCATAGCCGCGAATGTCCTACTGCTTCGCTTTTCTCTATTTCAAGTACAAAGACAAACAATAGAGAAATGCATTAACATATGGGAATTCAATTTCAAAGTCCCAGATAATCAATTCTAACACAAATGGTTGGTTCAAGTTATACATGCATGCGATATGTTTTAAAGACTATGGTGGCCTACTCAGTTCTACTCATGCATAACCAATATAAATGAACAGAAGAGCAAGTATTGAGAATATACCTCGGTCCAAGTTGTCGAGATGTGTGCTGTGGGATCTCTCAATGCGAGCTCGGGCTTGTAGTCTGTCCGTTGTGGCTTATAATCGAAAAAGCTAGACCGTACAAATAGGTGTGGCGTCGATGGCACGTATGTCGTTGCTGAGAACGCTGCACACTTTGTGGCTTTCACCACCGCCACTGCTGTTCACCTAGGAAGATCTGCCTCAGTCCTGGCTCTCTCTGCGGCCTCCATCTCTCTCAAGGCCTCCTCTTCCATACCCTGGCCCTCTTGGCTCTTGCGGCCGCCTCTGCTACCTCTACCTCTCTCTGTAGCTCCTCTCGAGCCAACAAGACTACAATCCCAACCTCTAGATGCTCCTGTAAGAGCCTCAAGAGTATCTCCTCACTCAGGTACTCTGCAAAGTCCCCCCGGGTGATCAACCGGTGGCTTAATGATTCGGCTGCCGGACGAAACATCACGTCCTTAGCCCATTTATCCCTGCTCTCCTCCTCCTCAGCTACAATAGGGTCCTTCTTGTGCGTCGGATTACACACCAAAAACCCGATCCTCAGTCCAAACCCACAGCCACTGTCGCCACTACATTGGCAGCGTCAAAACCACCACCAGGAATCATAGTACCCTCCACCGCCATGCTCGGGTCCAAAGGTTGAACCACCTACCTAACTGCCACCGACGTCACTTGCACACGTGGTTCCTCCACAGACACGTGTCGCTCTAGTTCGTTTTCAACCACTAGCTCTTGATCCCCAGCACCGTGCCACCACCTGGCGCCACTACACTTTTGTCCGCAATGGTCTCTGCTGTCTATTGCTCCTTTATTTTGGGTTCCATCGTAGCCCCCTCATCTCTTGGATGATCAACAATGTCACCATCGCCATTATCACTTCCTTCTTCTGCCATGGCTGTATAGGATTGTGTGGGTTTTTGATTTCGAAGAAGATGATAGGTTGGAAGTTGAGAGAGAGTTTGTAAAGGTTATGAAATTTATAAACCGTTCGAATGATCATTTCTGTGGTGTCCCGAGGAAGAAAAGGGGTGAAAATAGGTGTAGGCCAGGTCTAGGCTGATTATGAACTTAAGCCCTAGCAACGAACCAACGCGTGTTCATCTGAGCTCAGCGCGCGGCGATGTGTTCCCCATACAGCATTTCTCTTTTTCTGGTTTCGAGTACTTTGATGATTCCGTGTGTTTTGGGTTGACAAATTCAATCCATGGCTATAATTTCCCCTGAAGTGGTCCATTCACATTCACTTTAATCCTTGTGGGATTCCGGTTATAAGCAATGATGATCTAGCTGTCCAATTACAATCAACGACAGCCGTTCCTGTCCAATTTTCAACGGCTCGATCATTTTGTATAATGATCCGCCCAAATCAATGACAGTCGATCCTGTCCAATTTCCAACAGCACGATCATTCTGAAAACTAATCTGCCCATCCAATTTCAATCAATCAACGACGATCTATCTGACCAATTCAATCAAGCAGCGACGATCTATCCGTCTAGCCTCGCCAACGACGATCTATTCGTCCAAATCAATCAACAGTGGTCCGCCCGTCCAAATCCTTTTATTCCCCAAGAGAGTTCCGTCTTAGCATTAGATGTTGATCCACTCATCCAGGATTCTCTATTTTCCCAACAGAGTTCGAAGTCTCTTACAAAAATCTTGTGATGGTCCGCCCGTCTTCGATCTCTTGGGGCACGGTATTTTTTATATATATGTCTGTATTTTCCTATTTGTTTTCTTCTGGATAGCTTCGATGGGTGTCAAGAAATCTTTGACGTTACCCATACCAACTCAAAGGTGCTCCGCGTGCCATCAAAGAGGGACTGCTGTAGACACCTCAATTTGGATCTCCCGATTGATTTACTTTATTTTTAGTTCTTGTTATCCCCGATAATGAAATGGATCAAGAACAGTTTTAAAAGTCATTAGGATTTGAATTTGGAGTGTTTGAACAACCTTTGAACCCTTAATCCTAGCCAAAAACCCTACTAGCATGCACTGGTCGGAAATCTGCGCACGCAGATTAACTTGCCAGGTGTGTTTGACCATTGACCACGCATGGTTAGGTTTGAGATGCGCGCATCTGTTGTGGATCCATGCGCACGGGTCAAATTGACACATGGTTGTCAATAGTCAAACTTTGACTGTTGGCAACTTTGACTATTGGCGGGCGTGTTGGTTTGTAACGCGCACGCCTTTCAAGGAATTACGCACTGGTCAACAGCTTGTTTCACCTTTTGCCAGCCAGATTTTGCCATCATCAGGGGTCTATTGCCCCATATAACCCCTGATTTTGTTGCCTGAACAGTGCATCTGCAGGGTGGGTGTACTCCCTCTCTCAACCTCTCCCATCACCTTTATGGGGAGGCTTAGCCACCAAGTAAGCCAAACCAGCCTTTTGTTGTATGGTTGCACCTTCTTTGCCACCACTCTTTACCTATAAATACCCTCCATGGCCTTCCTTGCCAAGGGTTACCAAGTCACAAATGCTATCACGTTACAAAAACTCAAAAGAGCAACCAATCTTAACCCTAATTCTCTCACACTCCTCACTACTACTACTTAAACACCCTATAAATCTGTAGGGGGATGAAAACAGTTGGTGCTCCGAACGTACCGAACTGTGAACGGCCTCACGTGCCTCTACACCGGATCCCTAGTTCTTCGTCGGAACCCTAATCTGCAAGACAGACAAGGGGTGAGTGCACCTTTGCTTCTCGTAGCAAAGGCCCTCCGATGCCAAAGTTAGTATCTCGTACTGAATGAACCCTAATTATTAATAGGAAAACAATAAGACTGCTAAATCTTGCGTACCCTTTACCTCCAGGCTTACCTCGTATTTATAGACTCACGGATGCTTGCTGCCCAAGCATCCCAGTTGCCCTAGGATCCCTCCCTCGTATAGGAAACCTAATATCTTATGGAATCTCGTTCCCTTATCTAAATGATATCTTAATCTTCATAGGACTATCAGTCCTTTTGGGACTCTTTCCCATAATTATCCGAACACCCCACTCACGTTGGGTTTCTAGCCTCGATCCTACATATTCGGGATCTTTACGGAATATTACCATTCTGGAATATCCTTGCCACGCCACGACCTAGGGTAGCTTTTTCCACTGTTCGGCCAATGACATCGCATGCAACTGGTCCACATTGTTATACCTGGTCAAATGACTTCACATGTTGTTTGACCTTATCAGCCGAACAGTTTGTCTGGACCAATGATTTCACGTGTCACTGGTCCACATTTCTGCTCATCGCACTGCCCGGCGATGAACTGTATCATGATTGCCACGTGTCCCTAACACATCACGTGCTCGGTGACTAATCATACCTGTTCGGGGATACCTCCCTACAATTGCTCCCCAGCTTTATCCGTTTGCCACTACTCGGGGGCAACGGGTAAAGCTTTTAGCTACAACGTGTCTGGACCATCCTTGTCCAGAACCGAACAGTCATTTCGTTAATACTCTTTAAGATTCTTGGCGGCTTAGTCATTATACCGTCTCGGGGTGATAATTTTACGTGGCGTGTTTCGTACCCCCTGCATTAAATTTGAACTGACGTTTCCCTCAAACGTCGTTAGCGTAATGTCCGCTTTCCGTTACTTTAACTCGTAACGGCGTGGAGAGAGACGTTTCGCCTCCGTTCCCAGCCCTTAAACCTCTGACAGGGTTTCATTTGGGTTTTTTAATCAAAACGCACCAACCTCAGTCTTTCTCAAAGGGTTCCTCCACCGTCTCCGCCATAGCCACCGCTTCGAAGCTTTCGTCCGTACTTCCCTCTATCGCCGCTACATCCATCGTAAGACTCCTGAAATCTCTTTCTGTATCTCGTACTAGGATTTCATTTTTGAGTGACCCATCCCCTTAGGGTTTGATTCGTAGGCCCTTCTGGTTTTCTTCGTACATATTGGGTATAGTGATGGCGGACAATGGGGAAAACCCTCTGAAACCCAGTAAATTTAGGAAGCTATGCGAAACCTCTGCTGCCATGACGGCATTTAGAACGGAATACGGCGTCCCTGACAATGTTGGTCTTGAACTTGCCCCCCTAGGCGCAGATAGAGACGGAGGTTCATGGGATAGAATGTGTATCCCAATAGTCGCCATTGTTGAAGGAGGGGTTCGATTCCCCCTTCACCCTCTACTTCGTCAAATCCTGAGCTGGTATCGACTTACTCCGATGCAGGTCTCGACTAACTTTTTTCGGTTAGTAATGGGAGTGGTGGCCTTAAACAGAATCTTAGGGACCCAACTGGGGATTTGGGACATCCAATGGTGGTATAGCATCGTGCTAAACCCCGATTACAACACGTACTATCTCAAGGTTAGGAGAGCGGACAGGCGTCTCGTGCTCAATTTGCCAGACTCTGCTCGTGACCACGAGGTCGATTTCCTCTACGTAACGGGAGCTTTCGAGCCGATAGGAGAGGATGGCCAAGTGGTGGGTTTGCATTGCCCCCACATATGGGGTTACCCACGTATGCTTCTAATTTGCTTTTTGATTTCGTGTATTGCTTCCTCTTAGCTGATTCGTATGTTTCTAACTTGTCTTTATATTCGTACAGTGGACAACGCTAACAGACGCCCGAGACGAGAGCCAAACTACATCAGAACAGCGGATATCAACAGAATTCTTAAGTACACAGGAGAGCCGGGCACTCGCACCGCTGGATGTGGTCGTGACGCACACGTCTTGCTAGGATACGAGCCTGCCTACAGGGGGTTCATTGACAGGAGGTTAGCGAATCCGAGCACGAGCGGTGCCTCAACATCCACAGCTCCCCATCCACAAAGCTCAAGACTGCAAGCCGGCGTCACCCTCGCCGGACAATCAGGTGAAGTTTCGATCCCAGAAGGCGTGCCCCAGACACGTGTGGTGTTTAGGAGATCCACACGAAGACAAGTTGTTCCTGAAATTCAACCCGAACAACCCCTTGTTCTTTGTGAGACGAGCCAGTCCTCTTCCTCTGGTTACTCTCGATCTCCTGTGAGCCTAGGTACGATGACTCAAGAACCCATTGATCTTAGCACTCTTCTCACCGTTTCGACTCGAGGTCGTAATGCTGCAAATAGGGTAGCATCGACCGGTGTTGCTCCCCCTCGATCTCGTCGCAACAGGGGGGGATCTACGAGATCGTCATCTCCTCGGCAACAAGACAGTTCAACCGAAGTTACTGATGCTCATCGGGACAAGCGTCCTCGGAGTGAAGAAGCCGGAGACACTGGCGCTCTAGACTCTTCAGTGCCATCACAAACCCCAGTGCCGAACATCCAAGCTATCCCTGCTGTCTGGGCCCCTCAGCTCATGAGGGGGGACCGTCCAGTAAATATTGGGGACAGTGCTAGCTCATCTGAGACTGCACTAGCCCTGGCACAGGGACTATCACTTCCCGTAGACATGCAAAAAGAGTCTTCATCCTCTGCTGACCGGCTAGTGTCCACTGGACTCGTCAGTGGAATCAAGGTGAACGTACAAAGTTCCTTTTCCTTTACCTTGACTATAGTCGTCTTGAATGATTTTATTAACTCGTATTTTGCAATTGTGCAGTTTATCCAAAAACTGATGGCACTAGGCCAAAAATTCCAAGAGGCTGACGCAGAGAGAGTCAGGCTGCTGAATGATAACACGAGACTCCTCCGAACAGTCTCGAGGCTGGAGAGAGAGAGAGACAAAGCTAAAACAGAGGTCACAGACACAAAAGGCAAACTGGAAACTGCTGAGGATAACCTCCGTCAAGCTTTGGCAGAGATAGATAATGCCAAAAAGGCCGCATATGATGAAGGTTACAAGAAGGGGTTTGACACTACAACGGCCAATTACGTGGGACAGATGCCGGCCATTCAAGACCAGATCTGGGTCAACTGCTGGGAGACGTGCTTAACGAAGATTGGCGTCGCTGAAGACTCTCCTTTCTGGGAAGATAATGAATTACCGAGTCGTCAAGTGATGGCTGCTCGGGAAGCTGGTGGGCCTCCTGCTGATGACGTAGATCAAGAGATAGATGATTTTGCTGACGTTGAAGAGGAGATTCAGATGGAATCCCAAGATAACGTGGTTCAACCTGCAGCAGTTCAAGAGGTGACCAATGAAGCCATTGTTACGGAGGAGGATGCCGCTGCCAGTACTAGCATAGAAGCTGTAAATGACACTCTCCCAGAGATCCAGAACTTGGATTGAACAGGCTGGCAGGTAATCTCATTCCTACTCAACTCCTTCAAACGTATTACTGGTCCTGCGTGACCGTAGTTATTTTGAGCCCTGCGAGGCATCAGTACAATACTTTTGGTTTTCTTTTGATAACACAGATATTTTCCTCATATCATCTGGTTTGCTCGGCTATTAACCCTTTCTGATGCATATATTCAAATGCATAGATTAGTATTTCGCGCGTTGACCTTTAAGCCAAATGTTTCATATTGGCTTATAAGTGTTTCGTACTTTTTTGTTTACACATGTTCACCTGCTTTTGTGAGTTTACTCATACTCATAAGTGTAGAGCCCCAAGTATTTCGTGCTTGAAGTTACTGTTTGCTTTTCAAATGAATGTTACCCGAACAGGTATGATTATATTTGTATGCATCCCAAGTTTCTTCCTACTTAGTTTGGTTTTTAGACATACTTCGTTATGTCTGTTACCCAAGTATTTCGTACTCAGAATTTTACAAGTATTTCGTACTTTGAGTATCTCGTACTCTCGTTCTTAGATAAAATCATTCATATCTCGTTATGTCTATTGCCCAAGTATTTCGTACTTAGAATTTGGTAAGAATTTCGTTCTTTTGGGTATCTCGTACCCTGTTGTAAGCTGTTTCATTTGTTTAAGTATCTCGTACTTTCAAATATCTCATGTTTGGCATTCGTGCCAATCCCGTGCTCCCCAATATGAAAAAAAAAGGAAGATAAAGCAAATCTCCTAGTTTCATATTCCATATTTCAAAAAACTGAATATAATGTGAAGAAAAGAATGTCTTTATTCATAGACCAAACTCAAGGGGGCGTTATTCGTACCCCTTGAAACTAAAACAGAGTAATCCATAAGTAAAATAAGAGAAAACAAGGGAATTGTTATTCGTAATTCCCACACAATCACGTAGTGCAATCTAAAATAAAATTAAATTCTTCTTAAACAAAGAATTTTCTCAAATTATGAACATTCCATGGCCTTGGGATTGGGATGCCGTCCAGATCAACCAATCTGTAGGCCCCAATGCCCACAATCTCTGTAACCCGATACGGGCCTTCCCAGTTGGCTCCTAGCTTGCCTTCGTTGGCCACTTTGGTGTTGCCGAGCACCTTTCGTAGTACAAGGTCCCCAACACCAAATTCTCGAGGGTGAACATGCCTATTATAGTTCTTCATTAATTGTTCTTGATAAGAGGCCAAATGGACTAGGGCCCTTTCTCTCCTCTCCTCGGCGAGATCAAGCTCAATTTCAAGGGCTCTGTCGTTGCCCCCACTTTCGACCAACACTGTCCTGTTGGTTGGAAGTCCCACTTCCAAAGGTATGACTGCCTCTGTGCCGTATGCCAACGAGTAGGGGGTCTCTCCCGTAGACCTCCTAGGAGTTGTCCTATGTGCCCATAGCACAAGGGGCAATTCATCAGGCCATTTCCCCTTGGCCTTATCCAACCTCTTCTTGATCCCGTCAAGAATGGTTTTGTTAGATGCTTCTGCCTGCCCATTGCTCTGTGGGTAAGCTGGAGTCGAATAGTAATTCCGAATCCCATACTGGGCACAAAAAGCCTTAAATTTCTTCTGAAATTGGGACCCATTATCTGTAATCAAGGAATAGGGAACCCTAAATCGAGTAATGATATTCTTCCACACGAACTTTTCTACCATAGACTCGGTGATTTTGGCCAATGGTTCTGCCTCAATCCATTTAGTAAAATAATCTGTTGCAACTAACAAGAATTTTCGGTTCCCAGTTGCTTTGTGGAGAGGACCCACGATGTCCATTCCCCATTGGGCAAATGGCCAGGGGCTCGTCAAAGGTACCAGGTCTTCGGCCGGTGTTCGAATCATTGGCGAGAATTTCTGACATTTCTCACAAATTTTTACATACATCTTTGCATCCTCCTGCATATGTGGCCACCAGTAGCCTTGAGTGATTGCTCGGTGGGCAATGGATCTGCCCCCAGCATGACTTCCACAAGTTCCTTCATGTATTTCGTGAAGAAATTTCTGCACCATCTCGGGGTGTACGCAAAGCAAGTACGGTCCTGTGAAGGACTTTCTGTAAAGCTTCCCCTCTGGGGATAGCCAAAACCTTGCAGACTTGGTTTTGACCTTGTGAGCCTCCTTTTTATCAGTGGGAAGTGCTTCATCCCGTAAGAATTCCACGATTGGGTCCATCCAACTTGGACCTTGGGTTACTTCCAAAACTAACTCCACGCTTTTCCCAATGCTCGGCTCTGAGAGATACTCAACTGCAACTCTTCGCTTGAGTTCGGTCGAGACCGCTGCAGCCAGCCATGCCAGTGAATCGGCATGTGCATTCTGTCCCGAACTTATCTGCTCAATGTGAACCCTCTCAAAGGTATCGAGTAAATCTTTGGTGGCTTCCACATATGCTGCCATTTTCTCATTCCGGGCCATATATTCACCGGACAGCTGATTCACCACAAGCTGCGAATCACAATGCACCCTCACTCTTTTTGCCTTCAGAATTTTCGCACTTCTCAATCCAGCTAGGAGTGCCTCATATTCCGCCACATTATTTGAAGCAATGAACCCTAGCCGAACAGACAGCTCGATCATTACACCTCCTGGAGGAAATATTACCACCCCAATTCCTGAACCAGTATTACATGCTGATCCGTCGACGAATAATTTCCATTCCGTGGGGTCCTGTTCGGCTGACAGCTGATTCTTCATGGGTGCTGGGTTGGATGCTTGCTCCTTTCTCGTAGGAGGTAAAGGTGCAACCGCAGGAGAAAACTCCGCCACAAAATCTTCCAATACTTGGCCTTTAATTGCCATACGTGGCTGATAATCAATATCATACTGACTTAATTCGACGGACCACGTCGAGATTCTTCCTGAAAAATCTGCCTTTCGTAACAGGGATTTTAGTGGAAATTCGGTATATACCACAATCCTATGGCTTTGGAAATAGTGTGGCAGTTTTCTCGTTGCTGTCCTAAGTGCCAGGACCAGTTTCTCTAAAGGCAGATATCTCGTTTCTGCGTCTAGCAATGTCTTGCTTACATAATATATTGGGATTTGTTCGATTCCCAAACCCCTTAACAGGACTGCACTTACAGCATGCTCAGAAACAGATAAGTACAAAATCAAGGACTCACCTGGCTGTGGGGTTGACAGAAGAGGAGGCTCAGCCAGATACTTCTTCAGGTCCTAAAAAGCTTGCTCACACTCTGCTCCCCATTCAAACCCTTCCCTTTTTTTTAATAACTGGAAAAAGGGCCTACACTTATCACTTGATCTGCTGATAAACCTATTAAGTGCTGCAGCCATCCCAGTTAACCTTTGAACCTCCTTCGTGGTTTTAGGGCTTTGCAGCCTTTCAAAGGCTGCAATCTGATCTGGGTTAGCCTCAATTCCCCTTATGGTGACCAAGTGCCCTAGGAACTTCCCAGAACCAACCCCAAACGCACATTTCGAGGCGTTGAGTTTCAACTTGTACTTTCTCAAAATCTCAAAGACTTCTCTTAAGTCTGTGATGTGCCGTCGTTTGTCTCGGCTTTTTACTACCATATCGTCGATGTAAACCTCCATGGTTTTCCCGAGCAGTTCTTTAAACATGATAGTCGCAAGCCTTTGGTAAGTTGCTCCTGCGTTCCTCAGCCCAAACGGCATGACATTATAGCAGTATAAGCCCCGTGGGGTGATGAAAGATGTCTTCTCCTGATCGGGCTCAAACATAGCAATTTGATGGTATCCTCGATACGCATCAAGGAAGCTCATTCGCTCGTAGCCAGCTGTTGCGTCAACCAACTGGTCTATCCTTGGGAGGGGAAAACTATCCTTAGGGCAGGCCTTGTTCAAGTCTGTGAAATCCACACAGACACGCCACTTCCCGTTCTTCTTCTTTACAACCACGGTGTTGGACAGCCACTCAGGATAATAAACCTCACGTATTGCTTTTGCCTCAAGCAAACGATTAACTTCTTCAATAACAGCATCCACATGCTGTACGGCTGCCCTACGTTTTCTCTGAATAACTGGCTTATGCTGAGGGTCAACATTTAAATGGTGGCAGATTATCTGAGCATCTACGCCGGGCATTTCTTCTGGTACCCATGCAAACACATCGACATATTCCTTCAGAAACTGTATCGACTCAGCCTTTTCTTCTACTGGTAGTGATTCCCCAATCAAAAAATATCTTTCAGAATCAGCCTCGTTGATCTGAACCTTTTCCAAGCCCTCGATCACCTTATCAGCCGGGCATCTTCCGACATCCTCGATAGTCGGTTGATCTGGTGCCTCCAATGTATGAACATGGTGGGCCTTTGGGGCCTTCTTAACGATGGAAATCAGACATTGTTGGGCCATTTTCTGATTACCCCTAACTGCTTCAATCCCATTGGATCCTGGGAATTTAACCATCTGGTGGTAAGTTGAGGAGACTGCCCTCATTTTGTGTAACCAGGTTCTTCCTATAATCGCGTTATAGGAAGAAGGGACGTCAACAACTAAAAAATCCGTTCTCAAAACAACTGATCCTGCCCGAACAGGCAGTGTTACCTTTCCAAGTGGCCAAACTGCCCCTGCACCAAACCCAATCAAGGGTGTTGTGGACTGCTCCAAATCTGTCTGGGCCAGGCCCAGCTTCTTGAACGCGTCGTAGTACATCACCTCCGTACAACTTCCTGAATCTACAAGGATCCTTTCAACGTCATATTCCCCAACTCGTAGGGTTATGACCAAAGCATCGTTATGGGGAACTTGGACTTCCCCCAAATCTTCATCCGTGAATGCTATGCCTTCATGGCATACGCCACTTCCTCGGCCTCTCTTGTTTCCCAACCGCATCACATGCTGGTCGTGCTTAACCTGCCTTTGCAGTAGCCTCACCTCATTTCTCGTATAAGGTGCGGCTAACCCGTGTATCATGTGGATTACCCCTTTAGGATTTCGCTCATAATCCATCTCCATGGCCTTCCCTTTTTCCTTCGGGTCCTCTTGGATAAATTCTTTGAGATATCCCCGAGAAACTAGATCGTCGAGATGCCTTTTATACATTTCGCAATCCTCGGTCATATGGCCCCAATCTTTATGGTAGCTGCAGTGCTGATTCGTAGCACGTTTAGCGTCTTTATCTCCACCCAGACTCGGGGGCCATTTGAAATATGGCTGATTCTTTATTCGATAAAGAATCCTATAAATTGGTTCCTTCCAAACAGTAGTGATAGAGAAGAAGGATTTTGGATCAGGGGCTTGCTTCTCTTTGTACGGCTCTTTCTTAGCCTGCCCGTATTCCTTTCTCTCCTTGTATGTCTTAGGTTCTGGCTTATCCACCCTTTTAGCAGACGCTTTGGGCTGTTCGGTAACCACCCTGCCGTCCTCGCGGAGTATGTCATCCTCCATTCTGGCGTGTTGCTCTATCCGTTCCATCAACTTGGCCAACGTTGCTACCGGATGTTTGTTCAATGAGCGGCGCAATTCACCCCGAACAGGTAAACCAGTCTTGAACGTTGCAATGGCGTATTCCTCACTGCAACTTTCAATCTCGTTGAAAGTTTCCCAGTACTTTTTTGCATAATCCCTGATCGGCTCGTCGTCTACTTGCTTCATCGTGGAGAGGCTTTCAAACGTCTTCGGAGCCTTTCTACTTGTTAAGAACCGAGCAGTGAATTCTTCTGCCAGCTGTCTCCATCCTCGTATGGAGCGCGGGGCCAGTTTGTGGAACCAGGATAAAGCTACCTTACCAAGGCTTGACGGGAACATTTTGCACAGAATGGCGTCATCGCCATCGTGCATGAACATGGCCTGCTGGTAGTGCTGTATGTGAGCCACGGGATCAGTGTTTGTCTCGTAAAGCACGAATGCTCCATGCTTCACTCTGCTCGGCAACCTGGCCTCTTGTAACCTTCTTGAGAAGGGGGAAGCCGCTATGTTGCTTAGGGCCTTTCTTGCTGCTTCTCGTGCAGTTACTGTCCCATCCTCGAATTCCCTCGTCTTGTGAGCCGTGGCGTTGGCCCAATCGGCATCAGGTCTCTCGTACCTGTCGCGGTGATGTTTCCTTTTATCCTCTTCCTCAGGGGTGGAACTCCGGTCCCTACTCCTCCTTTTCCGTGAGAAAGACCTTTGTCTTTCCGGAGTTCGGCTTCTGTTGCTCCTTTTTCGTGGAGAAACATCATATCGCCTCATAGTAGGACTTCTGCTCCTTGCTTTTCGCGAACGGGCATGCCTGTGGACTACTAAAGTCCGTCCATCTCTTTCAGGACTCCTCCTGGAGAGTCCAGAGTCTTCTGGGTGTTCTCGTATCCGCTGCAATTCTTGTATTTCGTACTCTCATTTTTTAATTAGACGAGCGTACTCCTCGATCTCCTTCCTCTTTCGGTCGAGGACATCCTCACTGTTGTGCATACTTCTTGACTGTTCCACCGACGCCTCTCTTCGGTGAGATTTGCTCCTTCTCGCGGAGCCCGTGGGTGTCTTGCCCTGCCTTCCAGTAGGCTTTTTCGGAGCACCTGGTGGAGATTTATCTCCTCCACCACTTAACTGGTCCTTTGGATTAAACGGCGTGACTGGATCTTCTTCCATCATGATTGTTTTTCAGAGAATGGGTTCGCTTTCCCACAGACGGCGCCAATTGTAGGGGGATGAAAACAGTTGGTGCTCCGAACGTACCGAACTGTGAACGGCCTCACGTGCCTCTACACCGGATCCCTAGTTCTTCGTCGGAACCCTAATCTGCAAGACAGACAAGGGGTGAGTGCACCTTTGCTTCTCGTAGCAAAGGCCCTCCGATGCCAAAGTTAGTATCTCGTACTGAATGAACCCTAATTATTAATAGGAAAACAATAAGACTGCTAAATCTTGCGTACCCTTTACCTCCAGGCTTACCTCGTATTTATAGACTCACGGATGCTTGCTGCCCAAGCATCCCAGTTGCCCTAGGATCCCTCCCTCGTATAGGAAACCTAATATCTTATGGAATCTCGTTCCCTTATCTGAATGATATCTTAATCTTCATAGGACTATCAGTCCTTTTGGGACTCTTTCCCATAATTATCCGAACACCCCACTCACGTTGGGTTTCTAGCCTCGATCCTACATATTCGGGATCTTTACGGAATATTACCATTCTGGAATATCCTTGCCACGTCACGACCTAGGGTAGCTTTTTCCACTGTTCGGCCAATGACATCGCATGCAACTGGTCCACATTGTTATACCTGGTCAAATGACTTCACATGTTGTTTGACCTTATCAGCCGAACAGTTTGTCTGGACCAATGATTTCACGTGTCACTGGTCCACATTTCTGCTCATCGCACTGCCCGGCGATGAACTGTATCATGATTGCCACGTGTCCCTAACACATCACGTGCTCGGTGACTAATCATACCTGTTCGGGGATACCTCCCTACAACATCCATTTTCAACCATCAAATACCAAAGTTCAAATCCTTTTCAAACCTCAAAAACAAAGGTATAAACCTTTACCGTCTTTCTATTTTGATCCTTAAGGGAGGCTGGCAGGGCCAAAACTGGTAATCTATACCAATCCTGTTCCTAAAGCTGGCAGGGTTACAAAAACTCTGTGATCATCACATCTGCATGCGTCGATCGTTTGTACACGCACGCCAATCCTTGGCTGCACGCGTAGACCTTCGTGGGGACAGGGGTGCTGGTCTTTATGTTTTTATTAACTTATAGGACACTGTTGGGCATGTTTAAAAAACCTGTTTATTGTTTTACATGTTAGAAATTGCTAATTGTATTTCAATACATTAAATTGTTGCTTTGGAATACCTCTGGGTGGCTTCTGAACAAGGTTTAAGCTAACTTCCCGTAGTTGGCTTTGCAAGGGTAACTTGGCCTTTGGCCACTTTTTATTCCTCACTCTGTTTATGGGGTGTATTTCAATTTATATCCATTCTGTTTGTAATTATTATTTGCTAAACAGTATATAAAACTATTTGGTTTGGACCTGGGTGAGCACTGGTCATTCTAGAGCCTAGAAGGGGACACAAATCAAAGTTGTTAAGACAAGCTAACACGCGCGCGCTTGTGGGAGTTTGGCACGCGCAGGTCGTCTTGCATGCACATAGATCATTGCAGGCAAGGTGGTCTCTATTCATGCCAATTTTCCCAAGTGCACTATTTTGGCTTTTTAGCAGTATTTTGATTTTTATCTCATTTATTGCTTATTGTATCATCCATCCATGCTATGTTATCACATCCTACAAATTGTTACAATTTTAATCCACATTTTAACTGTTCCCCCGCCCTAATTGGCTAAAAATTGATTAATAAAGAAGAATCTCAAATCTTTTCATAAAATGCCTAAATAGAGACCAATCTCTGGATTGGGCGAGAGGGGTGCTTTAAAACCCTTCCCCTTCCGTAACTTAGCTTTCGAATCAAGATATGGTTATGACAAACCGGTACCTTCACTTTTTCAAATCAAATAGCTTAGAAAGCGTTTGAAGTTCGGTTCCTTAGGTGTCGGACCTTCAAGCTCAAGTGGTGACTCTGAATTGAGTGTTCATCCTGCAAGCGCTCCCTCAATCCAACCTCTTAAAACCAGAATTTTAAGGGCATGTTGCCTGCTAGTCCCAATGTTGTATAACTTTAAACTTGGAGATTTGGGTTGTAAGTTGAACAGGTGGGAACACTTTTGGGATATTACTCATGTTATGCGAGGAACTTTTATTGAAATGGATTGTTTATGTATGTTGAAAATCGAGGACATGACAAATTGGTATCAGAGCGAAAATGGTTTGAATACTTTGAGACCGTGGGGAGACTTCTAGTCTAATGGGTTTAAATGTCACATTTTTTTTTGCATGACATATGTGTGCTTTGTGAATTGACATTATTTGGATTATGTGTCATTGCATTTCAATATAGTAGAGTGGTGTAGAGTTATTTTTGACCCGTGTTGAGATAGTTGGGGTTTTAAACCTCATAAAATGATGTTGTGGTTGATGAATTTCTCTTTCTTATAATTTGTAGTAAGATGCCTCTGAGACACAGTTATAGACGAGGTGGGGCATGAAATTAGGGTGGTTGTGGTCGTGGCTCTGGCTGAGGGGTGCCACCTGAGGACGAGGTTAGTCATCATGGGGAGAATCTAAGTGGAATCTAGGGGCTGGGGCCGGACACGGACAGGGAGAGGAAATACTAGTCATCCAAAATCCTTTCACTAGGGATTTTGTTGAGGCTCTTGCAGTTGCAAACCTTCTAAACCCAGCTTTCTAGGGAAAGTGCTGACAGTCATGCGTTGTCGGCAATGAAGGAGTTCAGTTGTAGAAATCCACCAACGTTCGATGGGTCAAGCAGTGACCCTCTTGTGGTCAACCATTGGCTAGCTCAAATCCGAAAACTTGTCAGGGCTCTTAAGATTACAGAGGATGAAATATTGTGGCCGTTCAACTTACCGGGGAAGCCAATAAGTGGTGGGAGTCCGTATTGGAATCGAGGAAGGATGCGAGAAGAGTGGCAAGGACCACGGCTCAATCAAATGAGCCAGATGTAGAGAATCTAACTTGGGCCAAAGTTGAGGTGCCCTTCGAGGAGCAATACTTTTCGAAAACTAGTCATGACCAACTGAGAGCTAAGTTTCAGAAGCTATAGCAAGGAAATATAACCGTGTCGAAGTACACTTTGAAGTTCCAATCTATCCCATTTTGCGCCAGAGTTGGTCGCAACTAAAGAGAGGAAGTGTAGGTGATTCGAAAGAGGATTGCATGACACCGTGAAGAGGTTAGTTGTGGCACAACGCAAGGGGGGGTTTTCTGGTATTGTTGAGTTTGGAAGGAGCATCGAGATACCCAATAAGGTACCAAGAAATACTAAGGTTTAAGAACAGAGGCAACCGGTGGGGGGTATGAGTTCTTCTTCGGGGAGTTTTGGTATTCAAAGGGAGCAAGAGACAATGAGATCAATTTTCAGTTTCCCAAGGTCCGTTGATTTTTAGGCCTTGCTCCATCTTCTTCTTTTGAGACTTGGGGAGTTCTTAGTAGACCCCCGATAGTGTGTCACAAGTGTGGTCAAGCGGGCACATTCGCACTCAATGTTCGTAGCTTTTGGGTTCATGCTTTACTTGTGGAAAGACCGACCATTTTGCAAGGAATTGTCTGTGTGGGGAAAGGGCACATAGCGAGTCTGGTTCAGTACAATAGCCAAGAGGTGGACAGGGTTCTAGTTGGCAATCGTTTCGGGGTACTCAAAGGCAGCAGCAGCCTCACTTCCATTAAACCACATCAGTTCAGGGATCTCAGGTTGAGAGAGGAGCGAGTTTATCCACACTTACTCAGGGTTTCGGTCAGCGGGGTGGACATGTTTAGAGTCAGATTACACAGGGAAGGATCTCAGACCCTAGAGACTTCGGTTGTGAGGGGTACATTTCTATTATTTAACTCCTTTGCTAGAGTACTCTTCGATTCTAGAGCATCGCATTCATTCATTACTGCATCTTCTGCTTGTGCTTTGGAATTGGAAATTGAAGGTATTAATCTTCCATTGTTCGTTGAGACACCCATAGAGGGTAGATCGCCATTAGACCGTATTTGTTGGGATTGTGACTTCATCCTGTTGAATATGTTGGGGTTCGACCTTATTTTGGGAATGGTTTGGTTGTCTACGTTTCACGTTACCATTGACTGCTTCAAGCATCAAGTCCGCATTTGTCCACCTGGGGGTACTTATTTTGAATTCTTCGGGGAGGGTCGGGAACTGTTAGAACCATATTTGTGTGGGTCTCAGGAGCAAGAGTCGATGTATGCCTTATTAGCAAGTTTGGCCATAGATGAAGATGTATCCACGCGTTGGGAGTTACCTCTTGCCGTTTGCGACTTTCCAGACGTGTTTCAGAAAGGGTTACCTGGTTTACCACCTGAGTGAGAGATCGAGTTTTCTATCAATATGCTTCCTGGTATCGCTCATATTTTCGTACCTCATTATCGCTTTGCACCTGCCGAGTTGAGAGATTTGAAGACTCAGTTGCAAGAATTATAGGGTTTGGGATTTATCCGTCTGAGTACGTCACCATGGGGAGCACCGGCCTTGTTTGCTCAGAAGAAAGATTGGTCGCTTCATCTATGTATCGATTACTGTAAATTGAACCGTGTCACCATTAAGAATAAGTAACATATGCCTAGAATTGACGACTTGTTTGACCAACTTCTAGGCGCAACTTGTTTCTCTAAGATTGATTTGACATCCGGTTACCATCAGTTGACAGTTCGGAGGGAAGACATTCCTAAACCACTTTGCATACTCGTTATGGCCACTATGAATTTGTTGTTATGCCCTTTGGATTGACGAAAGCACCGACAACTTTCATGGATTTAATGAACAGCATCTTTCGTGCCTATCTTGATCGTTTCGTGGTTATTTTTGTGGACGATATCCTTATTTATTCGCCTATGGAGGAGGAACATCAATCTCACCTTTCTATCATTTTTGAACTCTTGAGAGCACTGCTTATCTGCCAAACTTAGTATGTGTGAATTTTGGTTTTCCAAAGTCAAGTTTTAGGGTCATGTTGTGTTGAAGGATGGGGTGTCCGTTGATCCGGGAAAGATAAAGTCCGTAATGAGTTGGCAATGACTAAAAAGTGTATTCTAGAGTTTCTTAGGCTTGGCCAGGTACTATCGTCGTTTTGTCCTTGACTTCTCTCGCTTAGCAGCTCTGATGAGTAGATTGACTCATAAAAGGACTCATTTTGTTTAGAGCGACGTGTGTGAGATGGCCTTTAAGGAATTGAAGAGAAGGTTGACTACCGCGACAGTTTTGACTGTGCCCGAACGGGGAGTCGGTTACTCTGTATATTGTGATGCTTCAAAAGAGGGGTTAGGGTGCGTATTGATGCAATTGGGGCGAGTAGTGGCATATGGATCACGACAATTGAAAATTCATGAGCTGAATTACCCTACCCATGACTTAGAACTTGCAACCATCGTCTTTGCTTTGAAGAGTTGGCGTCATTATCTTTACAGTGAGAGGTTTGAAGTCTTTTCCGATCATAAAAGTCTAAAATACTTGTTCTCTCAAAAGAAGCTTAATTTGCAACAATGTCGTTGGATGGAACACTTAGAAGACTATGGTTTTGAGTTGCAATATCATCCGGGAAAGGCAAACGTGGTAGCAGATGCATTAATTAGAAAACCAGCAGATCTTGCAAGTTTAGCCATTCATGAGTGGAAGATGATGGACGATTTAGGCTTCCATGCATTGCATTTTGAGGAAGTTCGAGATGGAGTCACTTTGTGTAATTTGACCATTCAATCAGCTTTGTTAACTCGAGTAATTGAGGCCCAACAACAAGATGAAGAAGCGGGGGAGTTTCGCAACAAATTTCTTAGTAGAGATGCTTGAGAGGGGTGGATGATTCATGTTGATCAAAGTTTGCGATACCAAGGAAAATTGTTCGTACCCACTTCTTGTCGGGAGGAAATTTTGAAAGAATTTAACCATTCACCGTTAGCCGTGCATCTGGGGGGGACGAAAATGTATTACAACTTGCGTAGACAATTTTGGTGGCCCAAAGCCGAATATCAACGACCCACAGGGGAGTTGCAACCATTACCCATGGTCGAATGGAAGTGGGAGAACATGACTATGGATTTCGTTACCGATTTACCAAGGTCACTGAATGGGCACAATGCCATTTGGGTGATAGTCGATCGATTGACCAAATCAGCACATTTCTTACCTATCCATGTCATGGATTCGATTGATACGCTTAGCCATTTGTATATTCGCAAGATTATCCGTCTTCATGGGATTCATGTTTCTATCGTGTCGGATCGCGATCCAAGGTTTACCATGCACTTTTGGCAAAGTTTACAGGTGGCTCTTAGCACCAACTTATTGTTTAACACCGCATATCATCCTCAAACGGATGGGCAATCCGAGAGAACGATTCAAATTTTAGAATATATGCTTTGAGCTTGCATTATGGATTTTTAGGGTAATTATGAAGATCTCCTACCATTAGTTGAATTTGCATACCACAATAGCTACTAATCTAGTATCGAGATGGCACCGTATGAAGCTTTGTATGGGAGACCGTGTCGATCACCTGTATGTTGGACCAAATTGGGCGAAGCTATGTTGGTTGGGCTGGAATTGAATAAAGAAACCTCCGAGAGTATGAAAGCGATTCGCCAATGTTTTCTTGAAGCATAAGAGAGAACCACCAAGCAAGTCAAAGTGATTCGCTAACGATTGTTAACCGTGCAAAGTAAACAAAAGGGTTATGTTGATCGTCGTCGCCGACCACTGTCGTTTGAAGTGGGGGATCACATGTTTCTTAAAGTATCACTGTAGACACCTCCAGAAGCGGGGCATCGCCATACAGATTGATTGTTGCTGTTTGTTTGGTTGTTTGCTTCGTAAACCACAATCGTGGATATTCCCATGGCTAGGAACATCACCACACGATAACGGTTATCAACAAAACAAAGTCGCCACCTAGTTTATAAAAACTAGAAAAAATAGATAGATATTCCGGGTACGGGAGCCAAGAGTACAGTAAGGGGAAGGTGCTAGGCACCCCTCTTTGCCCAGTAATAAGATTGTCCCATAGTTGTTTGACATATGATTAATATTTGCTTTATTTAACTCTAAACACATAGTCTGTTTATTAGCCTTTAAACAATTAATGGTGAACCAGTACATTAAGTAAAACATGCATCAAAATAAACAGAATAAAACAGGCAATCCCAGGGAAATGGATCCCGCGGCCACTGAATGGATGTCACGGCTGAGGGATCCTCCTGGTTTGATGTATCGGCCGATGGAACGCAGATCCAACCGATGTTCTTCCTCACACCAGACTATACTACTAACAGATAATCAAAATGCTATGATTAAACGTGAAAAACAAGAAATAAATTGAACCAGAAGCCCCTGGGCCTCACCACCTTGATCCCTCAGTGGCTTGATTGCTTCGGATAGAATGGGATTGACTGATTACTTCTTGAAACCCTAGGGTTAGGGTTTGGACTTTGAGGTTTGATCGTCGAATTAGCAGCTGCCTTTGGAAGATTGGGGCTTTTGCAGAGGGGATTTGAGAGTGTATATTGACAGAGTTTCGTGGCTTAAGAGGGTGTACTGGTGTATTAATTTTGAAACCCAAGAGCTCCTTTATATAGGTATAGGGATGATACACCTCAACCATTCAAAATTGAATGATTGAATTGGAGTTATAAGGCAACACGAACTCCTCATGGTAATTCTCTAACGTAGCCCGAATGCATCGGGATTTGGCTATTAGGGTTTTGATGATCGGATCAAACTTATGACAAAACATTCCAAAATCTAGAAAATAGACGATCTGGCAGCCGGTTAAAGTTTCTGACAGCCGAATGAATGATTAAGCGGCCGAAGGATAGACCTGGCGGCTGAAAGATCAATCTCTCAGGGAGATTTTCACGTAACAAGTTTCATGGGTGAAGAAATGATGTTGAGGCCGTGAGATCAATGTTACAGCCGAAAGATAAATTTTTCTAGAATACTGTATTTCTGTCTAAAAGGCTATTTAGTTCTGGATTGGGTCCTCTAAGTGGCTAGAAGTTCTCACCATAAGTCCTAAGGTTTACAATAAGTCAATCAGTAATCACTATATCCATATCATCATCAGGATAGTCCCCAAGGTGGGACTTGAAATAATCGTTAGGCCAAATTGGGGTGTCTACAGATGCCCCTCTTTGACTGAACTTAGACGGATCGCGAGACATGTTTAAGTAAGAGTTAAAGCTGTAAAAGCAACTAAATTTGGTCCAACCACCATTCCAAAGGGTTTTTTTTTAAATAAAGGTTTTAGTTATGGTCAGGCCGTGAGGCTGCTTACGTATTCCACAAGGGAAATTCAGACTAACTGTAGTTCGAAGGCAATAAAGAAAAAGAAAATGTTTGGAGGGTTAGAAACAGAAGACGTAGCTTCGGGCTTAGAAAGTCGTAATGTGACGTACCTGGCAATGCCAGGACTTTTGGTGGAGAATAGTTGTAGAAGCGCGGAGCTGCCGAGAAATTTGTTGCGGAGAGCGTACTTAGTATTTTGGGGTCGATCATACACAGTGGGCGAGTCGTTTGCTTTTCATGATCATCCTTACTTTGACTGAAGGGAGCTCGGTAGAGAAGCTTATCCTTGCGAATGAGCTTGATGGAATAGATGTAACTAGGGTGGAATCCTAACCATCTTCTGAAGACAATCGGACGCCGGTTTTTCAGATATGGGGGGCATAAGGCCAGTAGTTGGAGCGTGGAGCTTTGAGATAAGGGAACCGGGGAGCAGAGCCGGTTGCAGTCATAAGGCAAGAGCCTGAGAAGTCGGAACACGGAGCTTGGAGTGATAGAACCGAGGCGTAAAGCCAGTTGTATTCTAGAGGCGAGAGCCTGAGGTATCAGAGCTTAGAGCTTGATGTGATTGAACTGAGGCATAGAGCAGGTTGCATTCTAAAGGTCTGTGCACGGAGCTTTCCCATCATAAATTTTGGCGTAGAGCCAAAGGATCAAGGCGTAGAGCTTCTTTCAAGTTCTGGACTTGAGCATTCAGAGCATAGAGCTCGAGCATTGGGAGGGTTGAATCCAAGCATTCAAAGTACAAGCTTTGAGCATCCAGTATGCATAGGTTGGGCATCCAAGCGTAGAGCTTGAGCATTCAAGTGTAGAACTTGAGCATCCAGTGCACAATGGTTGGGCATTCGAAGAGATTCGAGCTTTCAAAAATGTTGGATTTTGAGCATTCAAGCGTAGAGCTTGAGAACATATGATATCTGGTTAATTGACGTGGCATGTAGCCTGTTGAGAATTGTTATCGCATAGAGCCAGTTGAGATAGTGGATACGGGCGTAGAGCCGCTGAGATGGTGAATACGGGTGTAGAGCCACTGAGATGGTGAATGTGGGCGTAGAGCCTGTTGGGATGGTGAATATGGGCGTAAAGCCGGTTTGAGATAGTGGGTGCAGGGCCGCTAAGTTGACGGGCATAGAGCCGCTGGGCGAGCTTAGAGCTACTGAGTAATGGCTTGGAGCTATTGACAATGATAATGGACTGTGATGCCATTGATGGTGAGCGTAGAGCTGAGGACAATAGTGAGCTTGAGGCAAGGAGCAAGGTGATGTTGATAGTAGGTGTGGAGCTACCAGGCGTAGAGCCGCTAAGATTGTAAATGCGGGCATGGAGCCGCTGAGATAATGGGCTTGGAGCCGCTAAGATAGGCATAGCTGCTGATGAGTACGTGCTGCTGAGGTGATTATGGACAAAGAGCCGCAGAGTAAGTGAAGCTGCTGAGATAATGAGCTCAGAGTTACTGGGTGAGTTCAAAGTTGTTGAGCGATAGTGAGGGTAAGCATGGGCGTAGAGCCGCTGAGATGGTGGAATGTAGCCGTAGAGCTGTTGAGCGAGCATAGAGCTGCTAATGGTGAGTACAGGCTTAGAGCTGCTAAGCGATAGTGAGCCTGAAGTTGCTGAGCAATAATGAACATGGGCATGCTTTTGAACTGATGAGCCCGGGACTGTTGCGCCGTATGGATTTTGAAGAGCAGGAGTTCAGGTTGTTAATCTCAGGTGGTCAAGCAACCAGTAGTTGTGAGCTTGTTGTTACGGAGAGAGAGCTTCTTCATGCTCGAGCGTGCCCCCAAGGCTGATTCAATCAATGTTCGTCAATGGTTTTGTTTGTCAAGGACCCAAAACCTCAACCTGGTTCACTGAGCAGGATCTATTGCTGCTGAAGGAAATAGATTGCGAGGCCACAAGTTCGATTCTGCGGCCGAAGAATTGGTGGCTCAGCTAAAGGATCGATGTCTCGGTCACGTAATAGCTTGCTTTCCAGGCCTCTATAAAAGGCCACGGCCTTAACGTTTTATTTTCATTTATCTCTTCTCTTCTCTTCATTCTCTCAATGTCCGAGAGCCTCTTTGCTTTCCTTTGGCTTTTTCATCGGGCCCGAGTGACAAGCAATATGCCAGTGCAGCCGGCATGCGCGGAGGGAGTCCGTGCTGTTCTCAGTCTTGTCTTGATGCTTGATTAGGGACCCTCGTATGGGGGGCTTGCTTCCGTGACGTGGAACTCTCGGGGTGGCGTTTGTACGCGGTATGATGATTTTTCTGGGCCATGTGGTGTCTCTTCTGCACCGCAGTGCTTCTCTGGTACACGTCGCCCCAAGGGTGTTTTCTCCTTTTTTGCAGCTGGTCTCTGGTGTTCGGACCACCAGAGGATTCGGCATTCTCTTCTCCTTCTTTTCCTATTTTTCTGCCTACAAAGGTTAGTCCGACAGGAAACCGATGTATAGTTTGTTTAGGAAATGTGAGACGATCCACCTTGTGATGTAAAAAGCTTTTGTTGATATGAAACAAAATCTCTTGCTCTGTTATGTGATTATGTATGCTATATTTGCACCGTTTGTGTATGGTAAAATTATTAATCTAATGAAAATCCAGTGAAATGAATAGAACCGTGGAAGTGCTTTATAAAACAGTCATTTTGGCGGCCGAGCCATCGATTTGGCAGCCAAGCCTTGGATCTGGCAGCCGAAGGATCATTTCGTCTACCTGGGTTTGACTTTAGGTCAACCCTGATTTTCATGGGTCGATGGATTTTTCCTAGGACCGTCATATCGAAATGCCGGCCGAGAGACCGACGAGGTTACTGGGATTTAGAATCCAATTCTGATTCGAACTAGGACTCGACTTAGCCTATAAGTATGCGTTCTACAAACTCGATAGCATCGTCAGCAACAGTTGCTTGCACATGGCACAACCAGTCCTTAATCAGTGGTTGAATTCCTTTAACGGTCTCAACCGTTTGCCATTTAAGTCCTTTGGTATGAACTTTCACTTCTCCTTTCGCCAAATTCCTTTGAATTTTGCTTTCCTTAGGGCAGACACTAGCTTGTGGGATCCTGTTTTTCACATTTTTTGATTCAGAAGAGAAGAGTTGTGTCCTACCATTGAGGAGTTTGCAGCTATTATGGGGCATTTAGATAGAGAAGGTCTTACTGTTCCTGACCCTTTGTTTAATCGAGGCAATCTTTTGAAGGATTTGTTCCAAGTTCAAAAACACGAAGTTACCTTACAGCTTGTTCAGCGTTTCGGTACAGCTTAAGCTCATCGTCAGGTTTTTCAACAGAAAGCGTGCTTCCATGCGCTGTGCATTTGTCTTCTCCATTATTACTTGCTTGGACCCTCCTCTGGTCATGTTGATTCTATGCTGCTTGATTTTGCTCAATAGATTAGGAACCATATAGGTTTCGTTGGCTTGGTGCTGGCAGAGACCTTGATGGGTCTTGATGTGGTGAAAGGTAATCCAATAGCCCAGTTCTCAGGTAGTCCTTTATTACTACAAGTTCGCTCTTTTACTTATTTATTGCCAAGTTATCTTTTTGCTTATCACTCTTTTGTTTTGACTCACATGCTCTCACAACTTGCACTCTTCCCTTGTTTTTGTGACGACCTGAATTTTATATTGCCTCAAAATTAATACATCTCCAATAATTACAAGTCCTCAAGACAAATATACATGGTGGGCCTAAAAACCTCCAAAATGATACAGATTTCTAAACAATCTCTAAAATACTCCGACTCGGGTCCCTACTAACTTGCTCTGCACCTGAAAAATATAAAACGCCCGGGTAGTATATGCAATACGATGACAATAAACATGGCTAGCATTAAGAATATGCTCAATAAACGAGGATAACAAATCAAATTGGATCATTCTGAACGCTTTTCATTTGTAGCCTCATACCCGGCTCATTTCGATAACATGCCAAGCTCCACCCAGGTCAAACTCTGTATTAGGCACATGGGCCCCATAAACATTCTGGACACCCCGTGCGGCAGTCCATCATACATCTTCCATAACTCTATGACCCGGTGGGCTTAAACATGTACCAATCTGTTCCATGGCTTTCAGCCAAATACTTTTTGTGTCACGATACAAGAAGTGACAATAACTGAATCAACAAGCTTAGACATCAAATGAGTACAAATATGAGAGAATCAAAGAATACTCTTTGCAAAGAGATTTAGCTTGGAATGTATTGCACACTACCCGGTACCTTAAATTATTATCACGACTAAAGAACATGATGACTCTATCTCCGAGAACAAAGTCCCAATATTAGCTCAAACGAACTCAACCTCAACATAGATTTCCTCTGATTACGGCAACTACTCAATGATTAGTTCTTTCATTCCATTCTGTCTAGGACTCTAAACTGTATATGTACAACAAAGTCATGCATAAATAGACATAATTTTGCCGACACCACTAGCATTTTATTTTCTATTTTATTTTTGAACTCCCAAAAGGTTCAAGTTACAAGCTCATTACATGGCAAACTTGTGTTAGTTGCTCTCCATGCACTGCCACGTATCTCTCATACTCATCCATAAAAACTTGGTTCATTCTTCTTCTTTGTTTTTATTTATTTTTTTTACAAATGGCAAAATATGAATAAACCACTAATCCCAAATTAATGGGCGTTACAGTTTTCTATAGGTATGGCTTTGTAAGAAGCAAAGGGTATGGGATGCGCCAGAGCAGCTTCCCTATAGTTCAAACCACTGCACAAGCGTCGTGTGACTAGACAGTTTCCATCTAAGGCTGCTTGGAGGGCATGGATGGAGACTCGCAAGGGTGATCGAATCCAATGGGTTTGCCCCTGGTATGGTGTTGAGAGCATGACTGCAAGTACCATGAACAATTTTTGTGTAGCAGTGATTGGTATCACTCAAGTTACCTTCTACTTCCTGCTCGCTTTGAAAGGCAATTCGGGGCTAAACAAGTCGGCAGTCTTGGGTGATTCTGAATATGTTGTTTCCAAGGTTCATGATGTCAGCTTTCGCCGCAACGTGCTTCGTTTCTGGCCGAATCAAGTGATGCAAGGGATTGGTGGGAACTCTGCTGACAAGCTATCAGGTTCATATAAGCACTGGTTAGAGAAAAACCTTTTGAAGGAGAAAAGTGCGAAGATAAGGAAGACCTAGAGATTGACAAATTGCTTATGCTTTTCAAAAGATTTTCTTCGTTTGTTTCTAGCTTTTATAGGTTGAGAATTGTTTGAGCTTGCTTTTCCTTTTTCCTTGGAAATAATAAAACATTTGGATTGCTTTATTGAAAATGCTTTTGCCATGGTTTGGTAGCGAACATGCTTAGGACGGACCTAGAAATTTGGAAGCAATAATGATGGCAGTGGCCGAATCTCAATCTAGAGATTGCCTATGTATCCATGGAGAGAATCAGGCCTTAAACGTAATTCCTAACAAGATTTGTTTATTTTTATTATTGGTTAGGGTTCACTCGAATATTTTCCTCTCTTTTTATGCTCTTGATTTTCCCTAAACCGCCCTTGCGAGTTTTCAGTCTAGCGAGCGCTTTTATTTATGCCTTAGTTTTTGCCTAAGCTACCCTTGCGGGTTTTCGACCGAGCAGACTGGTCTAATTTTTGCTTGGGTTCACCCACCCGTGTGGTTTTCGTCCCAACGAGCATTTCTCAGGGGTAGTACTTCCTCAGCTTGTCAATATTGACCGGTGTTGCAAATTTCATTCCATCCAAGTCTGCAATGTATGCTGCCCCTTCAAATAGTATGGCGTTTGATAAGGTAGGGGCGTTTGATAAGGTAGAGGCCTCCTTAGTTTGGTCTAAACTTGCCTATTGGGTCTAAAATGTGGCAACGGACTGCTTTAAGCACCATATCCCTTACCTTGATGTCTCGTGGCTTCCCCTTTTTGTTGAATGCTTGTGCAATGCGGCATTGATACCCTTGCACATGGTATAATGCTTTCGGCCTTTTTTTATCTAGCAATGCTAACCCGTTGTAGCGGTTTTGAACCCAATCTTCTTCAATCATTCCAATTTCAGCAAGAACCCTTAGTGAGGGTAGCTCTAGTTTGATTGGCAAGACAGCTTCCATCCCATAGACTAGGGAATATGGAGTAGCTCCGGTTGAAGTCCTTTCAGTGGTTCAATAACCCCACAGTGCTAGTGGTAGCATTTTTGCCCAGTCTGTGTAGGTGTCAGTAGTCTTCCGCACAATTCTCTTGATGTTCTTGTTTGCAGCCTCAACTGCTCCATTGGTTCGATAAGTAGATGACCGATGATTCTATATCCCAAATTCAGCAAAGAGCTTCTTTGTCGCTCCCTTGAAATGCGACCCATTGTCACAGATGAACTCGTGAGGTACACCATACCGATAAATGATATTGGTGCGGATGAACTTGGCCACATGAGTGGCTTTGAGGGTAGCATAAGAAGCTGTTTCTACCCATTTGGTGAAGTAGTCAATGGCTACTAGGATGAACTGATGCTTGTATTTTCCCTTTGGATTTATACTCCCAATGACATCTATCCCCCAAGTGGAGAATGGCCAATGGGATGTCATCCTATATAATTCCGTAGGGGAAATACGCATGCGATCAGCGTGGGTTTGGCATTTGTAGCATCGACGGACATAGTCAGCACAGTCGGCTTCCATTGTAGTCCAGTAGTATCCCTGACGCATGATTTTCTTTGCCATTGTTGCTCCATTCATGTGCGGCCGACAGATTCCTTCGTGTATTTCCTCCATTGCCTTACGACTTTCTCCATGGTGACGCAAAGTTGATTGGGGCCTAGGTGTGCTTTTCGATACAATGCTCCTCCGCAGACTACAAATCGGGTAGCAAACTTTCGCAGAGCCATCTTGTCCTATGTGGTGGCTTCAGAGGAATACTCTCCTTCTTCTAGAAATTTACACACGTCTTCGTACCATGGTTTCCCATCATCCTCACCTTCCTCAATGAAGGTGCACTCGCATGCCGGTTTGACCTTCTGTTCGATCATGAGAGGCCGTATTGTGAATCCTAGGGGTATTTCGACCATAGAGGCTAGTGTTGCCAGTGCATCTGCAAACCTATTGCTCACTCGTGGAGTGTGCATGAAGATGACTGAGTCAAATTGTGGAATTAGATCTTCCAGCACATAGTGGTATAGCTTCAGCGTATCTTCCTTGATCTTCCAGTCTCCTCTCGCTTGGAACACCACCAGGTTTGAATCTCCAAGGACTTCCATCCTTTTCGCCCCTAGTTCTAGGGTTGCCTCCATTCCAGCAATGTAGGCTTCATACTCAGCTTGATTGTTGGTGACTTCAAACCTCAATTTATATGACAGAGGGATATGAGAGTTGTTTGGGAAAACTAGCAATACCCCAATGCCATATCCACGTTGGTTTGATGCTCCATCGAAGTAAAGCTGTCAGGTGTCATCCAAGAGACACAAGATGTCTTCGTCGGGGAACATGAAGTCTTCTACCTCAGCCTCTGTCACGGGGTGATCTGCCATGAATTCTGCCACAACCCTTCCTTTTACTGATTTCCTTGTCATGTATTTGAGGTCGAATTCTGCCAATAGCAATAACCACCTAGCTAGCTTTCCGATAAGTGTTGGCTTCTCGAAAAAATATTTGATTGGATCTAAATGAGAAACCAGCACTACCGGATGTGCTAGTAGGTAGTGCCTTAGTTTCTTTGTGGCCCATACTAGCCCCCAGCAAGTTTTCTCCAAGGGAGTGCACCTTGTTTCATAGTCCATCATTTTCTTGCTGAGGTAGTATATGGCGCACTCTACTTTGGCATCGTTTTCTTGTGCTAGCATACATCCCATGGGTGTGTCCGTCACTGAGAGATACAGAATCAGTGGTTTCCCAAGGATATGTGGTGATAATACAGGTGGATTTTGAAGATACTCTTTGATTGCCTTGAATGCTTATTAACAGTCCTGGGTCCATTCGAAATCAGTGCCTTTCTTCAAAAGCTTGAAGAGAGTTTCACAGGAGGTTGTGAGCTTTGAAATGAACCTGTTGATGTACTGTACTTTCCCCAGAAAGCTCCTTACTTCCTTATCTGTCTTTGGTGATGTTATTTCCATGATAGACTATATCTTGGAAGGGTCCACTTCAATTCCTCTTTGAGTGATAAGGAATCCTAGCATTTTACCAACAGTTACCCCAAAAGTGCATTTTTGAGGATTAAGACGTAGCTTGTATTGCCTAATTCTCTCAAAGAACTTTTAAAGTGCTTTATAGTGTCCTTCCCTTTCTTTGATTTGACTATCATATCGTCGACATATACCTCGACTTCTTTGTGCATCATATCGTGCAGCAGTGTTGTCGCCATCCTTTGGCAAGTGGCTCCAGCGTTCCTCAAACCGAATGGCATCACTCGGTAGCAATAGGTTTCCCACGGCGTGGTGAAGGTGGTCTTCTCTCTGTCTTCAGAAGACATCAGAATCTGATTATACCTAGAAAACCCATCCATGAAAGATAGCAGTGCATGCCTTGCGGTGTTGTCCACAAGTTCGTATATGTGTGGTAAGGGAAAGTCATCCTTTGGACTGGCCTTGTTGAGATTTCAAAAATCTACACAGACTCTGATTCCCCCAGTTTTCTTCGGCACTGAAACGATGTTTGCTACCCAATGTGGATAATCGGTGACTATGAGAAAATCGGCGTTGATTTGTTTAGTGACTTCTTCTTTTATCTTTAGGACCCAATCAGGGCGCATACGTCTTAGCTTTTGTTTAACTGGTTTTGCATTAGGATGGAGGGGAATTTTGTGCTGAACAATTTCGAGGTCTATTCCAGGCATGTCCTCCTAAGACCAAGCAAAAATATCTTTGTATTCCTTTAGCAAAAGGATTAGTTTTTCACTCTCTTGAGAAGATAGTGTTACAACATTTTTAACCAGTTTGGGCTCATTTTTAGAGCTTACGTTTACTATGATTATTTCCTCAGAAAAAGTTTTAGCGTGGCTCTCTTCTTCTCTCTCGATGAATTCTAGAATTTCTTTCGAAATCTCTTCCTCAAAAATTGGATTATCAAAATCCACACAGTTAATCATAGGCAAAGTGAAATACTCTAAATCTTCCTTCTCATTGCTAAAATTGTCAAGAGACATTTTAGAGTCAAATTCAAAATAAATATCATGCCTCGGAATCGGAATCGAAACTAGGATCGGAGTTGGCATTTTTTATTTTGTATTTTAAAGTGTATTCCACGGTCCAGTTTGGGTAAGCCCCTTTTTCAACATCCACAATCAGCTCAGAGCAATCTTTTTCCTCACCAAGGTTGATCATCAGCACTTCATTGTCATCTTGATTTGCACTTTCATTATTGTCACCCTATAAGTCCTAAAGGGCCATTTGATTTGCCATTGCCGTTGCTTCTTCTAGTTGAGCTTTAATCTCTGATTCATCGTTGTTGTTAGTTTTTCATGTACCAACAAATCCCCACCAGTTGCCAATCCTATCCATGATAGGGTGGATCACCCTGGTTTCATTATTGGTAACCTCCTCGTCAAAGAGTAGGTTTAGCGATATTTCGTCTAGTGGATCATTGTCAACAGACTCTTCTTCTTCTGCTTCTTCAACTTCGAGGTTGTCGACCTCGTCTATCGGCCAGTAGTCATCAGTAGGTGCATATGGGTCATAGAAATAGATTGGGACCCTATGTAGCTCTTCTTCTTCAACTATGCTTTCTACTTCTTCATCATTAATTGTTCTGGTGAGCATAATGTAATTATCTTCAGAGATAACCACTGTGGACTTTGGTTGATCCACGGGAGTGATGTACTTGGAAGGATCAAGATCCTTGATAGCAGGATGGAACGGGCCAAACAGGTTGGTGACAATTTGAAAGTGTGAATTGAACATGAACAGTGATATAGCCATTTTACCTGAAAAAATTTCCTTTGGTTAGATTATTTTTTAGCTTACCCTTTTCTTCTTGATTTTAGAAACCCCTAAGGTCTTAAGCAGCAAAAGAGAATTTTACAACATACATATGTACAACGGGTGTGAGGAAGAACTTTTACAAACAAATGCAAATAGGTTCCTAGCCTGTAGGTTCCTGTCTTATTTTGATAAGTTCTTTGGTTTTCTAACACATGTAAGGTTTGGGTAGTCTCAAGGATACTCCATTGTCAAAGGGTACCAATCCTTTCGCCAGCCCATTATAGGCGACGATTGGGTGATTTCTTTTTGATATACCACTAGGTACAAGTAACTATGGAGTTTGCTAAAACCCCTAACAGCCCGTAACATGCCGAGGTATTAGGTGAACTCAACGAGGTTGCCCGCTCGATGCATATGATAAATGAATTAAATAAAGTATGCATTATTCCTATGTCGAATTTTCTGGTTATGGCTCTCAACTCTTCAGCAGAGTTGCCAAAAACTGTTGACACCTCCTGAAGCGGGGCATCGCCATACAGATTGATCGTTGCTGTTTGTTTGGTTGTTTGCTTCATAAACCAAAATCATGGATATTCCCATGGCTAGGAACATCGCCACACGATAACGGTTATCATCAAAATAGAGTTGCCACCTAGTTTATAAAAAATTACAAAAAACAGATAGAGATTCTGGGTACGGGAGCCAAGAGTACAATGAGGGGAAGATGCTAGGCACCCCTCTTTGCCCAGTCATAAGACTGGCCCATAGTTGTTCGATATATGATTAATATTTGCTTTATTTAACTCTAAACACATAGTATGTTTATTAGCCTTTAAACAGTTAATGGTGAGCCAGTACATTAAGTAAAACATGCATCAAAATAAATAGAACAAAACATGCAGCCCTAGGGAAATGGATCCCGCTGCCAGTGAATGGATGTCATGGCCGAGGGATCCTCCTAGTTTGATGTGTCGGCCAACGGATCAAAGATCCAGTTGATGTTCTTCCTCACACCAGACTATAAGACTAACAGATAATCAGAATGCTATGATTAAACGTGAAAAACAAGAAATAAATTGAACCAGAGGCCCCTGGGCCTCACCACCTTGATCCCTCAATGGCTTGATTGCTTTGGATTGAATGGGATTGACTGATTGCTTCTCGAAACCCTAGGGTTAGGGTTTGGATTTCGGGGTTTGATCATCGGATTAGCGACTGCCTTTGGAAGATTGGAGCTTTTACAAGGGGGATTTGAGAGTGCATATTGATAGAGTTTCATGGCTTGAGAGGGTGTGTTGGTATATTAATTTCGGAACCTAAGGGGTCCTTTATATAGGCATAGGGATGACACACCTCAACCAATCAAAATTGAACGATTGAATTGGAGTTATAAGGCAACATGAACTCCTCATGGTAATCCTCTAACGTAGCCCGAACGGATCGGGATTTGGCTGCTAGGGTTTTGATGATCGGATCAAATCTATGACAGAACATTCCAGAATCTAGAAAATAGATGATCTAATGGCCAGTTAAAGGATCTGGTGGCCGAATGAACGATTAAGCGGCCAAAGGATATACCTGGCGACTGAAAGATCAATCTCTCAGGGAGATTTTCAAGCAACAAGTTTCACGGGTGAAAAAATGATGTTGAGGCCGTGAGATCAATGTTATGGCTGAAAGATAGATTTTTCTAGAATACTGTATTTCTATCTGAAAAGCTATTTGGTTCTGGATTGGGTCCTCTAAGTGGCTAGAAGTTCTCACCATAAGTCCTAAGGTTTACAACAATCACTGTATTCATATCATCATCAGGATAGTCCCCAATGTGGGACTTGAAATAACCGTTAGGCCAAATAGGGGTGTCTACAATCACCACGTCGGGAATTATCTTGTTTTGGGCAAAGGGGCAAGCTTTCACCGCATTTTATCGAACCGTTTGATATTATCGAGAAGATTGGAAAAGTTGCATATCGATTGGCCTTGCCACCGAAGTTCTCGGGTGTACATGACGTGTTCCATGTATTGATATTGCGAAAGTATGAGCCGGATCCGTCACACGCTCTAGAGTGGTCCAAACTAAAGTTAGAGGCTGATGCATCTTATGGGGAAGAGCCGATACGTATCCTAGATTTGCGCGAGCAAGTTTTGAGAGGTAAGACCATTCCGTTAGTTCGAGTTCTATGGAGTAACCTCGGGAAGGAAGAGTCGACGTGGGAAAGGGAAGACGAAGTTAGAAAGAAGTATCCGCAATTATTTTTGAATTGAATCAATGTGAGTCTCGAATTTCGACCTTATGATTGTTAAAGTGTTGTTTGACTATATGTGTTGTGACATGAGCATGTTTACTTGATGCATGATCTTAGTTGGCTTGAGTTGTAAATTTTGGGATGAAATTTTTTTAAGGAGGATAGAACGTAGAGACCCGTATAATTTTTTTCATTATTGAAATGTTTATTAAATGCCTAATTGGAAAAATATGATTTTTGTGGTGGTTATTTGAATTGTGGTTTGAAGTGATAAGATGGAAACTAGAGGGAGTGTGTGTGTGATTTAAAGATATGTTAGTATAAATTGTGTGTGTGTGTGTGTAGGAGATTATTCTCTCTCTCTCTCTCTCTCTCTACCATCCCTCTCACTTTCTCTTGCTCCCCCACTCAAAACTCTACAAAAAAAATCTCAAGAATCCATCTCTATTTTATCTTTAGAACGCAACCTCAGGCTTGTATCGTGTTGGGTGAGGCTAGGGGAGTAGATCTCGGTTGATTTCAAAGAGTTTGGAGCTAGGGCTCGTTCGAATCTCTTGGGTTTCGCTCCTTGACTCGAGGTAGGGACTTCTTTTCCTTTTTTATGTGTTTATATGTTGATTAGGTGTAGAAATCGAGCCTTGATCCCTCCTTTGCTCTTTTGAAAGCTGTCAAAATCTGCAGAAAATCTTTCAAAATTGCATAGGGATCGATCCCCATGCATAGGGGATTGATCCCCCATTTTCTCTCTCTGGTCAGCAGCCTCAGGGATCTATCCCTAGTCATGGGGGGATCTATCCCCCTCTCCTTTGGACAACATTTTGCTGTTTTGTATCCCTTCAAACGTATTGAGCCCCGATCACTTCTAAACCCCTTTTGGACACCTTTCAACCCATCTCAAGCACGTTAAATTGACTTCCTATGATTAATCAATGTTATCTTTGTTCCGTTCGCCTTCCGTTAATGAGGAACGAATAAAAGTTTACTTGATTAAAACCTCGTTGAAATGCATCTTATTGATTGGTTGATTACTTAGGAATGTTTGTGGCATATTTGTAGCATTGTTGGCATATCGTATGATATTTCATGTAAGAATGTGATTATGGGGAAGTCTTAGCTTGCATGTTGAATAAGAAAGTAGGAGTGTGAGTCAGAAGTCAGGATAAGAAGTCTCATAACGCAAGGGGTGGTAATACATAGACTCAAGCGGGTCTTGTAATGCAAGGGATGGTAATACGGTGATCCAAGTCGTTAGGGTTCTCTATAACGCAAGGGGTGGAAATACAAATACAATGACTCTAGGGGTGCTATACCATAACGCAAGGGATGAAAATACAGTAACTCTCGGGGTGCTATACTGTAACGCAAGGGGTGAAAATACAGTCGAAGGAGACTTGTGATAGAGTGTCATGTTGTGAACGTCGGAGTAGCTTGTGTTTCATGAACCATTGAACAGTTTGAGTTTGTGACACGCTTTATATTGAAACGTAATGAATGGTTGATATACTCTTAAGTTGATCGCTATCCATCGACTGAACTATACCTTCTTGTCTTCTTTCTTTGCACTTGTGATCATGTTTGCATATAGAATTGGTAAAAGATTTTTCTAGTGGGCTAGTATAACTCAACCTATTATTATTTTCAGGTGCAAATGCTAGACAATAGCTTGCATGCATCGTGTGCTTGGATGTGGAAGACTTTTGGAAGCTAACACCATATAGTTGCTTAATCATCTTTGTAACGACTTTCTTTTGGTAAAGATGCTTTTGTAACTAATTTATCTAGATTTCTTTTTGACTAAATCGTTTATAACTCAAGAACTTGTCCATACTTGTACTTAAGTTTATTTAGGGCTGGAGTGCCAATGTTGTATAACTTTTAACTTGGGGATTTGGTTTATAAGTTAAACAGATGATAACGCTTTTAGGGTATTACTTATGTTATGCGAGAAACTTTTATTGAAATGAATTATTTATTTATATTGAAAATCGAGAGCGTGACACCTCCCTTCTCGGCCTGATCAAAACCCCAGGGCTAACCAAACCTGTGACCAAACTAGAGAAAAAACAGCCTAAGTGCGAAGCCCTGACCCTTATTAACCCACCACTACAACCCGTCAGATTTGGTGGAAGCCCAGATCAGGAAAAAAAAAAAAACTGAATCTGGTGGAAATCCAAACCGATGACAAAGTTGAACTAGGGAAAGCCAACCGGACCAATAGAGAAAGAAAACAATGGGAAAAAAAAAACCTTCGCCAAACCGCACACCTTATTACCTCGTCGCCAGCCCAAAAACATCATATCTAAAGATGCCGGACGTGAAAACTAGCCTAGAAAACTACCATATGCTAAAACGTGTCATCGATGATGAGTTCTTGCCGTTCAACAAGTACTGCCACCTCAAAATTGGGAAGTTTGGAAGCTCAGTTGGTGAGAGATGAGAGAGGCAAGGAAGGACGATAAGGGAACGGGGGGGTGGGCGGCGGGTGGGGGAGAAGAAGTTTATGCCTTGTTTGGATCAAGATTTGGAAATTTGTTTCTAACTCAAAAAACACTTATTATCTGTACTTTCAATCATTATTTTTCTCTCATTATCCATATCTCCTATTATTATTCTCTTCTCTCTCTCTCTCTGCAATCATTACTCTTACTTTCAATCATTACTCTTATAAAATAAAATTTCTGAAATTTTTTTCAAAAACTTATCTAAACAAAGCATTAGGGTTTTTCCTTCTAGAGAGAGAAGTTGGGAAGATCTGTTAAGCTGTGTGGGAAAATTTTGAAGTTGGGCTAGATCTGGAAGGAAGGTAGGCCTATTTTTTGTACCGGCCCATCAATAGCCCGAGACTCTAACCATTAGAGCAGGGTATACGTTACATGCATTTATTTATCTCGGGTCACCCGAGCCCGGCCCACAGTCAAATGGACCGTCCATGAGCTCTTCCTATGGAGAGGCCTTCAGGCCTTTGATTCCTTCTCTCTATCTCTCTGCAACAACGATCGTTCCACCAGAGATAGTGAGATACTGACCTTCCATTTCCATTACTTTGAGACCGTCAAGTAAGTATTCTCACTCCTCTCTCTCTCTCATCATATTCTTCTCAATTTCTGTTCGTTTATCCTCAATTCACAGTTTCAATCTTACACCAGAGATCCATCATCACAACACAACCTTGTAAGAAAATCCCAGAAAACAGGAACAAAACCCTAGATCCAACCAAAACCTAGATCAAACTCGAAACCCTAACCCTTGATCGAACAAAACTCAAGGGTTAGCGATGTCCTGTTTAGCTCTCTCTCTCCAACCCACCAATGGATCCGACATTCTGCTCCAAACCCGTGAATGGTTCCCTCCAGCCCGAGCCCTCGTCGCCCTCTCCGCTTTCCGCCACACCCGTATGGCTTTTGCCACCGGGAAACACCAATCAGCCGAGGACGGTGACACCTCCCTTGGCGATGACCCGCTCGCCGCCTCCAGCGGCCAGTTGATCGTGGGCATCGAGAGCCGCTATCGTGTCGTATACCGGTTGGTCAATTCCATATATGTGTTGGGAATCACCACGGCGGATCAAGATGATAGTATGAACAATGTGTTTGAATGTATAAGCATAGTGAACCAGGCAGTTAGCGTGGTCGTTACCGCGTGTCGTGGAGTTGACGTGACGCCGGAAAAGCTTAGTAGGAAATACGCAGAGGTATATTTGGCGTTGGATATAGTTCTGAGAGGCGTTAGTAACATTAGGCTGGCAGCAATGCTTTCTACAATGCACGGCGATAGTATTGCCAAGATGGTGCATTCAGCGTTTGATTCGGAGAATAAGGTTAGGGGAGCTGATAGTTGGAGCATTGTGGAAATGCAAGCGGCGGAGCAACAGGTGGGAGTGGAGTCATTTTCTAACGCTAGCTTTGAATTACCGCTGGAGACATTGGAGGCGGGCGATGAGGTGGCGGTGGCGCTTGCTCCAAATGTGAGTAGCACATTAAGTGAACAACAGGATAAGGAGGTGAAGTCTGAGGAGGGGGAGGGGGAGAAAGACCCATTTGCAGCCAGCAATGCTCTTGGAAAGCCTGAGGAGCTTTTGGGTGGATTTAAGAAAGATAAGGGTCAATCGGGTACTGATTTGACCCTGGCATTGGCTGGTCTTGAGGTTACTTCACTACCGCCTCCGGCGGCAACAGAATCTACCCACATCGGTGTTGAGGGTTTTGAAGGGGAATACGGTGGTATAGAGTTTAGCAATGATGGGTCGACATTAGCAGAAGATTTTGAAGGGATGAATCAAGCTTGGGGCGGTGGGTTGGATGCTTCAGAATTTGTGGGTCCCAAGAAAGTTCCTAAATCCCAGGGACTTGGTGGGCTTGAATTGTTGCAAACTGGGAGTGATGCGCCGCCAACCGTGCCAGCTGGAGGTGCCACTCCTCTTGAAAACCTTTTGGTGAAGAAAACTGAAATGAAAGGTCCTGAGATGTACATTTCAGAAGAGATTAGTGCAGAGTTCAGGGAATCGTTGCTCACTAGAGTTGGTTTAATGGGTGTAGTCTATTTAAGAACGCTGCCCCCAAAATCTTCTGGTGATAAAGAAACTGAGTTTTCTTTTAAGATTGAGGGCACAAGTGGTGTTAAGAGAGTGGTTATGCAAAGCTCTCGTGTTAGCAGCCTGGGAAATGGGATGTTTCATGTTAGGACTGCTCCCTCGGAGAAACCTATACCCATATTGAAGTATAGTTTTCTACCCCGTTTGACTCCACTGCCTTTGAGAGTTCGTCTCATTAAACGGCGTAGTGGAACTTTACTTTCAGTGATGGTGCAGTATGTCTCGAATCCTGATTTGCCGGCACCCTTGACTGATGTAACATTTGTTGTGAAACTGCCGGTGGATCCAACTTTGTTGAAGGTTTCACCGAAAGCTGTATTGAACCGGTCTGAGAGAGAACTGAAATGGCACATTGAAGAAATTCCTCTGAAGGGTTCCCCTGGAAGGCTGAGGGCACGGATGCCTGTAGACTCGAGTGAAGAGGATGGTGGAGAAGAAATTGAAGTTGTTGGTTATGTGAAGTTTTCCATCCAAGGAACTCAATCGTTTTCTGGGATTTCTCTGTGGCCTGCTTCGGAGGGTAAGACAGACTTTTATCAGGTTAACCACAGGTATGAGAGTGGGGTTTATACGTGCAATTGAAAACTTTAAGTGCTTTCTGTTGAGTTTCTTTCTTTTTCTGTTTGTTTGTTGGATGAGTGTGGTTTGGAGTTGTCTGTAGTATTCTTTGAACAGTACCCTGGAACTTTGCCTTCACTGTGATGTGAAAGTTTTGTAATTTTCAGTTACCACTTACCAGCCAATGGCTTTGCAATAGATGGTAAATTTTGTTTTATACATGCTTGTTTCTATTCTAAACTTGCAACTTTGTACTCAGCAGATGGGAAAAAAGCTACTACATCCAGGAGTCTGAATTTGGCACTTTAAAATCTGCAAAAATAGTAGTTTTAGTAAAGGTAGATGCCTGAAAAATGATGACCATGGTGTTGCCGTGTTGGTATAGCTAGCATATCATTTGAGCATGTGCGTAAGCGTAAGACTACAGTGATGTTATGCTGCTATGGGCTTTGCGTTGCAGGCATTATAGTGCTTTCAATCAGGAAGATTGGAAGGTGCTTTTTCCTTTTTGTATGAATTCGGTTTTAGTTAGGTCATGATTGCATGAACTTTATGTGATGATTCTGATTGGACTATTATACGAAACCTACTAATGGTGTGGGAGTGGTGTTTTAATTGATGGACGTTCTTGGGAAGTTTTATGGGGTTGCCATTTGGTGAGGGGATAGAGAGGACACATTGAGATCGAGGTTGGTCTAGTAGGGGGCTTCTTGATGTGAAATCTTATTATGGAACCTTGGTAGGTGATTTAGAAGCCTCTTCTTCTTGAAAGGGGTTTGGGTCCAATAGGCACCTGGAAGTTTTTTTTTTTCCCGAACTCCAGCACATGAAGGCATGACTACTTTCAACAATTCGCTTCACAGGCACATACATTTTTGTTAAGAACTACAGCGGATTTCAGATCCATTGAATGGAAGATGTATAGATTGTTTTGATGTAGCTTCTGTTCTGTTGGTGTGAATTTACTCCTAATGCTCCTGTACTATATGTACGTCCATCTTGACACCTATGTAGCACGGACACGGAAACGGATACGGACACGGATACGAACACGGACACGGGACACGGCAATTCTAAAAAAATGGGGATACGGAAACGGCGGGGGACACGCCACGTGTATAAATAAATAATAAATAAATATATTTACATATATATATTAAAAATTATGAACCATTGTATATGAATAAGTTCACAAATTGTATAACTTTTTTTTAAAGGAAAAATTACAGTTTAACCCAAATAATTTGAATAATTTCATATTAACCCCCAAAATTTTAAAAAATATTACATTTTGACCCCCAGCCGTGTCCCCGGCGTGTCCCCAGCCGTGTCCCCTATCAAAAAATAATAAAAATTATTGGACACGCCACGTGGCGTGTCCAATACGTTTCCCCGCGTGTCCCCGCCGTGTCCCCGTGTCCAATACGTGGACACGGCGCCCTTTTGGAGTGTCGGTGCTACATAGCTTGACACTATAAAGCGTGAATTATGACATACTGTTTATCGTCTTTCGTCCGGATCTCTCTCTCTCTCTCTCTCTCTCTCTCTCTCAGAGAAGCCATCATCACACCAACTGCAAAGCCGCCATTTAGGATGATGGATTCACCTTTCTTTGTACTTTACTACTCTGGAATGGGCAGATGGTTTTCCAGCTTTTTATTTGGCAAACAAATTTCTGGGGTAATCTATCTCTCTCACGCTCCATAGCTCTACACTCCTATTTGGTTCTTAAAGTACAGAACTACCAGAAGTTAGGGCTTTTTAATTTTTCATGTTGGGTCTTATTATACTGCAGTTTTGGTTCTATTTAGGTATTTGAAATGTTCTTGCATTTTTGCATTTTTTTTTGTCCGGGAAGCCCTAATGTTTCAAGCTAGATGCATTTTTGAATTGTTGGTGATTAGAACATATAGTCTATCAATATAGGTTAGTGGAGACTGGGCATATTTTATGAGGCGTCTAATATTTTAGCCCTTAATTTGTATGATTCTGACAAAATATCGCACCTGATTAGAATATTTTTGGAACTGTTATAATTTTTCTTTGCCGGTTTTTAGATGAGAATAATGGAGTTAATGGTAGGTGCTAAGTGGATCGATAATTTCAGAAACCATCTAAAGCTGCATGTATAAGTAGTGGTGATCTAAGAGGCACGAATATGGACACGGTACATAGATATGACATGATACGGATAATGGAGTTAATGGTAGGTGCTGAGTTGATCGATAATTTCAGAAACCATCTAAAGCTGCATGTACAAGTAGTGGTGATAAGAGGCACGAAGATGGACACGGTACATAGATACGACATGATACGGACACACTGATATGGTATTTCTCTAAAAAATATAGTACATAGACATGTTGGGGATACGATGAATTATGCATATCAGTGTATCCATTGTCCAAATTTATGGTTATGCTTGTAGCCTGTAGATACGAGGTACCAAGTCTTCAAGATTAAAGGAAACAAGGTAATCCCTTCTTCTTATGTGGGAATGTATGCATTCATAACAATCTTGCAGAAGATACCAGAAACTAGGAATGTTTGAACAAATTATGAATGGGTGATAGGAGAACCAAGATGGTCTTAGTGTGTGCAACTACCGCTAATAACAATATCTTGGGGAGGTTTTACACTACCACCAAGGATATTGTTTGGAAGAGGAAGAGGAAGAGGAAGTTGAAAATCAAGAAGGTTGTACACTTTCAAGGATTGGGTTTAAGCTGAAATGTCAGCAACATAGTGATGTGGTGGAATAAGATCTATGTATCCAACAATATTTAGTTCCGCTAATAATGATGAGTAATATAGAAGGAAAGTAAACCAGTAGCTAAAAATATTCTTGTATTCCTTTTATAGAGAAAAATGCCAGACTCATTGGACCTCAAGATCTTGTCAAGTTTTGCAGATCTTGTCCTGTTTTACTATAGTAAGCCTTTCCCTTCAAATTTCACATGTTGTAGCTGTAGTGTGTAACTGTGTTAAATGGTTATCTCTATGATAACAATTATCCTTAAATTCTTTTGGCTTGGAAAGTGCTAAGCAATACACTTATAGGAATACCGGAGGAGAGGTATCGCATGGAATCATTCATTGGTTGAAGAATCCTGATTTTCATGATGGGTGCATGCCAATGAGGCATAGCGATGAAGTTAACAGTAGTATTTGTAAGGAGTACCCTGAAACGGGCACTGTTTGCTGAAATCCTATTGAAACTGAGCAGCTTTGCTTTACGGGCTACTGATTCTGGGAGTTTTTGTTTTTGTTTTTTGCTGTGCGTGTTGACAAATTTATCTTTCAAAGATTAATAAAATTCATTTTCGCCATTCAAAAAAATAGTGATGTTTTTCTCACTAACCACGTGAATTTTTCTATCCTCAGAAGAGCCCCAAAGTAAATCCCGATTGATTTTGTCTTAATAGACTCCACCACATTTTTAGGGAGAAAATTACACTGCCAAGGGTAGGATGGAATGGTTGCATTGACAGAGTTGATGAGATTCACTCGCCCCACCATGGAAAGACCCTGTTTGGATGCCGGAGATGAGGGTGGATTTGGCAAGAGCCTTGATTTGCAATCTTGGCTCCACACCATCTCTGGTCTTTGGCATCTCTTGTGCGAGGGTGGATTTGCGTGGAGGCGGATTACTTCTCTAGTTGGAAGGTGGATTTGTAACGATGGGAGTACCTCCGTCGTTGGCTAATCTGGGTGGTTTGGGATGATTTTGCCCTCGCAAATCCGGGTGAGGTGTATTCCTCTCTTCCACTCCCCATGTCGATATGTAACGAGAGAGAGAGAGAGAGAGAGAGAGAGAGAGAGAGAGAGAGAGAGAGAGAGTATTGTTCGTCGCTGCCACCTTTGTTGCTGGTCGTAGGGGCAGAGGCGTAGCTACATGTGGGCATATAGGGGCCACGGCCTCCGTGTTGTTTTGGATTTTTTTTTTAAATTAAAATTTCATTTTTTTATTCGTTAAGAATTATAATTTGTATTAGGTGTTATTTAGACATTTAAATAATCCGTTACCGATTTTTTTTTCTTTTTTCTGGTTCTTTTCTTTGGTGTCCCCTGTGTGGGATTTCTCCCTGTTTGTGGGGTTCTATCACCCCTATGTGGGTGTTTTTGGTTGTTTTCTGCAGTACTCCATCTGTTTAGAGCGATTGGTTTAGTTGGAGTTGGGTATAGTCTTTGAGCTGAGTCCCCTCCTATTTGGTTTCTTGATCCCTTGTTTAGGGATAGAGTTTCCTCTTGATGTACTGTTTCTTGGATCTATAATATCACATGTTATCGTTGTGGCAAAAAAAAGAATTATAATTTGTATTGGGTATTATTTAGACATTTAAATGTTTAAAAATGTGTTCGTTTTGGGCCTCAAAACCCAATTTTCTCTCTCTGCCTCATGGTCTCCCATAAGTTTTTTCTTCAATTATTAATCTTATTTCTCTTTCCATCTCCATTGATTATCCAAAAAATCTCCCTCAAAATCTAAACCAAACAAACTATTAGATTTCCTAATCTAAAAATTTCAACATCTTGTTGTTCATAATCCGGCCCCCACATCTATGAAATCCTGGCTCTGTCCCTGAGTAGGGGAATCAGTAAAATTTTTGGAGAAGTGAACGGAGAGAGGTAGAAGGAGTAGTGATGATCAGAGCAAGAGGCTTACGGCCGGAGTGGTGATGATCTATGGCGGCGGCGGCAACGGCGGACGAAGAAGACAAGGCATTGCAGAGGATAGGGTTGAAAAGGGGCATGGGTGGGTTTCATACACTGTTCTAGATCTATATTTACATATACATATATACGTTATTTTAATTTTTTAGAGAAATAATATTTTTTCTAATAAATTACGGCTTACTTTTAATTTGTTTAGGATAAAATATTTTTCTAAAATGAAATTAAGTTCAAACATTTGTGGGGGCAATTCAGTCATTTAACATATAATCCCATCAAACCCACCCTCTAAATCCCCCTTCCCAACAAAATCATCCAAACATTGGATTACAAATCGACCATTCTTAAGAGTTGGGTCCAACTTTTTTACATATCCACCCTCATTATATATATACCCTTAAATCCACCCTCCTCCTATATCCACCCAAAATCAAATCGTCCATCCAAACGGGCCGTAGTGATCATCCATCCCTCAAGTTTAATGTGAAGTTCATCACTCATGAATGGAACGGAAAACTCTCTATAGAAGGTCTGCTATGATGCAACGGAAATCCCAGGTACGTACTTGCTTAAGTTATTGGCGTGGCTATTATTAAGGATGCGTGAAAGATGATCCCGGAAGCCGGCTGCTGCTACATTAATTCCTAGAGAAGAAAACTTTGGACTTGTCAAATTGAACTTCATACCAAAGCACTCACAAAAATCCCTCAAGCTGATCGTTGCCATAATCTACGTTATTAGGACTTGTGAGCGGGCGGGCCACCTCAGGAGAGGAGCTTTCGGCAAATTCGACATTAGGTGAGCAGAATGCAACGAATTGTGGGAAACCATAAAACTGTAAATATATTTTTTGTCATCTTAAATCAAATTTTTAGACTCTGAATAATTCTGTTTCGGTTGCACAACAGGTCCCACAAATCCATATTGCCAATAGTGAGTAAATATCCATGGCAGCATCGAACAAAGCCGGTTACCTCAGGAGGAGCTTTGGAACAAATTTCACTTAAGGTGAGCAGAATGCAATGAAATTGCTGGAAACCCTAAGAAAGCTTCATGTAATGGTTAGAAACCTCATAAGAAGTCCACCTAATATCCCAGAAAATAGCTAGCATCCATGTGAAAATCACAATATGTGGAAATTATACTAGAATACCCTATATTCAACTAAGGGAGGTGGCGAGGTGCGAGATGATCATAGGAGACATGAATGAAGAAATTCTCGATCATTGACGAAAAATAACGAAACCCTACAATTATAATATCAACTAGGCATCTCACGACTCCCACTGTGTGCAACCTCATCCTCGTGCGATAATAAACTGATTGCTTGTCCTTATTCCAGCAAGATCCTTCATTAGAAAACATGTTTAAATATGGGAGAAGATTACTTAATGTTAAAGTTGTGTCTCAATCATGGATTCGCAGAGGAATTTTTTTAGAGCAAGAAAATGATAAAACGATAAAGAAAATAATGAACTGAAGAACTTAACTTCTACATATCCATGGATAACAAAACAATGATGAGTTTTCCTGAAAAATACAGGTTCATTTTTTTTTACTCATTTTCCTTTCTTATCCAAAATTTTCTTTGAATAGCACAATTTTATCTTTGGATAGCACACAAACATTGTGCGAATATCAGTTGAAAGTACTCGGTCGTCTAATTACGTACAATTATGATACGTGTGACAATGCAAAACAATTTATAGTTTTTATAAACAAAGCTAAGAGAGCCATGAAAAATACCATTCTAGTTACTGCTATACTATCACAAGTGAAAGTTTTGTATTTCAAACAACGAAGCCTAGCAAAGGAAAATGGTAGACCTTACTAATTGTATCCAATATCCTTGTTGTCGAGCATGTCTAAAACACTGAATGCAGCTTTCTGAAAACTTTCTTTCTGTTCCTCTAGAGTTCTCTTCCTCTCCAGAGCATTGTTTTTGCAATTCTCTATGTCTTCCATAATTCCAGTGGAGTTCTCATCAATTTCACTGAGGAGATTTTCATTAAGGTTTAGATTACAAGGGACCATGAAAGATAGAAAGTGGCATAAACATAACAATCTCACAACTACAATCAACCTTAGGTGCATATAAACTTATTCCACCCGCCAAAATGACAGTGTGTGCAAGAGCGCATGTGTCGGCATGTGGAGTTAAACAGCAATTTAAATCTTCGGCTGACTAAAGCAAGAGAAAAAAGGGTATTAAAGGAGAATCAATGGGACTGCAACCGACAAATGGAGGAGGTACTGCAAATAAAAAAAATAAACAAAAACTTTACAAGTTCTGAAGCCAGAACAAGGGCAATGTCTTCGATAAGACAGGAAGGAGAGGATATTGATAGTGATAGTGAGAACGAAAACAAATAGACTTGCATTTAGTGAAGGATATAACATAAAGAAATAAAATTAATAATCAGATACTCTATGGCAGGAGGGTGATGTTCAATATAGGAAGGTCCTTGGCTGCAAAGGTGAGTTCACCATAGACGGGGGAGGTTGGAGATGGCCGAGGGCAAGGAACCCTGTTATTCAAGAGATTAAAGACAATATTCCTCCTGCCTTGGTTCCTGATGTTTCCAAAGAGGATGAGGTTAGATGGAATCATTCTGGGACTGGTCAGTACTCCTCAAAATCTTCATGGGTGAATGTTAATAATACCTCTTCTGTGCTTTGTGAGGGAGGTGATGAGATCATGAGCGATGTTTTCAAAGGCAATTCTGGGGGTCGCCTCGGGGCACGGCACAGCAGAAACGCCTTTGGGTGCTAATTTTAAGGCAGAGAACCACAAAAACGTTCGCCCATCCGTCAAGGCATACAGAGGAGTACGCTTTTCATGCCTTTTTTGCCCAGATGACGGAGGTGAACGGTGCCTCAGAAGAGTCGGTTCTTTTTCTTTTTGTAAGGCAAAAGTCGGTTCATTTAGGGTTGTTAGGGCAAAGACGCCATCTTTTCGCCTACTTGCGAGACGATTTAGAGTGCTTTTAGAAGTTGGATCTGTTAATGCACTATGTTTTTATGCCTTAACATGTTTTTTTTGTGTGTGTGTGTGTGTGTGAATTCTACCTACCATTTTCTTGTTTGGTTTTGAGGCACCTTTGTATGGTGCAAACACTATTCCCCTTTTTTTTTTTATGGTATCTTTAGTTAATTTTATTTTCTATAAAGAATAACTAAAAGCTTCAAAGGCTTATGCTTCAATACCATGTGGCTTACGCCTCACCTTGCACTTTCGCCTCTCAAAACTTTGATCATGAGAGTCATTCTCACTTGTTTTTCGTTTGTCCTCTCTCTAGCTGGGTAGGGCAGGATCTCCTTGTTCAATGTCAGGTGACAAGGAGTTCTATGGGTTTCTATGAAGAATTAGAGTGGGTGATCAAGAGGGGCTACCAAGGGGGTCTGAAATGAATTCTATGTTTTATCTCCTGCTTTCTGCAGCTATGTATCACTTATGTGAGGAAAGGAATTCAAAGATTTTCCAAGCTAAGAAGGGAAACAGGGAGAACTGCATTCGCAGGGATATTAAAGCCTGCCTTAGCTCCTGGAAAAGAGCCAGTAGTTCTGTTTTACAGCAGCAGATAAGGGTAATGCGGGCAATCTAAGTCCATTGTCAGTCTTTTCCTAGTTCCAGTTTGCAACTGCGTATGTTGTCTGACCTTCTTTGTAGTTGGTTTTCTTATTGCTTTTGTTGGGGTACAAGGCTATCCCCTTGCCTTCTTTTTTGGTGTGTTTCTATAAACAAATTACTTACCAGAAAATAGTTAATAATCAGATATTCATATTAACATTCTGGTAGAAAACATCATCCCTTAATCTCCATTACAGTAAAGCAGATTTGCATCAGTAGCTAACAAAACAAAATTTGAACCCTAAGTTAACGAAGCATATCAACTCACTTAATCATCTTAAGCATGTTCTCCATTGCTGTATGCACCTGCTGCGAGAGATCTGCAATAGTGAAAAGAATGAACTCAGTTCTTATACCAGCTGAAACAAAATGAATAAAGCAAACAAAAATCCTCACAGATCTGGACTTCAACAATACTCATCAGAAACTATTTGCATAGCCACATAACTAGAACTATTTGATACACTCAGCATAAGATGGAAATATTGTACAAGTGAATTCAAATTTTTACATGATTACATACCAAATAAGAAAGATACAAGTGACAAACTCTCACTGCAATATCCATGACTTTGTGATGATTATAACAAGCATGTCTTAAACATTCAACAAAACCTCACATGGAACTTATCACTGGCAGTCTGTTACCTGTGAATGATAGTACAAACTCTCACTGCAATATCCACGACTTTGTGATGATTATAACAAGCATGTCTTAAACATTCAACAAAACCTCACATGGAACTTATCACTGGCAGTCTGTTACCTGTGAATGATAGTTCTTTGCAAAGTACAAAATGGGGTGACAAAAGTCACAAAACTGATCAAATGGGATAGGCAACTGATGAGTGATTTCAGAGAAGTCTCATCATATATTGTCTTTCTTTTACCAATGGGTCAGGTGGATACATTAACCAAATTTGCAATAACAAGATCATGATGAGCCAGGGCAAGGGCAGAGCCAGGATGTTTAGTCAAGGATGGCCAAACTGAGAAGTAATTTATATATACAACATTTCCCCATAACTTTTATATAATTGATTTTCTATAACATACATCGTATATCTCATAATCATATCCCCGAACTCGGATTTTTCTAACAAGGTTTCGTCATCTGTGAGCGTTAGCCATTCAATTGAAGAAATAAGTACCTTGAACATAAAAGAAATACATTAGCATGGATCCTATTCCAATGACTCTGGAGTTGGTCTCACCAAATCAGTCTTGCAAGGTAGCATAAGTTAACTACCTCAAGAGATATCAAATCTCCTAGCTTATGACATTTCAAACTATTCGAAGTCAAACGGCAACATGTCCCACCAACCTTACATCACCTGACAGTTTTAATTCTCTAGCTGTAATCACATGCCTTGCTGGCTACCTTGGGGCACCAGAAAATTGTCGATCGACAGCAATTTCACCACGTCTCGTAGGCCGACCCCCCAAGCTCTAATGGCAACCCAAATGAAGGCCACCTTTTCTTGTTCTCTTAAAATTCGCAGAATTACACATTTTCTGAACGTATTTAAGTTGGTGAAAAAGTACTTACCAGATCTAAGTATTTACAATGAATCATTATTTACAGAATTCATAGAAGAAAATGTTGAACGGAAACCATACTCAAAACAAAAAAAGAAAAGAAAAGAAACATTCGTCAGTAACACAACAATCCCTTATAAGTTATACCACCATTATAGGGAAAAGAGGGGCAGATCCAATGTAGGCACAGGCGCGTCACGTGACCCAGCTGAAAATATTGGGAATTTTTTTGTGTGAATCAAAAGAGAAAGTAAGATATAGTAAACCACCGAAAATTTAGTAAGTCTGTCATCTAGTTCAGTTGGTAAAGTCTTTGGTCTTCCGCCTGGGCGGTGCAGGTTCGAAACCTGCCACCGCCATTCAGTTTTTATCTTTTTCTAAACAAGGTTGCACGAGTGGAAAAACAATTCTTCAAAACTAGATCCTACCGAGAGTTGAACCACATAAATTCTAAACTTTAGTTGGACTACCACAAAGCCAATTTACACAATTCTACTAATAACACCAATAAAAATATAATAAATGATCTAGAAAAATACAGAAACACTAACATTTATTTTTTTATTCTGGTTATATTTTTCTGAACAAATTTTCTCTTTGTATTGGATTGTGAGTAATTTTATTAATTTATGCTCAAAAAGTGACCCATCTGTCTGAATTTTCTGAATCCGCCAAAAGAGTCTCACCACGAGGAGAACTGACAGTTAACAAATGAATTTACCAAATACGTTGATGAAAACATAGAGGACTGGAGATTCACCAAAAATCATACAACTACTGTTTGAGAGTTGTTGATTAATCATGGAGTTGGAATAATTCACTCTCATAGATTGTGTAACCGAGCATTCGAAGATAAATCTCTCACGTCAACAAATAATAGCTTGTTTCGTACCAAATTAACACTTCGTAGTACTATGAACAGCACATTTCAGGTTTATCTGATTTTGTCGCGATCACATTAAGGTAATACTGGCTACAGCTAGATGCGTATACACAACCTAATATATATATACATATATATATATATGTACGTATGTATGCAGAGAAAGAGTACCGAAGACGAGAGACGAGAGCTGAGAATCAAATTCTGAACGCGGAATGAGTTGGTTTTCGGAAGGAGAAGGTGAAGACGCCATTGCAAATTTTAAAGGTTGGAGAGAGAGAGAGAGAGAGAAAGCAGTGGATTGAGCCGGAATCTGCCCGTTCTGGTTGGAAAAATGATGTGCTTTGTGACTCTTTAGTCCACTGGAGACAAGTAGTAATGGCCCATACAAAAAGCCTGAGTATCCGCAAATGAGTGGAACTCTCGCAAAAGCAAAAGCTACAAAACACAAAAACAAAGGGAAATATAAAATTAAAGGAAAATTAGATATAAGGATGACAAAATAGTTTTTATTTAGAGAAATGATGCCAGCAAAATAGTTTTTAATATAAGTAAGTTTTTGAATTTTTTAGCCATAAAGGCCAAAATATGTTTTCACAAATAAAACTATTTTAAGGTACAGTACAACTGTAGGGTACTCTACAAACGTAAGGTACCCTGGGGTTGTAGGGTATCCTGGGACATAGAATTTTATGGTGCATTTTTCTATTATAGGGTTTTAGGCACTTTCATATATATGGTATCCTAGGATTTTAGGCACTTTCATAGGGTACCCTAGGGTTGGAGGCACATTTGTCCTTATATTTGATTGCAAAAGGTTTTTGTCATTGAGCTAAAAAATGTAAATATGAGGAATTTTTGGCTAAGTCTCCCTATAATTATTTTGACACTACCTTCTTTTATTTTTGGCTAAGTCTCTAGAGTTCTCTGTTTTCCTCTTTTTTTTTTTTTTCTTTCTTTTCGTTCACTCCGTTTCTCTCTCTCCAACTCTATTCAACAAACCCTCATGCTTCAACACCAAAATCGAAGGTTAAGGCTCGCGAATCTCGCAAAAAGGCAACTAGAAAACGTGATCTACGGGCAAAGGGCTACGCATCTATCCGAACAAAATGTCGATCGGCCAACTTTGGTGTTCCTAGCATTTCGGGAATTCAACATTTTGGAGGTTTCTCTCTCTTTTGAGGTAGGATCTATGCTAAGTGTTTAAATATGGGTGTGTATATACCTTGGTGTGCACTTAATTTGAACTTTGGTTAGAGTTAATCCAATGATAGAGTAAGCCCTAATTGATTTGTTTGGATATGCTTGGTACGCATAGGTTTTGGCTTGAAGATTTGTATAGTTATTCATGATTGTGATAGAGGTTATACGTACAGTTTTGATATTCTTGACCTTCACTGTGTGGGTTTTCTTACAATGTGAAAATTAAGAATTTTAAGTGCTACCAGAACAAGAGCTACTTTATGCACTCCATGTGTTTGAGGAAATGGAAATAATTTATATGGGCATATTTATATTCAGAGTATAATTTTTCTTTCGCATTCAGTAAACATGTGGTATGGTATTTTTTGATATGTAGTTTGGATACCTGTTAGAATTTGTGTAGACTATATTGAAATTATTCCATATTGGCTGTTTTGATGACTTCGGATGGGTATTTGAGGAATTTTAGGTTGATTTGGTCTTAGAGCCAAGTATGGTAATATTGGGATTGTTATTTTTATGATTTTGAGTTGGGTCACTAGGAAACTCGAGTCAATTGTGACGCCGTCGGTGAAAGTCCGTAAACTTACTCGGGTCAATTGTGACGCCATCGGTGAAAAAGTCCGTAAACTTACTCGGGTCAATTGTGACGCCGTCGGTGAAAGTCCGTAAATCTACTCGGATCAATTGTGACGCCATCAGTGAAGTTCCGTAAACCCGCGCGGGGTAGGTTGCTTCGTCCTTCGGGTTAGTAGCCCGTAAAGTGCACGTGCTGGAGACGTCTAGTACAGTTGTTGGTTGGTTGTATCGGTGAGCAAATCACATATATATTAATGTTTTGGTGTTTAGTAAGCTTGATTTTCGATTTAGTTGGCTATGCGATATGAGCTTTCTAATTTTTTCATATTGGTTTGTATGGGTTCTTTTCTCTATTCGGGACTTGATTTGAGTAGTAGTTTAAAAGCATTGTTTTGAATGTTTGAAGGAAAAGAAATCATGGAAAACTTTTCAACACTAATATGTAGAAAAAGTATATAGTTTTGTGTATCAAGCTTTGCATGTTCATATCTTTTCATTTAGCGTATTTTCTGTACGAGCTGTGGCTCATGTTGTTGCAACCCAAATTTTTCAGGTTTCGAGATGGATCTGAAGGCTTAAGAATCATGTATATGTTCTAGTTCTTTTTTTTTAGAACTTATTCGGATACTTGTACATATTTGTTTGTAAGGAGACATGAGGCATATAAACTTTAATTTTATTTTGGGAATGTAAAATTGTAGATTGAGAGAACGGGCCTGGATGTGTATAAAAAAATAGTGTATTTTGGAGTTTATTTCTAATAAAAAGCGGGTCGTGACAGATGGGGAAATTGAAGTTTCTTTTTAATCAATGGAAAAATACTAAGGTTTCAGAATCCACACCCATTAACTCATATCATTATATATTCATAATCATTGACTTTACCCAAAATTTCTTCATGATAATCTGAAAGCTAATTCTGTTACCACGGAAAATAACATCGTGAAAGTTTATCAAAAAAATCTAATGTTTGTTCCTCTCCGCTCGCAAGTATAAAACCAGATCATTAATTGTATCAATTTTTAACAAATCACAGTAAACATCTAGTTTTATAGTTTTAACAATGAAAAGCCAGTGTTGAATGCTAAAGACAATTCCAAATCATGAGAAAAAAATGATTGAACTCATATCCAGAATTTATCCATAACAATTGATTTGGATTAAGAACAATTGAATCATAATCGAAACCACATATTCGGGTAAAATCAAATCTCATAAGTATATAAACAATAATCGTTAATGGGGCTTCATCCTCAACCCTAGTTGAAGAGTTTAGCCGCTTATGGAATCAAAACACATAATCACGTTGAAATAAAACTCCATTAAAACAGCTTACGAAAGAAAACGAATAATGATATCTCTTAATTTTTCTTCTCAGAGCCGGGATGGTGTTTTGCTTTGTGTTGGTATCGGATGGCGCTCTGTTTGCGCGTGGAAAAGTGATCCCCTTCAAAACCCCACTACCTCCTCAAATAGGTGCCGAGAATCTTCTTTAAAAGGAAGAAAATTCCTTTTCCGTCCACTTCTCGTCAATTCGGTCATTATCGATTGCGTAGTATTTTTTTTCCTTAAACAATACTTACCTTAAGAGTTCTGGCCAAAGCCAATAAACTCATGTCACCCACTTAGCTATTGCTACAAAGCCACGTGCAAAACCAAAATTCATGAATCCAAATCTTCTTAAATCAATTTCATCGTAAGAAAATATATTCTGTGAGCTCAATTTTGGATTTTGCATTTTTGGATCTTCTAATTTAAATTGGGTTGAACCCACTTGAATCAGACTTCATCTCATAAGTTTCAGAAGAAACATTTTTGCTTGATAAAGCCCAAAATACCTACAAAACATAAATAAATGATAATACGACAGAAATAATTATAAAGTCAAGACTAACAATGCAAGTATGGGCGTCTTTTAAGTACTACATTTTATGTTCATCAAAGGACAAGAATGGCAATTGGAAGGGCACAGAAGTTTGGAAAAGAGGTCTGTTTGATGTGGTTCATTCGAGGGAAGCATGACCAAAGGTCTGTCATTTCAAGGGTGTATGAGAACATTTTAGACGGAAGAATAGGATGCAAGATATCATTTTACAGTCAAGTTTTTAGAAGTGTCAAAATTGAACAATTCTAGATTTTGTGGACTCAGCTTTTCTAGTCTCCTTCTACGCAGGGATAATGAAGATAAAGCTGTCACTATTACATATATAACTCATAGCAAAACCAGTCTTCTAAAATCGAATGAAAGATTCCTATCCAAATTTATCTTTGGCCAAGACCACACGCCATACATATAGGGCCCTTTGGCTAGCACCTACAAATATGTTGGAAGCCACACAAAAATACTCAATAGGAAAGTTTTGGAAAATAAACAGGAAAAAATGAATATTTGTAAGCAATGAATAATGTAATACTTCAACTTTTTCCTTGCCCAAAAAAATGAAATTCTCCCCATAACTGCAATCGAAATGAAAGTTCGTCGTAAGAGGGACAACACAAAACATAATGGTGCCAAAAGTAATTTTTCAGGAAAAATATCAAAGCATGTTGTGCATAAATTCTCCTTTTGCAAGGTTGAATTTTTTTATATTGACAACTGATGTAGATGCAAAACAGGTCCTTGAAACAAGAGCAAAAAATTGAGGTAAAAGGAACAAAACTATATCAAAATATAAATTGGAGAGCCTCATGAAGAAACCTATTGTATTCATAGGCACATACTCTGTAGGATGTAGAGTCATTGCTCACACAAATTTTTTATATTGTCAGTTGAAGCGGATGCAAAACAGTTCCTGGAAACTATTGTATTCTTTTATGGTGCGTAAGCAACCAGTCATGCAAATTAATGGATAGATTGAGTTCAGCTACTCCCTCCGTCTCAATTTGTTTGTCCAATTGTCGAAATTCTTGTTTTTCAAAAATATACTTATATCTTACATTTTAAAATGTTTTTTATGATTTTGAAGATTTTGTATAATAAAACTAATTGAAATCTACCAAACAAGATCCATATTGCATATTAAAAACATTACGAATTGAAAATTATAGACAATTTTTTTAGAGGTCAATCTCTCTCAAAAAGTCAAAAAGGGGACAAACAAATCGGGACAGATGGAGTATATTGCAAAGCACATTCCTATTCTACTGATAGTATGGAACACCCATAGCCTTTCGTTCCCCTGCCAAGAAAAGATCTTTCATTCATTTTTTTTTCCCTTTTTTACAAAGACAGTTTTTATGAACTCTTTGATCCTTAAATTTGGAGTATCCAACTTTTACACGATTCACGGGGCTCATTTAACAACAGAATAAAAGAAACCAACATTCTATAGATCATGAAAGTTGAAACAAACAATTAAAATCATAACCAATTGTATGTATTGAAAACTTCTTACTCAAACAACCGCTTCTTTCCAAACAACTATAAACCCAATAGTAACAAAGTACCCACATTCATATGCAATCTAAAACATTTTAAACTCCTATGATTTACTTTTCTTTCCAAGCCTAATTGATTCTATGCTAAAGAATAAGAGCAATTCTAAAAGGAGACAAGTGTGCCAAAGTGCTTCAAAATGTCATGCAAACACGAAAGAAACTCATCTCTCATAAGCTAATGATTTTCATATCAAACTCAAAGAAGCTCAGAGAAAAACAATTCAAAGTACCTAGAAAAGCTAAAGTATTTGAAGGACCAAATCATTGTTGGGCTTGATCTTGACTACCTGACTTGGTATGAGTCAGAGGTCGATTGCTTGTGCTCTTTATGCTTCCATCCTCGGCATTAAACTTTACAAACCAAAATGCATTTAATCTTAGAAGCCACAATATAACAAAAGCAACCCAATAACAGGTGAAGTGAAGGGAAGATTAAAAACCTTTCTCTTCCATTGTTTAGTTTGGGAAGATAGAGTGGAGAAAACAACAAAACAAGGTATTAGGCACGGCGAAGAAACAAAACATTTCTCTTCCATTTCGTATGATATGCTTACCGAATCTCGCTAGGAAAACAGGTGCGGCATACCGAAAGTAAATCTTTGATTTTGAATGGCGTTTCAAAGCTGCTGAGAAAGAGCGAGAGAGAGAAAGGGACAAAACCAGGGCAGACATTATAACAAGATGAAAATAAAAGTAATTAGCATTTCGCAAATACATTCCGTAATATGGCATTTAAGGCTCTATAGATTGCACAAAACCATTTGGTAAGATGGGTTATCCATACGTGTGTATGTGTCTCTCATTTTGTCGAACATGTAGAAAGCATACTTTTAAGAAATTCAAAATCAGCAACAGTGAAGTCAGATCATTGAAGAATAGGTATTTGAAAGATTTTGGTTTCCGGATCTGGTGGTCATGTGACACGGTTGTGAGAAGTTCTTTCATTAGGAATGTAAAAATATGATGTAGTGTCATTGTCCTCTTTCTTTTTGTTAAAATTTCATCGAGCTTGTTATCCGACGGAATCAATCCAAAAGGCCGATATGTTATCCGAATGAAAACTTATACCTTGATTAAAGTACTACGTAAATCCAAACTGTTTAAATGCATAATCTTGTAAACCCTAAACTGGTTATCTCAGGCTAATGAAGGAAGATTGTAGTCGTACCTTTGTATTTGGACTCCCTAAACAACAAAGTTCTAAAACAAGGAATTAATTGCCAATTAATAGCTAGCAGGGCCTATCTGATTAGGTCTGACTAACGATTAATCGCCAATTAGTAATTAATATGCCCCGATTAATCGCTCGAAGGTGGCCGACCGCCCGACTAGCGCCTTGCAACTTTTAGAACATTACTAAACAATGACTCTTTGCTTCAATCGGTGCAATAGGCCCGAAAATGGTTTTGATTCTTCTTCGATTACGGATCAAGGGAGCAGAAAAATATGAAGATTGGGCATTCAGTAAGGAACAAAGGTTAATCTATCAGCTATTGGAAGAAATAAAGACAAGAAACAAACCTGATGCTGACGATTGAAACCGTAGCTCATTTGGTCCATCTACTCTATTGCTATAGCTTTTGGGGTAGTTATTCATTCTTTCCAAAGAATAAAGAAAGTATAGCTTAGAGGCCCTTCGTGCTCTTGTTCTAGCATTGAATCTGTTGTTCTTGTTTGAGAATCCGTAGCACATGAATATGAGTAAAAGGAACTGATTGACCAAGGTCTTACAAAAAGAGCTGCACTCTTGACTCCGAAAAATTCTTTCTTTAGAAAGCTCAAATCTTCGTTGAGTTTGATTTTGAGGCTGTGCATAACTCCTGTGTTGCGGCCTCTACCACGGCCACCACGACCCATGTTTGCATTTTCTAAGCCTGAATTTTTTTTCTAACTTCATAGACGCCGTTGGTGACGGCCTTTCTTATCTCGTCCATCTGTTGGCGCATTTCTTCAATATCCCCAATCATCTACTGACTAACGATTAAAACCCTAGCTATTAAATCTCACCCTAGTTCGCACAGCCTTGAAGAACAGTCGATTTGTACTCTAGCCTTATCTACAAAGCAACAGAAAATAGGGCTCAAGTCGAGGTACGACATCCAGAAAATACGTCAAAAATTTTGGTAGTGAAATCTGGAGAACCAAGCACTCACCTCTCTCGCTCTCGATCGATCGCCGAAGGAAGGACAAGTTATTCTGTGAATGAAGGAAATGATGAAATACCTAAACTACCCACAGTTCCACACATGCAAGAACCAAATAGTAGGCAAAACTTGAAAGGGCAATAACATAATTAAACACATGGCTTGGACAAGTTGTACTTAAACACAGACGACTCTTGTAAAGACTATCCATGGCTTGGATGATTAAAACCCTAGCTAAACTGTAAAGACTATCCATTAAACACAGACGACTCTTGTAGTCCTTGTTCATAAGGACAAGTTGTACTTGCTCATTAAAATTACACATCCTTATCATTACGTTAAGACGTAATTCAAGCATTACTCATCGGTACCACACACAATGCCACAATAAATTCATACGAGGGGCACCTTATTTATTTCCAAATGCACTTGCAATGTAAGTCATCATGATATAGCAAGCACAACAAAGTACTGTGGGATGGTGACAAGCATTGTTCTTAATGTCTCCAATAAAAGCAAGCAAAACAACTGAGCAACTGGATATTAGGAGAATGATCTCAAGAATTTTCATCATATTTATAGGAAGCAAAAGCAAAACTAAGCTACAGTAACAAGCCATGGTATAATCTATTCTTAGCCTGGTGCGCGCCACTTCCAAAACATTGTTGACTCCTAGAAATAAGTCCTAGACACTAAAGAAGTCCCTCGTACCACCACCAAGAAACAAAACGTAATACAAAGCTTATAAATCAAAGACAAATTAAAGGAAGTTTTAGGCTCCGTTTGTTTGGGGGTAAAATGTTTTTTGATAAAATGTTTTACCTATTTTTCGGTATTTGATTGTGTAAAAAATGAGGAAAATATTTTACATGTAAAAACATTTTTCATCAATTGGATGAAAATGACTTGCCCTCAAATTTTCCGTAAGTTAATTTTCGAAATGAACCCGCTGTCTTCTACTGCAATTGTATAAGCCCCGACCCATGTTCAATTCTAATATTCTCAGATATCTTCAGCATATAAGCCCCCTCTTCAGCATATAGCCCCCCCCCCCCCCCCCCCCCCCCCCCCACACTATTTTGTCTATTTTCTGAAAGTATTTTTCAAGTGCCAACCAAATACCGGAAAATAAAAAGTTCAAAGTTTATTTTTTTTTAAAATATTTTACATGGAAAAAAATTTACATTGTAAAACATTTTATGTCAAAACAAATGGAACCTTAATCTCAAATTCCAACAAAAAGCATCACTAATTAAGGGCAGAATAGCTTAGCATATAAAACTTATACAGAAGAAGAATTTCTAACAAGCAACCTGCATGACTAAGGCCTCGTTTCGCTAAGATTCTTATTTTTTAAGTACTTATTTTCTGTTTTCTCTCATACTACATCACCTTCAATTCAAAAAATAAGTGCTCATTTTAGTTAGTGGAACACACCCTTAAAGGCCAGAGAAATCCATTGTTGTGGTTGACTAAAAGACAATAGATATCACACCATGACAGGGGATATACAGAACGTTTCAGCTATCTATAGATACGATAAGCATATTTAGTCTTGCTAAAACATCTCATTTCTAAAGCTATCTCTGAACTTATGAAGTATACCAAAAACCCTACAAAGGCATCCCTTTTTTGACACGCATTAGGCTAATATATAGTGAATTAAGCACCACCAGTAATCAAAACTGTTCATCTCTCTCTCTCTCTCTCTCTCTCTCTCTCTCTCTCTCTCTCTCTGTGTATTTGTACTGATGATAACTTCATGTCTGGCACTAATAGTCTCAAACACATAAACTATGGAGTTAATAACAATCTTTAACAAGGCCAAAACCAAAAACATTTCTAAGGCATTCCTTTCTTGACACGAAATAGACTAATATATAGCTAAATTAGGCTCCAACAATGATCCAGGGATTTTTGCAATTTCTACTTCATCTCAACATAAGCGAAAAATATTATGATTTTCTACACCAAGTATCTAATGATCCATATCATAAACACCATATAACCACACAAGGTTCTCAGTACATGGGAGGACATGGATAATACTAACTGGATGAGAAAACAAAGAGATTACTTGACAAAAATTGACCGTATCAATTCCAAGAACCAACCTTAAAACAACAGTTGTAGTTACCACACACACCAATGCGCCTTAATCAGTTTCCAACAATCCTGCTTGAAGCGAACAAGGCACTGCAGCAATCTCACCAATCCACATGCATGAAATAAAATGCTATAATTAGAACCATAACATGCAAAAATATGGAGACGAAGGCAAGAACACATTGAGAATATGGCTCTAGATAGCCAGCGAGAGACCCTTCATCTACAAGGTCAAGGTAAGATTAATTTTGACTACTGTCTCTGGTCCTTCCTTGAGAATCAGATCGTCCAAATTACAGCTAGTATGGTTGAGAATTCCTCCTTAATTAGTTTCCAACAATCCTGCTTGAAGTGAACAAGGCATCGCAACAATCTCACCGATACACATGCATGAAATAAAATGCAAAAGAAGATAATCAAAACCATAACATGCAAAAACATGGAAACAAAGGCAAGAACACATTGAGAATATGGCTCTAGATAGCCAACAAGAGACCCTTCATCTGCAAGGTCAAGGTAAGATTAATTTTGATTATTGTGTCTGATCCTTCCTTGAGAATTAGATTATCCAAAATACAGCTAGTATGGTTGATAATCAAATCCTCCAAATTGCTCCGGTTCATCTTATTTTGTAACTTCGATAAGACCAGTAATGACTCAGTGTTTCTTCCTCCCTTGGACACAGCTTTTCAACTCTAAAACCAAAAAACAAAAAAACAAAACTAGAGGTGAGGTTCAACCAAAATATTTCTTATTTTGCATCCAAACAACAAATTTGATTCCTCGTTCTCTTCTTAGCTCCAACCTAGTAAAGGGGTTGTCGCCGTTGCTTGCTAAGGGTTGGTTCTATCCCAGTCAAGCAACCGGTTTTAATTGTAACGACCCTGATTTTTGGACGATAAAAATTTCGTTAAATATTTGAATTTTATTTTAATTACTTGGGTTTACTTTTAAAATTTCGTTTTATCCTATAGTTTGTCGTAATTATATTTTTGCCCCTTGAAATTCATTTCTTGTCTTTTAAGCCCTACTTAGCAAGCCTAGTTAGTTTCTAACCAACTCGTTGGAGAAACCGAGCTAGCAAGTCATCTAGTTACCATAGATGGACCGTTTTTCCCCTCTTGAACCTTTTGAACCCTAGACTAAAGATTGATTATTCATTTTCTTTTAATTATTTTTGGTCTTATTCTTTGTCCATTGGACAATGAAAGTTAGAGAAACTATTATCCATTGGATAATAGAAACCCCAATTCTTTATATTAAAAGTATACTTGGGTAAGTACTAGTTTTATAAAAAAAATAGACTTTTAAAATACTTTAAAGGACATTTTTGGATTAGTTTATTATATAATCTCCCTAGCAACTATTATCCATTGGATAATAGAAGTTAGGGGATTTATTACCCAATGGGTAAAAGGGTTAGTCTTTCAAAGTACCATGGGATTTATTAAACTAGTCTTTTCCTTTAAACCCATGTGAGGAAGTACCAATATTTTATTTTGGGATTTAAAAGCCTAAGATTCTTAAAGTACTTCCATATTATTTTATGTTGGGGTTTTGTACCCAATTGATTTATTTTAATTGAGAGTTAAACTACCTAGAGTAAATTAGTACAAAAGTTTATTAGTTTAAACATGTGCTTATTAGTTGTTCAAACTTAGTCTTTAAGTTTCCTTGTTTCAAAGTACAAAGTACTTGTTATTCTTTCTTGCATAACTATATATATATATATATATATATATATATATATATATATATTTGTAGTAGTGTACTAGAGAGAGAGAGAGAGAGAGAGAGGAGAGAGAGGCCGAGAGAGAGAGAGAGAGAGAGAGAGAGAGAGAGAGAGAGAGAGGAAGGAAGAAAGAAGAAGGAAAGTTGGTTGTACTTCCATGATCTTCCATTAATCTTTCAATCCATGGGGAAACTTCCTTCCTAGCTAAGACTTAACCTCCATTGTACTCCCATGATTTGTTTCACACCAAGTCTTGTACAACTACCAATTGATTATTCTTGTTCACACCTCTTTTCTTCCAAGAATCAAATCCTAGCCATGCAAGCCTAGGGTTATGTAGAGACCCGTAAATTCGTATAATTGATTTAAATGTTTTATAAGGAATAAAAAGGAGGAAATTGATTTAGAACTTCGAGAATTGGGGTTAAAGTGTTAAAGTGCTATGCTTGAGGGGTGAGTGTGTGATTTAGGTATAGTGTGTATAATATATATGTATCAGTGCAGGGAATAAAAATTCCCCAACTCTCTCACTCTCCCGTTCTTCTCTCTCTCGGCTCTCACTCTCTCACTCTCACTCTCACCAAATTTCACCCAAACAACACAAAACCCATGCAACTCACCCATCAATCCATCATCCTTATGTGTACTGCAGTCCGAACTTCGTTGGTTTGAGCTCGGTGGAGACAAATTCCATTTGGTTTCAAAGATTGGAGCTAGGGCTTGGAAAGTCTATTGATTTTGTTCTTTGATTTTGAGGTAGGGAGTTCTAACTTTCAATATATGTTTATGGCTTGATTCTTGTACCTTGATTCTCGTTCGTGATCGTTGTTTTTGTTGTTGAAGTTGTTGCTGCTGTAAAACCCATGTGAATCTGTCAAAGATATGCTCGTAGGCCATTGTTATCGATAACATTTTCCCTTGTTATCGATAACACCTCGTCCCAAAGCCCAGAAAAATTGTTCGTTATCGATACCTTTGGTCATTGTTATCGATACCCTTGCGTCTGGAATCATTTCTGACCAAATGGTATCGATACCATTTTACTGGTATCGATACCTGTTGCTTATCTCCAGCTTTTGCTGTTTTGCTTCGAACTTCATCGTTTTGGTTCCCAATCACCTCCAACCTGTTCTACTACCTCCTGAATGATCTTGTAACTTGATTACTCGTATCAAATGATTTGTTGAACGTATTCATGGCCTTAATACTCGTTTGAACATGATTTTATGAAAATCGTTTTATAAACCAAAGTTGGATTTGAACGGTACGGACTGATTGAAAAAGGATTTTGAAACTTTACGGACACAATGAAAATATATCAGGACATCCCGAATGGGTAAAGAGCCTGGCGGAGGACATCGGGGTCCTATAAATGGCCCGGCATGAGCTATATGCTCCTTTCAGGACATCCCGAATGGGTAAAGAGCCTGGCAGAGGACATTGTGGTCCTTTAATTGGCCCAGTACGAGCTTCGGCTCATGACACACGTACGAGATATATTTTGATCCACGATGCTTTCAAGGTTTATACGTTGAAAAATATGATTGATTTTGGAAATGAAAGATTGAAGTTGGATTACTGTTGTTGCTCCATTCCATTGGTCTCAGTTGCTGTTGTTCCTCTTGTTATCGTTCCTACATTTCATATGCATACATTGTGGGATTAGAGCTTTCTACTGGGCTAGTGTAGCTCAAACCTTACTTTCTTTTCAGGTGCTAACTCGGGACAGTAACTTCATGTTGGGAGTGCATGGATTGTGGACACGATTTTGAAAGCTAACACTGAAGAGTTATTAAGGCATCTTTGTAATTTATTTTTGAAAGATGTATTTGTAACTCTAATTGTAAATCTTTTGATTAAAGAATATTGTAAGCTTTTAATTTCTTTGATATTCAATACTTTTGACGATTTGGGGCCATTGAGCCAAAGATGTACTTTTGTGAAAATTTGGGCGTTAGGGCGAAATTGATGGAAATGGAAATGTCAACTCTCTTTTGGGGAATTGTGCGTATTAAGTGAGATTCTATTTATGAAAATTCCTTTATAATTAAGTTGAAAATCGAGGGTGTGACAACTTGGTATCAGAGCATAGGTTTAGAACACCTAGAGACCGTGGGGAGACGTTTCGTCTCATGGGTTCAAAATGTCACGCCTTCTAACATAATTCGTGCATGCTTGTGTGACTAACATCTACGTGGCTAATTGGCATTGCATTCTTCATATAGTAGAGTGGTGTAGAGTTATTATTAGCTCGTTTTGAGAGGTTGGGGCTTGACCTCATAGTGATAGTGTTGTGACTAATAGTCTCCATTTCTTATACCGTGTAGTAAGATGCCTCCGAAGACGCGTGTTAGACGAAGTGGGGCTGGAACTCGTGGTGGTAGAGGCCGTGGTCGAGGCCGTGGGGTGCCACTAGAGGATGAGGTTAGTCAGCATGGGGAGAATCCTGGTGGGAATCCGGGGGCTGGGGTCGGTCGAGGTGCAGGGGTACCTCCTAATCAGACTCAGTTTGCTAGGGATCTCGTCGCAGCACTCACAGCTGCAAACCTTATAAACCAAGCTCCTAGGGAGAATATCGAGGATCGCGCTATGGTAGCAATGAGGGAGTTTAGCCGTAGGAACCCTCCGGTGTTCGATGGGACTAGTAGTGACCCGTTGGTAGCCGATCACTGGCTAGCTCAGATTCGCAAACTCTTCAGGGCTCTCAACATCACCGAAGACAACATTAGAGTGGGTATTGTGGCCGTCCAGCTAGTTGGGGAGGCCGGCGAATGGTGGGAATTTGTCTTGGAGAGTAGAAAGGATGCAAGAAGGGCGGCAAGGACCGCAGCTCAAGTAAATGAACCAGACTTTGAAAACTTAACATGGGCTGAGTTTGAGGCACTCTTTGAAGAGCAGTACTTTCCGGAGACCTCACGTGAGAATTTGAGAGATCAATTTGAGAAATTGGAGCAGGGCAATATGACCGTTTCGGAGTACGTACAGAGATTTCAATCCTTATCTCGTTTCGCTCCGGAGTTGGTGGCGACAGAGGAAAGAAAATGTCGACGGTTTGAGAAGGGGCTACATAACACTGTGAGGAGAATGGTGATAGCCCAACATAAGATGAAGTTTTCTGAAGTGGTGGAGTGCGCTAGAAGCATTGAGATACCGAGGGAAGCACAACGCAATACAAGGGCTTGGGAGCCAAGGCAACCAGTGGGAAGTTTGAGTTCTTCTTCCGGCAGCTTCGGAAGTCAAGGACGAAAAAGACAACGAGAACAGTCGCAACAGCCATCTAATCGATCCAACTTTAAGATGCCTACTTTTTCGGGATCTGGGGGTGCCTTATCTAGACCTCCAATCGTGTGCTACAAGTGTAATCAACCTGGGCACGTCCGTACTCAGTGTCCTCAGCTTTCAAAGGCGTGTTTTAATTGTGGTAAGACAGACCATCTTGCTTGGAATTGCCCTCAAGGGGCGGGAGCGCGTAGTGAGTCGGGTTCGGTACAGCAATCAGGGGCAGGGCGTGGTGTTGGTCAGCAACCTTTCAGAGGTGCTCATAGGCAACAGCAATCTCATTTCCGTCAGACTTCATCAGTTCAGAGTTCTGGGGTTGACCGGGGAGCGAGTTCATCCGCACCTTCTCTAGGTTCCGGTCAAGGAGGAGGTTTTGTGCAAGGTCAGGGTACCCAGGGGCGTGTTTTCAACATCAACACCAATGCTTCACCTTCTATTTCTCAGGCTCCAGAGACATCGGTCGTAAGGGGTACTTTTCTTCTATTCAACTCTTTTGCTAGAGTACTCTTTGATTCTGGAGCATCGCATTCTTTCATAGCTACGTCATTTGTGTGTACATTGGAATTGGACATCGAGAATCTTGATTCGCCGTTGTTTGTCGAGACACCATTAGGGGGAAAGTCATCTCTAAGTCGTATCTGTAGGGATTGCGAACTCGTTATTTGTGATCATCGCTTCGTCTTTAGCTTTATTGTGCTGGATATGTCGGGGTTCGACCTCATTCTGGGAATGGATTGGTTGTCTACGTTCCATGCTACGATTGATTGTTTTAAGCGTCGTGTTCGCATATGTCCTCCTGAAGGTGCTTGTTTTGAATTCCATGGAGAGCGTCGAGAACCGTTAGAACCGTATTTGTGTGGGCCTCGAGAAAGAGAGTCGGTTTATGCTATGTTGGCGAGCTTAACGTTAGATGAGGATTTGTCGTCTCGTGGGGAGTTACCTCTAGTAGTTCGCGAATTTCCTGATGTGTTTCCAGGAGAGTTGCCCGGTTTGCCTCCTGAGAGAGAGATAGAGTTCACGATAGACTTGCTTCCAGGCACCGCTTCTATCTCAATTCCTCCTTATCGTTTCGCACCCGCCGAACTTAGAGAGTTGAAAGTTCAATTGCAAGAGTTAGAAAATTTGGGGTTTATACGTCCTAGTACATCACCGTGGGGAGCACCGGCTTTGTTCGCCCAGAAGAAAGATGGTTCACTTCGTTTGTGTATCGATTATCGTAAACTCAACCGTGTGACCGTTAAGAATAAGTATCCTATGCCGAGAATCGATGACTTATTTGATCAACTCCGAGGTGCCACTTGCTTTTCCAAAATTGACTTGAGGTCCGGTTATCATCAATTAAGAGTTCGTAGAGAGGATATTCCTAAAACTGCCTTCCGTACTCGTTATGGTCATTACGAATTTGTTGTGATGCCATTCGGTTTGACTAACGCTCCGGCTACTTTTATGGATCTCATGAACCGTATTTTTCGTGCGTATCTTGATCACTTTGTAGTTGTATTCGTCGACGACATTCTTATCTATTCATCCACGGAGGAGGAACACCAAACTCATCTTGCCATCGTTCTTGAACTCTTGAGGGAACATCGTTTATACGCTAAGCTTAGTAAGTGCGAGTTTTGGTTACCCGAGGTTAAATTTCTAGGTCATGTGGTTTCGAAAGGAGGAGTATCCGTCGATCCGGGGAAGATAGAATCCATCATGAATTGGCAGCGACCGAAGAACGTGTTTGAAATTCGAAGTTTCTTAGGGTTGGCCGGGTATTACCGTCGTTTTGTTCTTGACTTCTCTCGTCTAGCGGCTCCGATGACTAGGCTCACGCGTAAAGGAACTCGTTTTGTTTGGAGTGATTCGTGTGGGACGGCTTTCGAAGAATTAAAGAAAAGGTTGACTACCGCACCGGTTTTGATCGTACCCGAACGTGGAGTTGGCTACTCCGTGTATTGTGATGCGTCTAAGGAAGGGTTGGGATGCGTATTGATGCAAGCGGGCCGAGTGGTAGCGTATGGTTCGAGGCAATTGAAAACTCACGAGCGGAACTATCCTGCTCATGACTTAGAACTTGCGGCCGTCGTTTTTGCTTTGAAGAGTTGGCGTCACTACCTTTATGGTGAGAAGTTTGAAGTCTTTTCCGATCATAAGAGCCTAAAGTATCTCTTCTCTCAAAAAGAGCTTAACTTACGTCAACGTCGTTGGATGGAACACTTAGAAGATTACGATTTTGAGTTGCATTACCACCCGGGAAAGGCGAACGTTGTGGCGGACGCGTTGAGTAGAAAACCGATACTCTTAGCGAGCTTAGCTATACGTGAGTGGAAGATGGTGAACGATTTAGGCCACTATGCTTCATATTTCGAGGAGGTTCAGGAAGGGGTCACGTTATGTAACTTAACCGTGCAATCAGCCTTATCGACTCGAATAATTGAGGCTCAACAACACGATGAAGAAGCGGAGGAACTTCGTACCAATTTCCTTAACGGTAAAGCTCAGGATGGGTGGATGATTCACGCCGATCAAAGTTTACGTTATCAAGGGAAGTTATTCGTACCCGTTACGTGTCGGGAAGAAATCCTACGAGAGTTTCATCATTCACCGTTAGCCGTTCATCCGGGAGGAACGAAGATGTATCACGATTTACGTAGGCAATTTTGGTAGCCAGGAATGAAGAGGGACGTTGTGATCTTTGTGTCCAAATGCCTTACATGTCAGCAAGTGAAAGCCGAACATCAACGACCTGCGGGAGAACTACAACCGTTACCAGTGGCCGAGTGGAAATGGGAAAATGTGACGATGGATTTTGTTACGGGTTTACCGAAGTCGCCGAGGGGGCATGATGCCATTTGGGTTATCGTCGACCGTTTTACCAAGACCGCTCACTTTCTACCTATCCATGTTACCGATTCTGTAGAAACGCTTAGCTGTTTGTATGTTCGGGAGATCATTCGACTTCACGGGATTCCCGTATCTATTGTGTCCGATCGTGATCCGAGATTCACCGCACGTTTTTGGCAAAGTTTGCAGGCTGCTTTGGGCACGAACCTTTTGTTTAGTACCGCTTATCACCCACAAACCGATGGTCAATCCGAGCGGACAATTCAAATTTTAGAAGATATGCTTCGGGCTTGTGTTATGGATTTCCGGGGTAATTGGGAAGATCACCTACCGTTAGTCGAATTCGCGTACAACAATAGTTATCAATCGAGTATCGAGATGGCACCGTATGAAGCCCTGTATGGGAGACCGTGTCGATCACCTGTGTGTTGGACCGAATTGGGAGAAGCTACGTTAGTGGGGCCGGACATGATCAAAGAAACTACCGAGAGTTTGAGATTGATTCGCCAACGGCTTTTAGAGGCTCAAAGGAGAACAACCGAACAAGTCAAAGTGATTCACCAAAGGTTGTTAACCGCTCAAAGCCGACAGAAGAGCTATGCTGATCGTCGTCGTCGCCCATTATCATTCGAAGTGGGAGATCATGTGTTTCTCAAAGTATCGCCGCGTCGAGGCTTGTCACGTTTTGGGAAGAAAGGAAAGCTTTCACCGCGTTATATCGGTCCGTTTGACATTATCGAGAAAATCGGGGAGGTTGCGTACCGTTTAGCTTTGCCACCGAGATTATCGAATGTGCACGATGTGTTTCACGTATCTATGTTGAGGAAGTACGAACCGGATCCATCACATGTGTTAGAATGGTCCGAACTCGAATTGGAAGCCGACGCATCCTATGGGGAAGAACCGATACGTATCCTGGATACGCGTGACCAAGTGTTGAGGGGTAAGACGATACCACTAGTGCGAGTATTGTGGAAGGGTCAGGGTGGCGAGGAGTCGACGTGGGAACGAGAAGATGAGATTAGGGAGAAATATCCGCACCTATTTCCGGAATAAATCGACGTGAGTGTTTAATATCGAAGTTTATACTATTTGACTTGTTGCATATTTATGTGGTGTGTGATTTAGTTGAGCATGGTTATTTTAATTTCGAGGACGAAATTCTTTTAAGGAGGGTAGGGTGTAGAGACCCGTAAATTCGTATAATTGATTTAAATGTTTTATAAGGAATAAAAAGGAGGAAATTGATTTAGAACTTCGAGAATTGGGGTTAAAGTGTTAAAGTGCTATGCTTGAGGGGTGAGTGTGTGATTTAGGTATAGTGTGTATAATATATATGTATCAGTGCAGGGAATAAAAATTCCCCAACTCTCTCACTCTCCCGTTCTTCTCTCTCTCGGCTCTCACTCTCTCACTCTCACTCTCACCAAATTTCACCCAAACAACACAAAACCCATGCAACTCACCCATCAATCCATCATCCTTATGTGTACTGCAGTCCGAACTTCGTTGGTTTGAGCTCGGTGGAGACAAATTCCATTTGGTTTCAAAGATTGGAGCTAGGGCTTGGAAAGTCTATTGATTTTGTTCTTTGATTTTGAGGTAGGGAGTTCTAACTTTCAATATATGTTTATGGCTTGATTCTTGTACCTTGATTCTCGTTCGTGATCGTTGTTTTTGTTGTTGAAGTTGTTGCTGCTGTAAAACCCATGTGAATCTGTCAAAGATATGCTCGTAGGCCATTGTTATCGATAACATTTTCCCTTGTTATCGATAACACCTCGTCCCAAAGCCCAGAAAAATTGTTCGTTATCGATACCTTTGGTCATTGTTATCGATACCCTTGCGTCTGGAATCATTTCTGACCAAATGGTATCGATACCATTTTACTGGTATCGATACCTGTTGCTTATCTCCAGCTTTTGCTGTTTTGCTTCGAACTTCATCGTTTTGGTTCCCAATCACCTCCAACCTGTTCTACTACCTCCTGAATGATCTTGTAACTTGATTACTCGTATCAAATGATTTGTTGAACGTATTCATGGCCTTAATACTCGTTTGAACATGATTTTATGAAAATCGTTTTATAAACCAAAGTTGGATTTGAACGGTACGGACTGATTGAAAAAGGATTTTGAAACTTTACGGACACAATGAAAATATATCAGGACATCCCGAATGGGTAAAGAGCCTGGCGGAGGACATCGGGGTCCTATAAATGGCCCGGCATGAGCTATATGCTCCTTTCAGGACATCCCGAATGGGTAAAGAGCCTGGCAGAGGACATTGGGGTCCTTTAATTGGCCCAGTACGAGCTTCGGCTCATGACACACGTACGAGATATATTTTGATCCACGATGCTTTCAAGGTTTATACGTTGAAAAATATGATTGATTTTGGAAATGAAAGATTGAAGTTGGATTACTGTTGTTGCTCCATTCCATTGGTCTCAGTTGCTGTTGTTCCTCTTGTTATCGTTCCTACATTTCATATGCATACATTGTGGGATTAGAGCTTTCTACTGGGCTAGTGTAGCTCAAACCTTACTTTCTTTTCAGGTGCTAACTCGGGACAGTAACTTCATGTTGGGAGTGCATGGATTGTGGACACGATTTTGAAAGCTAACACTGAAGAGTTATTAAGGCATCTTTGTAATTTATTTTTGAAAGATGTATTTGTAACTCTAATTGTAAATCTTTTGATTAAAGAATATTGTAAGCTTTTAATTTCTTTGATATTCAATACTTTTGACGATTTGGGGCCATTGAGCCAAAGATGTACTTTTGTGAAAATTTGGGCGTTAGGGCGAAATTGATGGAAATGGAAATGTCAACTCTCTTTTGGGGAATTGTGCGTATTAAGTGAGATTCTATTTATGAAAATTCCTTTATAATTAAGTTGAAAATCGAGGGTGTGACAGGTTAGGCCTTGATCTTTCTAGTTGGCATGACATGTGTCAAAATTTGAGGAAGAGAGAGAGAGAGGGGGGCCGACCATTGAGGGAGGAGAGAGAGCCAAGGTTTGCCTATAAATAGGAAGCCATTCCAAGCATTTCAACTCACACCATCAAGCTTTGCTCTTCCTTCTCTCTAGAAACCATTTCTGTTTTTCCTGGCAGCCTACTGCCCTTTGGAAATCCCCAGGTTTCTCTTGCTTCGAGTAGTTTTTAGAGCCAACTTCCTTCGGGAAAGTTGTAGAGAACTTCGAAACCTTCAAGTTAGACCCAAGAACCACCTCAATCAGTGAACAAATGACAAAGATATTGTCATCCAAAGTTCAGTGAAAATCTCGGATTTTCATTTCCAGACAGCTTACTGTCACTTCCTTTATCACCATTTTTCTCCTACTTAGAGTAGTTTCTAGGATCAACTTCCTTCACAAAAGTTGTAGAGAATTTCTAGAGCTTCGTTTTCGACCCAAGAAAGATCGTATTTGGCCAAAGATTGACCGAGTTACTGCCATCCGAAGTTCGGTCCAGATTTGGACGTTTCACCGCCTGTAGAATTTTCCAACTTGCTTATTCGGCCCCGACTAGTTTCGGATCAAGGTAGATTAATCTCTACTCGCTCTCCCTAGTATAAATTTTATTATTTTAGTTTATGATAAGGTTATCTATTGCTATCAATGAAAATATTCGAAAGGTGTTCTTTTGAAATAATGAAAAGGATGAGGAGTATGTTGAACTCATCAACTTATGTTTTGAGCATGCTAGATAATGAAAAATTAGATGAACTTGCTAGTTTAGTTTCAAGATTATGAAGCATGATTTGTGATTACGTATGTGGAAAGTCCTACCGCGGAAGTCTTTGCATGTAACGAGACACGAGAACCGAGAAAGTAGAAACATGGCACCTAGGGTGCGGTTGACAAGGAGAATATGTTTTCCAAGGAAAAAGATATTTTAGAAACTACATAATGACCATTTCGAGGGTATTATGGGTGTGTGTGTGTTCCAATGGGAATCCGGAATAGCGGAACCATTGTGAGGTTGTGTGCGTTCCCATGGGAAACCGGAAGCGGCGGAACCATGGTGAGGTATAGCTTGGTTATCCGTGGAGAGGAGCCAATGCAATGTGTGCCAATGGGAACCCGGCGCGGCGGAACCATTGTGAGGATACTCGGGAACCCGGCGCGGCGAAACCGAGGTTGGGTGTGTGTGTAGCTTGGTTATCCGCGGTACGGAGCCAATGCAAATGTGTGTGATAAACTGATAATTTTTGAAAGGTTGTTTTAAGTGGAAAATGGTGACACGGTCTACGATGAGTCGCGTAGGAGAAACCAGGAAATCTTGGACACCAACGATAGTTGAATATCGATTGTGGATGTGTTATGGTTACTGTTTGTTATTTACGATCTATTGTTCGTAAGTTATGGTTTAGTGGGTAGGATTTACTCTATTGAGCTCTCATAGCTCACGGTGTTACCTTTTGGTGACCCTAACATATTATATCGGTGGCGACGCTGGTATAATGTGTCAGACCTCATAGACGAACAGGGTGAGCTCTACACCATGGAAGCTTTTGGAGCTGAAGAGCTGGCTAGGAGGGAGGAGCAGGCGGAGCTGTAGATAGGAACCCTAGTTTCCCTTTCTTTGTAATAAAAGTACTCTTGTGAGAGTTATGTTGTAATAAAGAGCCAGACTCTGTTTTGGAATTTCAATAAAATTGTCTTATTTAACGTACCCAAAATTTGGGGTGTTACATTAATTCTTGCCCAATTTTAATGTGTGAGGGGAAAAGAAAACACCTTTAGAGTCAAAGAGCACCCACAAGATTCTTCTGAAAAATTATTATGATAAAATAAGAATATAATTAGCCAGTGTTTCTGTGAGCCCAAACTTTCAACCAAAAAAGATCAAAAAGTAGCAAAAAATGAAAGAAAGCTCAACTTCTATTCTATTCTGGAGAGGGGTTGTTTGGACCTTATGGTGATTGAGTTTCGTTGTGAGCAAGTGCAAAAGAAATGAGAACCTAAAACAAAAGACAAAACAAAGAGACCCTTTCGAACCTTGACTTCATGCTAAAATATGCTTGAAATACACAAGGAGATATAAAGCAAGCAACAGGAGCACATGCTCCCAAATATTTGCACACCCGCAATCACAAACACCAATTCCCCCACCCACACGCCCACGCACACGCACACGCACACTCATCGAACAACAAACCCATAGTGTCACACAATGGGCAAAGGAGCCTAGAGGCAGAAGTGTCCAGCAAGAGTTGTGCAGAAGGTGATCATCGTGGTCATGGCACGGGTAGGGCACAGAAGAGGTGGATCGGGAATGAAGAGAGTAGTGAGAACAGTACATATATAGAAAAGATATAACATTTACGATGGAGAATGTCATCGTAGCAAGAAGGCTGTGCAACCTGCATCGGTTAAACCAAAATGCTAACAACATCTTTCAAATATGTTGGCATCACATAAGTTGTTCCCTATAGGAGGGGAAAAAAGAACGAGGTTTAGTTGTTAGAACATCATTAAGTAAAGATGTTATAGGAGGGGAAAAAACAAGTGAAACAAGAACACGTTAGTAACCAAAGAGAAGAGAGAAAATAATTGTGTGAGACCTTTTAAAAGAAGGAGAATAATAAAGGAAGAGCAAGCAATCTAAAAGAAGTGATCATTTCTGAGTTCAACAAGCACCCTTCTTATGCCATTTGGTATAGATTCTATGGTTCATAAAATCTCAAAGGGGGCTTAACCGATGAAGACAATCTTGCAAAAATCTTAACGAAGTATCCTAAGATTTTAGTACAAGTACCCACAGACATTGATATCAAATTAACAAACGTCGTCCCCATAATAGACACCTCCCAAATGGGGCATGTAGAGACCCGTAATTTCGTTTAATAAAGTTAAATTGTTTCATAAATGAAAAATCGTAGATATTATATGGATAATTGTTTGAGGGGTTCAATGTGTAAGAGTTTGAAAGATTTGGGAGGATGGGTAATATGCATTTGTGTGAGTACATAAGGGAGGAATGTGAGAAACACGCTCACACCCCTCATTCTCATCTCTCGTTCTCTCCCTCTCTCCAACGTCTCGCTCTCTCCCTCTTGCTCTCACCCCAAATCATTAAAACCTCCATAAAATAGGCTTCAATCTTTCATTCATTCGTGAATTGCAGCCCGAATTTCGCTAGTTTGAGCTTAGAGGAGGCGTATTCCTTCCGTTTTCAAGTTTGGGGCTAGGGCTTGGAAGAATCTATTGATTTTGTTCTTCAATCTTGAGGTAGGGAGTTCTACCTTTCAATATATGTTTATGACTTGTTTCTTGTAGCTTGATTCTTGCCATTGATTTTTGTTGTTGTTGTTGTTGTTGAACCCATGAAAATCTGCAGAAAATCAGTTCGAAGTGAATTGTTATCAATACCATTGTGTTTCAAAACCCAGAAAATCACTTGTTATCGATACCATTTATCCTTGTTATCGATACCCTTGCGTCTGGAATGCCTTTGGGTCAAATGGTATCGATACCTTTTCCCTTGGTATCGATACCTGGTGCTTATCTCCAGTTTTCACTATCTTGCTTCATCTTTCACCGTTTTGGTTTTCAATCACTTCCAACTTACCCAAACACCACCCAAATGATCCCTAATTTAATTACTCGTGTTTAATGACAAAAAAGGGCATGTCAAAAAATGAAATAGACTTTACGTTATATTGAAAACGACCATTACGTTTTTTGAAACAGACCAACTCATATAGGGTTCGAGAAATGTCATCTTCTAGTCAACATCAACCTTCCTTGGGCCAAAAAAGGGCAAGTAAATGTATGAAAAAAAGTTTTTACTATAATGAAAAAGACCGTCACTTTTGTTGACAAAAACCAAGTCATATCTTATTCAATAAAGATTTAATACCCCATTGAATCTCAACCAATCTTCTTTGGGCAAAAAAAGGGCACGTCAAAAATTTAAACAGACTTTATGTTATAGGCATAAAATATATTATCATGGCTAAAAAAATGCCAATTCGAGCAATGAAACAGATCTAATTGGATATATAAAAATTCCATCATATATATTGAAAGAGACCAACTTCAGACTTCAATGAATGAAAGTGAACTTGGTTTTTCACATAGACCAACTCATATTTTTGGACAACTATGAAGTGGGGAAATTGTGTCATCTCTCAATAAACTCAACCAACATTGATGGGGGTATAATGATGATGTCTTTAAAATAAGTTGAAGTTACGAAGCAGAACACTTCAAAAGTGTAACGACCCGCTCCATCTTTGTACAATATTGTCCGCTTTAGATGCCCAAAGCCAATCAACTTCCCAGTAGATCACCCATCCCTGGACTATTCCAGGATGAGCACGCTTAACTGTGAAGTTCCTATGCGCTTTGGCCCGCCCTCACTGCTTTGAAAGGCCTTGTACAAGTAGGAGGGATCTTCTCTTATAAACCATGACTTGCCCCCCTCCCGTTCGGACAGAGCCTGCCATCCTGCAGTACCGCCGACCACCGGAAAGCAGGGTGTCACAATCTACCCCCCTTAGGGATGCAATGTCCTCGTTGCACAGGCCCAACAACCTCCCCTGGTGTCCGTGGTGCCAGAGCGCATCCTACCCACCACTCGGACCAGGGCGGGGCTCTGATACCATCTGTAACGATCCGCTCCATCTTTGTAGAATATTGTCCGCTTTAGACGCCCAAAGCCCATAGACTTCCCAGTAGGTCACCCATCCCTGGACTACCCCAGGATGAGCAAGCTTAACTGTGAAGTTCCTATGCGCTTTGGCCCGCCCTCGCGGCTTTAAAAGGCCTTGTACAAGTATGAGGGATCTTTTCTTATAAACCATGACTTGCCTCCCTCCCGTCCAGATGGAGCCTGCCATCCTGCAGTACCGCCGGCCATCGGAAAGCGGGGTGTCACAAAAAGGGACGGAAGGAGTATATAAATACCAAGTAAATAATTTAGTAAGACTACAACAGGTATACTTGTGGACCATATGTAAACATGGTTAGATAACATGCTTTCACAGCGCTCCGTTCTGCTTCCCTACGTTGACAAACTTTCTTCGCTTCTTTAGGTTTGACCTATGCCGCTTCAAGAGTTAACTGAAGAGGATGAGAGTTGCTCCCATCTTCTTGGATAAGTTGACGTAAATATCCATGACACCACTTTGGTTACCTACACAAATAAACAGAATGTCTGGAAGCGAGAGGGAATTCCATTTAACTATCCATGACAGCACTTTTTTTTCCTCTACACGAATGCCATCTCCTATGGCAACTCTAAAATTAAAGGTGGCCGTGTATGGCATGTTGCTGCCTCGGAGAGAAGAGTTCCTCTCCGAGAATGAGAATGAGTCTTGTATCTCCTTTTGTACACTACGTCATATCACATATCCATATAAAAAAGGACCACAAAATTGTCATTCAAACTTAGGCCATCTCCCATTTCACCTAAACCAACATTCATTGAGGTATATAGACTAAGTTATATCTTGAAAAAAGTCCATGCAATATAGCCTATGGACCACATATAATATTGACTTAGACCAAGCCTTATTTTCTGTCAACTATGAAGTTGGAAAGTTAGTTGAACCAAAATTGTTCGATGTATAAAGAGCAAATTAATACCTCAACCAGGAGTAAGGTTGCTTGGGTAAAGAAGAGCAGCTCAATAATTGAAAAGGACTATGTCATTTTTCAGTAAGGACCATGTGGTTATTGGCATGGACGAAGTTACGAATTGTGGAAAAACAGACCAAGTCTGTTATTTAAAATGACTACGTCACAAATATTTGAATACCATATATTATGTTGATTTGAACCAAGTCGTATTTATTGAGGCATTAGATGTGTGGAAAGTTAGGTGACCCATCTCCCATTCCACCACAACAAACCTTCTTGGAAGTAAACAGGAGCAATATATCTGTGACGACCATATTGTCAGTTTCTTTGGAGCAAGTTAGGTGAGACATCTCCTCAACCAACCCTCTTAGAGGAAAAATAAGACCAAGTCTGTAATTGAAAAACCTACGTCACAAATATGCAATAGCCATACTTTATGTTGATTTGGACCAAGTATGATTAGTCAAGTGACTACTATGAAGTGTAGAATGTGCTATTGTTTGGCTCACTGCCTTTCAACACTTCATAGTTGTAAAACAATGGGACCTGCTTACACGAATGAAAAGAGTCTTACGTTCTTCAACCAAAAACACTTCATAGTAAATGTACGAAGTCATATCTTGTTCAATAAATGTCATCTCCCATTGAAGCTCAATCAACCCTCTTTGGGCAAAACAAGGGCACGTTACGTCAAAAAATCAAAAAGACTTTATGTTATAGTGAAAGAGACTATTACGTTTTTTGAAACAGACTAAGTCCTATAAGGTTCGACGAATGTCATCTCACAGTCAATCTCAACCAACCTTCTTTGGGTCAAATAAAGGGGCACGTCAAAAATTCAAAAAGACTTTTATTGAAAAGACCATTACATTTGTTTAAACAGACCAAGTCATATAGGGTTCGACGAATGTCATCTCCTAGTCAATCCCAACCAACCTTTTTTGGGCCAAAAAAAGGAGCACGTCAAAAATTCAAAAAGACTTTATGCTATATTGAAAAAGACCATTACATTTTTTGAAACAAACCAAGTCATATAGGGTTCGACGAATGTCATCTCCCAGTCAATCTCAACCAAACTTCTTTGGGCCAAAAAAAGGGGCACGTCAAAAATTCAAAAAGACTTTATGTTATATTAAAAAAGACCAAGTCATATAGGTTTCCAGGAACGTCAAAATAGCAGACATACTTTATTATATTGAATGGGAGATGACATTTTTCAATATAACATAAAGTAATATATGCAATCAAAATCATTTCGGCTATACATTTCCATGCAAAATATGCATAAATGTGTTGGGGTCCCAATCCATACATATATTTTCAGAAGGTTATATGACCGAAATACGAAAATCTCTTCATCATCTTAGGTAGCTAAGACACAACCATTATAATATGACAAGATCCCAATCCATTACATTCAACAAGATCCAAATTAGAGGCAACAACAGTTCCATACATTAGATTAAAATACAAAGTACCGCTTAGATTGCATATCAAAAAAACCCTAAAGGTTCAACCAAAGTAGCTAAAGCTTCGATTAGATTTCCAATGCTCACCCAGGTAATGGAGACTTGCACGTGCTTCAATTGTGTCCAGGCTCATGGTAAAGCCCACAAAAAATAGTTTATTTTTCTTGGAATTGTGACTCAATCCTCTTTTTCTTCGGCCTTCCAACCAATCGCTTTGTAGCAGGAGGTCGAAGCGCTTCCATAGCTGTGGAAGAAAAGGTGGCTATGTCATGGTCTTCACAACCGTACTGGATCTCAGCAACTTGTGGTACCATATCAGTCGAAGAAGGCATGTCATGCAAAGGGACGGGAGACATTACAGTCACGTAAATAAGAAGTTGTGACTCCACCCTATAGAAACGATCCACAAGGTTATATATATTGTACGACGAACCTTCTATTGCGCGCACCGCATGCTTGCGAGGGATGCCTTTCATCTGCCAACGCAAACAACTGCAGTAAAAAGGATGAAGTTTGACCGCATGAGATTTCCAGTCAGGCGTAGACACGATGAACTCTGTGGGAGAATTGGGTCGACAAGTGAAACCCCGGGATTTTTCCTGAGATTCCTTAATCATTTTGTCGATATTATGACCAACCGGCAAAGGATGCCATTTACTCGCCTCCATCTTATGCCTATATAACATGTCAGTGGTCATGGTGACGTGCCCCTTCATGAATTGGATGATGTCTAAGTCTCTCAATTTCAATATCTAATTGTTGAAGCTTTCGGCAATGTTGGTGTACAATTTATCCCACCTCCGATACGGAAATCGCACATTTGACCAGTATTGTGGACCATTTTCTTCAACCCACTTCGACAACTCAGGTGACAACCCAAACAATTTTGTCAAGTTCACCCCATATAGGCACTCATCACATGAGTAGGCAATTTTTGTGAAAAGATGCAATGCCATTTTCTTGGGGTTCCCCTTCATTCCTTTTCCGGTGGCAAATTTGCTAAAATTTTCCTTGACATGGCAAACACACCATGCATTGCATTTATCGCCAAACAATTCCTTAACTGCACTCAATAACCCAGGATTACGGTCGGTCACAACCACAACTTCTTTTTCTGCAACAATTTCCTTCAAGTTATGCATGAACCACAACCAATCCTTGTAGTTCTCTGATGATACAATAGCATATGCAAGAGGGTATAATTGATCATTCGCATCATAGGCGACTGCAGACAAACAACTACCGCAATATGGACCAGTCAAAAAATATGCATCAATAAACAATATCGGGCGACATCCTGCCAAGAACCCCATAATACTCCAACCATAAGCGACAAAAAGTTGCTTGAACTTACCATCCTCAGAAGAACTCCAAACTGCCTTCGTGTTGGGAATCGATTCTATAAGCCGATGACACATCCATGGCACTAAGTGATACGTCATGGATACCGGCCCACTTATCAACTCACGGGTACGTTCCCTAGTCTTCTATCCTTGCGAGTAAGTTAGGGAGTATGGAACGCAAGCTCAAAATCCTTGCATATGCTCCTTGGAAGGAAATTGGGCTGCTCCGCTATTTTGTCTATGAATATCATACCCATCTCTTTTGCCCGAATCCTTGGCTTGAAATTAGTGTTGTCCTATGCAGTGTGGCAATGTTCATTCTTCATCTTGATGACTCTAATGAGTTGGAACTTGCTTTGCGCTCTAGCTATTAACTTCCACGGACAACCATCAACCACACAAGATAACTTATAATAATGATGACTATTGTCCAAATACTTGAAAGTGAACTTGTTCAATGTGGCAAAAAGAATAACAGCCTTCTTAAATAGCCTATGGTTGTCAAACAACTGACCATCCCCACTTAGAATGTCTTCACCGCGCTGCTGCGATTACGGCTCCAAACCCATTTCATGCCAAATAGTCAAACTATCTTTACTACTTGAAGGAGGTTCTCCTGCAGTAGTGGACGGACTGCTACTCAACAAGTTCAACTCCCTACGGAAAAAAACGTCTCAATACAACACTTGACTAGGGAACTTATTCTGTAAATCATAGAGGAGAGCAATTGCCAGTGAAATGCATATATGGAGCACATACATGTTATGCAAAAAAAATTCAATTAATGAAAAAGTTGAAAACAGTAACCTCTTCTTCAAAACCATAGCTTACCCATGTGAAACCTCTTCAAAACAGTTTCACTCGTCACCCAAACATAAACAAGCAAAATCCTAATATATGTGTGTGTATATGTATATGTATATGTATATGTATATGTATATGTATATGTGTGTATATATATATATATATACCACCTTCTCCGAAGGTACTATTAAATGTTCTTCTTCCTCTTCTCCGAGGACTACTCAATCAATGAGTTGATCCTCTCTGATCTCTATCAATAATAAATTGATGTTTATTATGTTTTCTGTTTAAATGGTTGGCTTTGCCACCTACTGCTTAATGTTTTAAGTTTTCTGTTCATGGTCGGCCCAGCCGCCTTATTAACTGTTTAAATATCTGTTCATGGTCGGCACAGCCGCCTGTTTACTCTGATTATGCTTCTGTTCTTCTTACTGTGTCTCTCCTTCCGCCCCCAAATGGTATCAGAGCCACGTCGGGAGTAGTGAGGTAGGTGGTTGGTGGTCATGGGTTGTCCCTGAGTCGGTGGAAGAGTCCGGTGGATGAATAGTTACTAGGTAAAGTATTTATTTTCAGAAAAGAAAATGAGTTTAAAAAATTATGTTGGCAAGTAATCTTGCTTGTTGTTCTTGGTCTATTGGACAGAGTTTATACTTGATTATATGAACATGAGTTGCATGTGTTTGTTTTGGCACTATGTTCTACACCCAGTACTTGACGAGTAAGAGTCTGTATTTGATTATATGGTCATGAGTTCATGTTTCAATGGTTTTGGTGCCTAGAAGTGCTTCCAGTAATTTAGAGTAGCTGTTTTGGCTGTCCCCATTTAACATTGGTTTTCTGTAAAAGGTCCCGTCGAGTAAGTCCCTCGGTAGGGCAGTTAAGGGTTGGAGGCAACCGGTGTTGGGTACGAGGGAGTGGGAGACAGCAGCTTTAAGTGATTGGAAGTATTAAGGTAGTTCTAAAACACATAGAAATCAAATACAGAAATACTGCAGTGTTGATTTTGGGTTTAGATGAGTTCTTGTCCAAGACACATACAAATCAAGTATAGAAAAACTGCAGCGACTTTGAATGATAAAAAGGATTTTCTTTAAAACTTTAAGTTTTTAAAATCCATTTCTTTTATGTAAAGGAATATCTTACTTAGTAGTCGTTCATCCACCCGTCCCTTCCCTTATTCAGGTACAGATCCATCCACCAATCCCTCTATTCACTCCAGGCTCTTTATTAAAAATGAATAGAATATTTAGATGTAACTCAACTGCTAGTTCATCTTCTATGGCTAATTTATCGTCTGTTCCAGACATAGTAAATCAAGAAGAACAAGAATATCAAGATTTAACTAATGATTTCCAGAATTGGAACATACCTAAAATACCTGTTAAAGAAATTTACAAATCAAGTTTTTTAACTGATTCTTTCAAAACTGATCAAGTAGCTAAAACTGTTGAACAAGTTTATGCTATTACTAAACAGGAAGAAAAATGTTCACTTCTTAGTAAAGAAGCTATTAAACGACACCTCGACAGAGGATATAATTATATTCATATTGGATTAATCCAAGTAGCTATTAAACCCCTGTCTAGAACAGGATTAAATTCTTCTGTTTTACTGTCTCTCAAAGATAGTCGGTTTACAGTATTTAGCGATAGTTTACTTGGTTTAATGGAATCTAGTTTACATAATGGCCCAGTTTACTTTAATTGTTATCCTGACTTGCCTTTAAGTCTAAAAGATAAAAACATATTAAAAGCATTAATGTTAAATATTCAAACTGCTGGTGCAATTACCAATATGCTAGAAGGAAGTCATCCACTTGCCTTAATATATCGTGTCTACTACAAATGTATGAAAACTAATTTAAATATTCATGCTTTGGTAAAAAGCCCTAAGGATAAAACTGTTTTAATTCAAAGTAATACTAATGCTAATATTCAAGTACCAAAAACTATTTCTTGGAATGATATTAAATTACCCGAAAGTTGGGTTAGTCAAAATGATAGTTATCCCCATAAAATGCAAAATGATACTATTGATCTTGATTATATTAAGCAATATTTAGATGGAACTGTTAGGATAAGCTTTGATCAGCAAAGAATTAATCCACCACTTCAGATTAGAGAATTGAGTAGATCTAGTAGTTCAGTTAATCTACCAAGGCAAGATAAAAACCTTATTAATCCTCATATTAAATTAAAAGGAATTGATACAAGTTCCCAAATCAGTAAACCTTGTTATTCAACACAGTCACATTTTGATGAAGAGACATCCCCAGGGTCTCCTACTCCAACTGATTTAGAAGATACTACAGTTGATCCATCACTCAGTGTATTAACTAGAATTACTGATAATTATGATCATGTTTATGCTGAATTTAAGTCAAAAAAGAATAAACAAAAAAGGAAAGATTTTAGAAAAAACTATTCATCTAGTAGAAAAGAAAAAATGTTTAAACAATGGAAAAAATACATGAAAACTCATGATATTGACATATACTTCTTTGATTATTTAGAAAATATCTATTTACCTATGAAAGCTAAACTTACTAAACCTACTTACAGCTTATCCTCTGTTTACCTGAACTTTAGTCCTATTCTTTCCCATGATAAAGAAATAAGTGTTATTAATCAAAAACATGATCAAGAGACTAATAAATTGATAAATATTAGTAAAACAACTATTCAAGACTTAGCACATGAAACAAAAATTGTTAAAAAAGATATTTCCAAATTAAAAGAATCTGAAGAAAATACTGATAAAAATATTCAGAATAATCAACATGATAAAAAAGAATATTACCAAAAATGGTACGCCACAGTTAAATTGATAGTAAGAGACTATCAAATTCAAGTTAATGCTCTCATTGATACAGGTGCTGATTTAAATTGCATAACTGAGGGGCTTATACCCACAATGTATTTTCAAAAAACTACTGCTGTATTAAGAGCTGCTAATAATAGTAAAATGGATATAGAATATAAATTACCTAAGGCTCATATCTGCCAAGATAAAATCTGTTTTCAGACTACTATTGTTTTGGTCCCTGATTTAACTGATAATTTAATACTAGGTACTCCATTTATCTGCTTACTTTATCCTTTTACTACTAATGAACACGGGTTAATTACTAAACCATTTGGTCAACAAGTTATGTTTAAATTTTTAACCCAACCTGAATTATTGCAATTAAACTATTTAGCCACTGATAAATTAAAACTTAAAAAACAACAATTAAAATTTTTACAAAATGAAATTAAAAATGTTAAAATTGAACAGCAATTAACTGCCAAATTTCTTGTTACACAAATTGACCAATTTCGAAAAAGTATTGAGAAAACTATTTGTGCTCATCTTCCTAGTGCTTTTTGGCACAGGAAAAAGCATATAGTAACATTACCATATATCAAAAAATTTGATGAATCTCGAATTCCTACTAAATCTAGACCTATTCAGATGAACTCTCAAGTATTAGAAACTTGTAGAAGTGAGATTGATACTCTACTTATTAATAATATTATTCAAAAAAGTAAGTCACCTTGGTCATGCCCTGCTTTTTATGTTAATAAAAATGCTGAAAAAGAAAGAGGTGTACCACGCCTTGTTATTAATTACAAACCATTAAATGCTGTTTTAGAATGGATTTATGGTATAGGAGGATATCCCTGTAAAAAGATAAGGTTTTATCAGGGTGCTGAGGAATAAATTGCCATCCTGGAGGAAAGAAAGAAGTTACTAGTTCAATAGGTTGGTGAAGGTTTTTATGCACAGGTTCAAGGGCAAAGAGTTTAGTAGGGAATGGTTTGAGCAAATAGTCAGTGGATTGAGCAGAATATTTGGGTTGAATGGATAATTGTGAACAAAAAGGATCAGTGATAATGGTAGGAACAGGGGTGTGGGAAAGAGAAGGTTGACTAGAAGTAGGGATATAAGCAAGGGCAGATTTATACTCAAGTTTGGGGGGGATATGCCCAAGAACTTGGTATCTATTTTTACTAGATCCAGCTTGGTTACTATTAGGTAACGTGAGCTGTTTCTTCTTGTCCGTCATTTCTGCAGAAAACATTAATTAGGTATTATAATGCAACGTGATACCCTGCAGGAAATATAGTGAATAATGTATCTGGCTAACTAAGTGTACAGTGGTGCAGTTTTAATGCTTTAGTGAGTGCGCGATGTATCTTGTGTACAGGATGATGTTTATTCACTTACCAAGGAGAAATTCTCTAGTGAGAAAATCTGGAATTGAATTTTGGGAACCTTTAATATATTCAATATCAAAATCAAAAATACTTAATATAGATTGCCATCGGGCAAAGATTTGTTTACTGGCTTTTTCAAGAACATATTTAGCACTTTTACAGTCAACTCTAACTAAAAATTTTTGGTTTAATATATCATCCTGGAATTTTGAAATACACAGGACAATAGACAGAATTTCTTTTTTAATAGTACTATAATTACTCTGCGTGGTATTCCATCGACCGGAGTAAAAACGATCAATTTGTTCAGGGGAATCAGGTTTAATTTTCTGAAGGAGGATTCCTCCGTAACCAAATGGTATCAGAGCCACGTCGGGATTAGTGAGGTAGGTGGTTGGTGGTCATGGGTTGTCCCTGAGTCGGTGGAAGAGTCCGGTGGATGAATAGTTACTAGGTAAAGTATTTATTTTCAGAAAAGAAAATGAGTTTAAAAAATTATGTTGGCAAGTAATCTTGCTTGTTGTTCTTGGTCTATTGGACAGAGTTTATACTTGATTATATGAACATGAGTTGCATGTGTTTGTTTTGGCACTATGTTCTACACCCGGTATTTGACAAGTAAGAGTCTGTATTTGATTAATGGTCATGGGTTCATGTTTCAATGGTTTTGGTGCCTAGAAATGCTTCCAGAAATTTAGAATAGCTGTTTCTGACTGTAGCCACCTAGCATCCTGGTTTTCTGTAAAAGGTCCCGTCAAGTAAGACCCGTGGTAGGGCAGTTAAGGGTTGGAGGCAACCGTCTGGGTGTTGGGTATGTGTGGAACGGGGGAACAGCAACTTTAAGTGATTGGAAGTATTAAGGTAGTTCTAAAACACATAGAAATCAAATACAGAAATACTGCAGTGTTGATTTTGGGTTTAGATGAGTTCTTGTCCAAGACACATACAAATCAAGTATAGAAAAACTGCAGCGACTTTGAACGATAAAAAGGATTTTCTTTAAAATTTAAGTTTTTAAAATCCATTTCTTTTATGTAAAGGAATATCTTACTTAGTAGTCGTTCATCCACCCGTCCCTTCCCTTATTCAGGTACAGATCCATCCACCAATCCCTCAATTCACTCCAGGCTCTTATTAAAATATGGATTATTCTTATGATAATGATGATTTTGAGAATGATGCATCTTATGATAATTCATTTAACATGGTAAACACGGAAGAACAAGATCATGAATATGATCATGAACCTGATCATGAAAATGATCATGATAATGAACCTGTTTATGATGGAAAATCTATTTTTTCATCCAAAAAATATGATTACTTTTATACTCATCATGCTGAAAGTTCTTACAAAAATAATAACTTCAGTACTCCTCCTACGGAAATAGGAATAGTACCAAACACTGATAAAACAACCATGCTAAAACAACGATTAAAAGAATTAACTATTGAATTAAGAAATGTTGAATTCAAAGAGAAAATTTATAATAAATTATATGCTGATTATAAATCAAAAACTAATAAACAAAGACGAAGAGAATTTAGGAAAAATTACTCTTCTGCTAAACGAGAAAAATTATTTGCTAAATGGGAAAGATATCTGGATAAAAACAATCTTGAAATTAAATTCTTTGATTACTTAAATAAATTCTATCCTATTAAATCTAAAAATAACAATCAAACAAATTTAAAAGTAATTACTAAATCTACTTGGAAAATGACTGATAATACTACTATTAAATCTAGTCATCCTCCTTTAGGACCAATTAATATTGATTATAAAGGATCTAGCATAACTGCTTCTCCTTTTAAATTACCTAGTGATAGATCCGAATGTAAACAAATTGTTGAACAAAGCAATTATACTAATCAATGTTTACAAATTATAGGAAAACAACTGGATAAAATAGAAACTAAGATTGATAAAGAAATACCAGTATGCATCCCATCAACTAGTAAAACTATTGAAAAACCACTAATCCTGTTGCCAGAAAAAAGGCCACATATTAAATTAAATCAAGATAATCATATCCAAAAAATTGAAGAGATATTAACAAAACTAATTAAACCTGAAACCACAGAACCACAAATCAATGTTTTAACACATAAAGATTGTGATTCTAGTCAAACCTCATCCAATGATGATGAAATTTCTAATATCCAAGCTCAATTTACCGATCAACCTACTAAACAAGGTAATATTAAACGATTAATTTACCCATCTGCTAATCCAACTAGTATTACCAAAAACTGGTATTCTAGGCCAACACCCCCTGATCTTCAATTTGAAGAAAATAATTTATTAAATCAATTTTCCGTTTCTTCTACCAAACTATATGAATGGAATATTGATGGTTTAACTGAACACCAAATTTTAGAAAAATTAAATCATATGTCTATGGCTGCTAATAGTTATCTTAGTAATACTGATCTTGATCAAACACAGATTGTTGACTTGCTAACTTCTGGGTTTACTGGAATGTTAAAAGCTTGGTGGGACAGATACCTTACCAGCACCAATAGACAAGAAATTAAACATGCTATACAAACTGATGACGATGGTGTCCCTATATTTGATCATGAAATGGGAACTGTTGATCGAGTCATTCAAGATGGTGTTAACACACTTAATTATACTATTATTAAACACTTTATTGGTCAACCCAGTAATATTACTTCTCGTATCCATGATCAACTTAGTAATTTACATTGTCCAACATTAAGCGACTTTAGATGGTACAAAGATGTATTCATTTCTAGAGTCATGTTAAGAGATGATTGTATTAAACCATTTTGGAAAGAAAAATTCATTAATGGTTTACCTGGCTTATTTGCTCACAAAATTAGAGATGTTCTTAGTCAACCTACTGGTACAATTGACTATGATAGATTAACCTATGGTGATCTAGTTAGCACTATTCAAAAAGAAGGATTAAGAATGTGTATTGATATGAAACTTGCTAAACAATCCCAAAAAGATAAAAATAAGGCTAAATATGAATTAGGTAATTTCTGTGAACAATATGGCCTACCTCCTGTAGCGCCATCACGGAAAAAACACAAAATTGTTAAAAATTCAAAAAATAAACCCTCTAAAGAAAAATATTATGATAAACCCAAATCAAAAGGACAGCATCCTAAAAAGAATAAATCTAATAAAACCAATGATGGAAAATCTATTTTATCTAATGCTGAAAATATTACCTGTTTCAACTGTGGTAAAAAGGGTCATTATAAGTCCCAATGCAAAGTTAAACAAAAGATTAATCAATTACTCATATCGGATGATGATAAACAAAAAATACTAGAAATATTCAAAATGGAAAATTTGAATGATTCTGATAAAGAAACTCAATCCTCTGATTATCATTCTCTTAGTGAAAGTTCTAGTGATGATCAAGTTAAACTAGGATGTACTGATAATTGCTGTAAAACAATCCAAGTACTTACTAAAGATTTATCTGAAGAAGACTTGTTAATTGATCTTATTAGTAAAATAGATGATATTGAATTAAAACAACAATATATTAAAAAATTAAAACAAGTTCTTGGTAAACAAAATCAAATACCCCAGAATAATAAGCCAATGATAAATATTTATTCAACTTTAGAAAGATTCAATAAATCTACTAAAGAAATTACTCTGCAAGATTTATTAATAGAAATTAATACAATTAAAAAAGAAGTTATGCTAGTTAAACAACAACTTCCAAAATGGACACAAAAAACTAAAACTGTTAAAATCACTAGTCAATCTTCTAGTACATCTTCTAGTGACTCCTCTGATAACCAGAGCAATAATCCTATATCTCCACTTTCTAGTCACTCTAGTCAAGATATTACTAACCTAGATATCATTAGAACAAATCTACTAAACCAAATTCATATTCAAAAATGGCATGCAAATGTCAAAATAATAATTGATGATTTTGAACTAAACACTATTGCTCTAATAGATACTGGAGCTGATTTAAATTATATCCAAGAAGAATTAATCCCTAATAAATATAGTCAAAAAACTACTGAAAAATTAAGCTCTGCAAATGGTAGTAAAATGATAATTAGTCATAAAATACAAACAGCTAGTATTTACCAAAATAATGTTTGTTTCAAAACTTCATTTGTTTTAGTTAAAAACTTAACCGATAAAGTTATTCTTGGAATGCCATTTATTTATTTGCTTTATCCATTTACAGTCAATTATAACCAAATCACTTCCACGTTTTCTGGTCAACAAGTAACCTTTGATTTACTTCTTGCACCTGATCAAAATGATTTACAACAGTTGCAAGATAATTCTATTAACTATTCTGATCTGTTTACAGATGACTCAGCAGAGGATCAACTTCGGCAAGATCTACCTGCCAATTGTTCCTGAGGATTCTTGCCTCCGATTTAAAAAATTAGATCATTTAACTAATATTGATGAAACCCAACAGTGTCTCCTTGATGCACTATGGAACTTGTGTGGGGAATATCGTCATAATAAACAATTTATTGATGGTTTAAATTGCTTAAATTATTATTTTTGTGAACAAAATTTACTTTTGAAAAATAATGATAATGCTTATGCCTCAATGGCCTCTGAGTTGCATCATTTATCTGTTCAATATTCAAATTTATTTCAAGAACATACTAAACTACAGGCTAAATTGCATATCATGCATCATGATTTAAAAACTACTAAAAAGGAGTGTTTGGCATTGAGGGAGCCAACTGGTGAGTTATCTAGCAGATACATTAAATTACCAGTGGGGAGTGCACAGTATGCCACCCATAGTAATTCTGACCAAGACTTAGCAGCTAGCACCAATAGGACTAGCAGATACATTGAATTACCAGTGGGGAGTGCACCGTATGCCACCCATAGTAATTCGCATAGTACACACATTGCCTCTATGAGGAACTATTTCTCTACTCTATTACAGAGTATCCCTCACACACCTGTCTCATTAAAAAATCAAATTGTTTTTCCACAGGATTTTCCTGTTGATTTAATAAAAAATATTCAAAAAATGGCTAAAAGGGACGGCCACTATTTTCAAGAATTTTTATTCAAATTATTAACCGATTTATCTACTAAAACTACTCCTGGTTTAGAAATATCTTGGGAAACTCTCTATTTTAAAGACCAAGATAGGATTGAATGCCCAAGAATAAACCCTATTTGCTCTAATTATCCTTTACATAGGATTGATTGTCCCTGTAATTTAATATATAGTATTCCAAGAGCTTGCATCGATATGCAGTTCTTTAAAAATATTAATGTTGAATATAATAAAAAATTAATTGAAATCACCCCAATGACCCTATTGGATCATGGGTTTTTAAGACAAGTTATTTTTACTAATCCGGAGCAGACTGATAGTTTTACTAGAAAACTGGCTGTCTCCATTTTAAACCTTTTTGCTAAATATGGTTCATTAAGATGCCAAGTCCTCATCAAAAGCAAAATGCCAGAATGGACTTGGACTGGTAACATTATCCCTGCTCAACATATTATGCACATTGCAGTCAACTGGCCATTCAGCCGTGTTCACCTCCCTATTCACCTCATCGGCGATGAAGAACCATGGCCTTGCTCAAAACCAATTCGCAGTCAAATACGCCACTACAGGGCTTATTCAATTGCTGATAAACTTGGAGATGCTTATCAAGATGATGATCTTCATGTCTACATTGATCCCAGATCAATCTATTTAATTTGCGAAGATTCTATCCAGAAGATTCGCTGTACTGAACATATTCAAGAAGTACCGTTTATTCACCATACTCAACACAAAACTTTGGTCAACTATTATCTTGATCGGTTAACCAAAGATCACCTGATCAGTTCTTCAGTATCTACTCCGGTAACTGAAGATCCTATTGATGATGGAGAAGATTATTGGCATAATCTTTCTTCTGAAGAAATGCACAACCTTGATAATACAATGGATGATTAAGCACAAATTGTCCAGTCTATTAACCAAACCTATTCAAACTCTATATTGCCCATGTTCAATCAACTTTCCTTCCCAGGAAACTATTCAATCAATGGCTACTGTTCAAATACCCGGCTACTATTCAACTACCCGCTATCACCACATGGTTACTATTTAAACAGTAACAACTTTTTACTGTTCACTCAACCGACAGTCTACTGTTCAATCAACTGTTCAATCACCTACTGTTTTACTTTTCCACCGAAAGTAAAATACCCTGTTTATTGTACAGTCTTCAATCCTTAGTTTATAAAAGGATTGCGGGCTCTTTGTGGAGGGCATCCGAATTCGGAGCTCCTCCTCCAATTCTCTTGCCTTCTCTCCCTTCTCTCTTCTTTCTCTCACTACTCAAATGTAATACTGCTTACTGCAGTACCCCTTCCCCCATTTACCCTGTTCACCACCTTCTCCGAAGGTACTATTAAATGTTCTTCTTCCTCTTCTCCGAGGACTACTCAATCAATGAGTTGATCCTCTCTGATCTCTATCAATAATAAATTGATGTTTATTATGTTTTCTGTTTAAATGGTTGGCTTTGCCACCTACTGCTTAATGTTTTAAGTTTTCTGTTCATGGTCGGCCCAGCCGCCTTATTAACTGTTTAAATATCTGTTCATGGTCGGCACAGCCGCCTGTTTACTCTGATTATGCTTCTGTTCTTCTTACTGTGTCTCTCCTTCCGCCCCCAAATGGTATCAGAGCCACGTCGGGAGTAGTGAGGTAGGTGGTTGGTGGTCATGGGTTGTCCCTGAGTCGGTGGAAGAGTCCGGTGGATGAATAGTTACTAGGTAAAGTATTTATTTTCAGAAAAGAAAATGAGTTTAAAAAATTATGTTGGCAAGTAATCTTGCTTGTTGTTCTTGGTCTATTGGACAGAGTTTATACTTGATTATATGAACATGAGTTGCATGTGTTTGTTTTGGCACTATGTTCTACACCCAGTACTTGACGAGTAAGAGTCTGTATTTGATTATATGGTCATGAGTTCATGTTTCAATGGTTTTGGTGCCTAGAAGTGCTTCCAGTAATTTAGAGTAGCTGTTTTGGCTGTCCCCATTTAACATTGGTTTTCTGTAAAAGGTCCCGTCGAGTAAGTCCCTCGGTAGGGCAGTTAAGGGTTGGAGGCAACCGGTGTTGGGTACGAGGGAGTGGGAGACAGCAGCTTTAAGTGATTGGAAGTATTAAGGTAGTTCTAAAACACATAGAAATCAAATACAGAAATACTGCAGTGTTGATTTTGGGTTTAGATGAGTTCTTGTCCAAGACACATACAAATCAAGTATAGAAAAACTGCAGCGACTTTGAATGATAAAAAGGATTTTCTTTAAAACTTTAAGTTTTTAAAATCCATTTCTTTTATGTAAAGGAATATCTTACTTAGTAGTCGTTCATCCACCCGTCCCTTCCCTTATTCAGGTACAGATCCATCCACCAATCCCTCTATTCACTCCAGGCTCTTTATTAAAAATGAATAGAATATTTAGATGTAACTCAACTGCTAGTTCATCTTCTATGGCTAATTTATCGTCTGTTCCAGACATAGTAAATCAAGAAGAACAAGAATATCAAGATTTAACTAATGATTTCCAGAATTGGAACATACCTAAAATACCTGTTAAAGAAATTTACAAATCAAGTTTTTTAACTGATTCTTTCAAAACTGATCAAGTAGCTAAAACTGTTGAACAAGTTTATGCTATTACTAAACAGGAAGAAAAATGTTCACTTCTTAGTAAAGAAGCTATTAAACGACACCTCGACAGAGGATATAATTATATTCATATTGGATTAATCCAAGTAGCTATTAAACCCCTGTCTAGAACAGGATTAAATTCTTCTGTTTTACTGTCTCTCAAAGATAGTCGGTTTACAGTATTTAGCGATAGTTTACTTGGTTTAATGGAATCTAGTTTACATAATGGCCCAGTTTACTTTAATTGTTATCCTGACTTGCCTTTAAGTCTAAAAGATAAAAACATATTAAAAGCATTAATGTTAAATATTCAAACTGCTGGTGCAATTACCAATATGCTAGAAGGAAGTCATCCACTTGCCTTAATATATCGTGTCTACTACAAATGTATGAAAACTAATTTAAATATTCATGCTTTGGTAAAAAGCCCTAAGGATAAAACTGTTTTAATTCAAAGTAATACTAATGCTAATATTCAAGTACCAAAAACTATTTCTTGGAATGATATTAAATTACCCGAAAGTTGGGTTAGTCAAAATGATAGTTATCCCCATAAAATGCAAAATGATACTATTGATCTTGATTATATTAAGCAATATTTAGATGGAACTGTTAGGATAAGCTTTGATCAGCAAAGAATTAATCCACCACTTCAGATTAGAGAATTGAGTAGATCTAGTAGTTCAGTTAATCTACCAAGGCAAGATAAAAACCTTATTAATCCTCATATTAAATTAAAAGGAATTGATACAAGTTCCCAAATCAGTAAACCTTGTTATTCAACACAGTCACATTTTGATGAAGAGACATCCCCAGGGTCTCCTACTCCAACTGATTTAGAAGATACTACAGTTGATCCATCACTCAGTGTATTAACTAGAATTACTGATAATTATGATCATGTTTATGCTGAATTTAAGTCAAAAAAGAATAAACAAAAAAGGAAAGATTTTAGAAAAAACTATTCATCTAGTAGAAAAGAAAAAATGTTTAAACAATGGAAAAAAATACATGAAAACTCATGATATTGACATATACTTCTTTGATTATTTAGAAAATATCTATTTACCTATGAAAGCTAAACTTACTAAACCTACTTACAGCTTATCCTCTGTTTACCTGAACTTTAGTCCTATTCTTTCCCATGATAAAGAAATAAGTGTTATTAATCAAAAACATGATCAAGAGACTAATAAATTGATAAATATTAGTAAAACAACTATTCAAGACTTAGCACATGAAACAAAAATTGTTAAAAAAGATATTTCCAAATTAAAAGAATCTGAAGAAAATACTGATAAAAATATTCAGAATAATCAACATGATAAAAAAGAATATTACCAAAAATGGTACGCCACAGTTAAATTGGTAGTAAGAGACTATCAAATTCAAGTTAATGCTCTCATTGATACCGGTGCTGATTTAAATTGCATAACTGAGGGGCTTATACCCACAATGTATTTTCAAAAAACTACTGCTGTATTAAGAGCTGCTAATAATAGTAAAATGGATATAGAATATAAATTACCTAAGGCTCATATCTGCCAAGATAAAATCTGTTTTCAGACTACTATTGTTTTGGTCCCTGATTTAACTGATAATTTAATACTAGGTACTCCATTTATCTGCTTACTTTATCCTTTTACTACTAATGAACACGGGTTAATTACCAAACCATTTGGTCAACAAGTTATGTTTAAATTTTTAACCCAACCTGAATTATTGCAATTAAACTATTTAGCCACTGACAAATTAAAACTTAAAAAACAACATTTAAAATTCTTACAAAATGAAATTAAAAATGTTAAAATTGAACAGCAATTAACTGCCAAATTTCTTGTTACACAAATTGACCAATTTCGAAAAAGTATTGAAAAAACTATTTGTGCTCATCTTCCTAGTGCTTTTTGGCATAGGAAAAAGCATATAGTAACATTACCATATATTAAAAACTTTGATGAATCTCGAATTCCTACTAAATCTAGACCTATTCAAATGAACTCTCAAGTATTAGAAACTTGTAGAAATGAGATTGATACTCTACTTATTAATAATATAATTCAAAAAAGTAAGTCACCTTGGTCATGCCCTGCTTTTTATGTTAATAAAAATGCTGAAAAAGAAAGAGGTGTACCACGCCTTGTTATTAATTACAAACCATTAAATGCTGTTTTAGAATGGATTAGATATCCAATCCCCAATAAAAAAGATTTAATCAACAGATTAAGTAATGCTGTCATATTCTCTAAATTTGATTTGAAGAGTGGATTTTGGCAAATTCAACTGCACCCTGATGATAGATATAAAACTGCTTTCACTACCCCTTTTGGTCACTATGAATGGAATGTTATGCCATTTGGATTAAAAAATGCTCCTAGTGAATTCCAAAACATAATGAATGATATATTTAATCCATTTAGTCATTTCATCATAGTTTATATAGATGATGTACTGATATTTTCCAGATCAATTGATGAACACTGGAAACATTTAAATTCTTTTGTTCAAACTATTAAAAATAATGGATTAGTAATTTCTGCTCCAAAAATTAAATTATTTCAAACAAAAATAAGATTCTTAGGATATGATATCCACCAATCTACTATAACACCAATTAGTAGAGCTATTAAATTTGCTGATAACTTTCCTAATGAAATTCTTGATAAAAATCAATTACAAAGATTTCTTGGATCATTAAATTATATTGCTGAATTTTATAAAGATTTAAGAAAAATTTGTCAACCTCTTTTTGATAGATTAAAATCTAGTCCACCACCTTGGACTACTATTCATACTGATGTTGTTAAAAAAGTTAAACAATATGTTAAGTCACTCCCTTGCTTAGGAATTCCTACTGTTAACTCCTTTAAAATTATTCAAACAGATGCTTCTGAAATTGGTTACGGAGGAATCCTCCTTCAGAAAATTAAACCTGATTCCCCTGAACAAATTGTTCGTTTTTACTCCGGTCGATGGAATACCACGCAAAGTAATTATAGTACTATTAAAAAAGAAATTCTGTCTATTGTCCTGTGTATTTCAAAATTTCAGGATGATATATTAAACCAAAAAATTTTAGTTAGAGTTGACTGTAAAAGTGCTAAATATGTTCTTGAAAAAGATGTTGAAAATATTGCTAGTAAACAAATCTTTGCCCGATGGCAATCTATATTAAGTATTTTTGATTTTGATATTGAATATATTAAAGGTTCCCAAAATTCAATCCCAGATTTTCTCACTAGAGAATTTCTCCTTGGTAAGTGAATAAACATCATCTTGTACACAAGATACATCGCGCACTCACTACAGCATTAAAACTGCACCACTGTACACCTAGTTAGCCAGATACATTATTCACTATATTTCTTGCAGGGTATCACGTTGCATTATAATACCTAATTAATGTTTTCTGCAGAAATGGCGGATAAGAAGCAACAGCTCACGTTACATAATAGTAACCAAGCTGGATCTAGTAAAAATAGATACCAAGTTCTTGGGCAAATCCCCCCCAAACTTGAGTATAAATCTGCTCTTGCTTACATCCCTACTTCTAGTCAACCTTCTCTTTCCCACACCCCTGTTCCTCCTATTATTACTGATCCTTTCCGATCAGAATTATCTATTCAACCCAAATATTCTGCTCAAACCTCATCCACTGAATATTTGCTCAAACCATTCCCTAATAAACTCTTTGCTCTTGAACCCGTCCATAAAAACCTTCACCAGCCCATTGAACTAGTAACTTCTTTCTTTCCCCCAGGATGGCAATTTATTCCCCAACACCCTGATAAGACCTTATCCTTCTACAGAGATATCCTCCTACACCATAAATCCATCCTTATTAAACCAATCACTGATAAACGTGATTCTACTAAAATAATTTATCACTCACTTTATATTCACAATATAGTCAGTCTTGATCAATGGGGTCCCCCTTTTGTCCACAAAGATCTCCCTGGTCATTCCATTGATCATAACTATTATGATTACATTGATTCCTGGTTCAAAGTTTTGCTCCACCAGAATGAAAACTTTTCTCATTCATGGTTTATTCAATTTGATCACAAGTTCACTTCAGTAATCCCATCGTGGTTCAACCGGTGGTGGCACCAGCATGGAGCCATCCATGATATTATTCCTGCTAACCTACTAGATCAAGTCAACTATTTCTCAACAAAGTTCAAAGTTACTGGTCATACCAGTCAATTCCCAGCCCTGCTTCTGTTTATGTCTAAATACAAGGTCCCATGGATCCTCAAATGGAAATACAGCATTGAAGACCGAATAGTCATTCGACAGTTCCTAATAAAATGGTGGGGATCTTATAATTACCAAAAAATTATTGATCAAGTCAAACTGGAATTTCCTGTCAGAGTTCCAACACCTGTTATTCCTACTCAACCTCTTCAACCAGAAGATTCTTTGGTTCAAACAGCATCACCAACAGTTTCTACCATCAGGCTCAATAGCCCTGTTCAACATCCTCCTAGACCCTCTCGGTCTAAATCAAAATGCTCAAAATTACTCATGCTGGCACAACAGCTTATTGCCCAGGCTAGTCAAGAAGAAGAAGATACTTCTTCTGAAGGATCAACAACTGACCACAATCCTTACGGATCTGCATTCCAAGATGCTCAAGACCCTTTTGGTTAATCAATATGGCCCGAGCCCATCAACTTTCCTTCCCAGGAAACTATTCAATCTGCAGCAACCTGTCTATCAACTTGCTTAAACTTGCTCAAGTTCAATACGGCCTTAGTCAATCAACTTCCTTACAAAAGGAACTATTCAATCAACGGCTGACTATTCAATTACCCTCATTTGTTTCCGGGTACTATTCAAACAGTAGCAACTTTTACTGTTCACTCAACCGACAACCTACTATTCAATCAACTGTTTACTTTTCCACCGAAAGTAAAAGGTTCACAGGATGCACACTGTTTATTGTACAGTCTTCAATCCTTGGTTTATAAAAGGATTGCTGGCTCCTAGTTAGAGGTATCCGAATTCGGAGCTCCTTCTCCAAACTCTTGCCTTCTCTCTCCTCTTCTCTTCTCTTCTTCCCTACTCAAATGTAATACTGCTTACTGCAGTACCCCTTCCCCCATTTACCCTGTTCACCACCTTCTCCGAAGGTACTATTAAATGTTCTTCTTCCTCTTCTCCGAGGACTACTCAATCAATGAGTTGATCCTCTCTGATCTCTATCAATAATAAATTGATGTTTATTTATTATGTTATCTGTTCTATGGTTGGCTTTGCCACCTACTGCTTAATGTTTTAAGTTTTCTGTTCATGGTCGGCCCAGCCGCCTTATTAACTGTTTAAATATCTGTTCATGGTCGGCACAGCCGCCTGTTTACTCTGATTATGCTTCTGTTCTTCTTACTGTGTCTCTCCTTCCGCCCCCAAATGGTATATATATATATATATATATATATATATATATATATATATATATATATATATATATATGTCATAGTTTAAAAAAAAACACTTATATCTGCTACTTATGTTACATTGTTTTGGTGTGTTAGCAAAGGTCTCTTCTTCCATAAATATGTCAACCTTATCCTCATTCAAATAGAACATCATAGAAATACCATCTGCATCCCTCATACGCAAATGCTTTGACTTGTCCTTGCTTGTACAGTAAAATAATGACTTTCCATCGTGGCTCATACCCATGCGAGAGCAAACTTTGATAACTGACTCCTCAAACGATATGTGATCTTCAATGACTGTGGCTTCAGATACACCACTCATATACTTCCCCAAGCTACTATCTGCATTTGCCATGCGCTCACCACCCGAATAACAAAAACACATCAATTTCTGAGGAGTCGTCGACATGACTGCACAACATCACCCAAATATATAAGCATTACGCAATTCATACTCAATTACATATACAAGGGGCATTCAATTGTCTGAAGAGTCCAAAAAAATAAGTACATGTACCTATATAACCCTTTAACCTACACCCACAACACCTGTCTGGAAGAGATAATCTGTAAATTACACAGGATAGCAGGAGGAAGTCAAATATTTGTATGGAGCAACTACAATATTATGCAAAAATCACGTCATTTAATCAAAAAGATTAAACCACTAAACTCTTCAAAACCATATGTTACACACCATCTGCAAATTAAATAGGATTAAGAGGATAAGTAAAGAAAAAATTACGGGTCAATGGTGTTGACCCAATTTAATGCAAATTTAACATTTTAATACTAATATTATTACATAGCACCCACAAATTTAATGTTTATGTACAACACATTAAACTTAGTTACAAATTGTCGGCAAAATATTAGATGCCACAAATATATTACATAATTAGTTCTTGAAATTGTGTTCACATATTACATATAACGACTCGCCTTGGATTACATATGTTTTTTACTAAAAGGAACCAACCATTAGCATATACCGTTTCAAGTCGAAGCATCAGCTTCGATTACATTGTCTTCATACAAAAAGGAACCACCTACTAGTCCTGCTTCCTAGAATTCTAAAACCAAAGCATTTAACCGCTTCTTGAATGAGGCAGTCTCAAATACTTAGTTCCAAACCTACTATAGGTCTGCGTGATAGCACGAAGAATAACAACCAAAATAGAACAAACAACCCACGCTGCCCACATCAATCCATTACTTTTCCTCACATTTGCTTCCAATTCCTTGTTCTTTTTCTCACATTCTTCGATCCTCCTCCTATATTTCGTGTTCTTTTTCTCACATTTTTCGATAGTCCTCCCATATTCCTTACATTTTTCCTCCTGTTCCTTACACTTCATCTAAATTTCTTCCATCTTTGTCTCATATTCCACAATACGCTATTTGAGTGATCTTATGTCCCTCTGGGATCGGAGAACCACTTTCTCTTGCTCACCAATGGGACCATACAACCAATCAAAGTAATCACAGAGTGCACTACCAGTTTTTAGCGCACCGGGATACCAATAATGGCACCTGAAGAACCTTCTACCTGGATTCTTATCCGTTCACGAGCTGTACAAGACTGCTTGCTCATTGTGCTCTCAAAGTCGTATCCTCACAAGACTTCCAGTCGTTCCACTGCTTGAATTAGATTCCATGCCTCCTCTAACCAAACCAAAATATGGAACTGTCATATAACATAAATAACAAGTGCATTGAGCACGTGACTTTGTTTCCATGATAATAAGAATTACATTATACGAGATGGTTGAAATAAAACATGAGTTGTCTCATTCTGTAGAGTCCAAACCTACACTAAAGATACCAATTTCACTTAAAAGACTTGTGTCGCGCCTCAAATCCAAGAGCATGACCGGCCGTGTACCATGAAGCAATCATGGGACAAGAAGCCTAATTAAAAATATTTTTAGCAACTTGAAACAATAAAAGAAAAACTGGATATTTTATTACAATAAAATGTGCGACACCAAATCAATATTTTTCTTAAGTAAAAGACACAATATCTCATATTTTCCAATCTCCAAATTCCACCATGAACTGCCAATAAATAAAAGTGCAAAAGCTAATAAATAAAAGTGTGGAAGCTTTTTGACCATAGAAAAGAAATAAAGATGCAGACGTCCTAGAGGTCCGAACAGAAGGTCCCGACAAAGCCACAGAGTCCACTACAATGCTCCATGCACTAACCTGAAAAGAATGTGGAATAAATCCGTCGGCTAACGAACTCAGTGAGTAGTTAAGCATGTTATGGGTAATAATACAAAGTGGCATACGTATAAATCAACGATAACAAGGGCTCCAAAGAAATGGTGTCAAATTAAGGGAGGTCGAAGGTTCAACGAATAATACCAACAAACTAACGAATTCAATGGTTCAACAAATAGGATCAAAAGATGGATGACTGAATCACGAATTATCACAACAACAATCGAACAATGATAACAACCTTTTTATACAAACAGCCTGCTCAACAATATCGGAACGAGAAACAACAATAATGAGATAGTCCAAACCAAAGTGGGAACCATATCTTCCAATTACCAGGTACCAAATGCCAAATATTTTCTCAGGACTTCGCCTGTTGGATCCAACACCATACTTAGAGTCACCACAGGATGGCGCTTGGGACCTTTTCCCTAAGCCGATCCGGAATAGGTCACAAGGTATTTCACAAGTCTTTTCCATATCCGTCGAGCACTAAAGTCACAAGATATTTCATAAGTCTTTTCTCTAGTGGCCAAAGTCATAACGATATTTCACGGGTATTTTCCTTGGACTTTAATAAATACAAATATAGTCCATGGTCCCAAACACAAATAGAACAACGGCGAGCCGGAGGCACCTGCACTAGGATTATTCCCCGTGCCGTTGCAAAGTCACAATAATATTATGGAGTCAATGAATCGACGACAATAAAAGTATAGACAATCGATCGACTAAAAATATTATCAAATAACCTTGTATGCCAAAGGGTACATCAATCGTCAATCACGAATAAGAATATCACTTATCGAATCAAGAATGCATAAACCAATCGTCAAGAATAGATAGGCTCAAGAGGATTCCAAAAGAAGGGATCACATGCTTAACCACTCACCTTGATCGGAACGATAGGTCACAAAATGCGATGTTCACGTTCTCTGCTAATCTGAATTAAAAGAATACCAATACCAATAATTAATTTGATGAACCTTATGCCAATAACTAGCTTGACTAACACCAAAATCCTACCCCATTACCACGCACAAATTAAAAAAACCTCCTGCTTCTATGAACCCAAATCCAAATTATACATATTTTAATGAGTATATAGACACATGTACATCTATACTGAAGATCAAGTAACAAGAAAATCCATGTACCAAAAGAGAAGGGCTCTGACCCCAGTCTACTGCCGCAGCCCTCTCTCGTTCCCGGTATCTTCGGTAATGAGAAAAGAAATAATAACCCTACTTCTCAAATATTTCTTCACTCCAATAAACTACCCACGTTCAAACTTAAAACTTATCTAGTTTAATTACACAATAGACCCAACATTATTCTTCCATGTTAACTAGTCACTTGTGGGGAACCATTCCCAGTTTAACCAAACTTAGGATAGCGATATGTGTAACTGATGCCAAAAATAAGCAGTCCAACATATTTTTTTCTTTTAGCAACAAGTTTGAAAAAGAAAAATGAAAGATTTAATTATTTGTGTCAAAATACTATTTTTTTTTAACTGAAAAAGTGGGATGTCACAACTTGTCTGCCAAAGTTAATTGAAATTCTAACAGGACGGCAGTGCCAAGTGAAATATTTATATGGACTAAACTACATGTTCTGTAGAAACCAAGTCATGTAATCAAACAGACCAAACAATCAACAAAAATGGAAACAACAAAGGGACAACAAATGGACCCAACCAACAATATATCAGTATAATTGTTGTAGGTAAACATCAGTCACATGCCAAACAAGAGCAAGCCAATAATCAACAATGTACACTAGATCTTGTCTAAAACAACCAAAAACTAGGGTTCAATGGTCCACATTTGCTCTATCAATGAATTTATATGCTAAATAAGAACAAACACAAACAAAATTGGAAAGTTGTAGCTTCTTAACCCATCATCGACCCCATCTTCGACTTGGACACAACGAGTGTGTCTTTTCTCTGTGTGTGTGTGAGAGAGAGAGAGATAGAGAAGAGAGAAAGAGAGAGAGATACCAGACTGAGAAACCGAGTGAGAGAGGAGTTGCCGTCGCCGAGTGAGAGAGGAGTCGTCGTCGCCTAGTGTGAGTAGTTGAGAGAGATCGAGTGAGAAAGGAGTCGCCTGGTGTGTGGAACGAATGAGAGATTGGGGGAGGAATGAGCATCGCCGAGTGAGAGAGGAGTCGCCGTCGCCGAGTGAGAGAGGAGTCGCCGTCGCCTAGTGTGAGTAGTTGAGAGAGATCGAGTGAGAAAGGAGTCGCCTGGTGTGTGGAACGAATGAGAGATTGGGGGAGGAATGAGCATCGCCGAGTGAGAGAGGAGTCGCCGTCGCCGAGTGAGAGAGGAGTCGCCGTCGCCTAGTGTGAGTAGTTCAGAGAGATCGAGTGAGAAAGGAGTTGCCTGGTTTGTGGAACGAATGAGAGATTGGGGGAGGAATGAATTCTAGGGCTTATAAGTGATATATAAAGTAGGGTAAAATAGACATTTCAAGTGGGCACACCTTGTATTTGTCAATATTTTCCCTCCTGTCATGCGACTGGTACTTTCAAGACTCCAGACCATGATTTTAGAATTAATCCGGGTTAACACCTCTGCCCGTCATTTTCCCAATCTAGGTATGATGGGATGGCTATATCAAATAATACTCAATGTTGACATGTGATCATGCAATGTGCTATGAGAAGGAATGAGGGTGATGGACTCCTCTTTTGGTTTAGTCCCCTGCATGGTTAGAGAAATGTGAACAAAATAATATACATAGCACCATAGCTATTTGTACAAATTATGGATGAACCATGCATAGCGATTCGTGTGCATGCATGAGTTTATCAGATACCATGGACAGGCAGCAATTTTTTATATGGATGATTCTTAAGACTCGTTGCTTACAAATACTGCATCCCACTTAAGATCCTACTTCCAACTCAATCCACACTATAAAATAGACCGAAAAAGCTGAGCAGATGACTACAACGGAGAGTAAACTCAGAGTCCACCACTGTGCTAGCGGCTATTTGAATGTTCCACCTTACATAATTTTTGGTTTTAAGAAAAACTTCTTGTTTGAGGATTTGACCATCATTAGCCATTTTCACTAAGAAAAGTTTCGAAAGTTTTTGTCTCTTTCAATTCTTGATTAAGGAAGATTCATTCACTCCAAAAAAATGCTAACATGATTTTCTACTAGCTTCAGGTTATTCTTTTAGCGAGTGTTTATCAAAACTCATTTTTACTAAAGCATATCGGGTTGGTCTTTCAGAAATTCATTCAACAAATTTTTCCTCTTTTTTTCTCTCTCAGAACATAATTGATGTAACTGGAATCCACATGATTACTTGCCAGCACATTGATAAACTCCTAAATCTTACAGGCTTGTTGTAGTAAGCATGCTCAAATTTTTGAATTTTAAAAGATGGGTTGTGTTAGAATAGAGTTGGACTAAGTCCCACATTGGTTACTTATATTATGTAATTAGTCACCTCATAATATAAATAAAGCTTACTTGTGTTAGGGTTAGTTAACACCCTAAACACTTCCCTCTCATTCTCTAAACAACATGGTATCAAAGCGCAATCATAACCCACCATAGATTTTAACCCTAGCCCAGAAAAACGATTACTGTAGCCGTCGTGAACAGTGCCACGATCTGTGAACAGTAATTGGAAAACCCTAGCCGCCATATTCCAGTCATAAACTCAGATCCAGCCATAGCCCAGCCACCGTGACCCTCGCCAGCCACCTGCACCCCTTCGGCGACCCTCGCCAGCCACCGGCGCACCTTCGGCGACCCTCGTCTGACCTCCTAACCCCTTACCCAATTGCCGACGCCCTCAAAACCCCTCCACGCTTCTTACCCAACCCTGTTTAACCCCCATCCAAGGTCCAACAATCTTGTCAGATCTCATCCAGGTCCCGTCGGTGCTCCTAAGCCTTGCCGAAGTTGTAATCTAGTTCGTTGATGCTTGTAGTGCTGCATCAGTTCCCCACTTCGTCAACCAACTCCGGACTTCGTCGACCTCCGGCGAACATTTTCTGGACTATAGCTATTCAGATCTGTCCTCAAGGTTTGTTCTGATGTTTGTGATATTTCTGAACTGTCTCTCGTGTTGCTCTCATCAGGTTACTATAACATGTGGAGTATGGTTGTTATGGTGACTGTTCCGTAGATTACATGTGTTTAGTTTGACCATTGATGGTGGCACTGAATGTTGTATTTTGTATCTAGTTGGTAGTTGTTGCTCCTTGGTTTTATTGGTTCTTATTGGTGGACGTTTATTGGGTAAAATGGCTAAGTCAAAGTCCGGATCTAACTCTACTATTGTTGCGCATTTGTTTGGTTCTTCTTGGTTTCGTGAGAGGTTGTCTATTACCTCCACTCCTTTGAATGGTAAGAATTATGCTGTTTGGGCAAGAGCAGTTGAGGTTTATTATGTAGGTCAGAAACTTTATCATTATTTGACAGATAATCCTCCCGCAGCGACTGCTACCACGTATGAGGCATGGGTATCTGAGGATGCTAATATTCGGTCTGATTCATGGAATAGTATGGAAGAACATATTGCTAGCACGTTGGTTTTCTTCCCTACAGCCAAACAAGTATGGACACAGGCTCAGGAGATGTATTCTGGTGTTAACAATCTCCGTCGCACATATGATCTTCATCAGTCCTTCTTTTCTATCTCACAGGGTGACTTATCTTTGGAGTCTTATTATGCTAAGTTCCGTGGTATATGTGAGGAGCTTAATATATGTGACCCGATTTCCTCTGATGTTCAGATCATGCGGCGCCAGCGTGAGCTTATGCAGGTTGCTCGGTTTATATCTGGTGCATCATCCACATATGATCCTATTCGTAATCATCTATTGGGGTCTAGCGATCTACCTTCTCTCAGCAAGGTATTTAGTCGCCTTCGCCAATCTTCTGTATCTGTGTCTGCGCCACCTCCTGATCGTTCAGCATTGGCTTCCGTTGTTTCTGGTGTTTCTAGTACTTTATCTAGCCGTGGTCGCTATCGCGGCCGTGATTCGGGGTTTAACGGTCGTGGTCGTGACTCTGGGTTTAATGGCCGTGGTTCTAGCCGTGGTTTTGGTGGGCGTGATTCTGGTGTGGGTGCTCGAGGTTCTGGTATTGGTGGTTATGGTCGTAGTTTTGGTGGTCGCATGTCAGGGGGAGGTGGTCGTGGTCGTGGTCGTGGCCATGATTCCCGATTGTGTACTTATTGTGGGGGAACCAATCATACCGTGGAGACTTGCTATGATCTCTATGGGTTCCATCAGGTTCATCAGGCTGCTATTTTTGAAGATGCTGAGCCACTTCCTCACCCTGCTGACCCTGTGGTGACTATTTCTGCTAAAGAGTATCAGCGCCTCGTGTCAAATCAAACTTCATCCTCTACTGCTACGCTCGCTCAGACTGGTTCCTCCGTTGCTTGTGTTGCCTCTTCTCGTTCTTCCACCCCTTGGGTTATCGATTCTGGTGCTTCTGATCATATGACTGGTACCTCTACTATCCTTTCTAGTCGTCGGTTTGGTGGTACACCATCTCGTGTTACCTTAGCTGATGGTTCTACCTCTGAAATTACTGGTTTGGGTTCCATTTCTGTGACTCCATCCCTTACTTTGGACCCTGTCTTCCATATTCCTAGTTTTCCATTTAATCTTATGTCTGTTAGTAAACTTACGAAATCTTTAAATTGCTCCATCACTTTTTCTCATGGTTGTGTGTTTCAAGATCTAAAGATGGGGAGGAAGATTGGTGGGGGTACTGAATGTGGCGGCCTCTATTACTTTATCGATGACATCTGTCCTGCATCTATTGCTCTTCAGTCATCCGTTTCTCCCTATCAACAACATTGTCGTCTGGGCCATCCCTCACTTCAGAATCTGAAGCGTCTAGTACCATCATGTAGTAATGTTAAAGATTTACCATGTGAAGTCTGTGAGTTTAGTAAACACTGTCGAGTGTCTTAATATCCTAGGGTTGAGCGTCGTGTGTCGCGTCCTTTCCAGTTAGTACATTCGGATATTTGGGGTCCTATTCATGTTCCCACTTTAGATGGTTTTCAGTATTATGTTATTTTTGTCGATGATTTCTCTCGTGTTACATATCTTTATCTTATGAAAACGAGATCAGAGTTGTCTTCTGTCTTTAAGTCATTTTATGCAGAAATAAAGACTCAATTTGATACTTGCATTCGTATTTTCCGTTCTGATAATGCACGTGAATATTTTCATAATGCTTTTTCTCGTTTTTTTATGATCATGTGATAATTCACCAGTCTTCTTGCGCTCGGACTCCACAACAAAATGGGATTGCCGAACGCAAGATCCGCCATTTATCTGAGGTTATGCGTGCCATGTTAATCCAAATGCAGGTCCCTATGTCTTATTGGAGTGATGTTGTTCTTATAGCCTGTTACTTGATTAATCGTATGCCCTCCACTGTTCTAGATGGTCAAATACCTTACAAGATTTTATTTTCTAGTCGTCCTCTCCACTCATTAAACCACCCCCCCCCCAACCCCCCGAGTATTCGGGTGCACATGCTATGTTCATGCCCTAGATCCTGACCGGGACAAACTTGATCCCCGCTCGATCCGGTGCGTCTTTCTCAGTTATTCGCGACTCAGAAAGGGTATAAGTGTTACTCACCCTCTCTTCGTCGTCACTTTGTATGTGCTGATGTCACCTTTAATGAGGCATTGCCTTTCTTTTCGGGGACCCTGAGTCCGAGTATGTCCTTTCTGAGTCTGAGTATGTTATTCCTATATATGTTCCTCCTGTTCCTGTGCCACCCTTGCAGGTATATATTCGTCAACGGAAACGATTACCAGCCCCACTAGTGCCTGCCGCCGCGCCTCCTCCATCCCAAGATCCTGCTTCACCACCACCATCCCCACCACCACCTCCGCCTTCCTCGTCACCTGGTCTTTCTATAGCTCTTCGCAAAGGTATTCGGTCTTGCACTACTCATCCTATTGCTCAGTTTGTTTCCCATAATCATCTGTCTCCGTCACTTCGTGCTTTTACTACTTCTGTTTCGTCCATATTTGTTGCTAACATTGTTCAGGAGGCCTTATCTGTTTCTGAGTGGCGGACAGCTATGGAGACTGAGATGTCTGCTCTCCATGACAATGGCACTTGGGAGTTGGTTTCTCTTCCACCAGGAAAGTCTACCGTTGGATGTCGGTGGGTGTTTACTGTAAAGTATAATCCGGATGGCACCGCAGAACGTTACAAGGCCCGTCTTGTGGCCAAAAGCTATACCCAGACATATGGTATTGATTATGCTGAGACTTTCTCTCCGATGGCTAAGATTAACTCTGTTTGCATTCTTATTTCTCTGGCCGCCAATCTTGGTTGGCCCTTGTTTCAGTTGGATGTCAAGAATGCATTTCTCCACGGTGATCTGCTTGAGGAGGTGTATATGGAGCAACCTCCTGGGTTTGTTGCTCAGGGGGAGCGTTCTCAGGTGTGTCGTCTTCGTAAAGCCATCTATGGTCTTAAGCAGTCACCTCGAGCTTGGTTTGGCAGGTTTAGTGATGCTGTGTTGCAATTTGGTATGCGTCGCTCCCATTCTGATCATTCTGTTTTCTCTATTCAGTCAGATCGGGGAAAAGTAGTGTTGATTGTATATGTGGATGATATCATTATTACTGGAGATGATCAGAAATGTATTGATGAGTTAAAACAGTTTTTACAGCGTCAGTTTCACACCAAAGATTTGGGTAAGCTTCGATATTTCTTGGGTATTGAGGTAGCAAGATCCAAGGAAGGGATCAGTTTGTCCCAAAGAAAGTATGCACTAGATATTCTAGAGGAGACTTGTTTATTGGGAGCAAAGCCTACAGAGACTCCTATGGATCCAAATGTCAAATTGTGTGTTGATCAGGGGGAGATATTTCCTCATCCAGACCGTTATCGTCGCTTGGTAGGCAAGCTAAATTATCTCACTAATACACGGCCTGATATCTCATTTGCTGTCAGTATGGTAAGTCAGTTCATGTCAGCCCCTCGCCTTCCACATTGGGAAGCTTGTCTTCATATTGTGAAGTATCTCAAGGCTCATCCTGGACGCGGCCTCTTTTATCGTTCAAATGGTCATTTGCGTGTTGAGGCCTTTACCGATGCTGATTGGGTAGGATCACCATCTGATAGACGGTCCACAACTGGGTACTGTACTTTTGTTGGTGGAAATTTAGTTACTTGGAAGAGCAAGAAACAAACTGTGGTTACTTGGTCCAGTGCTGAAGCAGAGCATCATGCCATGGCTCATACTACTTGCAAGGTTGTATGGTTGAGAGCTTTGCTTGAAGAGTTGGGGTTTAGCATACAATTACCTATTCCCATGTATTGTGATAATCAAGCTGCAATACATATCGCTTCGAATCCGGTATTTCATGAGAGAACCAAACATATCGAGGTAGATTGTCATATTGTTCGAGAGAAGATAGATAGTGGCATGTTGGCTACCCCTTTTGTGTCTACAGGAGCTCAATTGGCAGATATCTTCACCAAACCTTTATTTAAATCACGTTTAGAGTTTTTATGTAACAAGCTGGGATTTTATGACATTTATTCTCCAGCTTGAGGGGGAATGTTAGAATAGAGTTGGACTAAATCCCACATTGGTTACTTATGTTATGTAATTAATCACCTCATAATATAAATAAAGCTTACTTGTGTTAGGGTTAGTTGACACCCTAAACACTTCCCTCTCATTCTCTAAACAATAGGTTGCTAGGCCGATTTGAAAATAGGAATTAAAGTCTTAAACTTGTCATGTTGAATCATCCATTTGAACATTGCCACTTCTATCGATAATATCCTCAATTTTGCATGCCATCACCCATAACCTACTCCTTTCTCTCGGCCTTTTAAAGCAAAGATTGCTAGAGCAACCTCAATTCAATTTTCGACGGGCAGCTTACGCTACTGCCATTGTTTGATGTTGCTTTAGAAATCTATACTTCGTGGTGCTTCAAGTGAAGTACGAGTAGGAAGTAAGCAGTGGTGCTTTCAACTTATCAAAAACATACCTTGCAGGCAATGTTATGCCTCAATGCTCAACGATAAAGACTTAGAGTTATGGCTCTCAATTCAAGCCCCAATCCTTCATAACAGAAAGTGATGTTACAACAACATATACAAGGTGTGAGGAAGAACTTCTAAAAAAGATGCAAGTAGACTCCTAACCTGCGGGATCCTATCTTATTTTGATAGGTTCTATGGCTTTCTAACACATGAAAGATTTGGGTAGTCTTAAGGGTGCTCCATTGTTAAATGACACCAGTCCTCTCATCAACCCATCATAGGCGAAAATTGGGTGATCCCCTCTTTGATATACCACTAGGTACAAGTGACTATAGAGTTTGCTGGAACCCCTAACATAGCCCGTAACATGCCAGGATATTAGGCGAACTGAACGACGTTGTCCGCTCGATGCATATGATAAAAGAATTAAATAAACCAAGTATTAATCCTACGTCGAACTTTCTAATTATGGCTCTCAAGTCCCAAGCAAAGTCGCCAAAAACTATAGACACCTCCCAAATGGGGCATCGCCGTACAGATGATCTTCTCGTGTTTGGTTCCATTTCATAGACCAAGATCGTGGATATTCCCATGGCTAGGAATATCTCCACACGATAACGGTCATTATCAAAATAGAGTCGCCACCTAATTTATAAAAACTAGGAAAAACAGATAGAGATTCCGGGTACAATAAGGGGAAGGTGTTAGGCACCCCTCTTTGCCCAGTCGTGAAACTGACCCATAATTATTCGACATACGATTAGTACTTGCTTTATTTAACTCTAAACACGTAATCTAATTATTAACCTTTAACAGTTGATAAGGTGAGCCAAAACAGTAATGAAAACATGCATCAAAACAGAAAACAAATTGTCCTAGAGAATGGATCCCTTGGGCGGTGAATGAATGTCACGGCCGAACGATCAAAGATCTAGCCGATGATTTTCCTCACACTAGACTAAACGATGAACAGAAAATCAAAATACTACAATTAATGTACAAAAGCAAAAAAAAAAAAATCATATCATAGGCCCCTGGACCTCACCACCTTGGTTACTCAGTTGCTTGACTGCTTCGAATTGAGGGTGATTGACTGATTTGCTTCTCGAAAAACCTAGGATTAGGGTTTATACTTCGGCGGTTTAATCGTCGGACTATGGCTGCCTTTGGGATGTCAGGGCTTTTGTAGGGGAGATATGAGAGAGTGTTTCTAAAGAATTTCGTGGCTAGAGGGTGAATTGTGTTTTATATTCCGGAACCCTAAGTGCCTCTTTATATGGGCAATTGGTGACTCACTCCGGCCAATCAAATGGCGTGAATCAATAAGGTAGTATAGGATAATAGGATCTCTAGACGAATCTGCTTTCGTAGCCCGAATGCATCGAAAAAAGGCTGGTAGGATCTTGGTGATCGAATCAAACGTTTGACAGAACATTCCAGAATCTGGAAAATAGATGATCTGGCAGTCAAGTAAAGGATCTAGCGACCAAGTGACAGATGTGGCGACCAAAGAATTGATCTGGCTGCCGATAAATCAATCTCTCAAGGAGATTTTCAAGCAACATGTTTCACGAGTGAAAGAATGAAATTGAGGTCGTGAGATCAATGTTACAACCGAAGGATGTATTTTCCTAGAATGCTATATTTCTATCTGAAAGGCTATATAGCTCTGAATTGGGTCCTCTAAGTGGCTAAAAGTACTCACTAAAAGTCCAGGGGTTTACAAGAAGTCAATCAGCAATCACTGTATCCATTCATCATCGGGATGGTCCCCAAGGTGGGATTTGAAATAATCATTAGGCCAAATTGGAGTGTCTACACTAGGGGTGCGCAAAAAAAACCGCCCACCCTGCGGACCCAACTGAACCGACCCGAAGGCGGGCGGAAGGTTTCGATCAAGCATTCGGTCGGTCTTCGATTTCCTGGATGCAAAACTTTTGATGTTCGGTTCGGCCTTCGGCTGCACCCAATCTTTACCCGTCGAACCCGAACCGTCCGATTAAAAGGAGTTAAGGTACACAATACACATGGCAGAATCTGAGGCTATGAGCGGATGATACACCATTACACCTTATCTCTATCACATGAGACTTTTCATATTCTTTTCACTTTCCAGCGTAAATAGTGGATCTCGGCTCCTCCCTCCCTCCCTCTCTCTCTCTCTCTCTCTCTCTCTCTCTCTCTCTCTCTCTCTCTCTCTAATTCCCCCTCCTCTCTCTCCTCTGCAATTTTGAAACGGAAATATTAACGTTAATTTGCCGGCAACAGGTCCACCATTGAGGTCGACGACAACGTTCCCGTCAATAAGTGAGACGGCGACGATAATCGACAACAAAAAAACCTCCTGTCTCTCTCAATCTTCGACTCCCTCTCCCTCACATCTCACTGAGTTTCCACAGTAAGTGAGACAGCTATGATGTCGACAAAAAATACTCCCAACGGAAAAGATCGACGTCGGAAGATTCTTCTCTGTATTTGTTCCTCTGTTTTTTTCCTCCAAAATGTGTTTTGGTTGCGGGCGAAACCAAAACCCGACCGACAGTCCGATGATGTCGGATCGGTCGAGTTTGGCCTTGAAGTCGGTCGGCCATCGGTTGCAAAATTTCCAACCCGATCTGTTCGGGACGGGCTCGGGCTGACCCGTGCACACCCCTAGTCTACACCCACACATGACCTCTTCAATATATCATTAAATTCCTTCAAGTTTAACAGTTGGTTTGACAAGTCACAAAAGGATAATTTAATACCAAATTAAAACAAAATGAAGATCCAAAGATGAAAATCACTATAACACCTGCAATTGGACAGAATCGCATTTGGAAGAACAATTGACTAGAATGGATAGCTAAAACTTTAAGAAGTAAGCCTCATCTGGGTAAGAGACATAGTTATAAGATCAAAAAAGCATAATGTTCTCTATCTTTATGTTCCATCTAAGAAGGCAGAAATTCAATATCTTTCATTTTTCAAAATGGTTTCCTATAAAGAAAAAATGCAACACAAGTTCATTATCACAGAGAGAGAGAGAGAGAGAGAGAGAGAGAGAGAGATCCATTTGTAGCAAGAGACAAATCTATATGGACAACCAAAATAAAAACTCTACCAATCACCATATAGAAACTATACTTATATTACTTGCAAAAATGTAATTTTCGCACAAAACAGGCAAATAAATTGTTATATTTGTATGAAACATGGAAACAAGTCAAATGGGCATTCTAACCATCACCCACCTTTTTTTATGAAAGTACATTCAATCAAAGTGCTCTATAGAAAACAACTATTCAAAAAATAATTGGAAGCAAAAATCACAGTCTAATATACACTTTTAAGCTAAATAAGAAAAGTAACTCCAATGCGAAACACAAATATCAATAATTCCTTTGTTAATAGATATAAGCAACAGATAACATAAATACAGCATTGAAGAAACACATAATCATTTGAATTTACTCAAACTCAAAGACACAAACTCAACACATACAACTCAAGATACAGACTCAACACAAAAAAGACTCAACAAAAAACAAATTCACACACCAAACACCACAATAGGAAGCAACTGACACAACAAACACCATAATATATCCCAAGAGAACCCACCATGTAAAACCCCAAACCCAAAACCCCAAAAACCCAAAACCAGAGAAAAAATCAGAAATAAATAACCAGAGAAATACCAAAACCCCAAAAACCCAAATGACCACCCCCAAGAGAGCAGACACCAGGTTCAAGCAACCTACACCACCCCAAGTGATTTTAAGAAGCATTCCAGATGCTTCCTAATCTATAAATGAAGTCATTAATAGGATAGTTAGGAGGATCTCATTTTATTCTAACCCATAGTGCCACCCTTAGTTTTATCAGTTCCACCACCTCCTTCCAGTTAGGTTTCTTTATTTTGAAAGATGAACTCATTCTCATTTTCCATGAAGACCATAAGACTGCAAAAGGAATGCAGTCCCATATCAATCTGACTTTGGGCTTGTGATTGAAGCTTAACCACCACAAGAGTAAGCTTGATACTGAATGAGGGATCACCCATTGAATGCCCCACCAGGAGAAACCCATCCTGACATGAAGCTATGGAAAAAGCTCGGAAAGGAAAATATTGCGACATTAATAGAAATGGAAATCGCTAAACTGAATACCATCTGATAAACATATTATTGCAGATAAGTTAATACAGCCGATAATCTATGAAGACTTAATCCTGCTCTGGCTCATCATTAGTTTTCTAATGGTCAAATCAAAAGCTAAGGCCTAAAGAAAGAATTTTTGCACGTTAATAAAACTGTTGTTCATATCCGGGAAATTGAGTTTCAATTTGGGGGAGGAGAATCTAAGGCAATAAGAGAATGCATACTTTGGGGTCCTCCTGATAGTCTATAGCTAATCGATGATGGTGAGTTGAAAACATTACCTTGTGGACAAAATGTTCAAATACCAACTCCCTGCCAAAAAAAATATATGACCATTGAGATCAATGGGACCTTTTCATGTTAACTTGAAACCACAAGTAGTCAAAGAGAACCAATAACATAAACGTCTATCGATTTAAAGGTTGTATGATATTTGAATAACTTTGTTACTGAAACCTACGCAATAGCATGCCCATTTGAAGTTCATGTCCCACGTCCAAGTTCGTCAATGCCACAAGTGAATTGCATGCTGCCGATGACTGCAATAACAATAAATTATTTTTTTACAATGAGTATAGTAAAATAATGCCTGTAGATCCATTATAGTATGCTGCAAGATTAAGTTAAGATTCAAAAAAAAAAAATACATGCCGAGAAAGCAAGTTTTCTCAGACCTGATAAACTGCCCTAACTTTTCTCATTCAAGACGAGAACTTGATAAGTGGCAAAATATACATATTTTGGCTTTCCAATCTACATTTATTAGTCTTTTATATTTGTTAATTGATATTTATTATGCGTTTTGTGTTTATAGGTTGCTCGAGCCCATTGTCCGAGATTTTGGATAAAAACTGAGGTTAAAAGAAGTTGAGGGTCAAAGTGCAATATGCTTTGAAGTTGGATGTTTACTTATTACGTCAAAAACATCCAAGGGGTCTTTGTGTGATCAATGAATTCAATTCCTATATAAGCTATGACATGAAACCTACTGGACGGAGTAGCTTTTGGCCGTGGACTAGGTTTACGTGAAGCCGTGGGCAACAGCTTCGGATTGACGTGCGGCGAAGGCAGTACATGGAGATTGAATCAAGATATTCCTATTCTCTTCTCTCCATGAGCAACTAATCTTCTTTCTTAGGGTGTAGATGAAACCCTAACTGAGTAACTATGTTTTTATTTTGATTTTAGATTTCGATTACCGAAACGACGGTTGCATAATATTGAGACTTATTTTTGTGATTCGATCTTATTCTTCCAATTTAGTGTTATGTGTTTGTTTTCTGTGATTGCAAATACATAGTTATGCAATGATATTCTTTGTGTATGAAATTGAGAATTTGAATAATCTATGCCTAAGAAAGACGAGTCGTGCCCAGATTAATTAGTTATAGAATCGAAGACGATTCGTGCCAACCGAAGATAGATTATGTCTGGTTTTCAATCACATGCAATTTTCTTGGCGATATCACGAGGGCTTGTAGCTTTTAGTGAATCAATGTCGTTTTGGTAGTCGGTTTCTTAAAATTAATATAATTGTTTGGTTACGAAGTTAGGGTGGATTCGAACCCTAAGACCTTTTTCCATATTTGAATTCAACATCTCTCTTGCTTTTAATTATTTAGACAAATTTAGTTAATCAAACTCCAATCACTTTTTCTTGAATCAAATAAAGAATTGATCTCAGAAATACAATAACTTAGCCTCTTGAATCCTGTGGTACAATACCTGGACTTAAACCACTATTCTATTTGAGTTGAGGTTTAGCTCAGTTTTAATTATTTATTTTTGGTGTGAAAAACGACCTACCAAATTTTGGCGCTGTTGCCAGGGATCAAAAGCATGGTTGTTTATTTTGAAAATTGGTTCTTATTTTAATTCCTAGCTTAGTCTTTTTTTTTCTTTTCTTTTTTTTTTATAATTATTATTGTTTCTTTTTCTTTTTTTGTTATTCTTTTTGTTCGTTTAATTGTTTTGTCAGTTCTTCTAGTGCAGGTTATTTGCTTTCACATTAGAAATTTTAACTTATAGCTGGAGAGGAGACTAAAGAGCTTGGCTTTGCTACCTTAGCTTCCAGAAAAAAAATTACTCCAAAGAGCACTGTGAGTTTTAATTACCACATCAGCACGACTTAAGTGTGTATTAGTTTAATACTGTTACTGCAGTAGTTAGTTTATATTGCTATTCCCTTAAAAAAAAAAAAAAGAAGTAGTTTTCCAGTTGCTTTACTAGTTGCACGGTGTTAATTTTATATGTAAGGGTGTCGGTCTTGTCATCCAGACTTAATCCCTGTTGACCCTGAGTTAGAGAGGACCCTTAAGGCTCTTCGAGCAATTAAAAGTCCCAATAGACCTAGTGACTCACTTTCAATCATGGCGTTACGCAATAATCAAGATGACTAGACTAGGCAATTGAAGGAGTACTTTGCTCCCCCTGCATACACATCACCTTCTTGCATCTTGCTGCCCATTATTACAGCAGCTCAATATGAGATCAAGTCTCACACTCTCCAGATGCTCCCATCCTTTCATGGGCTTGACAATGAGGACCCTTTTAAGCATATTGATGAATTTGTAGAGAAAAGCTCCATGGTGAAAATTCAAAAAATTTCTGATGATGCCCTTAAGCTAAAACTTTTTCCCTTTTCACTTAAGGATAGAGCCAAAGATTGGCCTAATTCCTTGGCAACTGGGTCTATCACTACTTGGGCCCAATTACAGCAAGAATTCCTTACAAAGTACTTTCCCATAGGTAAGACAATCTTATATAGGCAAGCTATCACGAGTTTCTCTCGGCTTGATGGCGAGCAATTTCATGAGACATGGGAAAGACTTAGACAGCTTACTCGAAAGTGTCCCCGCCATGAAGTTCCTAAGTGGCAGTTAGTCCGTATTTTTTATGATGGTTTGTCTGAACGACACCGTCAAATGGTTGATGCCCCTTGTGGTGGGACTTTTTTGCTTAAGACCCCAGACGAGGCATGGATGTTATTTGATAACCTGAGTAATAATTCCCAACAACATTTCTCGGCCGCTAGAAGAGTTAACATGATGGCCTCAAATTCCCAACAACAAAGAGGGATTTATGAGGTTGGGCACTCCAATGATCTTTTTAACCAAGTGGCAACTTTGAATAAAAAATTTGACCAACTTCTATCCTTTGGTCAAGTTCCTTCTCCACCTTCTCAACCTTCATATTTTCAAGAGGTTTGTTCAATTTGTTCGAGTCCTACTCACTTCGTGAGTGAGAGCCATATGGCTTCCCAATACCCCGAGTTTGTTCAAGAGCAAGTTAGCGTTGCTCAAGGGTTTGCCAGACCCGGTAATGATCCTTATTCTAATACATACAACCCGGGATGGAGAAATCACCTAAATTTCTCTTGGAAACAACAAGCTCTGAGCAATTCTTCAGCTCCACCCCAAAGGCCCATGTTTACCAACTCTGCCAATCCTTCAGCTTACCATCCGACTCCACCACGAGAACTATATCAGTGCCCTAATCCCCTTCCACCTCAAAGAACCTCTGATTTTGAGGATAGGGTGTTGCAAGCTCTTCAAGGGCTTGAGGCTACTTCGCGTAAACTTGAAGCGAACACACAAACCGTCAACTCTCTCATACACAATCCATTTCAAAGATAGAAGCCCAAATGGGGCAACTAGCTAATACACTTAGTCGACGAGAGGAGGGCAAGTTACCGAGTCAGCCTATTATTAATCCAAGGGGTCAACATGGAGTTGAGACGTCGCGAGCAAATGATGTTTATCATGAGCAAGCCAATGTGTTAGTCACCCTTCGAAATGGAAGGGAAATAGAAACTAGACCGGATGATGAAAGACACAAGGATAAACATAAGAGAATAGAGCGAGTTCCTAAAAGTACGAGGACAACCCTCCTATCATTTCCACTTCGAATCCTCCAATAACACCTCCTTACATACCAAAAGCACCTTTCCCAACTTGTCTTGAAGCACCTTCACCCTTTGGTAAGAAGGGAACAGAACAAGAAGAAATGATAAAGGTGTTTAAGCAAGTGAAAGTTAACCTCCCTCTCTTAGAGGCAATCCAACAAGTTCCTCTGAAAGACCTTTGTACTCAAAAGCGTAAGTCTAGGACACATGTGCCTAAAAAGGTGCAACTTACTGAGCAGGTGAGCTCCATTCTTACACACCACACACCTCTTAAGCGTAAAGACCCTGGTGCTCCTACCATTTCGTGTGTTATAGGTAATCATGTCATAGATAGAGCACTCCTAGATTTAGGGGCTAGTGTCAATTTGCTCCCTTATTGTGTGTATGAGCAACTTGGGTTGGGAGAGTTGAAACCTACGTCGGTTACCTTGCAGTTAGTTGATCAATCCACTAAGGTGCCACGTGGCGTCACAGAGGATGTCCTTGTCAAGGTAGATAAATTTTACTTTCCTGTTGATTTTATAGTTCTTGACATGGAACCCGTGCATAGTCCTAACAAGCAGATTCTCCTTATTCTTGGTCGACCTTTCTTAGCCACGACTAATGCCTCTATCCACTGTAGGACTGGGGTGATGGATTTATCTTTTGGGAACATGACGGTGCAATTAAATGTTTTTTATGCTAATCTGCATCCCTCTGAAGAGAGCGATCGCTTTGTAGTTAATATGATTGATGATATGGCAAATAAAGCTCCTCCAGATCTGGGCATTAGTGACACTGTTGATTTAAGCGGGGACGATCCCTTAGAGACTGACTTAGCTCATTATGGTTATGATTTTGAACCTGATGAGTCAACTCATGAGCAAGTTAGTTCATTGCTAGACTCTGCTCCTTGGTCAACTATTGATGAGTGGATATCTAATGGGGAGCCCTGTCATCCTTCTACATTATCTCCACTCCCTATTGCCATAGAATTACCTAATTGTGAGTCAAAACCTTTGTCACCCAATCCTAGTGTGGAACTTTTGGGGCCATAGAAATTATGTCAGTGGTCATTTCTACACAGTGATCAATTTGCAAAAGAAAGGATAATTGTTGACAATGGACCATTCTTCAAAGAATCGGTGTGCGATTTTATCATTGAGGTAGTGTCCTTCGGTTCAACTTGTAGAATTTTGTCAGGGGTAATTCTTTTCAAGAAAGCATTCCCTTGGTATGCAGATTCATGGTCTAGAAAAGGAGAGAAAAGAAAGGTAAGCACCAAGGCAATGCAATTGACGACAATTTAGTAGGTTCATACGACTACCCTAAAACATGCTCCCATTTCATAAGCAATAGAGAAGGAAGTTACCTGCAATTGAAGAAACATAGTCTCCACTTACTATGATGCTCACAGAAGCGTCCAACCAACCTCCGTAGGATGCATTTCAACTCATACTCCTTTTCAGATTCAGCATATGAGGGCTCTCCTATCAACCTCTTAATAGTTGGAGTCCAATACCCGAAAAAGCCCTGCATATATCATAGATTCATGGGAGGGGATCCGAACTTAGAGATGGTACCCTCACGGGTTGTTTAATCGATAAAGACCCTGCAAATAAACCAATTAGAGGTGATGCTTTGAAAAGTTTCGATAGAGGCCCTGCAGATAAGTTTTCTAAACCTTTAGAGAGCCATTCCCCAAGACCAACGCCTGGTCTAAGTATTCCAAATCGATGCAAGAGAGCTTCAGCACAATTCATTCCTCTCCCAAGTCTTACACCAGCAATACAAGCTGACAGACTCAAACTATGACACTCCATGTCCCGTGTTCTGTATGGAATCATATGCACCATCCTTATGTCCAGAAATGGAACCGACGGAGTGTTACCATGTGATCGAAGTTTCAGTCTCTTTTGCACCCAAAAGACAATTCTCAGTTGAAAGCATCCATTCCTGACCATCAGATGATGAGATGACTATTTTCAAAAGTAGTTAAAGGAACACCATTCCCATTTGATAAATTCCCCTCAGTATCTGCACATTAACTTTTGTTTAGATATTGTGGTGTGTTACTTAATCCTTCAAGACATCGAAAACCTTCTGTTTCTTAAGGTGGAAATTGTGCATAACAAAAGGGTAACAAATCATTAAAGATAGAAAATCAATTATTCGCAAATCGCCATTTCAATTTGAGCCTCCAAACTATTCTTGGCTGTTTTGCGCTTTGTTTAAAGTTTAAACTATTGGTTATGCTGATCTTCCATAACTCTTGATCACCTATTTTCATGTACGAAAGATATTCCGATAAAAGTAATAGGAGACGGGATCCCAATAATGTAAACTGTGTCTATGTAGGTTCTGTGAGTGCTATCCATGCACGTGCCTTCTACTTTTAGAATTTTATCTGCACTTATTGTATAAGAATGGCTTAGGACGATCCAGAACAGGTTTTAGGAGCTTTCCACCTACAATAGCAAGTAATAGTCTCCAAGTCATTCTTTTCATAAACTCAAGTTTTCCCCTCTAAGCAACTCTAGCTTTGTGTTCCTTAGAATTTCCTCTTCCACTTCATTCTGTTTGGTAGGATAACAACTTGAACCATACTCTTCCAAAAGGAACTTAAAATTTTATGAAAACACCAACTATGATAATCTACGCAATGAAACCTTCAACATATATGTATGCGTTCCCCACAAAGTGAATTCACTATTGAGACTATTCTTCATAAAGGAATTACAATCGAAAGAACTCATTGGGAGTATGTAGTATAAATAGGTTGTAAACCTACAGGTGAAGGTGTGAACTTTCCAATCAAACTACAGAGATTTCTCTATTTCTTGTGTTTAAGGTATTCATCTTTTTCTTGTGAATTGAAGAAACGATTTATGAGAACGAAATCTAACCAACTCGTCTACTAGAATGATAGGTCTACTAGAATGATATATAGTCATTCTTTCTGCTACAACGCTCCGTCAAAGTAAAGGCATCTCTAACTTGCATCGATAATTTGTTCCTAAATATATATGTTGGAAGAAAAAAAAAAGTCAATGCAATACTGAGACAAATGCATCTATGTAATGTGCATCATAGATTGTTTTGTTTTCCCTTTTCAAAAGGAGTCAATCCCCCATCTATATCACGAATACAAGTTGATTTATTTATAAGGCATATCCTATTTGTGTACTATCGTGTTCGTATACAAGTCAACACCCCATGTAAATCAAGCCACCCTAATTCTGTTCTCATATACATGAATAGAGTTTTAAGTTAGTTTTCGACAAATGATATGTACATGCAAAGTGTCATAATTTATTATACTGCAAAGTTCTTTTCCTTATTGGTTTTGAACATTTTGTATATATTCCCACAAAACCAAATACAAAACAATTTAAGAAAATGCCGTGACAAAAAAGAGAAAGTAGGTTATGTGCCACAAATCAGATGGATTGCTCAAGCAAAGCTTACCATCATGTCAGAAAGTGGCATCTTAACTTTTGTGAGCATAATTTCAGTGTTATTGGCCCTCCTGAGATCAACTTGCAATGCTTCGAGAAGAGAACAGTCAATAACACACTATGGAAGGCAAAGAAATGAGCATCAAACCGTAAAGCCAAATTGCAAAAATGTACAAACACTTTTTTAGAATTTTTTTTTACCAATTCTTCTGTAATGAGTATGCGTAAATACACTATTTCAGATACAGCAGAAGGAATTATAAACATTAAATATTTCTTCTGATGGATAAATGACTAATGCAACTATCTTGATACTATCTTCCTTTAAGTCACTCATATAACAAGAAAACTAAAAACTAAAAACAATGAATTTTATATCCACACTGTTGATTCGTGTTATGATTATGGAAGGTGAATTTGTCTAGCATTAACCAAAATAAGTCATTTTGGCACACATCAACAGATTAATAGTAAAACAAATAAACAAGGTTAATCAACTCTCAGCAGAAAAATGCGTTGATATGGAAATGCATGCATCATACAAACGAAAAACTCTCCGCTTCACTAAACAATTACGCCACGCACTGGAGATCAAACAGCACATGCTGACAATAGATCCAAAGATTACCTCAAAAAACAAGGTCATATTAATGACCCATGTATTTTACCTAAACAAACATGCATGCTACATGCAAGACTTTCTCACACACAACAACCTTCCAAGGGAGAAGGAAGTAGGGAACACCCTTTGGAAAACAAGTTTTCATATTTGATGCCAGATGTTCAACTTTGCTCCCAACAAAGCACATGGATTCACATTATGCGCATCTGTTTGCTTGGATCAACTAGAATGGTAGTAACCCTACATACAAAGTTAGAACCTTCAAAATTAAAAAGACCATACGGCAGGCAAGGATAGGGGATGAGAGCACCAATTAATCAGTCTTGCGTCATTTCATCTTAGTGCAAACCTCACGACATGCCTTCGTTGAAACCTCATGTCATACAATCAATCCATTTAACATCACATTCACCCTGCCAATAGAATGCTTAACGAGCTTATACTTGGCTATTCTTAGTATTCTATGATCCTTGGGTGTGGGTGATGGTGTGCAACCATGTGTTACAGAAAAGATAGTTATTTATACCATTAAATTCCTAAAGCATGACATTTGAAATTTCACGACAAGGATCTGCTAAAAGACTCACTAAGATGGAAAGAGATAAAACAAGCAAAACCAGGACACATCATGAGACCAGCTCATGTAAATGCTACAAATTTCTCCCTCAAGAGAGCAATTTTCTCGATAAAACTATTCCAAAAGTTAATTTGGTTACCAGGTTGACTTTGTCAGATTTAGATCCAATAGACTTCCGCCGGTCTCCAGATTTATCCCCTGAGTGCAACTATGGGACTGTGGCAGCGAAAAGATTCTCCATCTCTGACACATCAAATTCTGGTGCACTTGGATTGGAGTGTATATCATCAGTGAGTTACAATGGGTAATAGTAAAGCAAAAAATTCCTGAATCACATTTCAAATGCCATGCTGAAACGATATGCATTTGTACAAAGTCTGTTTCTACATGTGTGGACAAAAAGATTGACATTAATTACTTGGAATAGAGAAATCGTAACTATGGCCAACCCTAATATAATGTCATACGAGGGAGTTGAGTTTATAAGAAAAGTTGCAATACATTTGTGGCTCTCCATGTCTTTGCAATTCTTCCCATAAGCTTCCTTGCAATGCCCTGGTAACCTTGCTCCAATGCAATAGCTTCATGGTAGATCATCGAGGAGCTGAAGCAGGAATGGCAAGATGTGAAAGCCCATACCCTCTGCTGGGAGGTGGAGTAGGTGCACCACATAATGGTGGTCCATTGGAGCCAAAAGCTGAAGGTGGGGGAGGTGCAGCACCTAGAGGTTTTGCTGGGGCGGGTGGTGCAGGGGGGCCTGGTGCAGGGGGACCAGGAAGAGGAGGTGGAGGAGGTGCACCAATGAGCGAGGGAGATGGTGGAGCTGGTGCTCCATGCAGCAGAGGAGGTGGCAGAGGATGACCTCCAATCTTAATAGAAGGCAGAGGTGGTGCTCTACTGAAAGGTGGTGGAGGAGATTGTGGTGGTGCAACACGTGGAGGGGACAAGGGTGGTGGAGCACTGTGACCAGGGCATGGTGGTGTTGGTGGAGGAAGAGGAGACAGAACTCCATGGACGGGAAAAGGTGAAGAGGGAGGTGGACTTGGCTAGTGAGATCGAACAGAAACTTCAACTCCAGCAGGTTTCGAAGAAGCAGATGCTCTAAAAGCAGGAAAAGGTGGGGGTGGGGGTGTGGGTGTGGGGGGAGGAGGTGGTGAACCCAACGCTGTCACAGTGGCAGTTGCAGAGGTCTCAACTTTCCAAGGTGGTGGAGGAGGCGGAGGGGGAAAAAGCGTACCACCATTCTGCATGCTTGATGGAGGGGGAAGTGGAGGAGGAGGGGTAGTGGTTGCTTGAGGAGTTGCCCTTAAGCTATCATGTGGAGGCGGAGGAGGAGACGGTAGCGGAGAAATCACAAAAATTGCATTTTGTGCTAATGGTGGAGGCGGTGGTGGAGGAAAGGGTAGACTTTTTGATTTTACCAGAGTAGGTGGCAAAGCAAAACTAGACGAAGAAGTATCAAATGAAAAGTTTGAAGAGAGAGGTTAGGGGGGTGCAGGAGGAGGTGGAGAGGCCTGCTTTGCTACTGATTTCAAAACACTTGCAGGATTGGGTAGGAAACGGACATTTGAAGACTTGTAGAAAGATGGTGGGGGAGGCGGAGGAGGAGATGGAACTGAAACTAGGCCTTTATGAAGTGATAGTGAAGCTGAAGAGAGAGGGGAACTGGGGAAGTCACTTGAAGTGGTGGTCTACCCAAAGGGAGACCGGATGTATGTTTCACTTGATCACTGTTTGCACTTCTCATATAACCAACTTCGTGACCTAAAGAGGCAGGAGTAACAGTAGAAGCTTTTGACTTTCCGCATGCGTGAGAATCCTTTGCAAAGGCCAGTCCACGGGATGGGCTGTAATGCCGTGATGACGCTAGATACGCTACATGCATTGAATTAGCGTACGAGCCTTTGTTAGAAGAATCCACCGAGATACTGCATTTGGTTTTGCCTGTCTTGCAAGAGTTCCCTGATGCTCTTGCTGTTTTACTTTTTGTTTTCTGGTAGTTGAATCTGCAGCTGATTTAGCATTTGAAGTTGGCTGCTTCTTTGAGGCAACGGACTTGTCAGATTTTTGTCTATTGATATGGGCACTAGACTTTTGATGCGAAGCCAGCCGTTCTAAGTGATTCTGTGAATATAAGTCATTCCTATCTCTTCTATTCTCCATCTCTTCTAATTTGCCACTCAGACCTTCGGTTGCTACTGGGGAACCTAACTCATCTGTATCATGTAAAGCAATGCTGTTGGCTGCCTTAAAATTAGGATCCACACTTCCATTTTGTTCCCGTCCAAGTTGAAGCGACTTAGCTTCTTCCCAAAAATCCTTGCAAAGCTGTGTCACATTCAACCCATCTAGCTAAAACCTGTACTTTAGTCACAGAGATGAGTATAGCATGCAGTGCATGGTAACCTCAATTGATGGATGTTGCCGTGGTTGGTCGCGGCAGGGGGGCTGGTGGCAGCTAGGTGTTTGTTTAGGGTTTTGTGGTGTTTGGGCTTTATCTTTTGGGTTTACCCCCCTTGTATTTGGGCTTTTAGGCCTTTTTAGGTGTTTGGGTTGCGTCCCATTTGTGCTCTATTATTTATCTGGGCTTTAAGGCCTCTTAGATGCTGGGTTTTGTCCTTTAGGGTGTCCCCTTGGTTAGCATCTTGCCAATCAAGGGTTTGGGTCTCGGATGGGCACTTGTTGGCCTCTCCTTGATCCTTTTAGTCTTTGCATTCATTTCAAAGATTAATAAAATTTCTTTTTTGCCGTTCAAAAAAAAAAAAGCCCCCTCAACTGATGGATAACAATAGAAAATTAGCATAAAAGTTTTCACTAATTAAGGACTAACTAACATTCTTCCAATAAAGTAGGCATGTGTTTCTGAAGTATGCAGACTGCACAAAATGACTGGTCCTTGTTAGAATAGTTGGATTAAGTCCCACATTGGTTACTTATGTTATGTAACTAGTCCACGTAATATAAATAAAAGCTTACTTGTGTTAGGGTTAGTTAACACCCTAAACACTTCTTTCTCATTCTCTAAACAACATGGTATCAGAGCGGGATTTTAACCTTAATCCACCACAACCCTAGCCTAAACCCTAGCCTCTGTACATAATCCCTAAAACCACAATCCAAATCTTAGCCTCTGCCAAAAAAAATAATAATAAAATAAATTAAAATCTCATAGCCTCTGCCTTAACCCTAATCCTAACCCTCGCTCACCAATCACCATCCTTCGCATCCATTTCATCGCGGTACTGTTCATCTCGGGGTACTGTTCATCGCGAGTCACTGTTCATCGCGGGGTACTATTCATCGCGAGTCACTGTTCATCGCGGGGGTACTGTTCAGGGGGGGGGGGGGGGGGGGGGGGGGGGGGGGGGTACTGTCACTGTTCATGGCGGTACTGTTCATTACGGGTACTGTTCACTGCTGTTACTATTCATCGACACTGTTCATCGCTAATTTTCAACTCTCGTAATGGTTTTCTAACTTCGGTAAGCCAATTGGTTTTGAGATGGATATAAAGTTTCCACATGGTATCAGAGCCTTGTGTCAAATCAGACTTCATCCTCTACTGCTACGCTTGCTCAGACAGGTCCCTCCGTTGCTTGTGTTGCCTCTTCTCATTCTTCCACTCCTTGGGTTATCGATTCTGGTGCTTCAGATCATATCACTGGTACATCTACTATCTTTTCCAGTCGTCGATCTGTTGGTTCACCATCTCATGTCACCTTAGCTGATGGTTCTACTTCTGCAATTACTGGTTTGGGTCCAGTTTCTGTTACTCCATCACTTACTTTGGACCCTGTCTTTCATATTCCTCATTTTCCATTTAATGTTATGTCTGTTAGTAAACTTACGAAATCTTTAAACTGCTCAATCACTTTTTCTTCTCATGGTTGTGTGTTTCAGGATCTAAAGACGGGGAGGAAGATTGGTGGGGGTACTGAACGTGGTGGCCTATATTACTTTACCAATGATATCTGTCCTGCATCTATTGCTCTTCAGTCATCCGTTTCTCCCTATCAACAACATTGTCATTTGGGTCATCCCTCACTTCAGAATCTGAAGCGTTTGGTGCCATTATGTAGTCATGTTAAGGACTTGCAATGTGAAGTTTGTGAGTTTAGTAAACACCATCGAGTGTCTTTTTATCCTAGGGTTGAGCGTCGTGTGTCCCGTTGTAGAGACCCGTATTTATTTTAATAATTTTAATGCAAAATTATACTATGAAATGTGAAATATGAGGTAGATATGAGTTGGGTCAATGTGAGATGACTTGTAAGTTGTGGGAGTTGACGTAACACAATAGAAGTGAAAGGGTGTAAGTGTTATTTGTGCTATATAAGTCAAAAAATTGGGAAAGGAAATCACTTTCCCTTTTCTTTCTTGACCGGCGTCTCCCTCTCTCTCTCTCGGCTCTCTCCTTTCTCACCTTCTCTCTTCGATCTCATCTACTACGAGTGAGATTCTTGAAAAATCCTAAGTACTAAAGTTGTTCTATGCGACGAGAGCTTCTTATCCATCCAAGAAAATTCAAGATCGGAGCGCTTCGAAGTTTCCTCCATGTTCGGGCATGCTTCTAACTTTCGAGGTAGGGATCTCCTACCTTCTTTACATGTTTAAGTGTTAGTTGGACGTACAAGAATCAAGTTTGATCATCTATTTTGAGTCTTGAATAAATCTTGAGTATGCTGAAAATTTCGTGGGTTTTGGTATTCTGTCTTTTGGGAGCTCTTCTGCTAGGAATCAATTTTTGGTGTCTTCATAAAAGTTGAAGTACGTTTCGATACGAAGATTTCGGTACCAAGATCATGAAAAACCGATTATCACACAATTAGTTATGAATTTTTGAATACTGGCTGTTTTCTGGATGCGCGAATCTGTGCGTGGCTGTCTTCTTTTAACTTTCTGGGCATGATGAACATTTTGGGTGGCTTTGGGTCTTTTACAGGAGCTGCATATTTAAGTTAAGAAGAGATTGGCGTTGGAATCAAGTAATTTGGTTAAGTATACAATTTTTGGTGAATTTCTAAAGCAGGGTTGGTTGACTGGTGCGAAAATGGTTGCGAATCGATTTTTCTTTTGATTGTTGGGTTAACCTCCTCTCGTTTTTGAACCTGGAATTTTTGCTGAGTGTAGGGCTCGTAGTGGTGCAACTTTTGGCATTGGTTTCAATATTTTTGGATTTAAGATGAAAGAGTTATGATTTTTCAATCAATTTTACTTATTCCCGCGTAGAATCTGACAGCACCGGCGGACTTTGGTAAAATGGACATAACTCCTAGCTCGGGACTCGAAACGACACACTGTTTGTTTTGTTAGAAACTAGACACATAGAGCTTTCCAACGATACATCACATGCATCATGGGTAGGTCTGAGCAATAACAAATTTGCATCCAAAGTTGACCCAAATTCTGCCTTTGCACTAGTTTCATTATTACGTTGAGCTATAATTGCATGGCCGTAATAAGGCTACCCGAATTTTGTGTTTGATGTATGACCTATGGATCAAAGAAAAAGAAGTATACTTTTCAATGGTTTAAGTTTCGTCCTTGAATTCATGTTTAATTGGATACAGGCTAATGTAAATGATTAACTTTGCCAATTTGACATGTGGGGATACGATGGATTGATCTAGATGACTAGGTGTTGGATTAAAGGGATATTCATTGTTTGTGTATTGGCATTGATGTTGTTTGATACTTAGAGGAAAATAAATAGTTTTTCCTCTCTATGTATTGTATCCATGGGTTGGTTTAGTATGCGTGTTTTGGTATGTGGGTGTTGCCCTCTTAATGGTTTTAGTATATTAGACCCTGTTATGAAGTCGTATTGGCAAGTTTACATCATCAGTGTATATTGATTATGGGAATAGACTCGGGTCAAGCCGTGGTGACCCAAATGCCCTGTGAATGCGGGAATAGACCCGGGTAAAGCCGTGGTGACCCTGTTACTTTGTGAAAGTGGGAATAGACCCGGGGAAAGCCGTGGTGACCTACTGCTCTGCGGATTTGAGAATAGACCTGGGTAAAGCCATGGTGACTCTTTTCCGGATCGACTTAGGGAAAAGACCCGGGGAAAGCCGTGGTGACTCTAAGGGCGATGCTGGTTGTGTTGAACTAATAATGTGAATGATGCGGTAGTTCTGGTGACTAGTGGGTGAACGGGGTCCCCATGCCTAGAAACATGCTTATAAGATTTGACGCACAGAAAGTGAATGAATGAGATTAATCACATGACATAATATGTAGAGACCCGTATTTATTTTAATAATTTTAATGCGAGATTATACTATGAAATGTGAAATATGAGGTAGATATGAGTTGGGTCAATGTGAGATGACTTGTAAGTTGTGGGAGTTGACGTAACACAATAGGAGTGAAGGGGTGTAAATGTTATTTGTGCTATATAAGTCAAAAAATTGGGTTAGGAAATCACTTTCCCTTTTCTTTTTTCTTTCCCGGCCGGCTCTCTCTCTCACCTTCTCTCTTTGATTTCATCTATTACGAGTGAGTTTTGAAAAATCCCAAGTACAAAAGTTGTTCTACGCGACGAGAGCTTCCTATCCATCCAAGAAAATTCATGATCGGAGCGCTTTGAAGTTTCCTCCATGTTCGGGCATGCTTCTAACCTTCGAGGTAGGGATCTCCTACCTTCTTTACATGTTTAAGTGTTAGTTGGATGCACAAGAATCAAGTTTGATCATCTATTTTGAGTCTTGAATAAATCTTGAGTATGCTGAAAATTTCGTGGGTTTTGGTATTCTGTCTTTTGGGAGCTCTTCTGCTAGGAATCAATTTTTGGTGTCTTCATAAAAGTTGAAGTACGTTTCGATACGAAGATTTCGGTACCAAGATCATGAAAAACCGATAATCACACAATTAGTTATGAATTTTTGAATACTGGCTGTTTTCTGGATGCGCGAATCTGTGCGTGGCTGTCTTCTTTTAACTTTCTGGGCATGATGAACATTTTGGGTGGCTTTGGGTCTTTTACAGGAGCTGCATATTTAAGTTAAGAAGAGATTGGCGTTGGAATCAAGTAATTTGGTTAAGTATACAATTTTTGGTGAATTTCTAAAGCAGGGTTGGTTGACTGGTGTGAAAATGGTTGCGAATCGATTTTTCTTTTGATTGTTGGGTTAACCTCCTCTTGGTTTTGAACCTGGAATTTTTACTGAGTGTAGGGCTTGTAGTGGTGCAACTCTTGGCATTGGTTTCAATATTTTTGGGCTTAAGATGAAAGAGTTATGATTTTTTTTATCAATTTTACTTATTCCCGCGTAGAATCTGACAGCACCGGCGGACTTTGGTAAAATGGACATAACTCCTAGCTCGGGACTCGAAACGACACACCGTTTGTTTTGTTAGAAACTAGACACATAGAGCTTTCCAACGATACATCACATGCATCATGGGTAGGTCCGAGCAATAACAGATTTGCATCCAAAGTTGACCCAAATTCTGCCTTTGCACTAGTTTCATTGTTATGTTGAGTTATAATTGCATGGCCGTAATAAGGCTACCCGAATTTCGTGTTTGATGTATGACCTATGGATCAAAGAAAAAGAAGTATACTTTTCAATGGTTTAAGTTTCGTCCTTGAATTCATGTTTAATTGGATACAGGCTAATGTAAATGATTAACTTTGCCAATTTGACATGTGGGGATACGATGGATTGATCTAGATGACTAGGTGTTGGATTAAAAGGGATGTTCATTGTTGGTGTATTGGCATTGATGTTGTTTGATACTTAGAAAAAAAATAAATAGTTTTTCCTCTCTATGTATTGTATCCATGGGTTGGTTTAGTATGCGTGTTTTCGTATGAGGGTGTTGCCCTCTTAAAGGTTTTAGTATATTAGACCCTGTTATGAAGTCGTATTGGCAAGTTTACATCATCAGTGTATATTGATTATGGGAATAGACCCGGGTCAAGCCGTGGTGACCCAAGTGCCCTGTGAATGCGGGAATAGACCCGGGTAAAGCCGTGGTTACCCTGTTACTTTGTGAAAGTGGGAATAGACCCGGGTAAAGCCGTGGTGACCTACTGCTCGGCGGATTTGAGAATAGACCTGGGTAAAGCCATAGTGACTCTTTTCTGGATCGACTTAGGGAAAAGACCCGGGAAAAGCCGCGGTGACTCTAAGGGCGATGCTGGTTGTGTTGAACTAATAATGTGAATGATGCGGTAGTTTTGGTGACTTGTGGGTGAACGGGGTCCCCATGCCCAGAAGCATGCTTATAAGATCTGACGCATAGAAAGTGAATGAATGAGATTAATCACATGACATAAGAGATTGGGAATCTGTCGTTTATTTGTTACGTTATGCTATGAATCCTTCTGCATCAAGATGTTAAGTTTTAATGTGTATGGCATTTTGCAAATTCCAATCTGAAGGCAAATTATGCATGGTTCTGCGTTGGTGGTATGTTTCTAATGGCTGGGTTATTGATATTTTCAAAAAGAAAAAGGAAAGAAAGGGAAATTGGTTTTTTTGAAAATCGATGATGTGAATTTAAGACAAAATGGAATATGCGTATGAGAAACACAGAACTTGAACTTGAGTTACCACTTTGGATCATCTAGTATGTCAATACGTGTTTTATATTTCTTCTTTTAGACCTCCAAATCATTGTGGCTTGTTCTTATGATATGCGGTGGGCAACTTATTCTGTGTGAGTGTATATTTGGTACGTTGTGGTGTGATGCATTGTGAGAGTTAACATATAGGTTATTTGCACGGTAGACTTGTAAAGGAAATCTTAAGGTGAAGGATTTTTGGCTTAAAGTTAACTTGGGATTTGGAATTTGATTTGGGGTTTATGGGTGAGTCTCCTTATTGTCGAGGTGTGGTATTGTTCGATGTGTCATTGTTATTTCATATTCTGACTCTACATGCGTAGTGTGTATATTTTGGTGAGAGGTTGGCTAGTTATGTGAGACAAGAAAAATGAGGGTTTTCATTAAAGAACTTAGATTAATCTTTGGGTCTTTGAAATGGAAATGAAAGAGCAGGGATTGATTTGGGTAACGTCGTAACGGTAAACTGAGATTTTTAAGAATATTGGTATGTGTGGGTGAAAGTGTCAGTGTTTGATAAATGGAGTTAAATATTTTCCAGCGTGGGTATGGTATTTTGAGTTCCATATTTTGACAAAACAAATATGTTTTTTGGAAAATGTTTTTCCTTGGGATCTGTCTTCACTTCTGCATATAATTTAGGTATGGATATCTCTACGAGCTAGTGTAGCTCACCCTATCCTTTCAGGTACTCGTCATGACACATAGCTTGGATTGCATGGAGTGCACATTGAGACGTCTCTTGAGAGCTTCATTGGAATCTTGAGGAAGTGGTTTAGCATCAAGTTTAATTCACGTCATGCACTTTACTCGCAATTGAGGGTTGTACCATTTGATTAGATTATATGCAAAGCTATGTATAAACTCATCTTCTTGATTATTGTGAATCTCTTTTAATGGAAGAAGTTTGGGAAGACTTTATGTAAAAAAAAAAATTTAGAGAGAAGAAGAAGCGACTTGATTTGCTTTCCGGATTCACATGACATTTAAGGGTAAATATAGTTGAGAAAAAGACTTTTGTTTTTAGAAAATATATTAATATTTAGTTGAAAATTGAGGGCGTGACATAATAGATTGGGAATCTGTCGTTTATTTGTTACGTAATGCTATGAATCCTTCTGCATCAAGATGTTAAGTTTTAATGTGTATGGTATTTTGCAAATTCCAATCTGAAGGCAAATTATGGTTCTGCGTTGGTGGTATGTTTCTAATGGCGGGGTTATTGATGTTTTCAAAAAAAAAAAAAAAAAGAAAGGGAAATTGGTTTTTTTTGAAAATCGATGATGTGAATTTGAGACAAAGTGGAATATGCGTATGAGAAACACAGAACTTGAACTTGAGTTGCCACCTTGGATCATCTAGTATGTCAATACGTGCTTTATATTTCTTCTTTTAGACCTCCAAATCATTGTGGCTTGTTCTTCTGATATGCGGTGGGCAACTTATTCTGTGTGAGTGTATATTTGGTACGTTGTGGTGTGATGCATTGTGAGAGTTAACATATAGGTTATTTGCATGTTAGACTTGTAGAGGAAATCTTAAGGTGAAGGGTTTTTGGCTTGAAGTTAACTTGGGATTTGGAATTTGATTTGGGGTTTATGGGTGAGTCTCCTTATTGTCGAGGTGTGGTATTGTTCGATGTGTCATTGTTATTTCATATTCTGACTCTACATGCGTAGTGTGTATATTTTGGTGAGAGGTTGGCTAGTTATGTGAGACAAGAAAAATGAGGGTTTTCATTAAAGAACTTAGATTAATCTTTGGGTCTTTGAAATGGAAATGAAAGAGCAGGGATTGATTTGGGTAACGCCGTAACGGTAAACTGAGATTTTTAAGAATATTGGCATGTGTGGGTGAAAGTGTCAGTGTTTGAAAAATGGAGTTAAATATTGTCTAGTGTGAGTATGGTATTTGAGTTTTACTTTTTGACAAAACAAATATGCTTTACGGAAAATGTTTTTCCTTGGGATCTGTCTTCACTTCTGCATATAATTTAGGTAAGGATATCTCTACGAGCTAGTGTAGCTCACCCTATCCTTTCAGGTACTCGCCATGGTTCTTAGCTTGGATTGCACGGAGTGCACATTGAGACGTCTCTTGAGAGCTTCATTGGAATCTTGAGGAAGTGGTTTAGCATCAAGTTTAATTCACGTCATGCACTTTACTCGCAATTGAGGGTTGTACCATTTAATTAGATTATATGCAAAGCTCTGTATAAACTCATCTCCTTGATTATTGTGAATCTCTTTTAATGGAAGAAGTTTGGGAAGACTTTATGTAAAAAAAAAAAAAAAATTAGAGAGAAGAAGAAGCGACTTGATTTGCTTTCTGGATTCACATGACATTTAAGGGTAAATATAGTTGAGAGAAAGACTTTTGTTTATAGAAAATATATTAATATTTAGTTGAAAATCGAGGGCGTGACAACTTGGTATCAGAGCATTTAGGTTAGAAAACTTTGAGACCGTGGGGAGACACTAGGTCTCATGGGTCTAGCATTCGCATTTAATACACCACTTAATTGTGTAGGGGAGAATGACGTTTATTATCGAAGTGATTTTTGCATTTACCTTTACGTGATTGGCGTAGTCATGTTGACCCTTGTATGGGGAATAAGAGAACCTGATCTATATTTTATGCCTTGTTCAATGTTTGACTAATGTGTGGTTTATGTGAATGAAGTGTTTAGGTGATCACTTGTCTACCGATCACGTGTTCATGTACTTGTGTTAAGTGGAATATATGCTTATGTGATCTTATCTGTTAGAAAGTTATATGTTTGCATTTTTGGTGTGCTGCATGCTCTAGAATTGTGGGCTTAGCCATGGGATTGGTTTGGGTTGTTTTCATGATGTAGCATTGGATTCGAATATGAGTTTGTGAAATCTTGTGGGGTCGATGACTGAGAATGATCTTTTCTTTAGATGAAATACAAATGGAATGTGAAGTGTTGGATTAATCGGTCATTTATGTGATAGACTTGGTGAGTCATAGACAAATCATTACAAGAAAGGTAAGGTGAGAATTGTGGAGTTAATTTGGGTCTTGGAGTTGCGCTGTTTTAGCGATTTTGTATATGGGTTCATGAAGTTTGGTTGACAAAGAAAACTTAAAGGTTTGAAGTACTTTTGGTGTTTCCCTATGAATGGTACAAGCATGCGGTTAATTATCAATTTTATTTGCTTTAAAAAAAAAATTGGAGGATCTACTTCCGGATATTCAGCTTGAAGAACGGCTGGCCACCGTGACTTCGGAATTGAATATCTAGAGTAGAAGTTCTTCAAAAAAAAAAAAAGGGGGGGGGAATTTAGTTTCTGCTAGAGAACTGGATAAGGATAGATCATGTGACGCTATAGTTAAAGATTTGTATCTCTTTGTCGATTTTATGCTTTTAAACATGGCATTATTCTGTTGTGAAGGGTATGCGTGTCCAAGTAGCTCAGTTTGTTTTGCCTTCTGTAAGTGCGTGTCGTTGTACCTTATTAAGAATTGAGAGCAATGGAGTAAAATGGTTAAACTCTTTTTGAATTGAAGTGCTTTCTATTTTTCGCATGAGATTAAGTTAGTACATGTGTTCCTCAAATTAAGTGATATTAGAGTATGATTTGGTGGTGATGTTTGATTGACTAGAACTCTAGTGTGAACTTGTGATTGATGTTACTATGTTAGTTTCATGTTGATTCTACACTGAAGGAAATGTTGAAATGAAAGTTTAGGCCTTGAAAGGAAAGCTCGGATATGTAGAACATGATGGGGTTATTCTGGTGTAAGGATTTTGAGTTACAAAGAAAAGGAAAGAGGAATCCATGTGGGTAATGAATGATGAGATAGAAGAAAGTATTTGGACTTATTTTTCTTGTGATCGATGGAGGTCTCTTGGATCTAGATTTCGTGGTTGTTGATTTGTTGAACTCTCTCGGATGTTGTGTTACCTGTGGTAATGGTTGTGTTATGTGTTTAAGGTGTTACATGACATGGTTGATTTGGTTTATCCTAATTTCGAGGACGAAATTTCTTTAAGGATGGTAGAATGTAGAGACCCGTATTTATTTTAATAATTTTAATGCAAGATTATACTATGAAATGTGAAATATGAGGTAGATATGAGTTGGGTCAATGTGAGATGACTTGTAAGTTGTGGGAGTTGACGTAACACAATAGAAGTGATAGGGTGTAAGTGTTATTTGTGCTATATAAGTCAAAAAATTGGGAAAGGAAATCACTTTCCCTTTTCTTTCTTGACCGGCGTCTCCCTCTCTCTCTCTCGGCTCTCTCCTTTCTCACCTTCTCTCTTCGATCTCATCTACTATGAGTGAGATTCTTGAAAAATCCTAAGTACTAAAGTTGTTCTATGCGACGAGAGTTTCTTATCCATCCAAGAAAATTCAAGATCGGAGCGCTTCGAAGTTTCCTCCATGTTCGGGCATGCTTCTAACTTTCGAGGTAGGGATCTCCTACCTTCTTTACATGTTTAAGTGTTAGTTGGATGTACAAGAATCAAGTTTGATCATCTATTTTGAGTCTTGAATAAATCTTGAGTATGCTGAAAATTTCGTGGGTTTTGGTATTCTGTCTTTTGGGAGCTCTTCTGCTAGGAATCAATTTTTGGTGTCTTCATAAAAGTTGAAGTACGTTTCGATACGAAGATTTCGGTACCAAGATCATGAAAAACCGATTATCACACAATTAGTTATGAATTTTTGAATACTGGCTGTTTTCTGGATGCGCGAATCTGTGCGTGGCTGTCTTCTTTTAACTTTCTGGGCATGATGAACATTTTGGGTGGCTTTGGGTCTTTTACAGGAGCTGCATATTTAAGTTAAGAAGAGATTGGCGTTGGAATCAAGTAATTTGGTTAAGTATACAATTTTTGGTGAATTTCTAAAGCAGGGTTGGTTGACTGGTGCGAAAATGGTTGCGAATCGATTTTTCTTTTGATTGTTGGGTTAACCTCCTCTCGTTTTTGAACCTGGAATTTTTACTGAGTGTAGGGCTTGTAGTGGTGCAACTTTTGGCATTGGTTTCAATATTTTTGGGTTTAAGATGAAAGAGTTATGATTTTTCAATCAATTTTACTTATTCCCGCGTAGAATCTGACAGCACCGGCGGACTTTGGTAAAATGGACATAACTCCTAGCTCGGGACTCGAAACGACACACTGTTTGTTTTGTTAGAAACTAGACACATAGAGCTTTCCAACGATACATCACATGCATCATGGGTAGGTCTGAGCAATAACAAATTTGCATCCAAAGTTGACCCAAATTCTGCCTTTGCACTAGTTTCATTATTACGTTGAGCTATAATTGCATGGCCGTAATAAGGCTACCCGAATTTTGTGTTTGATGTATGACCTATGGATCAAAGAAAAAGAAGTATACTTTTCAATGGTTTAAGTTTCGTCCTTGAATTCATGTTTAATTGGATACAGGCTAATGTATATGATTAACTTTGCCAATTTGACATGTGGGGATACGATGGATTGATCTAGATGACTAGGTGTTGGATTAAAGGGATATTCATTGTTGGTGTATTGGCATTGATGTTGTTTGATACTTAGAGGAAAATAAATAGTTTTTCCTCTATGTATTGTATCCATGGGTTGGTTTAGTATGCGTGTTTTGGTATGTGGGTGTTGCCCTCTTAATGGTTTTAGTATATTAGACCCTGTTATGAAGTCGTATTGGCAAGTTTACATCATCAGTGTATATTGATTATGGGAATAGACTCGGGTCAAGCCGTGGTGACCCAAATGCCCTGTGAATGCGGGAATAGACCCGGGTAAAGCCGTGGTGACCCTGTTACTTTGTGAAAGTGGGAATAGACCCGGGGAAAGCCGTGGTGACCTACTGCTCTGCGGATTTGAGAATAGACCTGGGTAAAGCCATGGTGACTCTTTTCCGGATCGACTTAGGGAAAAGACCCGGGGAAAGCCGTGGTGACTCTAAGGGCGATGCTGGTTGTGTTGAACTAATAATGTGAATGATGCGGTAGTTCTGGTGACTAGTGGGTGAACGGGGTCCCCATGCCTAGAAACATGCTTATAAGATTTGACGCACAGAAAGTGAATGAATGAGATTAATCACATGACATAATAGATTGGGAATCTATCATTTATTTGTTATGTAATGCTATGAATCCTTCTGCATCAAGATGTTAAGTTTTAATGTGTATGGCATTTTGCAAATTCCAATCTGAAGGCAAATTATGGTTCTGCGTTGGTGGTATATTTCTAATGGCGGGGTTATTGATGTTTTCAAAAAAAAAAAAGAAAGAAAGGGAAATTGGTTTTTTTGAAAATCGATGATGTGAATTTGAGACAAAGTGGAATATGCGTATGAGAAACACAGAACTTGAACTTGAGTTGCCACCTTGGATCATCTAGTATGTCAATACGTGCTTTATATTTCTTCTTTTAGACCTCCAAATCATTGTGGCTTGTTCTTCTGATATGCGGTGGGCAACTTATTCTGTGTGAGTGTATATTTGGTACGTTGTGGTGTGATGCATTGTGAGAGTTAACATATAGGTTATTTGCATGTTAGACTTGTAGAGGAAATCTTAAGGTGAAGGGTTTTTGACTTGAAGTTAACTTGGGATTTGGAATTTGATTTGGGGTTTATGGGTGAGTCTCCTTATTGTCGAGGTGTGGTATTGTTCGATGTGTCATTGTTATTTCATATTCTGACTCTACATGCGTAGTGTGTATATTTTGGTGAGAGGTTGGCTAGTTATGTGAGACAAGAAAAATGAGGGTTTTCATTAAAGAACTTAGATTAATCTTTGGGTCTTTGAAATGGAAATGAAAGAGCAGGGATTGATTTGGGTAACGCCGTAACGGTAAACTGAGATTTTTAAGAATATTGGCATGTGTGGGTGAAAGTGTCAGTGTTTGAGAAATGGAGTTAAATATTTTCTAGTGTGAGTATGGTATTTGAGTTTTACTTTTTGACAAAACAAATATGCTTTACGGAAAATGTTTTTCCTTGGGATCTGTCTTCACTTCTGCATATAATTTAGGTAAGGATATCTCTACGAGCTAGTGTAGCTCACCCTATCCTTTCAGGTACTCGCCATGGTTCTTAGCTTGGATTGCACGGAGTGCACATTGAGACGTCTCTTGAGAGCTTCATTGGAATCTTGAGGAAGTGGTTTAGCATCAAGTTTAATTCACGTCATGCACTTTACTCGCAATTGAGGGTTGTACCATTTAATTAGATTATATGCAAAGCTCTGTATAAACTCATCTCCTTGATTATTGTGAATCTCTTTTAATGGAAGAAGTTTGGGAAGACTTTATGTAAAAAAAAAAAAATTTAGAGAGAAGAAGAAGCGACTTGATTTGCTTTCTGGATTCACATGACATTTAAGGGTAAATATAGTTGAGAGAAAGACTTTTGTTTATAGAAAATATATTAATATTTAGTTGAAAATCGAGGGCGTGACACCCGTCCTTTTCAGTTAGTACATTCAGATATTTTGGGTCCTATTCATGTTCCCACTTTAGCTGGTTTTCAGTATTATGTTATTTTTGTCGATGATTTTTCTCGTGTTACATATCTTTATCTTATGAATACGAGATCCAAGTTGTCTTCTATCTTTAAGTCATTTTATGCAGAAATAAAAACTCAGTTTGATACTTGCATTCGTATTTTTCGTTCTGATAATGCACGTGAATATTTTCATAATGCTCTTTCTCGATTTTTTGATGATCATGGGATAATTCACCAGTCTTCTTGTGCTCGAACTCCACAACAGAATGGGGTTGCTGAACGTAAGATCCGCCACTTATCTGAAGTTATGCGTGCCCTATTAATCCAAATGCAGGTCCCTAAATCTTACTGGAGTGAGGCTGTTCTTACAGCTTGTTACTTGATTAACCGTATGCCATCCACTGTTCTTGGTGGTCAGATACCTCACAAGGTTTTATTTCCTGGTCGTCCTCTCCACTCATTACCCCCTCGGGTATTCGGGTGCACATGATATGTTCATGCACTAGATCCTGACCGGGACAAACTTGACCCTCGCTCGATCCGGTGTGTCTTTCTTGGTTATTCGCGTACTCAGAAAGGGTATAAGTGTTAATGAGTCATTGCCTTTCTTTTCGGGGACTCCTGAGTCTGAATATGTCCTTCCTGAGTCTGAGTATGTTATTCCTGTCGATGTTCTTATGTCCTTCCTGAGTCTGAGTATGTTATTCCTGTCGATGTTCCTCCTGTTCCTGTGCCACCCTTGCAGGTATATATGTTCGTCAACGGAAACGATTAACAACCCCACCAGTGCCTGCCGCCGTGCCTCCTCCGTCCCAAGATCCCGCTTCACCACCACCACCACCTCCCCCTTCACCTGGTCTTCCTATTGCTCTTCGCAAAGGTATTCGCTCTTGCACTACTCATCCTATTGCTCAGTTTGTTTCTTATAATCATCTGTCTCCGTCTCTTCGTGCTTTTACTATTTCTGTTTCGTCCATTTTTGTTCCTAACACTGTTCAGGAGGCTTTATCTGTTTCTGAGTGGCGGACAGCTATGGAGGCTGAGATGTCTGCTCTTCATGACAATGGCACTTGGGAGTTGGTTTCTCTTCCGCTAGGCAAGTCTACCGTTGGCTGTCGGTGGGTTTTTTCCATCAAGTATAATCCGGATGGTACTGTCGAACGGTACAAGGCCCGTCTTGTGGCCAAAGGCTATACCCAGACGTATGGGGTTGATTATGCTGAGACTTTCTCTCCGGTGGCCAAGATTAACTCCCTCCGCATTCTTATCTCTTTGGCCGCCAATTTTGGTTGGCCCTTGTTTCAGTTCGATGTCAAGAATGCCTTTCTCCACGGTGACCTGCTCGAGGAGGTCTCTATGGAGCAACCTCCTGGGTTTGTTGCTCAGGGGGAGCGTTCTCAGGTGTGTCGTCTTCGCAAAGCCCTCTATGGTCTTAAGCAGTCACCTCAACCTTGGTTTGGCAGGTTTAGTGATGTTGTGTTACAGTTTGGTATGCATCGCTCCCATTCTGATCATTCGGTCTTCTCTATTCAGTCAGAACGGTGGAAAGTAGTGTTGATTGTGTATATGGATGATATCATTATTACTGGGGATGATCAGAAAGGTATTGATGAGTTAAAACAGTTTTTACAGCGTCAGTTTCACACCAAAGATTTGGTTAAGCTCCAATATTTCGTGGGTATTGAGGTAGCAAGATCCAAGGAAAGGATTAGTTTATCCCAAAGGAAGTATGCACTAGATATTCTATAGGAAACTGGTTTATTGGGAGCAAAGCCTGTAGAGACCCCTATGGATCCAAATGTCAAATTGTGTGTTGATCAGGGGGAGATATTCCCTCATCCAGACCGCTATCGTCGCTTGGTAGGCAAGCTGAATTATCTCACCAATACACGGCCTGATATCTCATTTGCTGTTAGTATGGTAAGTCAGTTCATGTCAGCTCCTCGTCTTCCACATTGGAAAGCTTGTCTTCGTATTGTGAAATATCTCAAGGCTCATCCTGGACGGGGCCTCTTTTATCGTTCAAATGGTCATTTGCATGTTGAGGCCTTTACTGATGCTGATTGGGCGGGATCACCATCTGATAAACGGTCCACAACTGGGTACTGTACTTTTGTTGGTGGAAATTTGGTTACTTGGAAGAGCAAGAAACAAACTGTGGTTGCTCGGTCCAGTGCTGAAGCAGAGTATCGTGCCATGGCTCATACTACATGCGAGGTTGTATGGTTGAAAGCTTTGCTCGAAGAATTGGGGTTTGGCGTACAGTTACCTATCCCTATGTATTGTGATAATCATGCAGCAATACATATTGCTTCGAATCCGGTATTTCATGAGAGAACCAAACATATCGAAGTAGATTGTCATATTGTTCGGGAGAAGATAGATAGTGGCGTGTTGGCTACCCCTTTCGTGTCTACAGGCGCTCAGTTGGCAGATATCTTCACTAAACCTTTATTTAAACCACGTTTAGAGTTGTTATGTAACAAGCTGGGATTTTGTGATATTTATTCTCCAGCTTGAGGGGGAGTGTTAGAATAGTTGGACTAAGTCCCACATTGGTTACTTATGTTATGTAACTAGTCACCACGTAATATAAATAAAAGCTTACTTGTGTTAGGGTTAGTTAACACCCTAAACACTTCTTTCTCATTCTCTAAACAACAGTCCTAATGTAAGTTTCTCTATCTTTGTATGTCTAGTGGAAACATTGTACCGATGTTAGCAATGAGAATGACAAAAAGGGGCGGTTACATCTATAATGGATGGAGATGGCCTCATTTACTGAACATCAATGGCATGTCACTATTGTATTTTTATCATCTATCTTTGATCATCAAGAAACATCCAAAATATGCCTATAACATTATATTAGAGAGATTATGCTTTTCAATATAATAAAGATCATACTGCATTCCTTTCAATACAATTTTATTCCGAAAGCAGAGGATGACAAACCAAAACGTACCAGGCAAAGATGATGAAAATAATATTGGCCAAGCTGCAAGAACCTACAAGCAAATATTGCGTTCATGAGCCTGCATTTGAGTACATCATAGTTGATCTTCGAACTCAAGCTTTGTGGAAAATAACAATTAACTGAAATAGACAATGAACTGCTTAAAGAGGAAGGGAGAAAAGTGAATGAAGTATGAAGTCTAACGATACCAATTACCATAAAGGAATAGGAAACGGGCAGTCAAAAAATTAGGTAACGATTCAAAGATAAAGATAAGCCAGATTATATGATAAAACAAGTTTCATGTATCACTACACAAACAACTGAAAACAGACTTGCAAGTACTTATTCTAGTTCTTTGTTTTCCCATACGATACGTTCTTTGTAAGCATTTAGCGGGTTGCTTCTGCAGCTTTTTGAGCAGGATTGCCAATTTTAGCTTCTGAAGCTCGTTTTTGACATTGTTCCTGATTCACGAACCAAAACTCTAATATTTAAGTTAAATAGAAAAAGGAAATAGATTATGCAGATGAAGGTGGCCACTTAAAGCCTCTACAAGAAGCTCAACTCCTAACACAGACAATGTGAAATAGCACCAGTCATTTTAGTTATCTACTTTGTGGATGGCATGAAGCAGAATTTTAAGCCACTTTGGAGAGTCGATCTGTATTTTAACCAAGAGGTAAACAAAACTATAAGACCAACTCATTAGAGAATTGAAAGCGCAATAATAACGGTTGTGTAAACTCCAGAAACTACATACAAGCCCTTCATTCTACGGTAACATGGCATAGCCAGAGATTTTAGAACTTTAAGAAAATCTTGCAAGTCAGAGAGACAGAGAGTAAGAACTCAACTTGTATTCAGGGTAATCTCTTTTTCTAAGAAGCTTCATGCCATAGGCCTTTAACTCAAGTAAGGAAAGGGATCAGAAAATCTACCAATTCAGGTATGCAATGGTGAAACCTTCCGTAAAGTGTTCAAACTTCAGAAGTGTAACTATGGCTAAAACATTTGCAAACCTTCTTATGGTAAGTTATTGAGCGATCAAGGTCTCTCACTTGCAGCATCAATTGACGAAGTGGTTCAGGTGTAGGCCCCCTCTCAAAAATTATATCTCGGAATATCTTTTTTTTCCTTCTACATTTCCACTTTCATGATCTTTCATCATATGATTCATATCAAAAAAAATTCTAAAAAAAATTCCTAAGGGGGGAAACACTAAGAAAAATTGTTCTCCGTCTCACTTTTCTTCCTTCTCCCCAACCAACTTCAAGTATGAAATCCAGCCTAGACTTTCTAATGGATCTGATGTTCAATATCAAAAGCTGAGGCCTGAGAGCGCAAATGCTAATAATTGGACACAGAGGGAGACAATATAAGCAAATTGAGAGAGAGCCCTGGAGTAGAATAATTTGCTGATGTTTGGATCAAACATATTTTCCGAAGACTCATTTCCAAAAGAAGCACCCCAAAAGCAGCTATGTCCCCTTTAGCTATGTCAAATCTGTTTTGATGCGTTCAGGTGCAACATAGGTATTGCTGATAGCCATTTCAGAAGCCTGTTCCAATGATAATGGATGATGCTTGTTAGCCTTGGCATAAATGGAGAGAGTTTCCCAAATTTATGTGGTCTGTGTTCATGCTTCTGATCAATTAAGAAATGTGTTTAAGTTTACCTTCTGATTAGAATGATTTCAAAACCAGTTTTCCAACTCTATAGACTTGTCTCTAATCACACTATGTAAAAACCGATATGATTCTTCTTCTAAGTTGTAGCAAATAGCTTAATTTAGTCATTCTGTACCTTGAGTTTAACACTGTTGCTTGTGAGGGGCCTCAAAACAGCCAGCCCACAGTCGGAGAGAAGAGGCATAAGTTCTTCATTGAGTAAGATGTGAGCAGCTTTTAAGTTGCTGTGACCAATAGCAGGCGAGCATGTGGAATGCAAATAGCTGAAAGCATAGATTAATCACATTACTTTTTCTTCCTCGTAGTCACAGGAAAAGTAGTAGCATATGTGGAGTAATGGAGGTATACACATTCCCTACTGTCAAACGTTACAGCATTCTAAAAGCACAATGAGTTGTATCAACTAATAGGATACTCTTGGTGGATTTTCTAGCAGCCATTGGTCTTTTTTCCACAGTTTAATTGAAAATAGATTCTCTCATGCTTGTTTTCAAATCAGTTTTTAAAACTCACTGCAACTATTTATGAAATAAAAACATCAATCATTTTCATATCTTATTATTTTTGACGGAAAATTTAACTGAGAATTGGAAAACATCAAAAAAAAATTATGCATTGAGCTCTTTTCCCAAAAATATGTTTTGATAGACATCAAAACAATCTAGGTTTTTTGTTGTTCTTTCAGAAAACACAAATATCCAAGCAAGTCTTACTCCAAATCTAAGTCTGAAATGAACACTGCATTGAGTACTCTGTACTCACTCCAAAGCTCGTACAACGCCAAGAGCAATTCTGAGACATTGGCCCCAAGAGAGTCATATATGAGTGTAAAGCATCATCTAGAGTCAGATTTCTGACATACTCATAAATAAGAAGATGTTGTCTATGATCTCTACCACCACACAATCTAACATCAAGAATGTTTTACTTTTCGCCACCAAAGTTGCATGTTCCAAGCAACGTGAATACCTGAAATCAGCATATCATTAAGTTTTCCAGTCAGCTGGGAAAAAATCATGTTCAGCCGGAAAAAGTCTTGACTCCAGTCAGCTGGGAAAAAATCATGTTTAGCCGGAATAAGTCTCGACACAAAGCAAGAGTTGAGTAGTCACAATATCATGTGTCTCACTGTCTATGATTTACAAAAACTACACCCAAAACCTTGGAACTATCTAAGATTGGAAGTATTTTGCTACAATCAAGTAAGGCACTGAGAAATGCAAAGAATCCACTATCTAAGATTGGAAGTATTTTGATGACTAGAGGCAACTAAGTTAACCACATTGCCACAAGTAAGGAGTACCAATCTTTGAAGAAAACAGAGTTCGTTATTTATGACCCAACCAATAAGCAAACACATGACGGTCCAGACCACTACATTCATCAACTCAACTCCATTTTGCAAGACTCAAAACAAGATATGTCCAACATTGATGACCCTTAGATACCGCAAATTCAAATAATCTAGACTTGGCATTCTCACTACACCCACAATCTCATCTGCAAAAGTTACTTACCTCTAGAACTCACCTTGGTCGGATCAATTATTCTGGCAGCCATCAAATCCTCAATATTCTTCCGTTGCAACATTGTATCCAAATTCAGGGTCATCATTGGAAAGAACCTGCAAAAAAATAAACAGAATGTCATCCCACAAATACATCACGACAGAATATACGTAGGCTCGTGAAGTACTGATGTAGTTAAGTACCTTCTCACTAACAACACTTCCATTATCACCAGCATTCTTGGCAATCAACTTCAGGGGGTAACTCAAAGCTCGCTCCAACTTGCAGCCCCATTGACATTAATTAGCAAGAATCATACAGTAACCATAAATATTGCAGTCAAACATGTGCCTAACTTTCGAACTATATTCTATGATGGACAATTCGTTCCTACACTATTTTGTTCAATCACCTCTATTTTGATTCCAATCTATTGGATGTAACTCAGTTGATGACACATCAATATTACGTAAAGACTCTATTCAAATTGTATCTGAATATCGCAATTCAAAATCACTAAAATTGCACAACCATAACTCCTAGTAAGAGTTACAACATGAAATTACCTTTTCTTCGCCATTCTCAAGGCTATCCTTGATGGCATCAACTTTTGATGCAAGCCTAAGTAGGGTGCATCCACTACCAACAACAATACTTTCCTCAACAGCTGCCTGAATATCAATTTCACAATCAATTGAACCAGAAACCAGAGTCATTTTCACTGCTAACAAATCTGACAAGGAACTACTATCTCTATAAACAAGAAACCAGAGTCTCATGAAAAACTTGCCTTTGTTGCATTGAGAGCATCCTCTACTCTCAACTTCTTTTCTTTTCGCTCTTCAGTTTGTGCTCCAACCTTCAAAATGTCATTAGATTTAATACGCATACCATAAAAAAAGTAATTCATAGACCACCAAGTTATATTGTACAGTTATATAACGCAAGGTGACCTGAATGACGACAACACCTCCAGAAAATTTTGCGATTCTTTCATTACGTTTTTCCTTTTTGTATTCTTGCTCTGCAACCTTCTTACAAAACATGCAGAATAAGTATTCTAACACACGCACACCCCACTATATATACACATACATGCATATAACTGCACGCTCGCACACACATAGAACGAGAATTACACCTCTATAAGGTTTCTAATTTGTGCAACACGTTGATTTACTGCAACCTGGGTGCTCCCATCACCAACAATTATCGTCGAATCCTTGGTAAACAAAACCTTAGCACCATGACCCATGACTTCTTTATCTGCCTTGTCCAAGGTAAGCCCTAACTCATCTCTAATTACAGTTGTTTTCAGGAAGACAAAATTTCCAATTAAGGGGCTGAAAACAGATAGGAAGCCAATGTCGTTACCTTTTATATTTACTACTACAAATAACTTAAAGGCCAGGAGCTTTCTTGTGCAAGATTCAAGGAATGTAGGATAGCAAATGAACACACAGCTTAAAGAATGAAATATGACCTCCAGTCAGAATTATAATGTCGTCAAGGTACTGGCTCTTTCTTTCTCCAAATCCCGGAGCTTTCAGTGCTGCAATTTTCAATGCCCCTCAAAAGCTTGTTCACAACAAGAGTTGCCAAAGCTTCTTGTTCAATATCTTATACAATTATCAAAATCCGGTATTCACCTCTGACATCAAAGTCATTCCAAGCTAACCCCTAAATCAGATTCAGTACATCAAAAAACATAAGAAAAGATCAATCATATGACAAAAAAAAACCAAAAAATTGGACAAATTACAACTAAATTGTAGCATACCTTTGTGGACTCGACCACATGTGATAAAATATATAATTGGCAGCCATGAGAACTACTGTCCCACGCTACAAGCCAAACCCATATTTCTCTCTTTTATTTTCTTCCTTCTTGCCCAATTTCCACAAATCGGTGCACATCAAATCAAATCCATCAAATTAGTGTTAACTGGGATTCTGCCCGTTCTCATGCTAATGTGAATGAACCAAAAGGAAGAAAAAAGAAGAAAAAAACTGTGAACAAGAAGGTTTATGAGTTGTTCTCTAGTTCTAGTAAAACAAGTGCAAGTATGTCATAGCCCGTTGAATGCATCTAGACACAAGCACTAATCAGGTTTTCACTGCATTGTAACTTCACGTAAAATGATAGAGACATGTGACAACAAGCCACAGAAATCAAGTGCTTACAGCATAAACTATTCACGAAGGTGCAAAGAGATTAAGGTAACCAAAGTAATTTGGGAAAAGTGGCATATAGCATATCGAAGTAGAGGTACCTTAGTTCCCTGCATCTCCGTGACAACATTTAGCAGCCTTCGGTATTGATCCCTTGCTTCTGGATACTAAACCATGGACTTCACCCTGGCAAGGGCTTTTTGCAACTGTTATTTTGTTTGCTTTCTGCCTTCTTTCAGGAAATCATAGTCATCCTCAGTTGAGGATGTATCTTGCTTGCTAGATCCCTAAGCAAGTGCTTCTTGTTTAAATCCCCACAAACCACTCCCTTTCCATCTCCATCGCAAAATTACCTTATCTACAATCCCGACGAACCAGGTTATCTTCCTATATTCTTCCTCACCTGATGTCCTTTCACATGTGCCTGTCCAACATAAAAGCACAAAATACATTTAAAGAAAACAAAGCAAACTTAAGAGAAGGATTTGTAAGGAAGAACATGAATAAGCAATTGGAAAGAGCCAAGGAACAGAATCATCTCATTGACATTGAAAAGGCCGATATATTTCTGTTTCATAAGAGATTGAAAGAAAGCATATGAGGACTGAATTTCCAATGCTTCCACTGACACATACTGAACTGCATGGAACATGTTGAAATTCTATGAAACATACTGACTGATACATAGGGTAGTTTGGACACCTATTAGAAATATCCAACAATGAAGTTTCCAACACTCCCTCAATTCTTCTGACATATAATTCTGTTATGGCTACATTTTCAAAATGTTTCCAAACAGTTTCCTTTTCCTAGCTAACCGAAAAAAGTACCAAAATACAGTTTTGTCCCTTCAAAAGAACCATAACTTTGTTAGAAGAAAGACAACAACTTCACACCTGAACTTTCACAACTTGCTGCCGTAGTGTTAAAAAGTCTTTCCTTCCCTTATAACTCCGGAATTTATTTTGTATCCGTGTTGCTGTAGCATGCACAGGCTCATCATGTCCCAGCCTGCTAGTCCTGACAGCAACAAGTGAAAGAGCACGCTCATCTGACATTCCTAATTTATTTTCATTGTACTCTTTGAGCTGCTTTCTTTGGAATGACTGCACTCTGAAGACTTGATGAATGCACAGCAGCTTGAGTAGCATTACAAACAGCAGCTAATGAATCCTTCAGTGACCCATGTGCCATGTCCCCACCACTGGTTGGAGTAGCCGTTCCTTCTCAAACTGTTTGTACAGCTTGGACACTAGAAATTTCAACAGCCTCACCCTCTATGGTATCTTTCAACTGAAGTGTTGTAAGGTGAGAGCTCAAGGCAGATTCTGCCAGATAACCGGCAATCCCTTTGTGCCCATTGCTGGAAGCTAGATCTGCTGCTGTTTGTCCAGAGGGGTAAATAGGATTTGGATCTGTCAATGCATCAGGAGCTGCACCGAGGGACATAAGGAAACCAACTGTTCTCTCCCTAAGTAGGAAGGACGTTACTACCAAAAAAATAAAAAGAAATGCAAAGGAAGGATTTCCCAAAAAAGCAAATTAAATGTTGAGAAAGGCTGACACTCATTTTTTCTCTAAGTTCCCTTGTCCCAGCGAAGCAACACAAGATCCTTAAAGATACATATACTCACCGAGTACAGCTATGAGTACCAACCGGCGCCGTAGAGAAATCATATTGACGGCCACACCGGGCCGTCTCCGGCCACCGGACGGCCAATCCGAGCCGTCCAAAAATTCTTAAAAAAAAAAAACCGAGGCCTCTTGTGTTGCTTCTCTAATGTGTGTAGGGTGCAGCTGGTGCTTGATCTAAACACCCTATTTTTCGTGTATAGATCAAGCTTGATTCCCGCTTAGGCCTCGGTTTTTTTTTTTAGAATTTTTGGACGGCTCAGATCGGCCGTCCGATGGCCTGAGACCTATGTTACATGGACTCGGGTGCAAGTATCGGGTGCGGGTGCGAGTCCAAGAGTCGGACCTTCCTAAACTTAAATCTTAGGATACGTGGATATGTGTCCCCAACTCAGGTACGGGTACGGGGACACGTCCTGAACTCTTTTTTGTATTATATATTGCATAATTTTCCCAGATTATGTTCTGTAAACTATGTTTACAAATGCAGTTAAACAACAAAGGGTTAAGAAAATTATGTTTTTGCTATTTCCCTATTTCTTGTCTTTGTGAAATACTGGAAATATCGCTTTTCTAGTCGATTTGATAGTCCTTTTCTGTAAGTATCTTAACAGTTAGAGGATCCGAGTGTCCAAAAGGATACGAGTGTCGGACACATCGACACGGGTACTTGAGCCAAAATCAGGGATCCATGTAACATAGCCTGAGACTGCCTGGCCCAGCCGTCGGTATGATTTCCCTACGTTTTGGTCGGTACGTATATCATTTTCGTATACTCACCCCAGCTTACTTTGGTTTTGCATTTTAACTACTCCGGATATCTCAAACGTTCGTCCATATTTTCTCTTTTATTCCTTTTTTGGAACTAACTGAGATCTTTTGTTTGGTGGAACACATTTCAAAAACACTGTTCACTGAAGTAGATCATATGTTGATCCAATCAAAGGGCACAATGAATTTGAAACTTTGTCCATTCGTACTTTTTGAGATCCTTTGATTGGTACAAAAATTTCAAAAGTTCCATAATTACATTACTCGTTGATTCAATTAAAGGCCATAGCAGCCAAAAAATAACAAACAAAATGATGCAAGAAATAAACAGACAAAGTAAGACAGAGGGAGCATATAGGGATAACGATTATACAACAAACAACAGAACCCATATAGTCCCCAATTATTGGGGGTATGGGCGGGGGAGGATTGGACATAGGCCTAACCTTTGGCAATATGCACAAAGTGGCTGCTCTCAAAATACCACTGAAACAGTGGCCCCTCCTATACCTATTTTGCAAAGGAACCATACCCCAAATCAAAGCCAAATGGCATCAGAGACGGCAAGTCTAGAGACCCAATTCAATTTATGTGCACATTACCATGCTTCCTTAACACAAATAAACAATAAAAACATCAAGGTCCTTACCTGCAACATGATGCTGCCCAATGGAGTGTTGTCCACCCATTCACATCACGGAAGTTGACACTAACACCACAAGCTAGTGTGGGAGGTATAGCCCAATCGTAACCAAGTGCTGCCGCAAAATGTGGCACACCTTGGCCCTCATCCAATACACTTGGGCCTTTTCCTCCTTCAGCAACCTTATGAAGAAGCCATACATGTAGCTTCTCCTTTGACAGCTTTTGTAGCATATGCTCCTTTACTTTCTCTAGAGAGAATTCTTGTTCTGAGGTAAGCAGTAACTTTTGCTCCCGCTCATTGTTATCCCCTTTTAGTAGAGAACTGATTTTACAATTCAGATGAGAATTCTCAACAGTGTAACTTGGGGGACTCGCAGAGTCCAGGGATAACAATTTTCCAAATTGCATATGAAGAAGAATTTCATTCATACTGCCACAATATATATATATATATACACACACACACACACTTTTATTTTCAAATGAGGAGGTACCTCTCTATTTCTCCCATTTTCTGATCGAATTTTGATAATCCAAGCCGCTCAATGTATTTAGAACGTGATTTTAAAAGTACCCGCGAGAAATCGGCAAAAAAATTGACCTGGATGGGCTTGATTTGAGCAGTTTTTATTTGAACTGTTCGATAAAAACATAACAAAAACTGTTCGGATGAAGCCCTTCCCGATTTTTTTTTTTTGCTAATTTCTCGCTGGTACTCTTAAAATCACGTTTTGAACACATTGAGCGGCTCGGATTATTAAAATTCGATCGGGAAAGGGAGGTCTTCATTTTATTAAAATGAGGTGGTCCTTAGGATAAGGGGACTCTATATATATATATATATATATATATATATATATATAGGGAAAGGGAGGTTTTCATTTTATTAAAATGAGGTGGTCCTTAGGATAAGGGGACTCTCTATATATATATATATATATATATATATATATATATATATATATATATATCCAAAACATCTTGAACATTGTTATTAACTCTGTACTCAAACTCTCGCACTTCACTACATGCCAACCTATTGGAACACGTTACGTAGAAGGGTACCCTTCCAGCCTTGTGTAATGGAGTATGGTAACGAAGCACGCCATCTACTACTATCTCAACTGGAACTTCTACTTCTCCAAACATGCATGACTACTTACAGTTCTCCACATCACTCATCAGAAATCTTCCTGTAATCAAGACCTGAGCATCAACAACGTGACAAGACCAAAAAAAATTACATTACTTAGTGATACAACATTCCTTGATCGTTCATTTTATTGTTACTGTTACTGAAAAGGTGAGACAGTCAATAACCCCGTTGAAATCACCGTCGAAATTGCAGAACAGTACAAAATACCTTAATTTCCGAGCGTGTATATGCCCAGTTTGGTGAGAAATCAATAATGCTAAAGAGCTGACCCTGCAACAGAGAGGGACCCAGCATATAGGGTTCTAAGTCCGCCTGAGGGGAAATGCTGCAATCATCTCCTCCATCCTCAGCTTCAACAGTTTCCCAGTAGTTCCCAGAGCTGGACTGCACACGTGATTCATTTACATCTCCTAATTCTTTGCTCATCCATTTGTCAAAGCCATCAAGCTTCTTTAGCTCTTGTTTTAGAAGGCCATCAAGATGAGGCTGTTTCAAAGGAGAAGGTTTAGCTTTTCCCTCTACTGTTGAATTGCACTCTAATTCAGATATCAGTGCACTTCCACCTTCTGCGCACGTGGGCTGTATCTGAAGATCATTTTACAGAGCAAATAGATTAAACTACTGACAAAGCTAACATATTGCATCTGCAACTTCCTTAAAAATAGTTTAATTTTGAAACCAAAATAAAAGACATAAGGACATTGGAGACATACAAGAAGACATGATCTTTAAAGATTTGTAAACAAAGAAAAACCTATAATCTGGAAAAATCAGAGCTTAGCACATCTGAAGGGGTTTAGACAACAGACTTCACAAACAGTTATAAGCAGGGCCACATCCAAATGCATGAGTAAGATGATTTGGAGATAAAAGTACAGCAATTCTGGAGATAATGATGCCATTTTGTGCTGAATGGCATCATTATCAGTGGATCCACGTTCCTCCCTGTATGTATCTCTTAGTGAGAGGTAAACACCAAATGCACAACAAAATTTGTGCTCAACACCACTGCATTTGGATGCTGAATGGCTAAGAGTATGCTGAATGGCATCCCAGTACAAAATTTGACTAATTCACTGTACTTTGTGAGAGGTAAACACCACTGCATTTTTTCTGTGCATAGCATGGGTACTGTGCTTGTATTGAAGTATGTGGGTGTCAACTTACAGTTGTTCATGGTCCTACAGTTTACCCTTTTACATTGAAGAATCAACTTTTTTTCATAAACAGTTCAGTTTTCAGTTTTCATGAATACAGGTGTCTTTCAAGATTTGGGGCATCCTTATCTGGAATCTCCATTGATCCAAAAGTAATGTTCAAAATGCGACTTGCACACGCATCATGTGTGCCCCGACCTCTAGTATTTCATGAATTGTGAATAAGAAACCTAAGTTTACAGAAACATTGCAGGCACTTTATCTAGAAATAAAAGATTCTTAAATAAAAGAATTCATAAAACAATTAATTTTAGCGCACGTTCCACAAAATTTTGGAAGCTTTGTTCATCTCTATGATAGATGTGCTACTACTTGTACTGCCATGCTCATATGTTGCATATGATTAGTTGTGAAATGGGATAAAGGTGTCAACTGTGTTTGCTGCCGTATTCGTGCCGGTAAGAGTATAAGTGTCCATTTAAGACAGGATTAGATTTTTGGTTCGCAATAAAAAGTATAAGGTCAATTTATATTGAAACATGAACTCTACTTTTTAGTCTTCTGATATCCTAGCCTACACTTTTGCCTCCAACACATGCATGGGCCTGTATATTAATGAAATTCCCAAGGGATAATATTGTCTTTTCCGTTTGAGTAGCCAGATCCCGTTGTTAGTAATTTGTTTTAATCAACGGGTATCTGTAATCTTAACGTGGGGAGATTAATAAGTATTTAATATCATGGAGCTCGTAATATAATTGAGATAAGGACGGGAGTGCAATTATAATTCTGTAGTGGGGTGAATTATAATTAGTGAAATAAGAAGTAGAATCCTAGTGGGATTAGGTTTTCTTATTTACACTGGGAGCCCTGACTTATTACTCCTTAGGTCCCTATCGTAGCCCTATATATATACGTTATGCTCTCTAGGTCAAATTAATGTTTTTCTATTATTCAGTAAATAGAGGCAGGCTTAGAGAGAGCAAACAGATCACGAAAGAGTCCACACTCGGTTCATGTTCTAGACGTGTGGGGAATACGGTAGAAGATCGTAAGGTACGGTCGAGCAGTATTCGTGGTTTATAGCAAGACGTGCTATAACAAGTTCAACCAGCGTTCGTGTCGCAGGGAGTTGTGGTAAAACCCTAATTCCGCCTTGTAGGGTTTTTATTTCTGTTGTCTAATCTGTACGCGTCATTACTGGGTCTTGGGGATTCGGTTTCCCAACACCCGTGCCGGTGACAATATCAATGCTTGGACCCTGTGAGATTGAAACGAAATTTATTAAGCTACTAGATATTAAAAAGCTAATGAAGAAGTTAACTGAACCTTCAACTGTAGTAAAAAGAGGAAATTGTTTGAATATTATAATCAGGCTATTCCAGTCAATCCCACACTGCCTTTTCTTTTTCACGTCTCTTTTTCACCGTAAATCAATACACCCATTTTTTCCACAAAAAGTTTGCCTAGCCAATCACCATCCTCCAATTATTCAGCCCAGTTCCCCGAAGAGACGGGAATGGGTGCTTGAATAATCTCAAGATACCCCATTCTTTATATTTTGATTTTGATGGTGAGTCTTAGGATACCTTTACGCAACTCATTGCGTAAATTGAAAAGGGAAAACTAGAAGTTTCACAGGGGGCCTCCTCAGAACTTTGGCATGTTAACTTTGTGTTCGAGACTGTAAGCTTTATTGATGAATACGACTTTGGCTTTTCAAAGCAATGTTGTCCGTCACAAGGTCAAAAGTACCCTTAACAAGCACCTGGTTAAGGGTATGGGATTTGTAATTTGAGTTCACCAAAAAACTCTGCATAAATCTTGCACATTGTGTATAGCATAACATATAGCAATTGTTAAAAACAAATTTATCCTAGGAACACATAGGACCAAAACACAGATTTGTTAACAACTTAATATGTCTATCTTTCATGTCTCCGTGTTTTTAATATGGGAATTAGATGAATCAAACACTTGGACATATACATGCACAATGTACCCAATCCCCATACACGAGCCCATATAAGATGAGTTCTTCTTATCATCAAATGGGATGAGAGTATTTGGGGCAATAGCATGGGTGTTCCCCTAATATTGACCCAAGAATAGAAAGATGTGCCAATGTGATTAAAAAATGCTACCAAACACTAAGCAAATGCTATAATATAAAGAAACCAACAAAAAACGCATAAACCCTAAAAAGACATAGTTAAGGAAATTAGGGTTTTGTAAGAAGCCTAGCGTACTCTCTAAGCATGTAAAGATATAATATGGGAAGAACAAAAAGAAAAAGGCGTCAATCAGAACTACGGTCCTCTAACAAACAACATACTCCAAGCCCTTGACTATACGATAAATCAAATGCAAAAACAAGACAAAACCTATGTGTCCACAAACAACATAAAACGCAAAAATCCCAAATGCGCATGCTTATGTAACTTTATAGTAATTATTTAAAACACAAGCCCAGAAGAAGAGAAAAGGGGCAAGGACATTAGTGTAAGGACTAGCAAACAACGATGGCAATCATGGAGGAAATTATTATATGATTGAAAATTGCTACCAAATGCAGTATAGCAACAAGAGAAAACAACAATTCCATCAAAATTAAGTTTCTGCAACAAGCAAAATTCACCAAGCCCTAAAATACAGGATTTCTAAAACCAAATAGAAAGACCAGACAAACCCTATTCCTCCATAAACAACATAAAACGCTCAAACCCTAAAACAACATAGTATTGAGGAAATTAGGGTTTCGCAAGATGCGTATCGCACTCTCTAGACTAGGTGTTAACGGTCTAGAAAGAGTAAACAAGACATAAATCAAAACTAGGGTTCTGTATATACCACGCCCTAAAATAATGGATTTCCATAATCAAATATGAAAACAAATCGAAACCTTAAATATACATACCATAGTTGTCAAAAGAATGCCCAAGTGCGCGCCTAGGCCCCGGGCGAGGCGAGGCACACCCTAAACGCCTTGCCTAGCCCCAAGCGAGGCGACTTGAACAAGGCGTAGGGTAGGCGCACAAAGCGAGAAAAAGCAACCAGGCGAGAAGCGAGAAAAAAGCGTACTTCTTTTAACTTTGATTCACAACCGTTGGATCCAAGATTTAGGTTAAACATATACCTCAGTTGTTCGAAGGAGTAGTGAACTGATCGAATTCTCTGGGCCTCTCTCTCTATATCGAACAGCAACAGCAAGTGATCAATTTCTCTGGGTCTCTCACTCTCGATCGATTGATCAACAGAGGTACTCTCTCCATCGACTCTATCTCTGAATCAACAGTTCTCTCCATCGACACTCTCTCTAGTCTATCCAATAACACACTCTCTTTCTCTCTATGAATCAACAGCTCACTCTCAGTCTCTCACCCCTCTCCTCCTCCTCCTCCTCCTCCTCCTCCTCTCTCTCTCTCTCTCTCACAGATATTATATCGACCCAACCCCCTAACATGTATCCCCCAATGTGTCGCAACCCCCCAAGCGTGTCAGGGTCGTGTCCCATGTCTGTGTCGGTGCTACATACGACATTACTCTCTCTCTCAATGTTCTAAAAGTCGCTAGGCACTAGTCGGGCAGTCGGCCACCGTCGAGATATTAATCGGGCAATTAATCAATGCATATTCATTAGTAATCGGCGATTAATGGTTAGTCGGACCTAATCGGATAGGCCCTGCTAGCGATTAATCACCAACTAATCGCCGATTAATTCCTTGTTTTAGATCACTGCTCTCTCTCTCTCTCTCTCTCTCTCTCTCTCTCTCTCACACACACACACATAATCTGTCCTCAAAAGCAACACACCGTACCACTCACCATTATCAACGGCAGGAAATACGCTACAACATTGGTTGCGTCGGCAACATGGTCTATCTTCCTCTCTTTAAAATTTGTATGCATTCTCACACAAATCCTTGCATGAATTGAATCTGACTGGTTTAACCGACCAACCAAACGTGTCAGCTCAGTCAAGTTAAAACTTGAAGATCGGTCGACAACGGTTGGGCGCTTTGAGAACCCGACATATTCAGTATGGATGGTGGGTTGAGGCTAAACCCGACCCAAACTGACCTGTAATCACCCCTACACCCAATAACATGAATGAGCCAACAATCTCCAACAATAACAGAAACAGTCCTTGATCAAGTTGGGCAGAAGGAGAAGGAAGGAAGGAAGAAAGAAAGAAAGAGAGAAAGAACAACCAGAGGGACCACATTACATTTTGTAAACTCTGCGTCTACGTAGCACGCACACTTCACATGAGGTCACATATTGTGGTCGGACACATTTGCACACCTTTACATAGCCGACTCTAAAATCAGAAGTGTCCCATACTTTTCCCAATTTTTCCATTTGGACACTCCGGGGACACTCTAGAACATGCTAGGACACACTATGGATACTCTTGGGGTCTTCTTGTCGTGTGGTAGATGATGGTTAATGGAATATAAAAGCCACATGTGAATGATATGACAACTTTTTACGGAACCCTTGCGTAAATTATGTACCGAAAAACATGGCAGATGATATATATGGTCTTTTGATTTTAAATAGAGGCTTGTTTTTTGTTATGTATTTATATAATAAAACAGACACCGTTTCCTAAGCATGTCTGACGCATCCTAGGACACATACATGAGAAACATAAGGCAAGCTTGGACACATACATGAGAAAGATAAGTCAAGCTTGGACACACACCCACGCCTAAGACACATACAGAATCCATGTATCACAGTTGAGGAGCAAATGTTTTGTTCTGTACTGTTTTGTGAAAATTAAAAAAAAAAAAATGAAACCAATATTAAGCAATCATGTACAAACGGGAAAAGAAGCAGCAAAAGAAGAATCAACTGCATTGGACGAAACGTTGAGTATCCAGTACCATACCTTCCCATGGGAACAAAATCTCCAAGAGCAAAAACCAACCCGAAGACTGCAATTGCACCTCCTATTCCAATCTATCAAAAAAGTTTGAATTACTTCTCCTATATGAAAGGCATTCCCAACTTGCAGTCAAGGTATTGAAGTACATGTCAATGCAGGGAATTACCTTAGTTCCAAGTCCAACTGTACTACGGTCTGATTCAACCAGCGCATCATAGTCAATTGATTCATATTCTTTACTTTCATCAATCTTTTTCTGCTCAAGTGCAGACCTGAGCAGCATACAGCACAACTAAAACTCATGAAAAAATTGCATAGAGAGAAAAATAAGAAGAAAATATAGCAAGATTCAAAGATAGATAATCAAGTCCTTTGTGATGTTTATCCCTTCATCTCTTGAAGCTCCAGTGATGCCTAAGTAAAATTGCAGAAAAGCTGAAAAATAACCGCAAAGGGGTAGCATGCATACTATAAAAGGAAACTTCTTTGGCTCTAAATGTACTTTTATTAATTGAAATTTGAAACCCATTCTAAACCTACAACGGATATCGTTTGTGAAAAAAAGCTATTATTGGAATTTGAATGATCAACATTTGTCGGTTAACTACTGTTCCAAAACTTCCATTGTAAAGACCTGTAAATTTCCTATTTAATTTTTATATTGTAGTAAAAGAAAATAAAAGAAAAGGAAAAAGGATGAAAATGGTTTAATTATGAATGTGGGGGTCTTATGTGCAAGGTTTGGAAAGTCGTGGGTGCTAGTGTAATTGTGCATGTGTGTGCCGTGTATATGTATATACCTGGGATTCTTTTTTTTCATTTTCTTTACTCTTTAACTCATCTCTCTCTCGGTCTCTCAATCTCTCTCACTCTCTCAACCAAAAATTCGTCTCCAAACCCAAAACCCACAATAATCAACTCCCAAACCATTTACTACTCGCATTTTGGGACTCGTATCTCGTTGGACAAAGCTTGGTTTGGTGTATTTTGTTCGATTTGGACTCCGGAAGCTAGGGCTTGCTCCATTTCTTCGATTTGTGTTTGGGTACTCGAGGTAGGGAATTCTACCTCTCTTTATATGTTATTTGGGTTCTCTTATGTCCTATTTGAGTACCTCCATGCTTTGTTTGAGCTTGTATTGATTGTGGTTTGGTCTGGACGAAAATCTGTTAACTTATGAAAAATCGCCAAAATTTCTGGATTCCTACCGGTAGGACATTTTTTCTCTACCGGTAGAACCTTGTTTTCGTGATATCTTGTACTCACTGCTTTGTATTTGTACCGGTAGGATTTGTTCCCTACCGGTAGGAATGCTAAATTTTCCAGGACCTTACCGGTACTATTTGTTTTTCTACCGGTAGAATTTTTGTAAGATGAACTTTGACTCCGCTGTTTCCAGTTTGTACCGGTAGGTGCCAAATTCCTACCGGTAGGCCACTGTTAAAAAGTCAGGTTCCCCTGGTGCAATGAAACCCATTTTTCCCAAAGCTAGTCCATCACATGTTAGGCATTAAAACTCATTCTAATGAGTTTATTACAAAGTGTGGGTGACTTTTACATTATTTAATTGTTAAACCACGTGGGTCCGAAATGTACAAGCACGTTGAACTGTACGAGGAAAATGGGAAATTCTTGGCTTGGAATATGTACGAACAATACGCTTGAGCTTGTGAACGACGCGCGAACAATCAGGGCCCATCGACGGGTGGGTGACCTGGCAGGGGATATTCAGGGTCCCATAATTAGCCTGGCAGGAGCTAATGCTCAAAATAAACATTCAAGGCCTAACCTTCAAGGTGGGTGCTTGGCAGGGGATATTCAGGGTCCCAAAATTAGCCTGGCAGGAGTTTCGGCTCAGACACATAAAAGCTACACGATATGTTGAGACACAATTCGACGAGTATGATTTATGGGTTGAATAAAAGAAAGATTGGGGGATTTTGGGACACTCGTTCATGATAATTGTGCTTCCTCTGTTGTCTTGATCTTCCATTGTTCATTCGTTTGTCTTGCTCATTTGCATATAGAGTTTGTGTAGACTTTTCTACTGAGCTAGTGTAGCTCAAGCCTATATTATTTTCAGGTGCTAATCCGGGACCATAGGTTGCATTGCCTGGAGTGCTTGACGTGTGGTCACTACTTTTGAAAGCTGACCAAGGAGTTACTTGTCCATCTTCGTAAATTTCATTTGAAAGATGTATTTGTAACTAAAATTGTAATTCTTTTGACTTGAAATATTGTATCCATTAATACTCTTTTGAATTTCGATACTTTTGATAATTTGGGGCCGTTGAGCCGATGTTGTAATATTTTGGAACTTTATGGATTTGGAAGTATTTACTTGGGAATGAGAATACGGCGATATCTTTTGGGTACCGTACGGATATTAGTGAGGATTTTTATTATGAAAATCTTTTATATTTATGTTGAAAATTCAGGATGTGACATCCATAGCCTCAATTAGTTAATGGTATTACATCTGACAAACAAATTACAATTGCGAAAGGATAGCTGCATTAACAGACAAACTCTTTTGGAGAACACTAGTGCCTTGCCAGTCACTATCTCTGCCCGGCAGCAATGAATAGACACAACACATCTAACCTAAACAACCATTCGCCGAAATTTCAAACAAAATGGACTTATCGCCAGAGTATGAAGACTATCAAACCACAAATGACTAGTACCCAAAAAAAATATGTTTTCGGAATGATATCTGCCAAACATCTTCACCTAGAAAAAAATGAGAAACTGCCTCTGAGGCTCTACATTAGTTGGTTAAGAAAAGTTGTTCTAGGAAATAAAATCACTCTCTCAAATGTTAGCATCTTTATCACACAAGTTTGCCACAAGCAGCAAGATGCACGTCCTTTTGAAAATAGTATTCTCATCTCTTTGACCCTAGTTCAACCACATTAACTAAACGCCAGAGACTATTAATCAAGTACAAAACTTAATGAGACATTTACAAGATTACGAAAACGAAAGGATGTCTAGAATCAAAATCAAATTTGTTCATATAAAACATAGAAATGGAAATCCTCACTTCATCTGCAATTAACTGATCAATAAAGTAAATCCACAGAATTATAATGACGGCTGGGAAGAAGAGAAGAGTGTACGGCCATTTAGGTTATCAATTGGTCGCATTATAATCAACTAGAGGCTGGGGCACACGCGATGCGTGTGCAAGTCAGATTTTGGCCAAATTTCTAAACATTCGATAAAATAATAAACATGAAGAAATTTTGTCAAAATTCAACTTGCACACGCATTGTGTGTGCCCTGGCCTCTAGTTCCAATAAAGAGGCCAGGACACGCATCGAGTGCAACAGCCTTCATAGAGACCGCACGGCCATACTCACATCTCAAGAGCCTCTTTATTGGACAGGCACATGTGTTGCTTAAGAAAGTTGGTTTTTGTTAAAGATCTTAAAATTGTTTGCCACCCGTTATGACTATCCTAAGCACAAATTTTTTGTTTTACGGAAATCGCCAAACTAATTCAATTCCATGTTTTATGCTAAACAAAGGCTGGGCACATGCAATGCGCGTGCAAATTGAGTTTTCAAGACTACCCAGCACAATGAAATTGCCATCAAATGAAATAAGAATGTAAAAGTTAAATTAAGATTTAAACTTCATAAGGCGAAACATAAAAAACCATAGAACTCATATGGCAACACCCTCTTTTGGGGGTTCATGTCAGTTAATCAAACACGCAAGAGAGAGAGAGCGAGAGAGAGAGAGAGAGAGAGAACCCAGATTGAATAGGGGAGAGAGACCCAGATTGAATAGAAACTTACTTTCTGAAAAAAAAAAATGAATCTGTGGGGAGGCGGAAAAAAAAACTGTAGAAACTCATATGCCAACACCAATTATACAAAACCCAAATTGAATAGAAACTTCATATGCGGATAAAAAAAGAATAGAAATTTTGAAAGGAAACAGAACTGCAATTGAGTAGGGAGAGCGAGAAAGAGAGAGAGATATTTTAACGTGATTTGAGGGGGTGGTGATAAGGGTGGGTAGTTACCAATTCAGTTTTTTACAAATTTGTTTTTTTGTGTTAAAATATCCAATATATCCTCATAGTTAATTGTTTTGTATTATGTAGGTTTGTTTTAGAGGGTATTTTTGGAAAAGGAAAATACATGACAGAAGGGAGACACCAAAGTGGTGCTCTCCCTTTATATATTAGTATAGATATGTGCAGGCATAATGCATACCTGCAGGATACAGGTTTATGGGTGTCTGTGCATATAGGTTTGTGTGCAGTGTTCTAAATGGCCGCCTACACGGCACCTAGGCGCTCAGCGGCAGCTCAGCGCCATGATTTCACCCTCGGCGGCTCGTTCGGTGGACAGAGAGATTTGACGGAACTGGGCGAGGCTTGGCCGAACTTAGCGGAGCTTGGCAGCTAGGCGGCTAAGGGAGATTTGGCGGGAGCTAGGCGGCTGTCTTGGCGAGCTTCGCGGAGCTTATTGCCCTAAAAATATTAAAATATATATTTTTAAAAAAAAACTCAGCGGCGCCAAGGCGCCTGCCGCCCGACTAGCGCCGAGCGCCATTTAGAACACTGTTTGTGTGTGTGTGGCATTTACATATTACTGAGAGCACCCGCATTTCTGTGTGTGTGTGTGTGAGAGAGGGAGATAGAGAGAGAGAGACTCAAACTATTATCTATGACATCCCAGTCGTCCGTACAAAAGAAAATACAAAGACCAACCCACAAATGCGCTTAAGACAATGTTTGAGTGCGGATGGAGTCCTAATCTATACAAAAGCCATTTCTTCCTTAGAAAACAGTTTCATGAACCATAAGAAAACTGTTCCTAAGAACATGCAATATACAGAAAAATAGTCAAAACATTTCTTTCTTAGAAACCAATTTCATGAACCATAAGAAAACCATTCCTAAGAACATGCAGTATACGAAGTAGTAGTCAAAACATAACACCTTTTAACAGCCTTCAGCCGCTCTTCAAACTCAAGATCCATGGCAATATTGCTTGATTTTCCATCATTTTGAAAGCTTAACCCAAGTGCCCCTAGAAGGAAAAGCCACCTTCATATAATAAGTCTAAGAAACCCATCACTTTGAAAGCTTAACCCTGGTGCCCCTAGAAGGAAAAGCCACCTTCATAATAAGTCTAAAGTCTAAGAAACCAGAACAGGACCCAAATAGAAAATCCTAAAGTTATTGGAAATAAATAATGATGGAAAAATGGCCCTACAAACCAGAGGGATCACCTTGGTTACACTATTCCTTGGATTAAAACTGTCGGAAACCTAACCTAAAATGCCAAACATTGGGAAAATCAGGCACAAAGAAGTTGGAGCAGTATAGATCAGTACCTCTCACCACCCATCCCATTGAATCCAACCCATAATACAAAGAAACTTTCAACTCCATAAACTTTTGAACCAATCTCTTGGGTCACCAACATGGGTCCATAATGTCTATCCTATAGATCCCTAATGTCTTCATATTTGTTCTCCAACCCTAGAATACATTCCAAACAAATAATCCACAACACTGCATAAACTCCACATCTCCAAAAACTCAAGCTTTGGGAGTTGGCCCTAGAATCAAACTCCCTAAATCCATGGGAAGCATATCGGTATACACATAGGGCACGAACCAATCCACCTCTAACAGGGGAGCAACCTCCAATGTAAGGTAAAAGCAATAGGGCAAAATAGGTAATCCCAGCTCTCCGCATCCATTGTACACATGACACTCCAATGAGAGCATAAATATAATCTGGTCTTCAACAACTAAGTCTTCTACAAGAAGACTTCAAACACAACTGAAATAGAAAACATAAAGCACCTACTTCACTTATTTGGCTTACGCAGTAAAAGATGCTGATTTTACCCCTCAGTCATACCATTTATCCATTTGAAGAAACAAGACTATGAAAAGGGGATACAATAAAGAGGAAGGCGAAGCAACCATTATCTTTTTATCATCATCTGGATGTGTTGAAAAATAGTAATTTTGAAAAAGCTTAAAGGACAATGCCCATGCTTCAGACATATTTGGGCAATACTCAAACATGGATTCATTATATAAAGAATCTAGGTAACTACATGGACGAGACATAAAAGACAATAATCCAAATAACAAAATGAATGATTGCCTTACTGTTTATGGAGCCCGGCTGTCTAGTAGATGTTTTCCTGCAACAAGTGACAACAATGACAAAAAAGCCATAAGAATTAAACAAGTTTAGTACACTGCAGACACATTAGATAGTAGAGATATCAAAGGAAGATGAGTAAATTACAGTAAACCCCCCTCAACTAACCCAAATTTTCACTTAACCCCTCCGACTACAAAAGCCAACAGTGTGCACCCTCTAACTATCCAGAATTGACACTTAACCCCCTTTTGTTAGGTCTCCGTAGGAAAAATGCACCGACGGCCGTCTCCGACCACCGGACGGCCGATCCGAGCCGTCCAAAAAAATTTTAAAAAAAAACCGAGTGGGCTAACGCGGGAATCAATGGCATCCGATGTGCGTAAGTGCTCGATCTAAACACCCCATTTAAATTCTTGGGATGTTTAGATCGAGCACCTACGCACGTCGGATGCCGTTGATTCCCACGCTATCCCACTCGGTTTTTTTTTTTTAAATTTTTGGACGGCTCGGATTGGCCGCCCGGTGGCCGGAGACGGCCATCGGTGCATTTTTCCTACGGAGACCTAACAAAAGGGGGTTAAGTGTCAATTCTGGATAGTTAGAGGGTGCACACTGTTGGATTTTGTAGTCGGAGGGGGTTAAGTGAAAATTTGGATTAGTTGAGGGGGGTTTACTGTAATTTACTCAAGGAAGATTGCACCAATCAAGGAAAGAAAAGAAGGCAGTCTCTTTCGAACTGGAACCTAATTGTACTAAGAAACTAGGCAGCCATATCAGGTTTTTCTTTTTTTGGTTACTTTCCTCTCTTTCTCAGATCTTTTATTAGTGCTTCTATATTAACCACAAGCATTTTGCTTGATGCTAATCCAACTAAAAATGAAGTTTTGAAACACAAAATAGAATAAGAAATGGTTACATCACGGAAATTCTGTTTGAAAATTCAAAGTTTCTGGTTGAATACCTTGCTTCTAATACTGCATCCTGCTCCGCACGGGAGGTTGTCACTTTGTGTGCCTGAAAATTAAAATGAGAAAGCAATGAAACTTCAACGGTCTCAACTTTCAATCTGGCTACAATCTATTCAATCAATAATATCATTAAACCTACCATCGAATGTAATTGGTACTTCCATCAAGAGACATTTCCCCTCCAATTTTTTGACATAATATTTTAAGTTAATAGAGAGGGTTGAACATTTCTTGTATAAAATAAAAAGAGACGGCAGAAGGAATTAATTTTGCTGATACTTCTGCATTCTGTGGGAACAACAAATGCCACATACGATTCAAAGGTGAATGCACAAGTGGCAACTAGTTGGGACCCTAATGTAATAACGCTAAAAAATTCCACACAAAACCCCAACCTATCAATCAATTCTTTCAGAGTAAAGTAATAGTAGTTTACAACCATATACAGCTAAGCACATATCTACTATGAAAGCTGGGTTGTGAACTGGTTACCAACAATCAAAAGAAATTTTAAGCAGGCAATCACATACCCAGAACCAGAACCATTTAATTTCTGTTTCAGCAATAGACACTTATTTTTTATGTAATTTTTTTGTATATGAAGATAAAAGGCGGTTACGCAATAAATAAAGGAGACATTACAAGAACAGTAGTTACCTTCTTGTCCTTATTCTTTGCAATAGGTTGACGCCCAAAGCCGCGCCTCCTATTTGAATCAGAGGACGAGCAGCATATAGTAAACAAACTATAGCAGTGCTGGCGATGCCATATTATGGAGTATAATCTGCTAGTTGTTGTTGGAGTTCCAATGGACATGTTTGCCTGAAACGGAGAAAGTTGAGCATCATCCAATCCAACATATCAAAATCAGATTGACCTTCTTCATGCATATTGGATTCCCAATAGAATTGGGCTTCAGTTAATAACCCCTCTCCAGCCCGCTTATTTGCTACTAACCAAAAGCTTATAGAGATAGACACTTTTGCATGCAGTTAACTTCTTCACAACTGCTTGCATTGCATTTCAGTAACAACGGAGCATGCGTGACGCAAATTGGATCGAAAGGATATTCAAACTTGTTGTCAATCATCCAATGGCAACCCATCGCTTAAAAAATGTCACGCACTGTGTACCACATGGTAATTTTGGGCCAAAACACTAAAAACTTCAAGTTACAAATGAGCACGGGCGTCCGCTGTTAATAAACCCTAGTTTGCAATGTTAGGAAACCCCACCTTGTCTACATTACACACTAAGGCATCCAATGCTTGAAGAAAATGTCTAATTAAAGGATTTGACATTTCATTGACCGTGCATTTGAATACATTGCATCCAATCAGTTGCAATATGAAATACAAGCCAAAGTGCCCTGACATTGATGTAATGTATGATCTTGACAAAATCATTCAAAGCCAATCCCATGATAGGCAAATAATACAAGCCAGAGTGCATTGAGATTGATGTAATGTATAATCTTGACAAAATCATTCAAAGCCAATCCCATGATAGGGAATTTTGACAAGTCTCAGTTGACAACCCACTGACCATCCTTTTGACATTTCTGTCGTCGCATGGCTTGGATTTACATTGCTTTTACCAGTTAGAATATTAACTTTGAGTAGTTATCGATAATTAAATGCTCTCTCCAAAGGATATACAAGCTGGATTGCATTATGGAGCCTAAGGCTTGAATGTTGAATCATCTTAGGAGCTGGGTTGTTTGGAGAAAAATGATAATATCTCATGAGAATATATCAATACAGTTTGGTATAGCTTTGCATTTGATGACTGGATGCTTGTTACTAATTCCATGTTTCCCATACCTATAAATTAGGAAAAAGGTTGGGTATTTTTCCTGCGCATTCACAATGAAAACTTAAGCCTAGTCCCAACTTGTGTTAGGTTGGTACATAGTAAAACACAGCAGCGTGAGCAAACCAAGCTTGCCAAGTTGGTAAGCTCACCCTCCTCCCTCAGTGGAGGCAGGAGTTCGAGCTTGCCAAGTTGGTAAGCTCACCCTCCTCCCTCAGTGGAGGCAGGAGTTCGAGCTTGCCAAGTTGGTAAGCTCACCCTCCTCCCTCAGTGGAGGCAGGAGTTCGAGCCCTGCGAGGGGCAAGGATGGGGTTTAGGGCAATGGATAGCCTCTGGACCCCATGTGAACTAACCTACTAACTTCCCCATACCCCGTTGATGTATAAACTATGACAAAAAACAAACAAACGCAGCAGCGTCAATAAATGGTCAAGTGGCCTTTTCTTGTTTCTTAGTTTAAGAGACATCTCCCCTTCAATTTTTTACACGGCCGGGAGACACAAGTTCCATCCAGGGACAAGAAAAAGAATCTACACCATACAGTTCACTTGTTTGGTAATTGGTATTTACATGGATGAAAATTTGTGCCAATTAAGATTTCTGCAGCAATAATCTGACCTCGTAAATCATAAACCAAGCCAAAACTGCCTGACATAAGGCAATATCTATCAAACCAGTCTAATTGATCACCTGCACTGTAAGATTACATTACAATTTGATAACCACTTATTCATTTACAAGTTCCAAGAAATATAATAGAAACTGTTTCAAAGAATAGAGCTCTGAAAACACTAAAACTGCTCTCACTGTACCATCTGTTTCCTTAAATTACTAGGCAAAGGTACTTGAAGTGTACACTAAAGGTTTGATGAATTAATCTGCACCACCAACAATTATTCATGTTTTTTAAGTTGAAGATGGACTATTGCACTTCAGGATTAAGAAAATGGGAGGATCATCCCCAGACCGAAAAGCAAAGAAGTGCCAACAACAAAAGGAATACAACGTAGTAAAATCAACGTACTCCGTGATTGTTTGTTCTTTCTCTGAGTCTATTACCTATGTAGGAAAACTTCTTTTCTGACTACAATGATGAACCAAACCGTTTCATTAAATGAATGGCACCCCTAAAGAAGCAATAATCAGGTCAGGCATGAAACATATTCAGTAGATTGAACACCATAATCTATACAACAACTCGAAAAATACTACAACTGTAATAGACTTCTTGCTTTGGTGACATACCAATTGTAGGAACAGTCGATAAAACTTCTCCAATGCGCAGTTTGTACGGGATTGTTGTTTTACCAGCAGCATTGAGGCCAAGCATCACAACCTAAAATAGCTTAGTAGTTCAATTTGCTGCTGACTACACAACTGAAGGGAAAGAAAGAAATATTACAAGGGAAACAAAAGCTATAATCCATAAAGCAAGGCTGCAAGGGTAGAATATTTGGTACCTGAATGAGCATGCGTATTGCCACACCTTATGCTCCAACTATCCAAGGGATTGGCAAGTGTAGAAACTATTCAAGGGATTGGCAAGTCTCCAGCCAACATAATTTATGTGCTGTATAGGCTGTCTTGTTCACTGTCCGTGTGTGCATGCATGCTCAGCCACGCATTCAAGCCGCCATAGACATGGGGAGTCACCAAGCATACAAGTAATATGTCAAAAACCAAGGAGATTAGTACACCCAATGCCAAAAACCAAGGAGATTAGTACACCCACCATGTATTGTGGATGGAGATGCAATCTTTGATTCGCGATGGTTTATCTTCATGCCAGACCCGTACAAACAGTTAGAGTCAATTCTCAAAATGTGAAACAATATAAAATCATCCTTCAACAGAACCAAACTAAGGCAACCCTTGCCTTTTTCGCGGAAAAATGACACGAGATTACAAATAGTAAGCAATCTTCCTACCACAACAATGATCTCTTCTTGAGTAAACATCAAACCCACTCTAATACTACAGGATGAGGAAAAAAAATTCTCCATCTCTTTGGTTTTGAACATCTGGAGAAGAAGTCACCATAGTATCACGAGATAAACAATGAACCCCAACATCATGAAGCCAACCGCAACAAACGGATTAGGAAAAAAGATTCTCTCTCTCTCTCTCTCTCTCTCTCTCTCTCTCTAAAAAAAATCTTTGTAATCATCTGATCACCCAATTCAATTCTAGGGCACAGAGGCTATCAAACCAGAACTTAGTATGAAAAAAAAGGATTCAACAATCTCAAATAAATAACATGGAGATCTAACTAAAACCATACCATATATATACTAAAATAGGATCCAGAATTGACATAACTCTTCAATCTTGTGAGCTCAAAAGTTCACAAGCCAGGTGGCTGCACCACCTTGAAGAACCTATTCCAACTTTGGTGAAGAAAATTCCCCTGTCTGAAGTTCTCCAACATGAGTAGACTGCTCACACTCGAATATTAGCAATGTCCCCTTTCAAACAAAAAAATGCTTGCCATATTCCTTCCTCAAGCTTTATCCTGGAAGTTTAAAGTGAAGTGAATCAAACAAAATCATCAATGAAACAGGTGTACATAAAGGAAAAGGCATAAATAATAATATGCCCAAGTTTGCAAGGGTGAGGTAAAAATGAAACCATAAATGCTTAAGAAACCCATTTTGTCCTTGCCCCCTCCATAAAAACAAAGCAGATTACAATACAAGGGAATTAAATATTATCAATTCAATAACAGTGCAAGATGAGCCCCTTTATAAATACAAGCACATGGAAAAAAAGAGCAAACCAAACGTGACTATCATCGGCTCTAAACAAATTAAAGAATAGAAGATCACTGAAAACTGACTTTTAAGTATCTGATAGTTTTGGATAGTGCATAAACCAATTGAGAGTCCATCAAAGGGTTTTTTCAGACCTGCACATAGAATCACCAACCGATCAATGTAAAAATTGAAACTGAAATCAGAACGCTAGCACCAAAGAATGACCCAAGCAAGTCTGAAATAGCGTAAAGAAGTATGAATCAAGTAGATCTTAAAAGTGAAAAACAAAGTTTCATAGAAGTCAAAACACAACCACAGAGAGAGCAACAAGATTTACCATCTGCAATGACGATTGTTCAGCCAAAACACCCATAAAATTCGAGAGTGCGAGGATTATGAGAGCGGGAGCAAAGGCCTTAGTTGAACAATTCTGTGACTAAGGTCCAAACACAACTCTAGCGACCAACTGAGAATGTTCTCCATTCTGTACCAAATACCACCCGGCTTCCGTATCGTTGAACATTCTGCACACATCCATATACCCTGTCCCTAACAGACATAAGCCGACTCAAGACTCAAGAGAGAGAAATCGAGAGAGATTTGAAATCTTTAAATCAGAATCGAAGAGCCTCTTGTATAATCTCCTTATGTGTAATCTCTCAAGTGACGTGACAAAGTGGGGCACAAAAAAACATGACAACTGAAAGCTTTCACTCACATTTGTGAGAACAAACTTTAAACTATGTGGTCTCGAATAGTATAATTTTTCTTTACTGTGCCTCTGTATTTCCCTCTTCCTACAACCACTTACGTTTTATTAAAACAGTATAGTACCACTACCGAAGATGTATATCATTCTCCTTGTGGCTTTCTATTGAGCTGTGATGTTCACGTAAAGTAATTGAGAGGTCGGATTAATACATTATTTCCTTGCACCAGCATCATGGAATATGTTGCCGAAGACTATCATTCTCATTTTCAAGTTTTTATGACTCCAACCTCAATAGAAAGTAATGCATCTGTGATTTCCACTTAAAAATTGAGAGCCCTATTACTAAAACTGAAACCCCCGCGTTACAGGAACACCAACAATTGCAAATCTTAAGATTCCACAACACATGTTGACAATGGGAAGAATAATTGCTACTGGAAAGTAATTGAAACAAGTTTGAAGACTCTTCTTCTCAAACCTGCTACCTAGATTCGCAAACTATAAAACTACATAATCTGCTACCTAGATTGGTCATAATAAAATTGAAAGGGATCACAAATTGACACAGAGAATATGACAACCAAAATGCAGAGTGGAAGTCCCATTTCCCTATCAAATACATTCATGAATTTTCGAATGCATTTCTTGCTATATTTTTTGGGTTCTTGAGCTTGAATTCTCAAGAGTGGTTATTTTTAATTAGTAGTACTTTTGCTTTGTTAAGTGGATGTGAGTTATTTATCATTCGTTTCGTCTACACAAAAAGAATGCGAGATATCATCTCTAAATTTCAAAAAGTTCGTCTCTTTTCCCTTGCTCATAACTTACAACTTTTGTGTTGCACTTTTTGAAGAACTAAAATTTGAATAGCTCAAATGGATAATCGAGGAATGTCTAGGAGAAGTCACTTTTGAAACTATTTTGAATATCCAACCCAACTCTGATGGATAAAGTGGGTATGTGTCAAACGGAAGGACCTATTGAATGAATCACTTTCATTGTTATCTGCTGCAGATGTTTCCACAGTCCCGACCTCATGCATGATAAAGGAGAGTGATTCCTCTATTTCAGCTATGGGCGGTCGGAATTCCTTTTCAGGCTGTCAAAAATTCCAGATGCAGTCACGCACAAAAAAGGGTGGAATGCTCAGTATTTCCTTATCAATATAAGCAAAGTTGGTTTCCATGAAACACATTTTTCTGTATTCACATATGCAGGTTCATGTGAAATCTCAAGTATACGAATCACAACTAAAATCAATTTCTGTCAGTTTCTACATCAGATCCATTTAGAAAGTATAGGCTGAATTTCAAACTTGAAGTTGGTTGGGGAGAACGAAGAAAAGTGAGAAGGAGAACCATTCTTGTTAGTGTTTCCCCTTGGAATTTTTGATAGAATTTTTCTTGATATGATGAAAGATCATGAAAGTGGAAATATAGAAAGGAAAAAAAGGATATTCAAGATATAATTTTCTTACTTTCACCATATCCTATTTTCTTCAGCAATAACCAAATAGATCAACAAAATGGAGTATTGGGGACTAGTTGATGGAAGCATTCTCAAAGATGCAAGGTAATATCCAAACCAGCTCTATAGCAGATGGGGTTGGATGTACAATATCAAAAGTTGACGCCTGACCGCCTAAGAGTGCAAATGGTAATACCTGGACACAGAGGGAGACAATATCAGGAAACTGAGAGAGCACTGGAGGAGAGTAGTTTGTTGATGTTTGGATCCACTATATTTTCCAAGACCCATTTACCAGTGATTGGTCTTCCCTTGGTCTAAAACTATTTATCAAAGGAACCAAAAAGCTGAGTAAGGAAATGACAGAACAAAAGGCTACTAGGCTAGATCAAGGACAGAACAAAAACCATCATACCCGTCAAAAGGCCTCTTCCCTGTTAACAGCTTCAAAAGAAGCACCCCAAAAGCAGATATGTCCCATTTTACACTGTCAAATTCGTTTTGGATCACGTGCAACGTAGCCGGTATTGCTGATAGCCATTTCAGAAGCCTGCCCCAGTGATGATGGATGATGCTTGTTAGCCTTGACGTAAATGGAGAGAGTTTCCCAAATTTATGCGGTCTGTGTCTATGCTTCTGATATATTAAAAAATGTGTTTAAGTTTACATTCTGATTAGAATGATTTCAAAACCAGTTTTCCAACTCTATAGATTTGTCTCTAATCACACTACCTAAAAACCAATATGATTCTTCTTCTAAGTTGTAGCAAATAGCTGAATTTAGTTATTCTGCACTGTGAGTTGAACACTGTTGACACTGTTGCTTGTGAGGGGCCTCCAAAACAGCCAGCCAACAGTCGGAGAGAAGAGGCATAAGTTCTTCGTCGAGTAAGATGTTAGCAGTTTTTAAGTTGTTGTGACCAACAGGAGGCAAGCGCGTGGAATGCAAATAGCTGAAAGCATAGATTAATCACATTACTTTTTCTTCCTCGTAGTCACAGGAAAAGAAGCATATGTGGAGTAATGGAGGTATACACATTCCCTACTGTGAAACATTAGGGCATTCTAAATGCACAATGAGTTGTATCAACTGATAGGATACTCTTGGTGGATTTTCTAGCAGCCATTGGTCTGTTTTCCACAGTTTTATTGAAAACAGATTCTCTAATGCTTGTTTTCAAATCAGTTTTTAAAACTCACTGCAACTGTTTAAGAAACATAAACACCATCATTGTCATATCTTATTATTTTTGATGAAAAATTAAACTGAGAATGGGAAAACATCTAAAAAATTAAGCATTGAGCTCTTTCCCAAAAAACAAGTTTCGATAGACATCAAAACAGGCTAGGTTTTCTGTTGTTCTTCCAGAAAACACAAATATCCAAGCAAGTCTTACTCCAAATCTAAGTTTGAAATGAACACTGCATTGAGTACACTGTACTTACTCCAAAGATTGTGCTACGCCAAGAGCAATTCTGAGACATTGGCACCAAGAGAGAGTCATATATACATCAGAGTGTAAAGCATCATCTAGAGTCAGATTTCTGACATACTCATAAACAAGTAGATGTTGTCTGTGCTCTAAACAGTAACCTAGAAGTGTCACAATGTTCGGGTGTCTCAACCGGGCTGCATTCCAAATCACTTCCAAGAATTGTTCTTCTTCGTTGTGAGCCAGCGCTACTGTATTATTATCTACAGGTAAGATCTTGAGAGAGAGAGAGAGAGAGAGAGAGAGAGAAATTCCAATAAATTCTACATCTCTTTTTATAGCTTGAAAGGGAGATGTAAGTTTTGAATTCTTACTTGTACATTGGGAAGATCTGCTTGGCAAACAGAACCAAGAGATCCCTCCAAGGAAGTTCTCCTCACTTAAACCATTTGTTGCTAATTGAAGCTCTCCCATAGTGTAAACTTTTGCACTGATTGGGATTTTCCATTTCTTAGAGAAACTTCTCCTAGACATTCTGTCCTTTGTGGACGAGGATACCTCACCCAAACCAAAACATGACCATGAAACTACTACGATGTCTAAGAGTACTAAAGACCAAACTACATAACCTGCTACCTAGATTTCACGTCATAATGACACATAGAATATGACAACCCAAATGCAGAGTGGAAATCCCAATTCCCTATCAAATACATTTAAAAAATTTCTCTTAATTCGTCAAATTTCCTACCGAAGCTTAATGTATTCTCTTCCAAATCTTCAATGCTACTTTAGTCAGGAAAGTACTAACATGTATAAAAATATAAAACCAGATCGATTATAAGCACAGAATTAGAGATTGGATAGAAGGACTTACAGAGATGATGTAGTCAAGAAGAGCGGCGTTAGCTTCACCGTCCTTTGCAGGAGCTTCATACAGGATCTATCAACCACCGCCACCATCAGTCTGATCATGCAAGATAAATCGCACAACGTTATAATTAACAAATCTTTCCTCGCCTTGGAGCATCAACTAATACTTTGCATACCAAAACATCCCTTTGATGCCCTCTGGGTCAGGTTCAAAAACCAGATTCCGATAGAATTCCACAACTGCAATGACATTGTACAGAACAAAGTGAAAAACAAAGCAGGAGAAATCAAAATTATTATGATGAGGAACTGTGCAACAAGGGAACCAAAGTTGACATGGACATTTCTTGTGCTCTTTATCAATGAAGTTTATACAAGCTTAAGTTGCTACATTAATAGGAAAAAACATTATGCTACACAGCTTCAGAATCTCCTGAAGAACGAGATAGATAATTGTTCTGATATTAAACATATAGGACCCCGACTATTATCCAATCAAGACTCCAAGACTGCAACAATGGTGGCTATACCTTGACTATCTGCAAAGAGTTACTGTCAATGTCCCGTTGTAAAAGAACCCTTATGAGCTTTTCAACAAGAGCCTTCCCAATACCTTGGCCCTGCATGGGATAGATCATAGAAGTCTTAAAGCAGTGATTTTGTAGTTTACATTAATTCCAAGGAATGTAATTTTAGTTTCGACGAGCGCCAAGTATTTAGGTGCAACACGTCCTAAGAGCTCTTATATTCTCTCTAATCCGTTTGACAAATATGTGTGCTATCTGAAGGACCGAAACCATGCCTAGATCAACAAAACTTCAAATGAATCTGTCAAACTTCAAAGCACACTAAAAAAGAATGGAAACAACGAACGCGGGGAAAAATAACTTCCATGTGATGAAATAAAAGACAAAATGTAGACTACATGCCAAAATATCAATCTGTCAAATTTTAGAAGTGGAAGTGACATAATCAGAATAAATAACCATAAATGTTAAAAGTAAACTAGAAGTCAGGACAATTAGGAATCTCAAAACCTAAGTTCCAACGATACATGATATTTATTAATCGAAGTTCTGCCATCCTTTTATTTTCCCTTCTATGTTTCATTTACTAGGTTCATATGTAAATGGACAAGCACATTTTTTAAGTGACTTTCCCTCAATGTCAAGAGTGTTATTTGCATGAGGTTTAACAGAATTTGACCAAGAAAAATAGCACAGGGGAAATACTTTAATATAACTAGTTATCTTCAAAACAATAATATAATAGTGAGTTTCTTCACGTCATTCAAGATAAAATATTGAAACATCAAAAACATTAACAGCATCAAGGAATAAGACCTAGCATCAAGCCGTACAAGAGATGTTCGATCTACCTCCTTCCTGAAGAACAAGTTGTGTTTGCGATAGTTTCACGAATACCTTCCATTGAGCTTGTACCTCCTTAAAGTTTTTGAGCTTGTCTCTCATCTTCCTTAAGACTTTGGGCCTCTCCAGATAAAGTAGGTGCATCGTGTTTCGCCCCTCCCCCTAACTTCATTCTCTTCCTCATCTCTTGAATTGTCTAAATTCAATGCTTGCCTTGTGTTCATCAACCTACAGATTATTGAAAGTATAAACCCTAAAGAAGTGCTGCGACATAAATTCATAAAATAAAAAGCTCATGTGGGAATATTGATTAGAAATTGCAAAATAAGTTCACATCTGGCAAATTACTGGATTTTTTGTAGCTTGTTGGGTTACTTTGCTTCTTGTTAGGTTGTATGGGCGTACATCTCTGTTTTTCAAAATTTATTTCAACACAATATTCCTTTCCTGATATGGAAACAAAACAAGTTGTTTAGTTATTCAGTTACCCTAATGAATATAAGTATTTTAGACTAAGAAACAGTGATGTCACAAAAACAAAAGAGAAAAATCTCCAACCATAGGCCAAAAGCGAAACACATCAAAACTTCACAAAGATTGGGTGTATGCAGTAAAACAATGAAGATTACATAGCAAACCAGAATGAAGTAAGGCATCCATTTACAGAAGTAGCGAAATGGAAGAAGCAAACAATCAAAAAGAAGCAAGTTATGTACTAAACTACTAATATACAAAAGTCCAATAGAAAGGAAAGAACAGTTGTGTGTAGGGTTGTAAACTAGCAGAGCCAAGTCAAGCTTTAAGCTGCTCAAGCTCGGCTCACCTAAGATTAGGTCAGCTCGAGTCGAGCTCCAAATGTTAGGTTCGAGAGGAAAACTCTCAAGGCTCGAGCTCCGCTCGCCTTAGCTCAGAAAGCTATAGCCAGGTTCAGCGAATGCAATAGCGTGGTGAAGCCCTCATCTTATAGGTATCCATCCTGTTTTACTTAGTTTTGTGGAGGGCCGATGTGGGACTAAAAAGGAGAACAAAGGGATTCATTTGAGCATGAACTTGTCCCACATCGGAAGAAGTAGAAAGCTTAAGAGCACTCCTTTCCCTAACTTCTTGGTGGACTACTCCTATGACTGCGCGCGCGAACCCTCAAAGGTAGCATTCGTGACAGCCTTACAAGGGTCCAATCAAAGTAAAGTTAAAGCATTGAAAAATATATTTATATATATACGCAAGCTATATATGTATATATATATATACACACACACTAGTGTGATGCCCTGTGCTTCGCACATTTATGCATGCTCACTGCTCATTGGTGTAATTGATAGTTGGGAAGCTAATATACGTATGTTGTTTGTATTCATAGTGATGATAAATAGAAAAGGAACATCATGAAAATAGAGTATGGTACATAATTATATTGATGATGGGTGAAAGTCCAGATTTGTAGTTGTTTACAAATTCATACAAAATACACTAAATTCCCACACACAAAATGATCCATGGATCTTCTGCCTTTTTGTGTTCCATTGCCTCCAAAAAGTTGCAGCTCAAAGACAACAAATAATGAAGGCCTACATTGGGATATTATGATACTACTCATGACCACATATTGGACAGTGTAATCTAGACCACAAGAATAGTAGACGTAATGTTTACAGACAAAGTTCAACCTACATGCTGCTGATTTGAGGCAAGGAAAGAATATTATGTTCTCCAATCAGCAATTAGATTTTACTAATTATAACTCAAGCATGACAATTTAATTTAGGTAATGCAAGTCATCACTCATACGAGCTCTGCGGAGAATGAACACACGTATTAAGAAACATTTAAGTGTGCAATAATGCAGAGACATAGTAACACTAAAATTGCAAAATTCTTCACGTAAGACGGGACAAAAGACAATCTACACAGCAAATAAACTGGAAAACTAAGTGTCTATAAGTGATAAATACTAAGTGCCCTCCAGAAGTTCAATTAGTCATTGGCAACATCTGGTGTAGTACTTTCAGTTTCAACATTTCAGATAGCATGTTGTTGCTCAAGTCCAGATGTCGAAGCACCTTCAAACTACCAATCTCAGGAGGAAT